>CM065719.1:60079776-60094776 GCA_033310375.1 Conus canariensis | reverse complement strand
CTATTACTTGCATCGTCGGTAAGTTTTCGGAATGGTTAACTTTGCAATTATACTGCTGACCAGTGAATACGTATTGTTATCTGAATCTCAAGTTTCAGTTTCAGGTTGCATTGTTTTGCTTCGGATTTCCTTGCAGTGTGGATGTGCTATGTTTTTGTTTGTATGTTTGTTGTTGTTGTTGTTGTTGTTGTCAGATTAGGAGGTTGGAGCAAGAATGCAAGGAGTAGAAAGAGGAGGAGGAAGAAGAAAAAAAGGGGGGGGGAGGAGGTGGAAAAAAAAGAAAGGGATGAGGAGAAGGAGGAAGAGTAAGAGATGAGAGGAGAGGGGAGAGAGAGAGAGAGAGGAGAGAGAGAGAGAGAGAGGAGAGAGAGAAGAGAGAGAGAGGAGAGAGGAGAGAGACGTGATATGGAGAGGGGAGAGGGGCGGAAGGGGTGGTAAAGGGAGAGAAAAACCACAGGTAAAGGAACGGTCGAGTACAGCAGTTTTAGCTACAGTACGATCAGGTGTATGTGACAAACAAATGTCAAGCTGGAGGCTTATTTAGTTTTCGAGTGCGAGTATGAAACAGTTGAACTGAATACTCTCAGATGTTCTGTCATCTTGTCAAACTGAACTATCACTTGCATCTTCGTTTAAGTGTTCAGAGTGGAATACTCTTTAATTATATTACCATCCAGTGGATGTACATCGTTATTTGAATATTAGATTTCAATTTCATCAGCATTATTTCGCTCCGGTTTCTTCCTTTTTTGTTTTTGTTTTTTTTTTTTCTTTTTTTTTTGCAATATGTTTCTACTTTTGTTTTATAGGAATAAGAGGACAAAAAAAATGGAAAAAGTAGGAGGAGCATGAAGAGGCATAAGGATAGAAAGAAGAAGAGGAAAAAGAGGTGGAAGAGGAGGAGACAGGGGAGGAGAGAAGCAGGAGGAGGAGGAAGAACAGGAAGAACAAGAGGAGGAAGAGGGGGAGGAGAAGGAGGTGGAAAAAATTAAAAAGGTAGAGGAGCAGAAAATGAAAAAAAAAAGTCGACAAATAATGATAACAAGAAAAAGTAGAAGAAGACAAAGAGGTAGAAGAAGAGAAGAACAAGAAGAAAAGAAGAAGAAAGAACAAGAACAAGAACAAGAAAAGAAACAAGAAGGAAAAGAAGAGGAGGAGGAGGACGAGCAGAGAGGAGGAGAAGAAGAAGAAGAATAAAGAGGAGGAGGAGGAGAGGAGGAGGAGAAGATGAAGAAGAAGAGGAGGAGAAGGACGAAGAAGAAGTAAGGGGAGAGAGAGAGGGAGGGAGGGAGGGAGAGAGGGAGAATGGGGAGGCATAGAAAGGAAAGAGAGAGAGAGAGAGAGAGGGGAGAGAGAGAGAGAGAGAGAGAGAGAGAGAGAGAGAGAGGCAGACAGAGAGACAGGGGGGGGGGGGGGCAGAGAGAGAAACGAATCATTTCCTTTCACACCCTCCATCAGTGTGTGTTCTTCACAGCTAGCCATAGTTTCATTCCAAGGGTTCTCGCCTCTTCATCATTGATTTTACATGGGCTTATGAAGATTCTGTGAACTCGGAACTTACTAAGAATTCTTTTTATTTCCTCAGCTGTCTATTGATCCACTGACCTTTTTTTCTCCAAGAAAAAGAATTGCGGATGATTTAACTGAAGGTCATCAAGTGCTTGTTGGAGTAAAAATCGGTTTCACTCTCTCAGAAGAGAGAAGGAAGAAGAAATCAAGCCTAAGAAGAGAAAGAACAGGTACAAGAATTTTATGAGGACGGAAAAGGAAGAGAAAAAAAATGTAGTAGAGGTCCTAGTAGTTTTAGCAGGGACAGCAGCAGCAGTGGTAGTAATGGTAGTAACAGTAGTAGTAGAAGTAGTAGTAGTACAGTAGTAATACTAGCATTATTATTTATTATTATTATTATTATAGCAGCAGCAGCAGCAGCAGCAGCAGCAGCAGCAAAGTAGTAGTAGTAGTGGTAGTAGTAGTAGTAGTGGTAGTAGTAGTAGTAGTAGTGGTAGTAGTCGCAGTGGTCGTGGCAGTAGTAGTAGCAGCAGCAGCAGTAGCAGCAGCAGTAGCAGCAACAGCAGCAATAGCAGCTGCTGCAGCAATGGTAGAAGAAGAAGAAGAAGAAGAAGAAGAGAAGAAGAAGAAGAAGAAGAAGAAGAAGAAGAAGAAAAGAAGAAGAAGAAAGCATAGAAAGATTGGAAGGAAGACATTAACTATGAAGATGAGCAGGGAATGAGGACAAAGATGAGGATGAGGACCATGATGATGACAAAAGAAGATGAACATAAGACTGATGTCATTACCAATGATAATGCGGTCAGACTTGTTCACAGATCACAATACCCCACCCCACTCCTCTCCATCTCTCCACTTCCTCTGCTCCCTGCAACCCGTTTTTGGATAAGTTTTACAAATACATTAAGAGAATAGAGTATTTTTCATGCCCCCAAACAAAGAAAGAAACAAAATACTACAGGCAATGTCTGCTATTTTGTTATCCCTCCGGTGCGCAAAATAAGATGACGGAGTCATCCTGCTAACGGTATGCCGGGGAGCCGGAATAGCTCGGTTGGTAGAGCGCCGGACTCGTAATCTTGGTGATCCTGGGGTTGCGGGTTCGAACCTCCGCCGGGCGTTTCGGTACAGGGGGAATTTTCCCTCGGAGTTAACATTGGTTCTGACTCCATTTCCCATACAGTCCTTCGAATGAGACTATAAACCGAGGTTCCGTGTGTGAACGCACGCATAACATCTTGCACACACGTAAAATCCCATCACCAACTTTCGGAAGAGTAGGTAAGTTTGGCCGTTGGTATGGATGACACGTTACACATAGCATGCACCCTGCGTGAGAAATGGAAAGAATGAAGGAAGTAAGGAAAATGAGTGTTCGATATTGAACGATATTGACTGGATGACACGGGAAACGACTGAATGAAGCGCCAGCTGGCAGCTCTTCAGTCGGCACTACCCAGGTAGGCAGCCCGTCGTGTAAACGAGTGTTGATTGTAAAGCGCTGAGAGCTTGGTCTCTAGCCGAGAATAGGCGCCATATAAGTATTCATTATTATTATTATTATTATTATTAACGGTGCACCAACTCTCTAGTCTATGCAGGGGATGGAATTCTGCTCATGCCATTGGGGCATGCCATCATTATTGGGCCGCTCAAATGTGGAATAAGATCAGGTTTTCAGCCGAGCGATTTCAGATCAATTCCAGATTTTCTGTGCCCCTGAATGGCTGAAACAGAATGGCCTTGTCTGCATGGGTTGGGGATTTATGAGTTCATTGTGGACAAAAGACATTGATTGGGGAAACGGTAGACAGGCGTTGCAGATTGCGATTGCCATGGTTTGTGGGAAGAGTATCTGAGAAAAAAAAAGGATGGTGGGGAGACTTATGGCGTAATTTGCTTTCGTTTGAGAACTAGAGAAGATCGTGAACTCGCTGCCAGCGTATTTAGTCCTCCTCTGTTCACTACATTTCTTCCTCCAATTTTTCCATTCTCCATAATTCTTGTTCCCCCACCTCCCCTCCCCTTCCCTGTTCATCCTCCATCGCCACCACTTTCTCCTTGTGCTGAATCTATTTCGTTTGGCCATGAGGACTTCACAGTGATCAATATTGATTTGATATGGCCTATCTGTTGGCCTCTCTTTCTCATTTTGTCGCGCGTAAGAAAGAGAGAGAAGAGAGAGAGAGAGAGAGAGACGAGAGAGAGAGAGAGAGAGAGAGAGAGAGAGAGAGAGAAGAAAAACGTGGTTCAAAATTGTGTGTGTGTGTGTGTGTGTGTGTGTGTGTGTGTGTGTGTGTGTGTGTGTGTGTGTGTGGTGTGAGAGAGAGAGAGAGAGAGAGACAGACAGACAGACAGACAGACAGACATACAAACAACAGACAGACAGACAGACAGACAGAAAGACGGACAGACAGAGTAAGGGGGAGGAAGAGAGAGTGGGATGAGAGTGACGGCAGACAGGCAGAACTGGATACAATCAGAGCGATAGAAGAAAAAAAAAAAGAAAAGCGGAAAAGAAACAAGAATGGAAACGTTGGAAGAAGAAAGAGAACAAGGGAAAAATGATGACGTTAAAGAAGGGGAAGCTATAGCACAGAAACGAATTAAGAAGAAGAAGAACGAAAAAGACAAAAAGGAAGACTGTAGGACTACAACACGAAGAACAGCAGAAGAACAAATTGCAGGTACAGAAAATGAAGAACATGATATTAATGATAAAGAAGGCACAGAATATATCACCGACAGCGACAAGAAAGACAAGGACAAGAAAGATGTGATGAAGGATGTATCGTTGATGACGATAAGAGACAAGGAGAAGAACGCTGTCATGACATATGGCAATGCAGTCATATTTCTTTTAAACATGTCTCCTTCACCCCATTTCATCTCCTGCCTCTTCCCCGTTTTGACAACTTTATACACACAAACAGAATAGGAATAACTAGCAGGGGAAAAAAAACCTGCTAGGGTGAAGTACACACAGACTGTCAGACTGAGAAGAGTGGGGTTAATATGTATATTACATCACCCCTCTGCAATATAAGTGGAAATGCCGTTTGGGTCTGTCGCTTGGCGTTATTGACTAATGGAAATGAGATCAGTTTTCCATCGAGCGTTTTCCGGTCGTTCCATGCCTTTCTGTGCCCTTGTACAGCTAGAGCAGACGGCCTTGTCTGCTGGTGTTGGGGATTTATGAGTTAATTGTGGTAAAAAGACATTGATTCGAGAGAGACACACAGACGTAGGAGACTGCATTTGGGCATGATTTGTACGAAGAGCGTCTAGGAATATAAAAAAAAAGAGAGAGGTAAGGCTTATGACGTGGGGTATTTTTTTTTCATTTAGTAATTGGAGAAGATCATAAACTGCCGAAGAACTACGTTTTTCTTGTCCTCCTCTATCCCAACACTGTATCTCATTTCTCTGTAAATTCTCCAGTTGTCCCCTTCACTCTTTTTCCCTGTCTTCCTGGTCCTTTCTGTCCAATACTGTTGACTGGTATGTAACAAAGACTGACTTGTCTGCTCGCCTTACTGTCCCATTCTCTGTCAGTCCGCCTGTCAGTCTGCCTGCCTGCCTGTCTGTCTGTCTGTCTATGTCTCTGTATATGAGTGGTGTGTATGTGTGTGTATTCGTGTGATGTATGTATGTATGTATGTATGTGTGATGTATGTGTGTGGGGTGTTGTGTGTGTGTGTGTGTGTGTGTGTGTGTGTGTGTGTGTGTGTGTGTGTGTGTGTGTGTGTGTGTGTGTGTAAAAGTGCGTGCACATGAGCGCGTATGCCTTGCTTTCCATTTTCAGCATGTTTTTACATAAAGGTGTTTTTGAATGACCTCACAATTGTTTGACATTATCATGTACATGGCATACCTAATATAATAAATGTGACAAAAAAAGCTTAGCATCTCATTACTTTCTACCTCGACAGCTTTATATAAACAGTGCCTAGAATTATGTCCCAAAAAGGCTTTACAAATTTTGCTGTTGTCAATGAACTACTTTTCATGCTGACGTCACAGTCCTCAACAAAGGATGTACATATTATGATTCCAAAATGTTCCACATTAACACACTTGTATCTTTCTGGAATCAAGAAACGTAATGACTTGATCAGTAAGTGAAGACATGAAACGGATACACTCCACGTTTGGACTAATATACACAACAATATGAGCTAAGTTCATGGGACTCTAGCCTAATTGATGTGATGACGCCCTCCAGAAAGTGGACGCTCATTCATGTCAGTTTACATTGTTTAAAGCCTAGCCGACAGCTGGGGCTGCATCAGAGAAGGAAAAGCTCACTCACACTGGCTCTGTGACTTAGCAGCAATGTAGCTGTTCTCAGGGAGTGAGGGAGGATGGTGTGGGGGGGGGGGGAGATGGATGAGAACATGTGCCATTAGATACCTTGTAAGTGACCTTGAAACAGTGACAGGTTTGCTTTACCGGGCTGCTCCATGTTAGTCTGATTGGTTGTTCTCTGTAGACTGCCAGGGCTGAGCCTTCAAGAAGATGAGCCTGGGTGTAGCTGTAAATGGGTGAACTGGGATGAGCTGGGTGGGATTAATGCCGCCGAAAGTGTAAGGCAGATGATCTGGTGAAACAACATGAAGGAGACAAAAACACCAGTTGAAATGATAGTATGAGTGCTGACGGCAACAACAGCAGCAGCAATCGTAGTGGTGGTAGCAGTAATAGTAGCAGTAGTAGTAGTAATAGCAGTAGTGGCAGTAGTACCAGTAGTAGCAGCAGAAGCAGCAGCAGCAGCAGTAGTAGTAGCAGCAGCAGCAGCAGCAGTAGTGTAGTCGGTAGTAGTAGTAGGAGCAGTAGCAACAGTAGAAGTAGTAGTTGTTGTTGATATTGTTGTTGTGGTGTAATGGTGGTAGTTGAAGTTACACAAGCAGATGAAGAAAAAAAAGTTAGGGAGTAAGTGATGGAGACTGACACACGGACACACACACACGCGCGTGCGCGCGCGCGCGCACGCACGCACGCACGCACGCCACACACACACACACACACACACACACACACACACACACACACACACACACACACACACACACCACAGAATAGAGAGACAGACAGACAGAGACAGAAAGAGGGAAAAACGAATACGATAAAAAAAAAGGCAATAATTTTTTGGCGGACAGCCAGAGGGCAAAAATAAATTCGCACACACACACACACACACACACACCACACACACACACACACACACACACACACACACACACACACACACACACACACACCAACACACACAAAATATATATATATATATATAGAGAGAGAGAGAGAGAGAGAGAGAGAGAGAGGGGGGGGGGTGGGGGGACGAGTAATCCAATTAAGGAAAAGGAAACATGCACACACACAAAGTTTAATGAGATAAGAATGATTAACAGATGCAATGTTTTTCCACCCGGCCGCGGGGGACAAATAAATTCAGAGAGAGAGAGAGAGAGAGAGAGAGAGAGAGAGAGAGAGAGAGAGAGAGAGAGAGAAAGGTCAAGGTCAGAGTTTCTGAGAGGGTGGAAGTGCTGATTTAAACAGGAAGAGTTCCTATGTACAACCACCCACACCCACTTTGCACCCCCCCCCCTCTCACCCCTCTCTCCGCCCACGCCATATTGCTCCTTTATTCCTCCCTCTCTTCCTCTGCTCTCTCCCTCCCTCTATCCTTCTCTTTTGTTCAGCATCTGCACCCTCTCACCTTCATCCCCCCCCCCACCCTCCTCTCCCTACTGAGCTTGTGGGATTGTAATTGGATTAGTTCGTGTGAATCCATTTTATGATTAAAACATGGTTTCTATTTATTTGTTTGTTCATTATGTTTATGTTGAATCATTTTGATAATGTTCTTTTCGTATTTTTTTCTCCTTTTCGAATTTCTTATATTTCTATATCATTTGTCTACCAGTGTATCTCTTCTGAACTATATTTCGATTAGTATTAATTCATGATGGACAGGAAGAGCACCGCCTCTCACTACTTTCGTTATATACTTGTACATATTGTACATGAGTGTCGGAAAAGCACGAAGAGAATACAGCCCGTTTACGGCAGGTTCTAATTAACAGCCACTCAAGTACTTTTGGTATGATTCAAGCCACATTACAAGATCAAACAAAAGAAGGTCAGGTGTGAAAAGATGCGAAACATTTTGTAGTGCGTACATGCACAGACATGGCAGGACAAGCATGACATGCACGTTCACACACACACACACACACACACACACACACACACACACACACACACACACACACACACACACACACACACACACAACGCATCTATTTATTCTAATATAAATATGTACTTACACGTCTGTATCTACTCTCAGATTTATAGACACTAATGTTTATATGCTTGTATGTCTATCTCTCTATCTCTTTATCTCTGTCTCTCTCTATCTATCTACCCATCCATCCATCCATCTATCTATCCACCTACCTATCTGTCTATGCATGTATGTATGTATGCACATATGTGTGTATGTGTGTATCTATCTATACAAGAGAGAGAGAGAGAGAGAGAGAGAGAGAGAGAGAGAGAGAGAGAGAGCACTTGTGTTTATCGGCAGATAATCAAGAGATAGTCGTAGACGCGCGAGCACACACACACACACACACACACACACACACACACACACACACACACACACACACACCCATGCTGGCAACCCCCACCCCCACCCCCTAGCCCGTCCTCCCCCCCCCCCCAACACACACACACACGATCAAAAGTCTATCACCGTAGAATGGACTCATCGTTGAAGTCTTATGGAATTAGCACAGTTGATGACACAATCATGGTGTTATCCAACTTGGCTAGGTGCCGCCCCACTGGGGTTTTGTTATGTATTACTACTATACAGGAATGCAGGACAATGAGATTGATTCTGGAATCCGCCCTGTCTCTTGTTCATGCTGAACTGCAAATACAGAGAATGAGTTATTTCATACAGTGATGATGTGAGTGATGTCTCTTTCAGTAATGAGAGAGAGAGAGAGAGAGAGAGAGAGAGAGAGTAGAGCGCGAGTGCGACGGAGACAAGTAGAGTAAACGCGCATATTCTACTGCACAAGGTTATTAAGAGGTATTCATACAGATGCATACAAACATACTCACAGACAAACTTAAGCACTCTCTCTCTCTCTCTCTCTCTCCTCTCTCTCTCTCTCTCTCTCTCTCTCTCTCTCTTGTCAGTGGTTTAATCTTTCTGTACATTGAAATATCTTTCTCGAAAGAAGAAACAAAAAAGACAAAAAAGAGAAAGGCTGTAGGACTACCCGATGAAGAAAAGCAAGAACAAATGCAATTACGGAAGATGAAGAAGAACATGACATTAAAGAAGAAAAAACAAGATGTACAACGATGATAACAATAAAAGACAAGAACAAGAACGATCTAATGACATGATAATGCTATCAGAGTTCTCTTAAAAATTCCTTCTCCAACCCACTTATCTCCTCCATCTTCCCAGTTTTGACAACTTTACAAATACACAGACAGAACAGGAATAACTAGCAGAGAAAAGCACTTGAGGCGAGATACCCCATGTTTTATTCTCTGGACGACAGAGTGTGAAAAGTGGGATTGATATGGTATATTACATCACTCCTCTGCAATATATGTGGAAATGCCGTTTGGGCCTGTCGCTTGGCGTTATTGATCACCGGAACGGGAAATCAGATCTGTTCTTAATCAAGCCCTTTCCGGTCGTGTCATGCCTTTCTGTGCCCCTGTACAGCTACAACAGACAGCTGGTGTTGGGGACAGCTCACCAAACTGATTAACGATGGTCTCTATATTCCAAGCGACAAACAGCAATCATTGTGTTATCCAACCTGGTCAGGTGCCGCCCTGCTGTGGTTTTGTTATGTATCACTATACAAGAAGGTAGGACCTTGAGATTCTGGAATCCGCCCTGTCTCTTTTTTCATGCTGGACTGCAAATACAGAGAATGAGTTATTTCATACAGTGATGATGTGATGGGGGACATGTCGCTTTCTTTCTCTCATTCACCCTCTCTCTGCCTGTCTGTCTGCCTTTCTATCTGTCTGTCTGTCTCCCCTCCCCACCTCTCTCTCTCATATCAGTGGTTTAATCTTTCTGCTAATTAAACACACATCTCTCTCTCTCTCTCTCTCTCTCTCTCTCTCTCTCTCTCTCCCTCTCTCTCTCTCTCTCTCTCCCTCCCTCCTCTCTCTGTGTGTGTGTGTGTGTGTGTGTGTGTGTGTGTGTGTGTGTGTGTGTGTGTGTGTGTGTGTGTTTTGCTGTCCCTGTCTGTGTCAATCTGTCTGTCTCACTCCCCCTCCTCTCTCTGTCTCTCTCCTTCTCCAAAACTCCAAGTTCCCACACATAAAATTGACCTATCTAAAACAAGACTTTATAATTCTGGTGCACTTCTCTGTAGCTCACTTCTGCCCGAGATTCAATATAATCGAAACTCAGAAATCTTAAAGAAGACAAAAAACGTTTACATATTTTGCACATTTTCACTAGTTCTACAGACACGCAGTGTATTTGATATTACCAATGCCTATCAACATGTACGATATTACTGTTTCATCAACAATACATATTTTCACTTTCCTAAAGTGATTGTTGTTGTTTACCTGTTGCCAGGATCTCTGCCCAAGATTCCAGTGCACATATACACACGAACGGAAGTTTATCACCATAATTATATAGGAATCGTTGTTGATGCATTGTGCTGCCAGCTCAGTAGATCGCGTGCCCCGGAAGGTATCCAGGATACTAACACACTGCACTGAATTGCGGGACACATGCAGGTGATTAATGTGGGTCTCAATTTCTCCTCGGGGCAAACAGCACATATTTTGTTATCCAGTCTGGTCAGGGCCCACTGTGCTGGCGTTTGTATCATGTACTTCTAATCAGGGAGCCGGGGAAACGACATTCTTGAATCTACTCCCGCCTTTCGTGTTGATGTCCGTCGACAAATCCTAAGAATGGTGCGGTTCATCAAGTGATCATGTGATTGGGAATGTCTCTATCGATTATAGGTCATGAAGGGATATAACGGACAGACAGACAGACAGACAGAGAGACAGAGACAAACAGTCAAGCAGACCGACATGGATGGACAGAAGGAAAGAAAAGGAGAGACGTTTATTTCATTTTGAAAAAAAAAAGAGAAGGAAGAAGAAATCAAGCATGAATCAAAACAAGAGAAAGAGAACGCCTACAAGATATTGATTATAATGGAAAAGAAGTGCTGCTGCTGCTTCTACTACTGCTACTACAATTACTACTACAAGTACTACTACTACTACTGATGATGATGATGATGATGATGATGATGACCAGCCGCCGTGGCGAAGTGGTTAGCGTCGCGGACTCCCGGCTGGGAGGTCGTGGGTTCGAATTCCATCAGAGTCATGTGGGTTTTTCTGCCCCGACCGGCTCCTACCCAGAGTTGAGTTTGCTGCGGACTCAGTTGGGAAGACTGGGACAACACAGTCGAGTTTCATCCACTTAATGGATGCGTTTCTGAAAGCGTTGCTCAAATTTCCTGACCAACACTGCAGGTGCCTGTATCTCTCGGGCCTGGTTGACGCCGGGATATATTATGAAAGTAAGCGTAGAGTACAGCCCTGTCATGTAGTCTCAGACCGAAATGGAAATCCGTAGAATCATCTTAATCATCCTCATTCTCATCGATCAGCATAAAAAAACTGTCTCAAATTCTGTGTCCCTTCATGCCCTGCTCTCATGGTGACATCAATTTCGATGTGTTCTCCACGTCTGTGGCTTTGGTTTAGTTCCGTCGGGGTCACCGGTATCGGCGAGTCTATGGGGGCTGTCGTTGGACGGACGTGGTGGTGCCCTCCGGAGGGAGAGCTCACTCACGCCGGCTCCGCGACTAAGCAATTATTGTCGTCAGTAGGGGACTTAGTAAGTGGTGTCCTGCGTATGTTAGATCAGAACAGGCGCCACTGAACACCACCGAAGTGACTCGGCAGCAGTGCAGTGTCTCCTCCGGTGGGTTGCCTCTTGACGACTTGACATTGACTGCTTCCTGTGGATTGCCGGTGCCGGGGCTGCGGCGGGGCCGACCGGGCTGTGGCTGTGGACGGGGTGTCGGAATGAGCGGCGTGGGTGCACTGCCTCTGAGGTGGCGCAGAGGTTGGGACAGAAAAAAAAAATGATGATGATGATGACGGTGATGATGATGATGATAGGCTATAGAAGAAGAGCAACAACAACAACAACAAGAGGAAAGAACAGAAGGATCAGAAGACAACAGCGATGAAGATGGGTAGAGGATCAAGAGGAAATGAGGATGGGGATGATGATGAAGAAGAAGAAGAAGAAAATGAACATCAAGATATATGTCATGACTGATGATCATGCAAAGTTTTCTTAAATAATGCCACCTCAACTCCTGCATCCTCCTCCCTTCCTTCTCTTCTGTCTTTGACCCATGTTGGATAACTTTACAAATTAAGTAAAACAGTCGGATATTCTAACTTGCAAAAAAAAAAAAAATCGTAAACAAACAAAATATTGCCAGGAAGGTATGCCAATGGTTTCCCTTCAGAAGCTAAAATCAGAAGGAGGAGGGAGGGAGGGGTAAGGGCATTCTACTACATTACACCACCCCTCTACTACACGCTGGGAATGAAATGGTTATGCTTGCCAGTCGGGCTCGCCGGTTAGTGCTTGCTTACTGGGGCACCGCTGGAATCTGGAGTGAGATCGGTCTTCAGTGGAACCATTTCTGGTCGATTCCAGTCTTTCTGTGCCCCTTTGCATGGCTGAGAAAGAACGGCCTTGTCTGCATGTGCTGGGGATTTATGAGTTAATTGTGGGAAAGGACATCGATCTGGAAGACAGATGACAGGCGTAGGAGATCGCGTCTGGCCTGATTTGTGGGAAGAGTGTCTGAGAGAAAAGAAAGGTGGGGGAGATTTATGTGATGGCGTAATTTGCTTTCGTTTGAGAACGAGAGAGGAACGTAAACTAAGTGCTAGGTGTTTTTGTCTTTCTCTGTCCACTTCCTTCCTGCGCCCTCCCCCCCCCTACCTCCCTCCCTCCCTTTCATCCCGTTTCCATGATTCCTGCTTGCCTCGCCCTTGACCCCTCTACCCTATCAATCACCTCCCCTCCTCCCCTGTCCTCAGTCCACTTCATGTGGGCACGAGAGACCTTCAAGTTGATCAATATTGACCTGTCGTGGACTGCCTGCCTCTCTGTCTCATTTTGGTGAGTGTGGTGTGTGTGTGTGTGTGTGTGTGTGTGTGTGTGTGTGTGTGTGTGTGTGTGTGTTGTGTGTGTGTGTGTGTGTGTGTTGTGTGTGTGTGTGTGTGTGTGTGTGTGTGTGTGTGTGTGTGTGTGTGTGTGTGTGTGTGTGTGTGTGCGTGTGTGTGTGTGTGTGTGTGTGTGTGTGTGTGTGTGTGTGTGTGTATGTGTGTGTGATTATGTGTGTGTTTGCGTGCATGTGTGCGTGTATGTATGTATGTATGTGTTGTGTGTGTGTGTGTGTGTGTGTGTGTGTGTGTGTGTGTGTGTGTGTGTGCATGTGTGTGCATGCCTACACACGTGCGCATGTGCGTGTGCGAGTGTATGTGTGTATAAGAGAGAGAGAGAGAGAGAGAGAGAGAGAGAGAGAGAGGAGAGAGAGAGAGAGAACGAAACAAATTCAATTATCATGCATGTTCACCAGGAAATGATTAACACACACACACACACACACACACACACACACACACACACGCGCACGCACACACACACACACATGCACGCACGCACGCATGCACACACGCACGCACTCACACACACAACACACACGCGCACACACCCACACTCACCCACCTCCCCCCAAACACACACACAGGCACACACACACGCACGCACGCACGCACACACACACACACACACACACACACACACACACACACACACACACACACACACACATCTCTGTTTTGTTGTCTCTCTTGGGTTAGGGTATATTTTTTCATTTGCATTTTACTTAGCTGTACCCTTGTCTTTTTGTTGATGAGTAAATAACCAGTGAGGAAAAGCACGTGCAGGGTAACAATTTCTCTGTAATAAAACAATGACTCGGCATAGATCTATAGAGAAAAATAGGGCACTCAGAGAGACAAAGGGTAATTCAACTGTAAATCTTATTCCATTCTTTTTCTTGATTGTATCTTTTTTGCAGGACTTAGCCTCTGTGCCTTACTTTAGGTTTGTGACAATGGTAGTAATGCTGTAGTGACAATGACGGCTGTGCAGTAGTAGAGCAGTAATAACAGCAAGAATAGGAAGAACAGCTGCAACAGAATCAACTGGTTTTCAAGGCAGTGAGGGTTAGAGACAATGTTGTTGAAGAGAGAGAGAGAGAGAGAGAGAGAGAGAGAGAAGACAGACAGACAGACAGACAGACAGACAGACAGAACAGACAGGCAGGGCAGGCAGACAGACAGAGACAGCAATATGAATTGACATAGAAAGAAAAAAAAAGAATAAACAGAACAAGAAAGAGAAATGTTGAGGAGAAAAGTAGAAGAAGAAAAAGAAGAATATGACATGGACGACGACAAGAGGAAGAAAAAGGAGAAGAGGAAGAAAAAAAACAACAACCGAAGAAGAGACGACAACGACGACGATGACCAAGAAGAAGAAGAAGAAGAAGAAGAAGAAGAAGAAGAAGAAGAAGAAGAAGAAGAAGAAGAAGAAGAAGAAGAAGAAGAAGAAGAAGAAGAAGAAGAAGAAGAAGAAGACAGAAAGAAGAAGAAGAAGAAGAAGAGAGACGACGACGACGACGACGAGAGAACGAAGAAGAAGAAGAAGAAGAAGAAGAAGAAGAAGAAGAAGAAGAAAGTAAAGAAGGCGCAGAAGAAGAAAAGAAGAAGGAAAAACACGAATAACAGAGATGGGCAGATGATGTAGGGAAAGAAGACTATGATGATGATGATGATGATGATGATGATGATGATGATGATGATGATGATGAAAATAAAAAAAGTGGATAAGATTGATGCCTTTACTGATGATCAAGCAATCGGACTTTTGCTTGAATAACCTAACCTCTCCTCCCCCACCACCCTTCATCGGTTGCCTTTTAACTGGCATTTTTTTTATATAGCTTTACAACGACACTAACACATTAAAACAATTCAACTTGCACGAAAAGACAAAACAAAACAACACAAAACAAACAAAACAAAACTGAAATCACCTCAGAAGAGCTAAACTAAACTAAATTTTGCTCCAGAGGCTTAAATAAGAAGAGGGAGAGTGGGGGGGGGGGGGGGGGGGGGGGGAGGAGAGATCATTCCACTACATTATACCTCTCCTATACTACATGCAGGGCAAAAAAAAATGTACGTGCTCGCCATTCGCGCCAGGCAATGGTCCCTTATTGGGCCGATTGAATGTGCAGCAAGATAGGTTTTCAGTCAAGCGATTTCAGATCGATTCCTGCCTCTACGTACCCCTGC
>CM065719.1:60054776-60074776 GCA_033310375.1 Conus canariensis | reverse complement strand
TGATTGCGTAACTTGCAAGGCCACCAACACGTTTCACACACTGACATGAGCCGCAGGGTTCAATTTTAATGGTTGGTCAATGATGGCCTGAATTCTCCTGGGGACAAAGAGCGCTCATTGTGCTATCCACTGTGGTCAGGGGCCGCCTTGCTGTGGTTTCAATCACGTGCTACTAAACGGGAGTTCTGGGAAACGAGATTTCTGTCTCTGTCTCTGCCTGTTGTTCATGCTGATGGACAAACACAGAGGCTGCTGGTTAGTTTTATCGAATGATGGCTTGATGGAGGAAGTGTTTCAATCTGTAATGAGTTACACAGGTATGTGAGATGCACTGGGGGGGGGGGGGGAGAAAGAGAGAGAGAGAGAGAGAGAGAGAGAGAGAGAGAGAGACAGACAGACAGACAGACAGACGGACAGACACACACACAGAGAGTTTCTATCAATCTGTCAATCTATCAGTCTATCTCTCTATCTATGTGCCTGTCTGTCAGTCTATCTGTCTGTCTGTCAGTCACTCTATCTATCTGTGTATCAGTGTCTGTCTGTCTGTCTGTCTGTCTCTCTCTCTCTCTCTCTGTATATATATATATATTATATATATATATATATGTGTGTGTGTGTGTGTGTGTGTGTGTGTGTGTGTGTGTGTGTGTGTGTAACACGAGAGACAGACAGACAGACAGAGACAGAGACAGTGGCAGAGAGACAGAGAAAGAGACAGAGAGAACGGTCCTAATTGTTTGTGTATTGAAGCCCACAGATGTGAATCATGGACATGGTGGCATGATTCCCACATAGCAGACCTTATGACAATGAGTCCCATCTGGACCTCTTTTGCCAGCAGTGTAGCATGTCCAGGATCACGTCACAGTTGAAGGGGATAGGACGGTAATTATTCCAATTGCATGCACATATCTAGTTTATGAAAATATGTCTAAACTATATAATTTTACACAAGATCACAATTACACTCTTCTAATTTTCGGCCACGTGGCCTTTTCAAGAGAAAAAAAAAAGCAAAAACAATATAAGTAAGTAATGTCCATTGCTGGCAACAAAGATGGACATTAAGTAATTGTATTGTCTTTGTTTTTTTTTCTCTTGAAAAAGGCCACGTGGCCGAAAATTAGAAGAGTGTAATTGTGATCTTGTGTACAATTTTCTTCCCTTTGGAGGACTATTGCTTTTGTATATAATTTTAAACTACACTTTTTTCTGGTTGACTCCCTTAATTACCTGATGTCTTGCTATCTATGGGGCTATGGGGCATTTCATAGTTACATATTTCCTCTTGAAATTTCTTCCAATTATCTGTCTTGCAGTTTGCATGTACTTCTTGTGGAGACGAGCTGGGAAAGGTGTGGAAGATGGTGGAGGAAGTGTGTAAGGCATCAAGTTTGGATAGTTCAGACTGAGCTTTCACGGCATCTTCATGTGCTTGAAATGCACAACAGTGACAGCACAGACAATATGGTGACTTACTGTTAATGACCATGGCATCAGAAAACATGGTATCTATCAAAGCGCGTAAATGTGACATTATTCAAGAGTACAAAAAGCAAACGTTTTAGACGACAACAATCAAGAAGAAGAAGTTGGAGACGTGGAAGAAGAAGAAGAAGAAGAAGAAGAAGAAGAAGACAAAGAAGAACAGAAAGATGGGAGAACAACAACAGAGGTGAGCAGAGGATGAAGGAAGAGAAGAAGAAGAAGAGGATGACGACGATAGCGATAAAAAGAGGATAAAATTGATAACTGGTGACAAAGCAAATTACTTTTGCTTAAATAACCTATCCCCACACCTCTTCCACTCTCCCAGTGCTGTCTTTTACCTAGAATTCTATTTAAAAATTAACTTTACTTTAAAACACTAACCGAGTACGGTAATTCAACGCGCACACGATAACGATAAAAAAAACAAAACAAACAAACAGACAAAAATCACGTCAGGAGAGATATGCTAATTTTTCCTCCAGAGGCTTAGATAAGAAGACAGGATCATTCCACTTCATTTCTCCGCTCCTGTACTATAATTATGCAGGGTAAGAAACATAATTATGTGCTCGCCATTCGCGCCAAGCAACTGTCACTGATTAGGTCGCTCGAATGTGAACTAAGGTCGGTTTTCAATCAAGCGATTTCAGGTCGATTCCTGCCTTTCTCTGCCCCCCCCCCCCCCCCGGCCCCCACAGGGCTGGAACAGACCAGCCTTGCCCGCATGTGTTGGGGATTTATGAGTTAACTGTCGAGAAACACACTGATCAGCGGAGACGGTAGACAGGCGTAGCGGATAGCATTTGGGCGTAGTTTGTGGGAAGAGTGTCTGAGAAAAAGAGAAGTGGGGAGATTTGTGTGATGGCGTAATTTGCTTTCGTTTGACAATGACAGAAGATGATAAGGAAAGTGCTAGCTTTTTGTCCGTCTCTGTCCTGTTCCTTTCTCTCCCCCCCCCCCCCCCCCCATTTGCTTGTTTCTCCGTAGTTCCTGCTTGCCCCCCTCCCCCTCCCCTGCCCCCTCTCTTTCCACGTCCTGCATCATGTTCCCATCCATTTTCGTTTGGCCAATTAAAACTTCAGGATGATCATTATTGACCTGTTGGCCTGTGTGCGTGCCTCCTGTCTCATTTCATCACGTGCGCACGCGCAAACGTGTGTGTGTGTGTGTGTGTGTGTGTGTGTGTGTGTGTGTGTGTGTGTGAGTGTGTGTGTGTGTGTGTGTGTGTGTGTGTGTGTGTGTGTGTGTGTGTAGATAATATTAATGGAAATAAAACCAACAAATCATGCATATGTGCATTAGTGCATGCATACATGCTTTGCACATGTGTATGTGCGTGTTTATGTGTATGTGTGTGTGTGTGTGTTGTGTGTGTGTGTGTGTGTGTGTGTGTGTGTGTGTACGCGCGCGCGTGTGTGTGTACAGGGGGTGGGGGGGGGGGGGGCGCACGTGCGCGTGTCGAAATCTCAAATCTTTGTTTGCATGCAAATGATTACAATGTTATTCGACAAAAAGATAAATTGAGTGTGAAGAATCACGGGAGATAAATTGAGTGTGAAGAATCACGTGTCGCCTCCCCTGATTTCAGGCACTCCATCACCATTAAACTTGGGAGAGATGCAAAACAGTGACACGTCTACAGACAAACAGATAGCCAGCCAGCCAGACAGACGGAGACAAACAGACAGACAAACAGACAGAAACAGGGACAGACAGAGAACCACACACGCTCGCACACAGATACGCTCAGCTTCGAACTGGGGTCTGTTACAGCAGACTGGTATTGATGTTGAAGCATTGTGCTGCCGGTTCAGCTGATTACACTGCCTAAATAACTCCCAGCAGGCATAACATACTATTCTGAGCTGCATGGTCCACATCGCCGATGGTCTCAATTCTCAGTGGGACAAACTGCAATCATTGTTAGCCAGTCTGGTTGGGTGCCTCCCATTTGTGGTTTGTATTTACGAGCTACTAACCAGGGAATTTGGATTATAGAGACTGGAATCAGTCTCTTTTGTCAATACTAGTCGATAACTGGAGAGAAAGGTAAATTAATGGAGTGATGATATTATAATGGTGGATATGTCTCAGTTATTAAAGTCTTGTATAGGTATATGATACACTTGGCAGAGAGAGAGAGAGAGAGAGAGAGAGAGAGAGAGAGATGGATGGGCAAGCCTCTTTACAGACTTTGGTCACTCAGTGCTCACGCGCAGTTTCACGCATCAGTGCGCCAGAAAGAAACTGATTAGACAGAAGACTGAGATTCTGATCTTTAGAGGCATGCCAAGTGCACGGAGAGGTAAAGAGACAGAGGGTGCAGAGAGAACGACTGTCAATCAACGAGTGAGTGATACAGATTGCATGTCACCCCCAGCTGACTGTGTGGGATCTAACAATGGTCCTCTTATGTTAATGCACTTGATGCCAGTGCAGCTTCATTGTCCTCCTTCAGGAGAAAGAAGAAGAAGAGGAGAAGGAGGACAAACCAACAACAGCAGCAAAATGATGCAGTTCATATGGCAATTAAATCATGCAAAAGCATGCACAGATGCAGTGCTTTATTTTCTAAAAGAACAACACTGTATCTACTGATCATAATATCAGCAAAGCGCTTACATCGCTGAGGAATATGGCCGGATGGCTGTCGAAAGCTACGAGTGAGTAGTGCATTTTCTTTTGTTGGGAGATACGTCTAACTCTAGGTAGCAATAAACAAAATATATGGAAAATTCCAAATTAGCAAAACGCTAACAATGCCACACTGACACTTGGATAATCCATGAACTTCTGTACATGCACAGTTGACGAATACACACACAGAAAATAGTGATCTCTCTTTGTACGTACATACATACAAACACACACACACACACACACACACACACACACACACACACACACACACACACACACTTATCTCTCTATCTATCTATCCTCCATCTATATATATATATATATATATATACATATATATATATATGGAGAGACAGAGAGAGAGACAGAGAGAGAGACAGAGAGAGAACTGGCAAGGCAAGCCTCTTTGCTAGAAAATCTCTAGCCTCTAAGTGCTCACGTGCAGTTTTACTCATGCATGCACCACAAAGAAAGTGACGGGACAAAGGACTGAGATTCTGATCTTTAGAGGCACGCCAGTGGCACAGAAGGGTAAAGAGACAGAGGATGTAGAGAGAATGCTGTCAATCAACGAGTGAGTGATATAAATTGCACGTCAGCCTCGGCTGACTTTATGTCATTTTATCAATTGTCTGTGGATGTGAATGCCACTTGATGTTGGAGTAGATTGGTTTTGTTTGGGTATCTGCTGTAAGCTTCAGTACTTGTGTTCTCCTTTGGCTTAAAGGAGAGAAGGAGGAAGAGAAACAAAGGATCATTTGCAGAACAAAATATGTAGTAGTAGATAGTAGTAGTAGTAGTAGTAGTTGTTGTTGTTGTTGTTGTTGTTTTGTTGTTGTTGTTGTTGTTGTTGTTGCTGCTGCTGCTGCTGCTGTGCTACTGCTGCTGCTGTTGTTGTTGTTGTTATAGGAAGGAAAGAAAAATAGAAATGACAAGAGAAAAAACAATAGTCATGGTGGTAGTCGTAGTTTCAGTCGTCATCTTATTTGAACAGTAGTATAACAATAATAGTAGCTTTAGTAGATGTTTTAGTTGTTAGAGAAGTAGTCTAAAAACCAAATAGAGACACAGAGAGAGAGAGAGAGGACATAGAGGAGAAGGTGTGTGGGTGGATGGGAAGATTTGTGGGGCCTGTGGAGGGGGGATGGGGTAGGGCTTAAGACAAGAGAAAGATGCGTCCTACAGCAACTTTTTTTTAAACGGCAGAATACGTCAAGCGCGCGTGAACCAACAAACAGTTTCGATCTGGTGGTGTAACTGAGTTTCCAAGTGCACGTGTTTTCACAATTAAGCACTCTCTGAGGTCATTCTGCTGTCAATGCCAACAATCACTTCAGTGTTCGTTCAGCTTTCACAGTGGAATACTCCACAGGTATTCTGCCATGTAGTGAATGTCAAATGTAATTCGAATTGTCGGTTTCAATTTAAGTTTACGCTGTGTTCCTTCCAGTCTCCCTACATTGATAAGAAGAAGAGAAGGGAAAGGGAATGGGAGGAGGAGAAGTGAGAGCAGGAAAAGGAAGAAGGAAGAGAGGGAGAGAGAGAGAGAGAAGAAGAAGAAGAAGAAAATATGATGATGAAGATGAAGGAAAAGAAGAAAAAAAAATGAGAAGGAAAGGGAAGATGAGGAAGAAGTAGAAGAAGAAGAGGAAGAAAAGAGGGAGAGAGAGAGAGAGAGAGAGAGAGAGAGAGAGAGAGAGAGAGAGAGAGAGAGAGAGAGGAGGGAGAGAGCGATAGAGACAGACAGACAGACAGAGAAAGAGACAGAGACAGAGAGAAAGACACAAACAGACCGACACGCATATCATACGCTTTCTGCTCTCATTCCTGCACTTTCATCCTGACCGGTTGTCGCCATTTCCTGATTAATGATGAAATGACATTCGAAGGTTTCTCTGAACTCAGGGTATATTGAGACCAATTTTGTATCCTCTGCTACCTGCTGATCAATTGGCTTTTTTCTGATGAAAGTGCTGCGTACGAATCACCTTAAGGTCGCCAAGTGCTTGCTTGGCAAAAAAAAATCAGTTTACGTCTTCGAGGGATGAGACTTTTATGTAACTTATTTTGTTCTCATCCATGACTCTTCTGTAAACTGACATCAAGATTTGAAAGTAAGGAATGTGTGCTATAGTAAATACACATACAGACGGGCCCTGAGAAGCATAACATCCACCTGCATGATTATATGCGCACATGCTGCACACACACACACACACAAAACACACACACACACACACACACACACACACACACACACTTTTTTATAAAGTAGCGTCCTCTCCCTCCCCCCCCCCTCCTTCTCTAGCCAGACTCCTCTTCAATCCTCTGCAGACTGTTTTTCCCATTTTAGACAGTTTTACAAATATGCTTACAGAATAGGAAATGTTCACCCCCCCCCCCCACCCCACCACACACACCACAAGGTTAGGCACAACAGTTGGGTTTTTTTTAACTCTGGGGACATAATAAGGAGAGTGGGTCATTCTTCTACATTACACTGGTATGGAATGTACGTGCCCGAATCTGCGGCAAGTGATTGGCGTTTATTGGCCCTACCGGAACCTGAAATAAGATCGGTTTTCAATTAAGTTATTTCCGGTCGATCCGCGCCTTTGTGTGCATGGCTAACTTTGCCTGCTTGTGTTTAGGATTTATGAGTTTATTGTGGAAAAGAATATTGATCAGGACACAGCAGACAAGCATATGAAATTACGTTTTGGGCATAGTTTGTAGGAAGAGCAGAGAAAAGAGAGTTCAGGATGTTTGTATGATGACGTAATTTGCTTTCGTTTGGAAATAGGGGAAGGTCGTAAAATACCTTGGCTCTAGGAGTTTTCTCGCTTCCTTTGTCCAGTTCCTTCTTCTTTTCTCCCTAAATCTTTCTGTACCTCCACCATTTGTTTCCCATCATCTTCTTTTGGTCAGTATGAATTTTAAGGCGATTGATATTGACCTGTTGGCTTGTGTGCCTTCTTATCTGTCTCAATTCACTGTGTGTGTGTGTGTGTGTGTGTGTGTGTGTGTGTATGTGTTGTGTGTGTGTGTGTGTGTGTGTGTGTGTGTGTGTGTGTGTGACCGTGTTTGTTTCTCTGTGTGTAGGTGAGTGCGAGAGAGAGAGAGAGAGAGAGAGAGAGAGAGAGAGAGAGAGAGAAGGCAAGCACGCACAAAAACTCCGGCCACCCAGTGCTCACGTGCAGTTTCACGCCTGAGTGAGCCAGAAAGAAACTGATTAGGCAGGAGACTGAGATTCTGATCATCTGAGGCACGCTAAATTCGCAGAGGGATGAAGAGACAGTGGGTCAGAAGGGAGAGCTGTCAGTCAATGAGTGAGTGACTTTGAACCGCACGTGCACTATCCGACGGCTTTTGTGCAACACATCTGTCTTTACAATGGGAATGACACTTGATGCCAGTGCTCATTTTGTTTAGGTTCCTCTTGAAAGCTTTGGGTTTTTCTCTTACATCATAAAGAGGAAGACGTTTGAGTCGAAATGATAGAAAGAGGAGAAGAATAACAACAAGAACTAGAAAAAAGAGAAGACAAGAGAAAGTTATGAAGGAAGCGCAAAATTTACAGTATAAGTCGTAGTCATAATCGCAGTCGTAGTAGTAGTAGTAGTAGTAGTTGTGGTGGTAATGGTGGTGGCAATTGCAGTAGTAGTAGTAGTAGTAGATATAGTTGTTGCTGTAGCAGCAGGAGTTGTATTCTGAAAATGAGAAAAAAGGAGAGCACACTGAAAGAGAGCACGGTGATGGAGGGGACAGAGAGGAGAAAGGGGAAAGGATGTGGCCTGCAAGTTTGGATTGCTGAAGGCACTGGGTGCGTGCAAAACAATGGAAAGTTTCAATTGAGATTAGAGTGCATGTGTGTTCACCAGTGGATACTCTCTGGTGTCATTCAGCCGTCTTGTAAATGTAACTATCACTTGTACTGTCCGTGAGTACTCTGCAATTATATTGCCATTCTGTAAATGTGAAATGTAATATGAGTTGCTGGCGTCAATTGTAGTTTACACTGGTTGAATTTGGACCTCCCTACAATGGTAAAAAGCAGACAGGCAGACTGACAGGAAAAACAGAGAGAGAGAGAAGAGAGAAGAGAGAGAGATGGAGACGATGAGAGAAGAGAGAGAGAGAGCAAATGTCAGGTCATAGTTCGCAAACGGTGAGAGTGCTGATTGTAAGGAGGAAATGTTCCAGTGTATACCCTTCACGCATCATGTACAACATGTCCCCTGTATCCCTTCCTCTGCCCATCGTCACCATTTTCCTCTCCTCCTCTTTTCCTTCCTCCGTTCCCTCTTTCCATTGCATTCTTTACCCAAAGACCCCCCCCCCCCCCTCCACCTGTCCGAGAGAATCAGTACTTCGCTTCATATGATCCAATTTCAGAATTTATTTTACAGGTGTTTGATTTTTAATCATTCATTTGTTATTACGTTTTGTTGTAATCATTAGATAGTTTTCTTTCTGTCCGCGTTTTCTGATGTCAATACTTTTATCTTTACTTATACCGTCAGATCATTTACAAACCCTGCATATCTTCTGATTTTTTTTTAAGAATTGGACTTAATTCAAACAAACATGGAGAACCTCGCCTTGCACCTTATTATCTTCTCACATACCATTCCAGGAGTTAGTGTAAACAATAACAGAATCTAACGCATTTTGCAGCTGGTTCTAATGACCAGTTGTTTGGGGGTAGTTTGGCAATTATTTGCGATTCACTTACAGCAATACCAAAGATATTCACACACACAGATGGGCTCCGCAAGCATGACATGTGCATGCACATATACCTGGACACACACACACACACACACACAGCACACGCACACACCACACACACACACACACACACACACACACGCGCACACACACACACACACACACACACACACACACACACACACACACTCCAGACAAGGTATGACAGTTTTTCTACCAGAGGCCAGAGGCCTTTCTATCACATCGCACTGCCCCAGTACTTTATTTAGAGTATGGAATGTAAGTGCTCGCCCTTCAGGCCAGCCAGCTGGTGCTTATTGAGCCGCTTGAATGTGGAATAAAATCCCTTTGCTGTCAAGCGAGTTCTGGTCGATGGGGACCTTTCTTTACCCCTTCGCGGCCACAACAGACAGCCTCGTCTGCTTGAGTTGGGGGATTTATGAGTTAATTGTGGAAAAAGACATTGATTTTGGATGGCCACAGACGAGAGTAGGAGATTGCATTTGGATTTGGTTTGCGGGAAGTGTGTCTGAGAAAAAGGCAGGTTGGAGATTTATACGATAGCGTAATTTGCTTTCGGTTTGAAATCGGAGGAGATCATTAACTGTCTAGTGCTGGTCTTTTTCGGGTCGTCTTCTGTCTAGTGTCTGTCTAATTCCTTTGTCTCTTTCATTTCTGTATCCTCTGGTGTTTCCCTACTCTTAGTTCCCTGTCCACTTCACTGGTGAGGGAAACCTCCAGTGATTAGATATTGACCTGTTGGCTTGTCTGCCTGCTTGTCTGTCTCATTTCAACGTGTGAGTGTGTGTGTGTGTGTGTGTGTGTGTGTGTGTGTGTGTGTGTGTGTGTGAGTGTGAGTGTGTGTGTGTGCGTGTGTGTGTGTGTGTGTGTGTGTGTGTGTGTGAGTGTGTGTGTGTGTGAGTGTGTGTGTGTGTGTGTGTGTGTGTGTGTGAGTGTGTGTGTGTGTGTGTGTGGTGTGAGTGTGAGTGTGTGTGTGGGTGTGGCGTGCGTGCGTGCGTGCGTGCGTGCGTGCGTGCGTGCGTGCGTGCGTGCAAATATGATGCTGATTAACTACAAACTTGGAGCCCTGATAGTGCCCATGACAGTCAGCTGGGTTATACACACAATGAATTGAACTGAACAAAAATCCAGAGAATTGAGTGTTAAGTATCACATGCCACCTCCACTCTTTCAGACATTCTGTTACTGCCAAACATTGGTAGGGAGAGAAAACAAGGACAGAAGCGGGTTTTTACTTCCATCTCCTTTGAAATAATAGCACAGCTGGCCACCCATGGTAATCTTTGATTTTGCAATATTACAAAAACGGTTCCAAAAGATTCGCTTTCCTGTCAGAACCATGAATTTTGGTCTTGTCACTTAACATCGGTTTATGGTGGTTTGTGTCTGTGTCTGTGATTCCAAGACCCTAAGCACCACGCCATTTTCATAATTCTTGGATAACTGTAGAAGTGTGTTGGTGAACACGTTTTGGGGAAGCATGGAATGTAATCCTGTGGCACAAAGTGTTTGAATATGACATTGCACAGAGAAATCCTGCCAGTAAAAGGATGATGGATTGATGCTATGGGAAAGGAAGAGGGTAGAGTATTAGAAAAAAAATTTGTCTGAGCTCTGTCCTTCAAAGATAACATTCATGTTGTTTGCATTTAAGATGGAAACAGAAAGAGTTTGGAGCAGGCTTTGGGTTGTGTAAAATTTCTTTGTCATTTTTACTAGGCTTAGTTACATATAATGATGAAGAATTATGTGAACAATTGTGGATACGCAAGTCCCCAAAATGCTTCCTCGTGATTGATCAGATCTTTGCAAAACAGTTACCTGTGGGGTTTGGAAGATGTGAGTTCCCAGTTTTCATCGTCCATCTTCTTTTTCTTAAATTTGTCTATCCTCTCTCTTCCTCATCTATCTTACTTTATCCATCATGTGCATGTACCTTTTCTTCATCTCCTCTCTTTTGCTTTCCACCCCAGGTTAGGCCAATATGTTGCTTCTGTTTCACGTTATGAACTTAACGCATTTCATGTACGTTTTACTTTATTTTGTATTTGTTTAATATTTTGGCTGACTACGTAGCTGGAAAAATATGGCTGTAGCGTGGGTTGAAGAGGGGACGAGAACTGCTGAACTGCATTATGTTAAACGTAGATACACCATTAGTATATAACTGTATTAAAAAGTATTAGTTTGCATTTTGTCATGTTTCGTGTTAGACTGTTGAGATCTTTCTTATAGTCTACCCATTTTTTTTTTCAATGGCGTCTTTATGATGCATAACATTAATGTGATATGATGTGTGTGCTCGTTTTTAATCTTCGAAGTGTATTCATCTTGAATCCCATGCTCAGAGACAGAAGACACATATAACTTCTAAAGTAAGTTAACAATGTAAGGCAAGACACATCATATTTTTTCCCTGGTGGTCCAAATGGAACGACTGGGGTCAGTCTCGTCTGTTACACCACCTCTCTACAATACAAATGGTGTGGCGCTGCTTACCATACAGGCCGGCACGTCGGTGTTACTATCCACTGGAATGTGGAAATAAGATCGATGTTCAAGTAAGTACTTTCTGGTCGTTCCATATCTTTCTGTGGCCCTGCAGGGCTACAACGATCAGCCTGTCTTCTGGCGTCGGGGATTTATGAGTTAACTGTCGGAAAAAGACATTGATCTTGGGGGGGGGGGGGGGGGGGGGTGGCAGACAGGCGTAGGAGACTCTGGTTGGGCTTGGTTTGTGGGAAGAGCACCGGAGAAAAAGAGAGGTGGGGGGGGGGGGGAGATTTATATGATGGCGTAATTTGCATTCGTTTGAGGATGGGGGAAAGATCATAAACATTCCCTCTAATAGTTTTTTTTTTACTTGTCCTCTTCTGCCTCATTCCTTTTGGTCTGTGCTCAAAAGATACTCTGATTCGACCTCTTCCAACCCACCCCCCTTTGTTCCGTGTTTTCTCCAACCACTTCGTTTAAAAAGTGTTTACAGCTAGATGATAAAAATTGACTTGACGTGGGTGTATGTGTGTGCGTGAGTGTGTGTGTGTGTGTGTGTGTGTGTGTGTGTGTGTGTGTGTGTGTGTGTGTGTGTGTGTGTAGTCTGGTTGTTTTAAATCTTTTCACACACACACGCACGCACACACACACACACACACACACACACACACACACACACACACACACAGAGAGAGAGAGAGAGAGAGAGAGAGAGAGAGAGAGAGAGAGAGAGAGAGAGAGAGAGAGACGGATTTTGAATTTGTTTTGCTACATAAGTTTTATTTCTAAAAAAAAAGGACATCATATAATGGGTGTGGTGTGAGGCTGGGGGTGGTGAGAGGTTTGGAGACATCTTGACAACTTCTTTTTCCAGAATTTTCGATAATCACCGACTAGAGTAATATTTTTCTTAGAAGAAGAAATGTTTACACTGTCACTTCTGTTCGTTATAAGATTACATCAGAATCAGTATGGAAATTGGTACAGTTTACAACCCCAGTACTTTCAGTATATGAAAAAAAATTCTCATCATTCTGGAATCTGGTGGACTTTGTAGTTGTTGTTTTGTGAATGATAGATAGGTGCAGGTTTCACTGAATGCTACTACTGTGACACAACTCCGTGGTGGGGGGGGGGGGGGAGGCTGCTTTACGCTGATGTGATAATGATTGCATCCAACAGATTGCTTGTACTGATACTGCCACAGAATGGACCGAGTTGTGGCTGTTTACTGGGGAGCTAGAATAAGATGTGCAGGAGAAACGCCACTGAAAAGGCGTACAAAAGAGCTAACAAAAACAAAACAAAACAAAAACAAACAAAGAAACAGCAAAAAACAAACAAACAAAAGCCTGAAAAAGAATCCAGAATGAATATGTGGTAGTAGCTACAACTGAAATGACAGTTGCACCATCAGTAGCAGTAGTAAAAGTAGACGTAATTGTTGTTGTTGTTGTTGTTGTTGGTGGTGGTGGTGGTGGTGGTGGTGGTGAAGTAGCAACAGAAGGACTAGTACAAGGGAAAGAAAAAAAGAGAGGGAGCAAGAAACGTAGCATGGCAGAGAGAGAGAGAGAGAGAGAGAGAGAGAGAGAGAGAGAGAGAGAGAGAGAGAGAAGGCAAGCAAGCCTCTTTTACAAACAGATTCTGGCCACTCGGTGCTCACGTGCGCGTTCACGCCTGTGTGTGCCAGAAAGACACTGATTAGACAGGACAGGGAGACTCTGATCTTCCGAGGCATGCCAACTGCACGGAGAGGTGAAGAGACCGAGGGTGCAGAGCGCAGGGCTGTCCATCAACGACTGAGTGATTTTCAATTGCACGTGCGCCGTCGGCTGACTTTGTGCGATACATCAATGGCCAGTCTACTCGAATGCCACTTGATGCTTTGCTTTTGATTCCAATGCGCATTGATTTCGTTCGGGGTCTCTCCAGTATGCTTCTAGCACTTGTGTTTTCTTGAATCATACAGAGGAGGAGGAGGAGGAGAGGAAGCAATAGAAGAGGAGGAGGATGAAAAGGAAGAAGAAATAAGTATAGGCTATGAAGAAAAGAATCAGTGCTATTAGTGATGATAGTGAAAGTAGAAGTAGCAGTAGCAGCAGCAACAGCAGCAACAGTGTTAGAAGTTTTGTTGTTGTTGTTGTTGTTATTGTCATTAGAATACAAGTCTGACAAGAGGAGAGAGAGAGAGAGAGAGAGAGAGAGAGAGAGAGAGAGAGAGAGAGACAGACAGACAGACAGACAGACAGACAGACAGACAGAAGAGCTTTAATTCCAAACAATCAGGTGACAGTAGAGGGGGATAAGGAGAAGCCTCTGCACACACGCACACACACACGCACACACACACACGCACACACACACACACACACACACACACACGCACACACACACACACCACACACACGCAACACACCACACACACCACACACACACACACACACACACACACACACACACACACACACACACACACACACACACACACACACACACACACACACACATGCGCGCGCGCGCAATTTTTTTTAAACTCCTGCATCTACAACATTACATTGATCTTGCCTTGTTGAAACCTTTCAGTCAACGTTGACAGATGTCACAGAGCTGTGTGCAGTTCTACACAGAAGCTTGCTGGCAGAGGGTCCCCTCTCATGCACAACCATTTCATGATACTTATGGTGAGTAGGCATAACCTCCTGAGACCTGTGCTGTCAGAGAGCTTTTAGTGCCACAATGCCCCTCGGTAACAAGCTTGGGAACCAGAAGCTGGACCCCACAGGGCGTGTCAGTCTGTGGGAAAGCATCATGGTGTTGTTCTGACTGTGCCAGCTTCCTTCCTGCAACTATTCCTGGCAGTCTTTATATAACTCTCTGTCTTCTGTCTGTCGGTCGGTCGGTCTGTCGGTCGGTCTGTCTGCCTGTGTGTGTGTGTGTGTGTGTGTGTGTGTGTGTGGTGTGTGTGTGTGTGTGTCTCTCTCTCTCTCTCTCTCTCTCTCTCTCTCTCTCTCTGGTGCATTGTAGCGTGTTGGCGGTTAGGGAAATAGTGACGGTGATAATTGTGATGTTGATGATATGATGATGAAGATGACATGATGATAGAATGCGCGTGCGTACGGGTATGCGTGTGTGTGCGTGTGTGTTTGTGTGCGTGCATGCTGGCGCATGCGTGCGTTTGTCGGAAACGGAATTCATAATTTAATGCCTTTGCTTGGTGTATTATTCCAAATTCGTAGCCTGCTAATCTCACGTCCAAGTCCAACGAGAAGATTAAGAATAATAAGAAGAAAAAGAATAGGAGCAAGAAGAGAAAATCCACTGGACAGAAAAACGTAGAACATGAAATGTATGTAATCAAGGTGCATTATTGACCTGAGCGTCTCTCACTGGAACTTGAATGAACACACCCCAGATGCCCTTCAAGGGTACAAAACGCCAAACGATGGAGGAGAGGAGGGACAGGAAGGGTAGGTTGTCCAAACAACAATATGTCTCTCAACAACATAAAGGATGTGAAATGTACATGTCCACCATTCGGGGCCAGCCAGTGGACGCTTACTGACCACACGAATGAGGATTATGTTCGTGTTTGAACCAAACATTTTCTAATCGAATTGTCCTCTCTGTGCCCATGCGCGACCAGAAAATGTTGGCCGTGTCTGCTATCGCTGGGGGATTTATGGGTTAATGTGGAAAAAAAAGACCCTGATTTGGGAGGACTGGCGCAAGAGTCGGCGACTGCGTTTGGGTTTGGCTTTGGGAAACTGGTGAAAAGGAGACGGGAATCTTATCTGATACCTTCTTTTCAGAAGGGGAGCGGGGGGAAATGGTGAGACCTTAGGAGCATGGGGATGGAGGGTGGGGTGGAGGGAGAGGGACTATGAAAAAGTTTTCAACAGCTTGTGCATCAGTTTCCGTTTCAATGACACTGTAGTCCGGTCAGCTACGCACCCTTTCACGGCTATCACGACAGCGTGATGAACAGTGCAGTCCTGAAAGAGAATCAGGGATCAAAGGCACTGATCTGCATTATGTATACAGTCCATGACATGACAGCTAATCTACTGATATCCTTAAAGCTGATCGTATCCGGCCATGCTAAGCCTTACCACGCATACCCCTTCATTGATTATCCCTAGTTTGCAAATAAAAAAAAGCAAATAAAAGAAAAACACAAAAGAGCTCCACACACACACACACACACACACACACACACACACACACACACACACACACACACATACACACGCGTACAGACACGCGCTCATACACACACTCACACACACACAAACGCAGAGAGAGAGAGAGGAGAGAGAGAGAGAGAGAGAGAGAGAGAGAGAGAGAGAGAGAGAGAGGAATCTGCATGGGCGAACACACACTGCAGAATGGACAAATAGTGTCTACTCTCAACAGTATGTACGACCTCACAACCTGTTCGTCACCAGGTCACCCCCTACAACAACAACAATAACAATAACGATACCATTATCATCATCATCGTATCATCATATCATCGTCAACTCATCATTAACACAAGAACCACACACACACACACACACACACACACACACAAACACACACACACGCACGACGCACGCACACGCACACACACACACACACACCACACACACACACACACACACCACATTGCTGCACGCACGCACGCACACGTCACACACACACACACACACACACACACACACACACACACACACATGTGCATGCCCCCGAATGTGTCAAAGTTATGTCCATGTTCATAACTCGATTCAAGACTTTTTATGGCCTATTTCAGAAAGCAGCTCCCCCCCCCCCCCCCCCCCCCCCCCCCCCAACCACCGTCTGTCGCAAAATATTTGTAATCGTAAGGATTGTATATGTGTCTGCCTGTCTCTTTTTCTCTTCGTCCCTGTTCCCATTTTTTTTTTTTTTTTGTAATGATGGTGGCAAAAATTCTTGTCTTTGATTTCTTGAGAGGTTTCTCCATTTTCTGTTGCTTACTTCCTTTAATCCTTTATTTCTCTCACACACCTTTCAGGTTCTTTTTCTTTCTTTCGTCCCATGTTTTTAATTCGTCGTCGTTTTCCGAGCATTTGGCGCTATTGCAATCTCACAGATAAAAGACCTGCTTTTAGCAACATAGATCCTAAGAGCAGGGACTGGGGGTGAGGTGAAAGGTGAGGTAGGTGGTGGGGTTTTAGCTGGCAGTTTAATGGGGTTTTGTTTTGTTCTCGAGTTAATATTGGTTCTTCTTTGGTGATTTTTTTTTCATGGACAGTTTTTTTGTTTGATGACTCTTTTTTTTTTTTACTTACGAGGAAAATCGTTAAACGTTTAGGATCATTTATTCCTGTTCTTTTTGTTAGTTGCATTTATGTGTGTGTGTGTGTGTGTGTGTGTGTGTGTGTGTGTGTGTGTGTGTGTGTGGAGAGAGAGAGAGAGAGAGAGAGAGAGAGAGAGAGAGAGAGAGAGAGAGAGAGCAAACCTGAACATCGGCAGTTACAAATTCCAGCCCAACAAAACGTGGCAGAAGGAACATTATGAGATTCCCAGCCATCCCTTTCATGAAGATGTCACCTCATGATGAAGGCCTGAAACTGACATGAACATTTTCAGCAATATTTCTAATACTACAAAACCTGGCATTCTCTTGGGAATTGTGGAAACAGAATATTGTTGCTGTCTACACTGACTAAACATAAGTTGCATAGTACTTTGTGTCATCGTTAGAAATACTAACTTTAATTCTATCAACATGAGATCAATCAATGCAGATTAACAGAATAACAGAACAACAATTTTATTAGTCCAAAAGATGGAAAATTCATTTTCGACAGCACAGCAACCATATACCAGGACAACACACACACACACACACACACACACACACACACACACACACACACACACACACACACACACACACAAAGGCGTAAACTGCCTGTGTAAGAATCTATAGTAAATCAGTCCCATCAGTAAGATATCTTCATGCAAGCACGAACATTCTTCCCACACACACCCTCCCACCCTCCCGCTCCCCCCCCCCCCCACACACACACGTAAAAAACACATGTGCGTGGACAGCTACAGTACACATCCACTCTCTTTAAAATATGGACCCTAAAATTACAAAAGAGAGCATCATCATCATTAAAAGCAAATTGCAATCTACAGAAGAGCAGATTAAAAGGTACATCAAGTATCATATGCAAGTCTCCTCAGGCAAATGTTTTGGTCCTGTATTTCTTACCCTTTAGGGGACCGGGCCGGATCCAGGTAATGACTCCCAAATGCTCTTCTGCAGTCAGAAATTTTACTGGCACTGCCAAAGTTCGAACCAGCAACTTCTGGATGGAAGCGCGTCTCTCATGGCGTTGCCACTTCATACGGATTCTTGCCCACATCGGCTGTGGGACACCTGTCCTAAGTTGGGAAATTTGGAGTTACTTCTCTTCCCTCCTTGACCAGATTCAGGTGGAATGTTTTCAGCTGTTTTCTGCAATGGCCTTTATGGTCATGGTCCTCCTCCTATCAGAAAGGACTGTTTAATCAGATCATAGGCTGATGAAATTCCACCCCCCCCCCCTTCCTTGATCCAGCCGTCATGGCGAGGGCTTTGGCTTGGAAGCTGGATTCACTCAGGCTGCTTGCTAGACTGGCAACTTCTCAGTCTTGAAGAGGTAAGCTTGCTTCTGTGTTTATATGGCACAGTGAGTACAGTCAGAATCAGTTGTGTTACATTCTTTTCTTTCTGCCTGTCTCACTGCCTGCCTGCCTGCTTGCCTACCTGTCTGTCTGTCTGTCTGTCTTTTTGTATGTCTATTTGTATGTGTGTATGCATGTGTGTATGTACATATCTTCAAAATACAGCAAAATTTAAAAAATATTACGAAGTTATACTGAATGAAGCACGTGAAACCACACACAAGCAGGAAATGGAGAAAACCTTTACTTGCTTGAACGGTTACTAAACAACACGAATGCATCATACATTGCCGGTTAAAACTAGAATTGAACCAACTCTTATAACCTGGATACAAGTGATTACACTCAAAATGGAGATACATCAAATGGGGAAATAAACTTTATGTATGAAATAACAGCGGGATGATGACGAGGAACAAGAGCGGGTCGGGGTTAAAAGGCGTGCCTGGTGATCGTCATTTCACTTTAAGGAAATAGGGAGGCCTCACTCTGGAGTGGGCCTTTTCTGCTGCTATGAATGCGCATGCCCTTTTCACCTTTCTGGGGAACTGGAAATAAACTACATTCAGCCCTCCCCCCATTCTCCACCACCATCCTCCCCTTGTTTACCCTTCCCCGTTCATACACCCTTCTCCACCCACCCACCTACCCACCAAACCTCTATTCCCCTTCCTTTCATCGCAGTATGCCCAATCATAAATGCGACGAAGGTGGTGAAAAGCGCAGACAAGCACTGCAACATCGTAACTCCTGCCAGTCAAGACGTCTTCTTTCCATTAAGGCGGTTGGCGCGATTAGGACACAACGCACGTGAGTCAAAATAGGCAAAGTGCCTCTTTTCAAGCCTTTGTGAGCCATCTCCTCTTTCTTATCCAAGTCAAAGTTGACGAGAAGAGAATATTGCGTGCTAGACTGCGCTGACAAAACCACTGTCACAACAATATCAACACTGTCATCATCATGATAGTCAACAACTGCAGCAATAAGTCACTACCATTGTCAACAACAAGAACATTAACCATAAAAAAGGGGGAAAAACGAAAAAGAAGATAATGATCATGATGATAAGAATAGAAATGATATTGAGAATACAACAGCAATGATAATAACGATAATACTGACGAATTATTATGATAATGGCAGTAAATGTTGTTGTTGTGAATAATAATACAAGAAGTAGTAGTAGTGGTAGTAGTAGTAGCAGTAGTAGTAGAAGAAGTAGTAGTATTAGCAGTTGTAGTAGCAGTAGCAGCAGTAGAAGCATTAAGCTTAGTATAGGCATTACTGATAGCATCATTAACATTTTTATTGTGATTTGCGTTCTTTTCTTCCTTTAATTTCCTGTAACATCTTCCTATCTGTCTCTCTCCTTTCGTCTTTCCTGACACGCTCTTTTTGTTTCCTTTTTTCCTTCCCTCTCTCCCCATCTTTCTTTCGTTCATTTTCTCATCATAATGTCCTGTACATCTGCATTTTTTGTTGCGGTCTTTTTTTTTTTCTCGTCACGGAAGGACCCAGATGTGCTGATCACTGAAGACAGTTGCTTTGTTTTTCTTGTGCAGTTGACGGATAAAGAAAAAAAAGTCTTTGGTCATCTACTGTTTCTGGAATCATTCTACGGAACTTTAGCGACCTAAATAATCTATTTCTTGTCCCCCCCCCCCCACCCCTCTCTGTCTCCCATCTGTGTGTGTCTCTCTGTCTCTCTCTTCATCTGTCTGTCTCTTGGTTTACATCTGTCCGTCTGTCTGTCTGTCTGTTTGTCTGTCCGTCCTTCCTCTCCTCTCTCTCTCTCTCTCTCTCTCTCTCTCTCTCTTCTTTTCCCATCTTTCTTTCCCCCATTTTGTGTGCCTTTTGCTTTTCGACATCTTTCGTTTTCTGCCTTTAATGTCGTTTCTGTTCTGTTCTGTCACGTTTTT
>CM065719.1:60037276-60042276 GCA_033310375.1 Conus canariensis | reverse complement strand
CCCCATTTACCGAGCTACCAATCTTCCAATCATTGTTCCACCCCAGTCGTCCAGCACACTTGCTGCACGCGAGCTTGCTCACATCACGTGAAGTTCATTTTTCACGTGGTGACCTCAGCCTCGACCTCGACCTCGCAAAAGACTGGCAAATTAACAGCTCGACAGAGAGAGCGAGAGAGAGAGAGAGAGAGAGAGAGACAGAAGCCAGCACACCTTCAACATTGTCGGACGGTCCAGCACGCCCAAGTCTCACCACTTCTAGAGTGGCCTTGGGGCTTCAATTCGATTTGCCGCCGCCGAAAAGTTATCATACCAACCACATACACGAGGCCCCGTTGCTGGGAGATTAAATGAGGGAAGAACCCGTATTTCGTGTCCCACGTGACTTAAAGAGAACGAATCGCTGCGGGCTGTTTGAAAAAAAGCAGACGGCCTTCGTCTTCCCCAACTTGTGGTTTTGAGTCCCTGTTTTTCCCATCCATTCACCACCTGCTGAGGTTAGTTAAAAGAATTTAAATCGAGGCAGAGATTCGAACATGAGTCCGCAGATTTGCAAAACTGCCATTTATGTATTCATGTACCAATCACATTCAAATCGTTTCAGTTGTCGTTTTCACCCTGTACCCATTCATAGCGCTCGATTTGCCTTTTTCTTTTCCATCATTTTAATGTTTCAAACCGTTTTGCATGGACGCCCGTTGTTTATTCACGAGTTTGCGCATCTCCACACATGTGAGAGAGAAAGAGGGTGTGTCTATCCCTTGAGCAGTCCTGCGTGAATTTTTCCAGAGTATTAATATCAATAAAGTACAAATTTAGTCATATAGCAATGTTAATGTAAAAACCATTCTTTGACAACAAAGTGAAGTTGACCACATTCTTTGTTGAATACAACTTAAGTCATTGCATGTGTTTGTCTATGTTGAACAGCAATTTGCATTTCTGAACAAACAGTGCAGGAGTTGTTCATAGGAGAGAAAAGGAAAAAAAAAAAAGGGGGGGGGGGAGGGAGAACAGCAGGATGGAGGGTGTGGTGGGAAAGGGGGAGAGGGACTGGGTGAGAAGTGGGAGATAGGGTGCTGTTGGATACGAGAGGAGGGGGGGGGGGAGAGAGAGAGAGAGAGAGGGAAATGGATAGTCAGTACCACACACATACACAAGCACATAAACTAACACACACATACACATACAATTTCTGCCACCACCAGAACCCCCCCCCCCCCCCCACACACACACACACTAACATGAACATATCTTGACCTGAGTGAAGACTCCTTTGCAACTTTTTGATCACCTCCACAGCAGAAAATCATACATAAATTGACAGTTTTAAGAGATATACCACATGTTCTTGTGAAACCGTATGTAGAGCAACATGTTAAACAGAAAACCCCATTCCTCTTCCACCCATCCGCCCACATCATTCCTACCCTATCCCCACAACTTGCTGCTGTTTCTACCACTCGCCTCAAATGGGCTGCTAAAGAGTCTACAAGACATTACAATTTCTTAAGAAAGTAAGAGAGGAAGGAGGGATGTTTGTGTGTGTGTGTGTGTGTGTGTGTGTGTGTGTGTGTGTGTGTGTGTGTGTGTGTGTGGAGGAGTGGTTGTCAGGAGAGAACAGTGTGTATGTGTCTGTGTGGGAGAGGGAGGAGGAGAAGGGAAGAAGAAAGGATGGGGAAGAGGGAACACACACACACGCGCGCGCGCGCGCGCGCCACACACAAAACACACACACACACACACACACACACACGCACACATGCACACCCCTCCCTTCACTGTGCATTGATTTAACTGTGTTTAATGTACATGCTGGATCAATATTAGCTCCTAAAAATAACAAACTTGTCTAAGAAAAAGAAAATCCAAAAAAAGAATCACATATTGTTTGTAATAAGACAAAAACTTAACTTAAAAAAAGAGTAAGTAAATAAGAGTAATGGCGAAAAGGGGAACAAAAGCACAAGAATGAAAAAGAACACTAACAAGGTATCATCACTCCATCTAGCCTCATTATTTGGGGCTTTCTGTTCAAAACTGATGACTGGGGGGGGGGGGGGGGGGGGGGGGGGGGGGGGGGGGCTAATGCCAGTTTTATATGAAACTTTAAAAATGTCAAAATTCGTATACAGGCCAAACGCCACAATTAGGATTTTGCACACAATCATTATGAAGTCCATGTAAGCATTTTGAGGCCTTCCAGCAGTTTGAGCCAGCATTTAGTGTTAAGCTGATACTTGATCAAAAGAACAATTGCCCATCAATTATAACCCATGTTTTGGGGGATTTCTACCGATGTAATCATACACAATCTTCAAATACAATACATTCCTCTTAGTTGACGTCACATTTCAGGCCTTGGCACTCACCTGTGCCCCTATCTTTGCACTAGCTGGAAACCTCCGAACAGTCGCATTCCTTTGGTTGTAATCTATCTGCTTGGAACCACCTGGCTAATACCTTGATGGTCGTATGGCAGAAAACAAGGAGAATTAACTTTCAGACACAATACACATTATCAAAACAATCTAATTGCGCCGGTCAATAGATACTCAACTCCGTAAGCAAGATATTAAAATTTTGGTGTGCAGCCGCCAGGTTGAGACCAAAACATGACCTGAGACAAAACTGGTTGACGGGGACCACTCGGAAGAACATCGCTGCACCAGAGACTGGAGCTGAATGCCTGGTCAAGGAGCCATCGGAAGCTGTGCCCGAGGTCACTGACGGATTAGCCTCCCCTGCCTGACTTCGGCGTTCTGGACTTTGGCGTCCCCCCGCCATTGCGCACAAAAGGTGAGTGGTGCGTGGGGATGGGATGGGCGGGGGAACAATGTGATAGCTGGGAGGGGCAGAAGACCCATAAAGCTGTAGACCAGAATACCAATTTTGTTTTATCCTTTTTGTATTTTCCTGTCTTTTCACTCCTTTGGCTGGACGTGTGAATCTCAACCTCATTCCGCGCAATCACCCTTTATTTCTGGCACTTCGTCCGTTTTGGTCGTTTAGGGGGCGGGGGTCGATTATTCTCCTTAATTTATCTGTGGGATATTTAGATCACTTTTTTTCCCCTTTCAACCTCTGCGTCCTGAGTCGTTAATCTTTCCTCTCATCAGTTCTAAAGAGAGAGCAAACGAGGGTAAAAAAATATTTAGCTTGTGGTCTCTTGTTTGTGTGTGTGGATGTGATCGGCTCTAGAGCGACTCCCGGAAGTGTGAACATCCTTCGGGCGCGACAGAGAAGAAAGAGAGACCTGGAGACAGAGAAACACAGAGAGGGAAGGAAACAGAGAGAGACAAGACAATGCAAGAGAAGGCACGACAGAGCAAGATTAGGCAGCAAGGTAAGATACATTCACAGTAAAGGAGAGAGAGAGAGAGAGAGAGAGAGAGAGAGAGAGAGAGAGAGAGAGAGAGAGAGAGAGAGAAGGCAAAACAAGAGAAAGCAAGGCAAGACAAAAAGAAGACAAAACAAAAGAAGGGCATGGCAAGAAAAAACACACGAAGACAATGGATGCTTTTTTTTAATAAAAGCCATGAAGGGGAACTACAAAGAATAATATTCCCAGTGACGTCAACAGTAAACCAAGTAAAGAAATAGAGAGTAAGGATGAGGACAGAGAGAGAGAGAGAGAGAGAGAGAGAGAGAGAAGGAGGGAGTTGTGTTTTTACATTTGTCATGCGCGCGTGCACACACACACACACACACACACACACACACACACACACACACAGAGTTATCATCTCTGTTCTGTTTAAATTTGTTGCTGTTAGCATGCAAATCACTCCCTGTCTAACTCTGTTTTCGGCTCTATCTAGATTCTTCTCCCACCTCTCTCTCTCTCTCTCTCTCTCTCTCTCTCTCTCTCTCTCTTATATATATATATATATATATGTATTTGTTTGCATGCAAGCGCTTTTTGAACGTAAGTCCTAAAACCCCGAACATTATGGTGTACGGTGAATTAGGCAGGTACCCTTTATATATTGATAGTGCTATGAAAGCAATGCGTTATTGGTTTAAACTGAAAAAGTTACCAATGGAAAGAATACCAAAACAAGCATACGAAATGGAAAACTCAAAAATGTTGCAATCCACAAGACATTCTAATATACATTCAAATTGGGCAAAGTCTATACAAAAAATTGTCTTGATTCACATGGTTTTTCTTTTGTCTGGCTTAACGGTGGAGTTGGTCACGAAAAGCTGTTTCTACAGGAACTAAAACAACGAATGATTGATTGCTATCAGCAAGAGTGGAACACCAAACTGTCAAATAGTGACAGGTATTCTACTTATCGTTTGTTTAAATCATTACTACAGCCTGAAAAGTATCTTGCAGATATCACAATCCCAAAGTTTCGAAAAGTTCTTGTAAGGTTTCGACTAGGAATCAGTGATATAAACGTCCACGACAGATACAAAAATAACTCAAAAAGCTGCCCTTTTTGTGTCAAAACTGAAGATGAAATACACTTTTTGCTGGAATGTCCATCATATCAAGATTTAAGAAATAAGTATATCATGAAATATGTAACAAATCTACACGGACCATTGTTGAAGTTTTTGCTGCAAAACGAGAAAAGGGACGTAATTCGCTCTTCTTCCTTGCGCTGAACCCTGTGAAGTGATCTGAAGCGATCAAAGCTAAGTGAATTTTCGTTGTTTTATTCGTTTATGTCTCACCCGATGAAGACCTAAGAGGTCGAAACGCGTTGTGTTTCGTCTTGTGACTCGTTTGTCCACGTTCTCTGGGCGGTTCGCTAACATTTATTTAAGATTTGTTTAGATTTCCGCCTGCAGTCGTCTCGCTTTGCAACTAGATGTAATTCGCTCTGTTGCGATGTATATCTTCTGTGCCTTGAAGAAAAGAGAAGAATTGTTACTGGGGAGAGAACATTAGGAGTACCATACGTTTTCATAAATTTATCTGTTTTACCTTGTTTCGTGGTCGATACGTCTTGTGTAGGCTATACTTAGGGATCATGATGAAAAAT
>CM065719.1:60029776-60032276 GCA_033310375.1 Conus canariensis | reverse complement strand
AAATTTAAGATGATGCATTATAAGAGATATCTGAATGAATATTATCATTCATCGCAAGTGGAAGAGATAAGTAAGATACATTGTCATCATTTGATCGAGTGGATGGTCGAGTCAGTCTTAAGGTTTTTTTTTGTTTTTGTTTTTTTTCCTAATTACATTACTCCTGTGCGTGAGGACATAAGGAAATGTTATGAATTTATTTGTTTTTAACCTTTGATTTGATGCACACTAGGAATGAATGTGTACTATTTGTTTGCAGGAAAGGAAGAGGGAAATGTTATTGTTCTGTTACCTCTCCCCCCTTGTCAAAAGACCTCTTTGGTAATGACAATAAAATATCAAAGTGTCAAAGTGTCAAAAGTGTCTCTCTCTGTCTCTGTCTCTGTCTGTCTGTCTGTCTGTCTGTCTCTCTGTCTGTCTCTTTCCCTCTAAATTAAAATACTAGAAAATATCGTGCATCTTTAGGAAATAATTCATTTTCAATGACGTGTCCATGGCAAAAAAGGCCAGTGTGGTTGTTTAATGACATCATAAAATCTCCGTATTATTTCTTTTCTATAATCCCTGACCGTCCATCCCCCTCTCCCACATAGATATTCCTATATTTTACTGTGTTTCTATGGAAAAAAACGTTAATACATTAAAAATGTGAATACAAATGAATGAACACACACATGCACACACACACGCACGCACGCATGCATGCACGCACGCGCGCGCACACACGCACTCACACACACAAACACACACACACACACACAACCACACACACACACACACACACACACACACACACACACACACACACACACACACACACACCACACACACGGGTGTACTAGCCCAACCGCTCGATTCTACAATCTATCAACGCTTGACTCAGATAGGAGCAACAAAACTGCTGTAACTGTGGAAACATCCACTGAGGTATGTAGACATGGTATGATTTCCTCACCACATCCCCATCCCTCTTTTCACCTCCGATAACAGTCCTTCACTCCCGATCTTCTGAACGAACGCACACACACACACACACACACACACACACACACACACACACACACACACACACGTGCGCGCGCACGCACACACACCCCTCAACACACACACACACACACACACACACACACACACACACACACACACACACACACACCACACACACAAGTGCGCACTCGAACGCACGCACGCACGCTCGCACATACATACAAACACTTCCATACATACGCTCCCACGCATGCTTGCATGCACGCACACTCAAGCAAACACACGTGCACGTACACCCCCCCCCCCCACACACACACATACACACTAACTACCTACAGGTGAGGGTCAGGAGAAGTAGGGTGGATGGATATGTTCTCGATTTTTACTGAAGTCAGTTGGCGCTCTGGTGTTAAAGCATATTTCATTTATGTTTAAAAATTCACACACACACACACACACACACACACACACACACACACACACACACACACACACACACACAGGTGAGGGTCGGGAGAAGTAAGGTGGATGGGTATGTTCTCGATATTTTTGAAGCCCTTGATGCTCCGGTTTTAAAGCATATTTAATTTATGTTTAAAAGTTCATCCCAGAAAAAGGAAATAGTTGTGATGAAACACTCCCCTTTACTCCCTTCACCTTTTATTGTCAACCCTACCCCCCTCCTTTAAAAAAAAGGTATTCCAACTTAAAAACAACATTTCTGTCCCAATTGTTATAAAGAAACAGACCTGACCCCTGTCCATAGATCAAATTTATGATTAAAGGAATCGGACTGCCACATTAGCATTCGACTGCTGTATTTTGTACTGCTGTGTTTAGTACGCTTTATTTTGTTTCATATCAGTCTTTTTGCGTTATGTTATTTCATTTCATCAACTTCTTTTAAACAGAGCGGCGACAAGTCAGGGAGTGCACCGCACCGAGGAATGACGTCAAAGGATATGCACGTGCTCTGACCTTCTTTTTTTGTTTTGGGTCCAAAAGACAGTTAATGAAAAACAAACAAACAAACAAAGAAAAAACGAATATTCTGTTACCTGTCTGTCTTACGTTTCACATTGTTTTAAGTTAGATTCATTTCATATCACTTTTTGTTTTGTTTAAAGGTTTGTTTGATTTCATTTTGTTCTTTTATTATATTTCATGCTGTTGTTTTATGTAATCGTTTCGAGTTTTATTTCTAATCTTTTCAATCATCTCTCTTCCCCTTTTCCCACTCTAGTGAGGGCAAAATGAAAGGACCCCAAGAGAAGAAAATAATACAGTGAAAAAGATGGCGGAGCGTGGGTAATCGGGTGCGCAGCTGAGATTGATCAGAGACTGGTTGTCTCGTTTTCTTACTGAGCACATGGACGCCCGTTAAGTCTCATTTGCCGTTTGTCTGGCTGGGTTTCTGTCTGATCAGGCTGTCTGTTGGTATGCTTAACGCTTCTGTGGAAGTTTATCAATATGCCTGTGTGTTTCTATGAATCCATCTCTCTCTCTCTCCCTC
>CM065719.1:60007276-60024776 GCA_033310375.1 Conus canariensis | reverse complement strand
TTCATATACATCGCATTCTGTTTTCACTCCTCCCCTCATTCATGATTCTGACGCTTTGATCATGTCGATCATTAGTCATCTCATGTTCTCCTCTCGTCCATCCTTATATCATTTTCGCGTTTGCCTATTCTCTTCCAATCGGGGCGATATGCACCATCCTCACTTTCTTGCCTTCTCGTCCGAACTGCCCTTCATCACTCTCACGTTAGTCTCCCATTTCCTTTTCATCGTTTTCACGTTCTTCTCCCATCTCTCATCATTCATCATTCTCGCGTTCTCCTTTTCTCCTGTCTTTCACCATTCTTGAGGTTTTCACCATTCTTGAGGTTTTCACCATTCTTGAGGTTTTCTTCCGCCCGTTATTCACCCGTTTTCCTTCCCCTGTTGTCCCTCTGTCGTCATTCTCACGTTCGTTTCTCAATCCGTTCATAATTATCATGTTTTAGTCCCGTCGATCATTCACCATTTTCTCACTCTTGTCAGTCAGTCATAATCTTCACGGTTTCTTGTTCTCATCGTGTCTGTTTATTCATATTCGTTCCTTTTTTTCCGTCCTTCGTCATATTGACATTTTCCTCCTCTTCCTGTCTTTTTGTCCCGTCCTTCGTCATATTGACATTTTCCTCCTCTTCCTCTCTTTTTGTCCCGTCCTTCGTCATATTGACATTTTCCTCCTCTTCCTCTCTTTTTGTCCCGTCCTTCGTCATATTGACATTTTCCTCCTCTTCCTGTCTTTTTGTCCCGTCCTTCGTCATATTGACATTTTCCTCCTCTTCCTGTCTTTTTGTCCCGTCCTTCGTCATATTGACATTTTCCTCCTCTTCCTGTCTTTTTGTCCCGTCCTTCGTCATATTGACATTTTCCTCCTCTTCCTGTCTTTTTGTCCCGTCCTTCGTCATATTGACATTTTCCTCCTCTTCCTGTCTTTTTGTCCCGTCCTTCGTCATACTGACATTTTCCTCCTCTTCCTGTCTTTTTGTCCCGTCCTTCGTCATACTGACATTTTCCTCCTCTTCCTGTCTTTTTGTCCCGTCCTTCGTCATATTGACATTTTCCTCCTCTTCCTCTCTTTTTGTCCCGTCCTTCGTCATACTGACATTTTCCTCCTCTTCCTGTCTTTTTGTCCCGTCCTTCGTCATACTGACATTTTCCTCCTCTTCCTGTCTTTTTGTCCCGTCCTTCGTCATATTGACATTTTCCTCCTCTTCCTGTCTTTTTGTCCCGTCCTTCGTCATACTGACATTTTCCTCCTCTTCCTGTCTTTTTGTCCCGTCCTTCGTCATATTGACATTTTCCTCCTCTTCCTGTCTTTTTGTCCCGTCCTTCGTCATATTGACATTTTCCTCCTCTTCCTGTCTTTTTGTCCCGTCCTTCGTCATACTGACATTTTCCTCCTCTTCCTGTCTTTTTGTCCCGTCCTTCGTCATATTGACATTTTCCTCCTCTTCCTGTCTTTTTGTCCCGTCCTTCGTCATATTGACATTTTCCTCCTCTTCCTGTCTTTTTGTCCCGTCCTTCGTCATATTGACATTTTCCTCCTCTTCCTGTCTTTTTGTCCCGTCCTTCGTCATACTGACATTTTCCTCCTCTTCCTGTCTTTTTGTCCCGTCCTTCGTCATACTGACATTTTCCTCCTCTTCCTGTCTTTTTGTCCCGTCCTTCGTCATATTGACATTTTCCTCCTCTTCCTCTCTTTTTGTCCCGTCCTTCGTCATACTGACATTTTCCTCCTCTTCCTGTCTTTTTGTCCCGTCCTTCGTCATACTGACATTTTCCTCCTCTTCCTGTCTTTTTGTCCCGTCCTTCGTCATATTGACATTTTCCTCCTCTTCCTGTCTTTTTGTCCCGTCCTTCGTCATACTGACATTTTCCTCCTCTTCCTGTCTTTTTGTCCCGTCCTTCGTCATATTGACATTTTCCTCCTCTTCCTGTCTTTTTGTCCCGTCCTTCGTCATATTGACATTTTCCTCCTCTTCCTGTCTTTTTGTCCCGTCCTTCGTCATACTGACATTTTCCTCCTCTTCCTCTCTTTTTGTCCCGTCCTTCGTCATATTGACATTTTCCTCCTCTTCCTGTCTTTTTGTCCCGTCCTTCGTCATACTGACATTTTCCTCCTCTTCCTGTCTTTTTGTCCCGTCCTTCGTCATATTGACATTTTCCTCCTCTTCCTGTCTTTTGTCCCGTCCTTCGTCATATTGACATTTTCCTCCTCTTCCTGTCTTTTTGTCCCGTCCTTCGTCATATTGACATTTTCCTCCTCTTCCTGTCTTTTTGTCCCGTCCTCTGTTCATGGTTTTTCACCTGTTCTTCTTTTCACTTCGTGAAAATTTATTGTTCTCTCGTTCAATTTTTCTCGAGCTTTGTCCATCGCTGGATCATTCTTACGCTGTTCTGTTTTCATGTGATCGCATCATTCTCATGCTCTATTTGCCTCTTCCCTCTCCCGAACCCTTCTTTTGTCAGTCTCATGCAATTGTCCTGTCCACCGTACATCACTTTCACATTCTCCTCTTCGCCTCTTCTTCATGGATATTATGTCATCACATCCCACTTCTCATTTATGATGGTCTATCATTCGTCATTCCCGTTTTCTCCTTTTCATACTTCCTTCACTATTCTTATGTTCCGTTTTTATCCCGTCCATTATACGTTCTTTTTACGTTCTTGTCATCTTGCCCGAATTATTTTTCATCTTCTATCGTTCTTCTCCCATTCCTCATTCATCTCACCTCTCCTTTTTCTGTCATTTATTCATCATTTTGCCCAGTCATTCTCGCATTACCTTCATGTCCCGTTCATCGTTCATTACCCTTAGGCGTCGGTCGTTCACCGTGTTCACATTTTCCCCCAGCCATTCAATATTTACATGTTCCTCTGACATCAGTCATTCATTGTTTCACGTTCTTCTCCAGTCAGTTATAGTCATCGTTTTCAAATTCTTCCCAGTCAGACATTCGTTGTTTTCAGATTCTTCTCCAGTCGGTCATTCATCATTTTCATGTTCTTCTCCAGTTAGTCATTTGTCATTTTAACACTCTTCTCCAGTCATTCGTTAATCGTTTCCTCATTCTTCTTCAGTCAGTCAGTCATCATTTTCACGTTCTTCCGTCGTCAATCATTCTTCGTTTGCACGCTCATCTCCCGTCAGTTATTCATCATTTTCACGTTCTTCTCCCTTTTGTCATTCATCATCTTCGCGTTAAATCATTGCAATAGAATTGTTGCTTAAACCAAAATTGTGTTATTTTCTGATTTTCGTCATTCAGAAATATCTGAATCCAAAACTGCATAACGTATGGAAAATAAAAGAAATGAAGAATAATCATAAACTCTCATTGTATCCTATTCAGTTCGGAAGCATTGATGTCACGATATCTTTTGACAAAGCACAGGCTTTTGTAAAACATTACCGGAACACAATTTATCGTCGAGCTTCACCTTTGATTTAAAAGATTGAAAAGGGAAAGATGAGACTGTCTGTCTATCGAAGACCAAATTCTTCTATTACATACAAGAAATTTACAAAACGTTTGACGTCTTCCTTTCGCGTCAAACTGGTATTTTATTTGCTGGGGAAAAAAGAAATGCCAGAAGATCGTTTTGAAAAGCCTCTGAAAAAAAAAGCTAAAGTCCCAGTAGATCAGGCGGGTAAAAGAAAGAAAGGTTGACGTACTTAAGACAATAAGCTCTTAAAAAAAAGTTAGCAATCCTTTTTTTTTTTTTAACTTCATGGAGTCCAATCAATTCAAACTCATGCCGCAAGACTCGAGCAGAGAGCAAGGGCGAAGTGCCGGTGAGCTGCTTCACACTCTGTACTGGCTTGCAGTGAGGACACGCACGTGTGTGTGTGTGTGTGTGTGTGTGTGTGTGTGCGTGCGTGCGTGCGTGCGTGCGTGCGTGCGTGCGTGTGTGTGTGTGTGTGTGTGTGTGTGTGTGTGTGCGTGTGTGGTGTGTGTGTGTGTGTGTGTGTGTGTTGTGTGTGTGTGTGTGTGTGTGTGTGTTTGATCCGTACGTCTTGCGTGTGCTAGCACACAGTTGAATATGTGTGCGTGTGCGCGCGCATTGATAAATATGTATGTTTATACGGGCGAGCGCGCGCTTGCGTGTGTGTATGCACGCGTGCGTGCGTGTGTGTATGCGTGTGCGCGGGGTTGTGTGTGTGTGTGTGTATGTGTGTGTGTGTGTGTGTGTGTGTGTGAGAGAGAGAGAGAGAGAGAGAGAGAGAGAGAGAGAGAAGAGAATGCGCTTTGCGTGCATGCGCGAATGTTTGTATGTACATATATTAGTGCGTGCGCGCATAGTTGTATGTGTATAAGTGCGCGTGCGTGCGCGCTAGAGCTTGTGTGTGTATGTGTGCACGCGCGTGCGTGTGTGTGTGTGATTGTGTGTGCATGCGCGTTGGTGTGTGTGCTTGTGTGTCTGTACGTGCGTTGTGTGTGCGGGGGGGGGGGGGGGTGCGTGAGTGGGCATTTTCGCGCAACCGTATAAATTGATGTGCGGGTGGTGGAGCGACAGGACAGGGTACAAGATGGGGACGGAGAAGTGTCGAGGAAGAGGGCGGGGAGAGCATGTATATGTAACTTTTCAAATGAAGTATGTTTGTGTTGTTTTGACGAATTGTATTCTTTTTGAATGACCATTGCCAAACATGTCTTAGCCACATTTTCTTTTTTTGCACAATACTGGGAATACAGCTTAACTGTGTTAGCTCTCTCCTCTCACTCTCTCTCTTCTCTCTCTCTCTCTCTCTCTCTCTCTCTCTCTCCTTCTCTCTCTCTCTCTCTCTCTCTCTCTCTCTCTTATACCCTTTTCTTTGTGTTTGTTATTCTTAATTGATGCTGTAATGGTTTATAGCACAGCCTGTGAAGGTCATAAAGCATGCTTTTACTACCTTTATTGTGTTATGAAAATAAAGTGTATAATCATCATTGAAAGCTTACAATAACAAACTTGGCAACACTGCTCTAAAATGTGAAAATTAGCAGAAGAAGCGAAGTTCTGTATCAGCAATGTTTTTTTTTCTTTTTTTTTATACCCGGAGAATCTGAATATGTAAGAGTCGGCAAAGTCTTGTCACCTTTTCAGAATATCCATACCTTTCAATATGTCATTATTGCTTCCGCTGTGTGTGCTACTCCTACTTCCGACTTGCCTAAGGTACCATCAGAAGACATGCGTACAGTATTCAGACGATATTTCCCACGTAGACAAATGCAAATCTAGGAAGATGAGGATAATAAATCTTAAACAAAATATTTATCAACTGGAGATGGGTACTTTTAACATGTACATGCAATTCAATGGGCTTGCATATTCGGGAGATAAAAAAAAGTAATGATGATTTTGTTTCAACGGCGAGAATCCGACATCATTCCTAAAACATAAAATAATAGATGACGAAACTTTACCACATTCACAAGACGAAGTTTTTGATTGCTCACCTGACTAGTAATTACATTGGCAATTTCATACTGAAAATATAAGATAGTAACAGCTAGGTAAAAGTCAAAACCTTTTGACAGCAATTGGTGCTTAACCATGGGATAACGATACAGCAACAAAAAGTCACCGGCCTCGTCCGATCCAAATTAATCTACGAATAAGTTTCTTTTTCAACCCTGCAAAGCCTGTTGAACAAAATACCATCTGCAGACAGCAGAGCTATTGAATATATCTTGGCAATCTGGTACATAGAAATAAATACAGAATTCATACCACGAAGCTGGCTTATTGTCTTTTTCAGAATAACATAAGTTGTCGAAAACGTATCATTCTTAATCGAAGTCTTTTTATCTTGAATTCAAAAACAAAGTATTCTTCGACCCAGGCAACGAGTATCTGAAAAGAGCTAGACACACGCTGTCTCTCTCCAGCCAGTTAGAAAATATACAAATGAATTATACAAAAACAATGCAGTTTTGTTTTTTCACCTGTGTCATCAGGTCTAACGGTATGTGTCGTGCCTCATTGAGAGAACCGACGTGTCAAATTTGATAGTAATTGTATTGTATTGAAGACAGGTAAAAATATTCACACTTCATCATCTGAGAAAGATGATAATATTTTTTTTTCTGAGACCATATTAAAGCTGTGTATCCAAATCATAAAACAAATGTTAACGGATGGCTCAATTCTAGAATCGCGCATGCGTACTGGATTAAAAAAATCATTTGAAAGTACAAGAATGATTTTGGTTCATATCACTAACATCGACTTCTTTGTCCTAGGTCCGTGTGAAGTCACTGGGGCATCGCCCAGAACTGTTCACCAGATTCCTTCAATTCTGTCGGTTGTGTTCCGAGGCCTAGGGCTGTACAGATGGTTTTCCTGTCCATTCTGCAATGTTGTCAGTCCATTCTTTTCTGTCTTCCCATTCATTGGTCACGTTCCTTCAACACTTTCCTGGATGATTGTTTTAGCAGGGCCGTTTGATCTTCATAGCAATGCCAACGTAGTTCCTTTGCTTTGCTGGTGTCAGCAAATCTTCGTATGGCACGAAGTGCTGTTTGATGATGGTCTGGCGCACTTGATCACTCGTGATATAATCAGTCTATCTGATGTTTAGTATCTTGAAGTGACGCCTCATTTCTATGTTGGATTCTTTCTTCTAGGTCCGCATCGCGTATGCATACTGGAAAATGAAATAACCCGTGCATGCAGGAGTCAGTTTGCTGTTTCACAGAGATGTTACTGTCTTTCCATACAGGGTTCAGTCTGGACAGAACTGATATCTTTAATGGTCTTGAGAGGATATCTGATTTAGATCCCCCATCACTGAAAATAAATCCTAGATATGTCAACTGTTTAACAGTTCCTGGCTTCTGTCCCTGATTATGTCAGTATGGCTGGCCATTAGCTTGATCGCCTTGGTGTTGATCTCCGTACTGTGTCTTGTGGATGTTTCATCCGGAGTTTTAACAAGCTCAGCGAGTTCTTGTTCAGTGCCCACCAGGCCATCGAAGTTATCTGCAGAGTGAAGGTTCGGGATACTTCTTCTTGCAGTGCTGATTTTATTGACATGATCTTTAAGTGGATCATTCATGATGCATTCCAGGACTACGTTGAAAAGGATTGGAGAGAGAGAAGTGGTCCTGACGAATCCCAACTGAATTGTAGGAATACTTTCCAGTCGCGCTGTTTGTGAGTACTACACTGTCACTTTGGAGTATACATGCTGGATGTTGTTGATTAGCTTTGTCCTGATATCAGATGTCTTCACATCAGCGTAAAGCACTTCTGGACAGACTTTGCCAAACGCCTTTTTGAAGTCTTGAAGAAATGGTAGAACTCATTCTGGTGTTGCAGGTGTTTTTGGCGAAGGTTTGAAGATCTGTATGATGATACTTCAGCGTTTGAGATACAATATGTCTTGTTTGCAACTGTAATCCATTCAGAATGATTTTGAACATTACGTTGCGTACATTGTCGATCTAACTGATTGTGTGGTTGTTTTGGCAGTGTTGAGGATTTGCTCTCCTTGTAAGTGTGACGACTGGTGATCGAGTCTTTGTGGCGTTGGCCTCTGGCCTGTGTACCAGATTTTGTTGCAGATGACAGTTGATATATCAGTCACTGCCTTTCCGCCATATTCAAGTGTTCTGCCGGGACGTTGTCAAAGCTTACAGCCTTGCCATGTTTCAGCGACTTCACTGCTACTACGGCTTCTTCGACAGAGTGTTGGAAAGTCATCTCCATTTGATGAATCCTGAACTGTTGGCACCGTTGGATCTCTTTTGCTCTGTTTGTTGTAGAGCTCAAAGCAGAGTTCCTGTATATGTCTTCTTATGATGTTTTCTTCCCGTGTAAGACAGTTAACGACTTGGTCATGAGCGGTGCTGACTGTATGTTGGTCAATGTTTCTCAAATTTATAGGATGTTTGTGTGTGTGTGTGTGTGTGTGTGTGTGTGTGTGTGTGTGTGTGTGTGTGTGTGTGTGTGTGTGTTTATTATTCAGGTCTTTGAGTTGTTTTTATGCAGGTCTTCCTCGAAAGTTTTCACACTCTTATTTTCATCCAGTCTAACATTCACCATTAGCACGCTGTTCTCTCCTCGTTCCGTCTATCATTCATTTTTGTCATTTCCCAGTCCTTATTCTTTTTCATTATTCATCATACTTGCATTCTCTTTTTCTTTCCGGTCTGCCATTCATACTCACCACATTCTCCTATTCAGTACCATCCATAATTTGTCATGCTTAGTTTCTGCCGTTAAACATTCATCATTCTCGAGTTCTCTCCATCAGTCATCAGTCTTACGATCTTTTCTTTTTGTCACAGGCTCATCATTCATTTATCGTTCTGGCGTTCTCTTCTTGCCCTCTGATCCATCATTGATTATTCGTGAATGGTTGTCGTCGTCTCTTCTCGACGTCATTGTTCATGACCACGTTCTTCACTTTTTCTGCTCGTTCGTTCCAGTCTATCATTCATCCTTGCCATCTTGTGATGCCATCTTGTCTACTATTCATCGTTCTCGTCTTTCCATTGCTCTTGAGTCAGTCGTTCTGTCATTCAATCGTTCTGTCGGTCGTTCATACATTCGGTCAGTCGGTCGTTCGTTCATTCATTCGGTCAGTCGGTCGTTCAATAAGACATTCGTTTAGTCGGACAGTCGGTCGTTCAGTCATTCATTCGTTCAGTCGGTCGTTCAGTCATTCATTCGGACAGTCGGTCGCACAGTCATTCGTTCGTACATTTGTTCCGTGAGTCAGTCTTTAGGTCATTCACTGGTTCAGTCGGTCGTTCAGTCATTTAGTCAGTCTGAACGTCCGACAGTCATACATTTCTGTCAGTCTGTCAGTCGGTCATTTAGTCGTTCATTCGGTCAGTCTGTCGTTCAGTCATTCGTTCGTAGATTGATTCGGTCAGTCGCTTGTTCAGTCACTCATTTGCGTTGTCGGTCAATCGGTTGTTAAATCATTCATTTGTTCAGTCGCAGAGTTGTTCGTTTGGTCATTCGTTCGTACAATTGTTTGGTCTTTCGCTCGTGCAGTCATTCATTCATACAGTCGGTCTGTCGCTCGCTAGCGCTCTAAACATTCATTCATTAAGACTGTTCAGTCATTCAGTTGGTCGTCAGTGATTCATTAGTTCAGCGGTCAGTCGGTCGTTCACTCATTCATTCGGTCAGTCGGTCGTTGAGTCATTTATTCGTTCAACCGGTCAGTCGGTCGTTGAGTCATTCAATCGTTCATTCGGTTAACGGTCGTTCGTTCATTCATTCGGTCAGTCGGTCGTTCAGTGATTCATTCATTCAGTCGGTCAGTCAGTCGTTCGGTCAATCGGTTGTTCAGTCATTCATTTGTTCAAGTGGTCGGTCAGTCGGTCGATCAGTCATTCATTCGTTCAGTCGGTCAGTCGTTAGGTCATTCACTCTCTAAGTCGGTTGTTCAGTCATTCAGTCGGTCTGAACAACCGACAGTCATACATTGTGTCGGTCGGTCAGTCGGTAGTTCAGTCATCCATTCGTTCAGTCGGTCGTTCAGTCATTTATTTGTTCAGTTGGTCATTCTGTCGTTCAGTCATTCGTTCTTACATTTGATCGGTCTGTCGCTCGTTCGGTCATTCATTCGTTCAGTCGATCAGTTGGTCGTTCAATCATTCGTTGGCGCAATTGTTTGGCCTGTCGCTCATTCAATCATTCATTCGTTCAATTAGTCAGTCGGTCGTTGAGTCATTCAATCGTTCATTCGGTTAGTCGGTCGTTCGTTCATTCATTCGGTCAGTCGGTCTTCAGACGGTCAATCGGTCATTCAGTCATTCGTTCGTTCCAGCGGCCGGTCAGTCGGTCGTTCAGTCATGCATTCGTTTAGTCGGACAGTCGGTCGTTCAGTCACTCATTCATTGTCAGTCAGTCGGTTGTTCAGTCATTTACTGGTTCAGGCGGTGAGTCGGTCATCTAGTCATTCGTTCGTACATTTGTTCGGTGTGTCAGTCGTTAGGTCATTCACTCATTCAGTCGGTCGTTCAGTCATTCAATCGGTCTGAACGACCGACAGTCATATATACTGTCGGTCGGTCAGTCGGTTGTTTAGTCATTCATTTATTCAATTGGTCGTTCAGTCATTTATTCGTTCATTCGGTCAGTCTGTCGTTTAGTCATTCGTTCATAGATTTGTTCGGTCAGCCGCTCATTCAGTCAGTCATTTGTAATGTCGGTTTGTCGGTCGTTAAGTCATTCATTCGTTCAGTCGATCAGTCGGTCGTTCAATCATTCGTTCGTACAATTATTTGGTTCACCACTCGTTCAATCATTCATTCGTACAGTCGGTCGGTCGGTCGCTCAGACGTTCAATCGGTCGTTGAGTCATTCAGTCGTTTATTCAGTTAGTCGGTCGTTCATTTATTCATTCGGTTAGTCGGTCGTTTAGTCATTCATTCGTTCAATCGGTCAGTCGGTCGCTCAGTCAGTCCTATTCAATCATGACAAGTGCAATTTCGGCATTGGGTTTCGTGCCAGTACTCAAGTTGAGATAAAGAGGGTAGGATCGTGGCGTTCAATTCAGGTACATTGTCTTCGGTACGGAGTGCGGTTTAGAGCATGATATCGTTCAGCATGCAGGTTGTACAAGTGCACAGATTTCGACTACATGTCAAGGTAGAGGCGTGTTCAAGCGTAACATGAGCGGCGAAGAGGACTGAAATTACAGCGTGTACAGGTGGGTGTCATGACGAAGGCATTCAGATTGCCGGATGAAGCGTGACAAAGGTCCATGTAAGGGCACGGAGGAAGTGCGTGCATCGTAGCATATTTGCATAGGAGCATGATGGCGTGACGTACTGTCTTCAGAGGTCTAATCGTGGGGTCATTGGCAGAGTTTGTATGGTACGTGGTTGTCTTATTGCGCAAGGGTCGTTGAAGGGTGCACGTGTGTCTATTGGGTCAGTGGATGAGGGTGCGTGTTCTTATCAAGCGGTGATGAAGCGAATGTTGTTTATGGGCAGAGTGTATGAAGGTCGTACTGTGGTTCAATTGGGCAGTCGGTGATGAGGTGACTTTCTAATCGTTCAGTCGGTCAGTCAGTTGTTAATTCATTCATTTGATCAGTCGGTCGCTCAGTCGTTCGGTCATTCATTCGGTCAGTCAGTTGTCTTGCCATTCATTTGTTTAGTCGGTCGGTCGTTCATTCATTCATTCACTCGATCAGTCGGTCGTTCAGTCATTCATTCGGTCTATCGGTTGTTCAGTCATTCAGTCAGTCGGTTGGGCACTCATTCATTCGTTCAGTCGGTTGTCCTGTCATTCATTTGTTCAGTCGATCTTTCAATCATTCATTCGTTTAATCGTTTCGTCGGTCGTTTACTCCTTCATTCGGTCTGTCGGTCGTTCAGTCATTTATTCGTTCAAATTGTCAGTCAGTCGGTCATTCAGTCATTCATTTGTTCAGTCAGTCAGTTGTTTGTTATATCATTCAGTTGTTCAGTCGGTCGGTCATCCAGTCATTCGTTCGTACATTTGTTCGGCGAGTCAGTCGTTAGGTAATTCACTCGTTCAGTCGGTCGCTCAGTCATTCAGTCGATCTGAACGACCGACTGTCATACATTCTGTCGGTCGGTCAGTCGGTAGTTCAGTCATTCATTCGTTCAGTCGGTCGTTCAGTCATTTAGTCGTTAATTCGTCAGTCTGTCGTTCAGTCATTCGTTCGTAGATTCGTTCGGTCAGTCGCTTGTTCAGTCATTCATTCGTTCAGTCGATCAATCGGTCGTTCAATCATTCGTTCGCACAATGGTTTGGTCTGTCGCTCGTTCAATCATTCATTCGCACAGTAGGTCGGTCAGTCACTCAGACATTCAGTCGGTCGTTGAGTCAATCAATCGTTCATTCGGTTAGTCTGTCGTTCATTCATTCATTCGTTTATTCAGTCATTCATTCGTTCGATCGGTCAGTTTGTTGTTCAGACGGTCAGTCGGTCGTTCATTCGTTCAAGCGGTCGGTCAGTCGGTCGTTCAGTCATTCATTCGTTCAAGCGGTTTAGTCGGTCGATCAGTCAGTCATTCGTTCAGTCGGTTGTTCAGTCGTCCATTTGTTCAGGCGGTCGGTCGGTCGTTCTGTCGATCACTTGTTCAGTCGGTCGTCCAGTCATTCGTTCGTACATTTGTTCGGTAAGTCAATCGTTAGGTCATCCATTCGTTCAGTCGGTCGTTCAGTCATTCAATCGGTCTGAACGACCGAAGTCATGCATTTTGTCGGTCGGTCAGTCGGTTGTTCAGTCATTCATTTTTTTCGGTCGTTCGTTCAGTCATTTATTCGTTCATTCTGTCAGTCTGTCGTTCAGTCATTCGTTCGTAGATTTGTTCGGTCAGTTGCTCGTTCAGTCAGTCATTGGTAATGTAGGTTAGTCAGTCGTTATGTCATTCATTCGTTCAGTCGATCGGTCGGTCGTTCAATCATTCGTTTGTACAATTGTTTGGTCTGTCGCTCGTTCAACCGTTCATTCGTACAGTCGGTCGGTCGTTCATTCATTCACTCGGTCAGTCGGTCGTTCATTCATTCGGTCAATCGGTTGTTCAGTCATTCAGCCAGTCGTTGTGCACTCATTCATTCGTTCAGTCGCTCGTCCAGTAATTCATTTGTTCAGTCGGGTTTTTTAGTCATTTATTTTTTTCGGTCGTTCGTTCAGTCATTCACTTGTCGAATCGTTTAGTCCGTCGTTCAGTCATTTATTCGTTTCAGTCCGTCAGTCAGTTGTTCATTCGTACATATGGTCAGTCGGTTGTTCAGTCATTCATTTGGTTAGTCGGTTAGTCGATCGTTCAGTCATTCATTCGGTCAGTCGGTTTTTCAGTCATTCATTCGTTCAGTCGGTTGTTCAGTCGTTCATTCGGTGAGGCAAATATACAGGGCGTGACATGGGCGGGATGGTACATTGGACGCGGATATTGGAAAGGAACTGGAGAGAAATGAATACAGGGTATTATGTTTGGGAATACGCGGGACGCGGATGCAGGGATCGCAGATGCATCGTACAATATGGTTACAGATGTTAAGGATGGAATACAGCTTATGGCATGGGTAGGGGTACGGCGGTCGCGGATGCAGGACGTGACATTGGTGGGGGTACAGGGGAGCGTGGGTTTGATATGGGTGGGGGTATGAGTGGGGGGGGGGGGTGCAAGGTGTAACTGGGTGGGGGCACAGGGTGTGTGGATGCAGGGTGCAACGTGGGTAGGAGCACAGGGAACGCAGATTTCAGATCATGACATAGCTTGGGATACAAAGAGGGAGGGGGAGGGACGTGCAGAAATCGGGACGTGACATGAGTGGGAATTAACGGCGGATGTGGATTTCCGTGCCAGACCAGAGTGGAGATAGAGGAGGGGTATGGATGGGGGGCGTGCAGATTTCAGGGCGTGACATTGGTCTTGGTACGGGAGGTGCGGATTTTAGAGCATGATATCGGTGGGGTAGGGCAGGGAAGGCATGGCACGGGTGGGGGTGGGGGTACAAGGTGCACAGATTTCAGGACCTGACATGGGTCAAGGTGTAGGAGGCGCTGATTTCAGAGCGTAACATGAGCGGAGGAAGAGGGAGTGAAGATTTACAGGGCGTGACAGGGTGGGTGTACAATGACGCGAAAGGGCGTATTGGGGCAGATGTGGCACGGATGAACGGCGTGACATATGGGCCTATTGGGTAAGAGGGGGCACGGAGGAAGTGCGTGACATCGTAGGCATATTGTGGCAGAGGGAGCAGGGGTGAAGGACGTGACGTACGTGTCTTGCAGAGGGGTGGCTGAAGGGGGTGACGTGGGTGTCTTATTGGGGCAGAGGGGTGGATGAAGGGGGTGACGTGGGTGTCTTATTGGGGCAGAGGGGTGGATGAAGGGGTGACGTGGGTGTCTTATTGGGGCAGAGGGGTGGATGAAGGGGGTGACGTGGGGTTTTTTATTGGGGCAGAGGGGTGGATGAAGGGCGTGACATGGGTGTGTTACTGGGGCAGAGGGGTGGATGAAGGGCGTGACGTGGGTGTCGTATTGGGGCAGAGGGGTGGAGAAGGGGGTGACGTGGGTGTCTTATTGGGGCAGAGGGGTGGATGAAGGGCGTGACATGGGTGTCGTATTGGGCAGAGGGGTGGATGAAGGAGGTGACGTGGGTGTGTTATTGGGGCAGAGGGGTGGATGAAGGGTGTGACATGGGTGTGTTATTGGGGCAGAGGGGTGGATGAAGGGCGTGACATGGGTGTCTTATTGGGGCAGAGGGGTGGATGAAGGGGGTGACGTGGGTGTCTTATTGGGGCAGAGGGGGATGAAGGGCGTGACATGGGCGTTTTATCAGTTCATAGAGGGAAGATGAAGGGCGTGATATGGGTGCTTTCCTGGGGCAGAGTGGATGGATAAAGTGCGTGACGTGGTTGGGCGTATTGGGACAGATCGGGTGGATAAAGGGCGTGACGTGGGTGTCTTATTCGGGCAGAGGGGGGCGGATGAAGGACGTGACATGGTGGGCGTATTGAGGCAAAGGGGGTGCGGAGGAAGGGAGTGGCGTGTGTGTCTTGCTGGGGCAGAGGGGGCGGATGAAGGCCGTAACATGGATGTTTTATTGGTAAAGTGGGGGCAGATGGAGGGCGTGACGTGGTTGGGCGTATTGGTGCAGATGGGCCGATGAATGGCGGGCGTGATACGGGTGTCTGACTGGAGCACAGGGGGTGGATGAACAGCATGACGTGGTTGGGCGTATTGGGACAGATGGGCGGATGAAGGGCGTGACGTGGGTGTCTAACTGGGGCAGAGGGAGCGGTTGAAGGGCATGGCATAGTAGGCGTATTGGGGTGGAAGGTTGAGCGGATGAAGGACGTAATTGGTGGTGGTATTGTGGCAGAGGGAACGCGGATGAAGGGCGTGACATGGGTGTCTTATTGGAGAAGAGTGGGCAGATGAAGGGCGTGACTTTGTTTGGACGTGACATTGTGGGCGTGGGAGAGGGGCTCTGAAGAAGGGCGTGATATGGTAGGCGTTTGTGGCAGAGAGAGCAGAGATGAAGGGTGTGACGTGGGTGTCTCGCTGGGGCAGAGGGAGCAGATGAAGGGCATGTTGTGGGTGTCTTATTGGGGGCGATGGGGCGCATGAAGGGCGTGACATGGTCGGCGTATTAGGGCAGAGGGGACGCAGATGAAGGGTGTGACGTGAATGTCTTATACGGGAGAGGGGGCAGATGAAGAGCGTGTCGTGGATGTCCTCTCGCAGCAGAGGGGGCGCAGACGAAGGGCGTGACACGGTGGGCGTATTGTGCACAGGTGGCGCGGATAAAGGCTGTGACACGATGTGCATTCTGGGTAGAGGAAGCGCGAATGGAGGGCGTGACATTGTGGACGTACTGGTCTCGGGGGCGTGGATGAAGGGCGTGACATGGTAGGCGTATTGGGGAAGAGGGGGCAGGGATGAAGGACGTGACGTGGTTGTCTTAAATGGGCGGAGGGGACGGATGAAGTGCGTGGTAAGGGTGTCTTATTGGGGAGGGTGGAGGGAGGGGGAGCATTGAAGGGCGTGGCATGATGGGCTTACTTGGGCAGAAGGGGCGTGGACGAATTGCTTTACATACTTGGGTGTATTTGAGCAAAGGGGGCAGGGATCTAGGGCATGACATGGTGTGCGTATTGGGCAGATGGGAGTGACATGGTAGGCGTACTGTGGGTATCATATTGGTGACGAATGTATGGCGTGATGTGGGTGTCTTATTGTGGCAGAGGGGGGTGGATGAAGGGAGTGATGTGGGTGTCTTATTGTGGCAGAGGGGGGCGGATGAAGGGCGTGATGGGGGTGTCTTCTTCTGGCAGAGGGGGGCGGATGAAGGGAGTGATGTGGGTGTCTTATTGTGGCAGAGGGGGGTGGATGAATGGCGTGATGTGGGTGTCTTATTGTGGCAGAGGGGGGTGGATGAAGGGCGTGATATGGGTGTCTTATTGTGGCAGAGGGGGGCAGATGAATGGCGTGATGTGGGTGTCTTATTGTAGCAGAGGGGGTGGATGGAGGGAGTGATGTGGGTGTCTTATTGTGGCAGAGGGGGGTGGATGGAGGGAGTGATGTGGGTGTCTTCTTGTGGCAGAGGGGGGTGGATGAAGGGCGTGATGTGGGTGTCTTCTTGTGGCAGAGGGGGGTGGATGAATGGCGTGATGTGGGTGTCTTATTGTGGCAGAGGGGGTGGATGAAGGGAGTGATGTGGGTGTCTTATTGTGGCAGAGGGGGGTGGATGAATGGCGTGATGTGGGTGTCTTATTGTGGCAGAGGGGGGTGGATGAAGGGAGTGATGTGGGTGTCTTATTGTGGCAGAGGGGGTGGATGAAGGGAGTGATGTGGGTGTCTTATTGTGGCAGAGGGGGGTGGATGAATGGCGTGATGTGGGTGTCTTATTGTGGCAGAGGGGGTGGATGGAGGGAGTGATGTGGGTGTCTTATTGTGGCAGAGGGGGGTGGATGAAGGGCGTGATGTGGGTGTCTTATTGTGGCAGAGGGTGGCGGATGAATGGAGTGATGTGGGTGTCTTATTGTGGCAGAGGGGGGTGGATGAATGGCGTGATGTGGGTGTCTTATTGTGGCAGAGGGGGTGGATGAATGGCGTGATGTGGGTGTCTTATTGTGGCAGAGGGGGGTGGATGAAGGGAGTGATGTGGGTGTCTTATTGTGGCAGAGGGGGGCGGATGAATGGAGTGATGTGGGTGTCTTATTGTGGCAGAGGGGGTGGATGGAGGGAGTGATGTGGGTGTCTTATTGTGGCAGAGGGGGGTGGATGGAGGGAGTGATGTGGGTGTCTTATTGTGGCAGAGGGGGTGGATGGAGGGAGTGATGTGGGTGTCTTATTGTGGCAGAGGGGGGTGGATGAATGGCGTGATGTGGGTGTCTTATTGTGGCAGAGGGGTGTGGATGAAGGGAGTGATGTGGGTGTCTTATTGTGGCAGAGGGGGGGGCGGATGAAGGGAGTGATGTGGGTGTCTTATTGTGGCAGAGGGGGGCGGCTGAAGGGAGTGATGTAGGTGTCTTATTGTGGCAGAGGGGGGGATGAAGGGAGTGATGTGGGTGTCTTATTGTGGCAGAGGGGGCGGATGAAGGGAGTGATGTGGGTGTCTTATTGTGGCAGAGGGGGGCGGATGAAGGGAGTGATTGGGTGTCTTATTGTGGCAGAGGGGGGGATGAGGGAGTGATGTAGGTGTCTTATTGTGGCAGAGGGGGTGGATGAAGGGAGTGATGTGGGTGTCTTATTGTGGCAGAGGGGGGCGGATGAAGGGGTGATGTGGGTGTCTTATTGTGGCAGAGGGGGGCGGATGAAGGGAGTGATGTGGGTGTCTTATTGTGGCAGAGGGGGGGATGAGGGAGTGATGTGGGTGTCTTATTGTGGCAGAGGGGGCGGTTGAAGGGAGTGACATGGTGCGCATATTGGGGCAGACGGGCGCGGACAGAAGGCATGACATGGGTGGGCATTTGGCGCAAGGGGTCACGGATGAGAGGCGTGACGTGAATGGGCGAACTGGAATGGGTAAGGTAAAATGGATGCAGCATGTGAAATGATTGG
>CM065719.1:59987276-59997276 GCA_033310375.1 Conus canariensis | reverse complement strand
CTCACACACACACACACACACTCACAGTCGCGCGCGCACCTCCTGCAGAGGTACGCTATAAGATCGATCTAAATTAAAACCAAAACAAAACTGAATTTAAAACAACAGATAACCGAATCGCCCTCATCGCTGCCAATACTCCATTTGAAAGAACATCAGTCAGTCGTGTCCTTCTTTCCGACCAAGAGGTTTGTGCCAGATGAAGTATGTCCACAGAGACATGAAACTCACACACACACACACACACACACACACACAGCCGTAAAGGAAACAGACTATAGAGAAACTGACGCCCCTGTCACTTATGAAATCTTCCACCAAGTTGCCAAGTTACCAAAGGTCAAATGTTCAGTTCAAAGTCGTAATACTGAATATTGATCATTGTCTAACAAGTTGATCAATCCTGGGTCAATCGCGCTGTCGCGTTCCATGTCGCCGTTTCTGTTTTCATATTGTTACGGAAACACAGCAACGATCACAGTGTCTGTTGGGATGTGACTGGTTGTTTTAAAGTGTCAACAATATCTTAGTATCTTACGCAGTAGAAAATAAAAAAGGTGTGCATTTTTTTGCGTCAAACTTTCGAACACAGTTATGACGTCGCAGGGCGTTTTCTTCCTTGACAAGAAGTCGGGTGACATCATAATCATTGACTCTGCTCTCCTGTTTCTTCACTACGCTCACCCGCCGCTGCCCTCTCCTTCTTCCAGTCGGTCCCCCCCCCCCCCTACGTTTCCAGAGAGAGAGAGAGAGAGATCATGATCCCTGTTATATTTTTGTTCATCTCTCTGTAAGTAACCTGCTTTATTACTCCCTCTCTGCCTGTCACCCTCACTTCTCTTTCAACCCGCCTATCCGCCCCCCCCCCCCCCCCTCACCAACCCTCTTCAGTTCTTTTTCACCTTCAGTCTCTGTGTAAAAAGAAAAACGCAAACGTTTAAGGAAACATTCGTTATTTACGAGCGACAATGTTTCGTTTTCACTGGGTTTTTTTTCCCCCTAAAACATACAAAACAATTGTTCTCAAATGTTACACATCTTTAAATTAAAGAGATACTTGACTCAGAATGGTGAGTTTATTAACAAACCATTTCAACAAGTGTGGTCTTTTGGTAATGTGAAATGATTTCCTGATTATTCCTTTGTCTGTCATCAGCATCACCCGAGCTACACACACACACACGCACACAACACACACACACAACACACACACACACACTCTCTCTCTCTCTCTCTCTCTCTCTTTCACGCACACACACACACACACACACACACACACACACCACACACTCACACACACAAACACACACACACACTCACACACACAAACACACACACACACACTACCACACACACACTACCACACACACACACACACACACACACACACACACACACACACACACACAAACACGCACACTCACACACACAAATACACACACTACCACACACACACACACACACACACACACACACACACACACACACACATACCTTCACACACACTCACACACACACACACACACTCACCACACACACACACACACACACACACACACACACACACTCACAACTACTCACAAACACACACACACACACTCACACACACACACACACACACACACACACACGCGCGCGCGCGCGCGCGCGCCACTCAAACATACATACAGAGTCACACACACACACGCACACACACACAAACAAAAGCAACGCATGTAGTTCAATATGCAGATGATATCGTATTTGAATTAACTGTACATTAAGGAAGCATTCCAATAAAAGAACAATAAACATTGTCCAGAAGTTGTACCAAAAGGAATTGGATGAATTATCTATATATATGAAGAACAACGGATTAGAACTATCTGAAGAAAAAAACATGTCTTATGTTGTTTAACAATGGTGAGAACCCAAATATACTACCCTCGCTTAAAATGCTACATGGTCAGATTCTAGAATATAAACAAAAAGTTAAATTCATGGGGGTATTTTTAACTGCTAAGCTGAACTGGAAAACACATATTGACAATTTGATTGGTAAAACAAGAACAAGATTAAACGTTCTTAAAGTTATATGTTATCAACCATGGGGTCAGGACTGTCATACCCTTTTACATCTATACATCTCTTTAGTCCGATCGAAATTGACATATGGACGGGAAGTGTATTTCTCTGCACCTAATTCTCTTTTAAAGAAATTGCAAAGCTTGGATAGTAAGGCCATGAAATTAGCTCTGGGAGTCCCAGTTCATACAAACACTCATAGATGTTATAAAGAAACAAATATATTACCACTGAATTAGAAGCGAATATTGGATGTATCCTGTCAGAAGTCTTTCTGTTCAAAATTAAGTTACTGAAGAAATACTGATGGATTCCACTACAGACTTTCCTAAGAGTTCTAAAAACATATCATATATCCAACCAATTACAAACTACACATCTGACTTTATGTCACATTGTAATATTGATATTACTGCTATACCAGAATTTCCTGCGGCACCTCCAATGCCTCCTTGGGAGCACCTAAATGCTTCTTTTGATTACAAATACACTATGTGAAAGAAAAGTGATAATGTAAATATTTCAACTACTGAAGTTCGTAAACATTTAGAAAACAGCTATCCAAATCTTTTAAAAGTGTTTACAGATGGGTCGGTAATGGAATCCTCTGACATTGGTTCTGGCTTTATAATACCAACTTTAAATGTTAGGAAATCATATCATTTAGGAAAGGGGTTTTCAATTTACACCTCAGAATTATATACAATACTGAAGGGAAGGCTTTGACGTACATATACGATACACCAATTGCTTTCTATAAAATTTTACTGTGTGCTGATTCCAAACCTGTTTTACAATCACTAGAGCGTTGGGACTGCAAAGCTAGAAAAGATTTGCTTTTTGAAATAAAACATTGACTGCACTGTTTCATAACTATAAGAACTTATTTTTGTTGGGTCTCATCTCACTGTGATATAAAGTGGAATGAAATTGCAGACAGTCTTACAAAAGAAGGAGCAAATAGAAACGCTGAAAATTTATCAAAACAATCCCTTAGATTTGTCCTCTTGTCAATTAATCCAAATTATGGAAAAACATAGACATAAGCAGAATTTTAGTCAAAACATGGCTACTTTACCATCGTGCCCAAGACACATTGTTAGATTAATTCATAAGTTAAGGCTGAATACTGGGAACACTAAATATTCTCATGGTATTACTTGTGTCTGCAGAGAAAACATTTCTGTGCGTCATCTTTTGTTTGAATGCTGTGTTGCAGTATTGACCTCGCTCTATCAGGAGAAGTATACTGTGATGAATAACTTTGATAATGTCAGTACTGTCTTATAAGGTTCATATGTTGCTGAAATTGCCATGGTTATTTCGCAGTCACAGGTTGCAACATTTTTTTATAAAGATCAACAATTTTGTGTACCACTAGGGTGTTTCACTTATGTAAATATGCATAATTATATCAGACGTGGTTTGAAAGTACTAGATAAGCTGAGCGTGAAGGGTTAAAATTTTTTTTTTTAAACAAGTGTCTAATATCATCTGGCGATGAAAAGACATCAAATAAACAACTGAACTGAACTGAACTAAACACACATACTCACACACACGCACGCACGCATGCATGCAACACACACACACACACACACACACACACACACACACACACACACACACATAAACACACACACACACACACACACACACACACACACCACACACACACACACACACACACACACACACACGCCTACCTCTTATTATCTTTACATGCAAAAACCAAAAAGAAAAAAGAAAGTAGAAACTTTTTTTTTCAGAAAGTCAAAGCATCTTTTGAAACACGACTACGTGGAGTGGGTGTACCAGCCCAGTGTGTGGTGTCTACATCTGTCAACGCTTGATTCGATTTTAAGCAAAACAGCTGCGGAAACTGTAGAAGCACCCACGAAGGTATGTGGACGCGGCATGATTTCCCTTCCCATCCCCCTTCTCACCTGTTCCGACATCAATTTTTGCGCTGCTCACTTTTCAAATACGTGTAGATACGAGCATCCACCCAATACCATTCATTCGCGCACCCACACGCGAACGCACGCACTCATGCAGATACACCTACAGAAACACACGTGCTTGTTCACACACACACACACACACACACACAACACACACACACACACACGCACGCACGCACGCACGCACGCACGCACGCACCACACACACGCGCGCACACGTGCGCACGACACACACACACACACACACACACACACACACACACTGACACCACTTTTGTGAGAAGGTGTGAAAGTGTAGGGTGGGTGGGTGGGGGTGGGGGGGTTAAGTTAATGTAATGTTATTTTATCGAACATAGTCGGCCAGGGTATAAAGCTTAATCCCATCTATATGTAAAGGTTATACTGGAAAATGGAATAGTTGAGATTTCTCGAAAGGAAAGTGTTCATCTCCATTTTCTCTCTTTTACCTATCCCTCCCTCTTCTGGTTTCTTTCTTTCTTTTTCCTCATTGTTTGTTTGTTTCTTTCTTCTTGAAAAAAAATTGTTTTTACAAATTCTCCTAACTCGAAATGAAAGGTAACGATCGTAGTCGTCATCAAAGCACACGTGAACCCATCCATTACTCACTTTGCAATTATTTTTCATTGCGTGCCCCTAAGTGCATTGTCCCATGTCACTCATGTCGCCCTCGTCAATGTCACAGTCTGGCCTGTTGTTTGCACCGCTGCACAGGCTGTCTACATGAAGCATCAAATTCAGGTCGTCATGAGGCAAATACCGAGGAGACTTCAACAAAGACCTTGCTAGGTTACCAAGTTAAAATCATGCATTCACATAATGACGTCAAGCCGTAAATCATCAATATCTAACAAGCAACTAATCGTGGATTAACGTTCTCGTTCTTATATGTCTGCAATGACATTGTTTAAAGAGTCTTTTTGACGGATGGGGTGGGATGGGTGGGGGGGGGGGAGGGTGGGGGGGGGGCTTTGTTTTCAGTTCATCAGATTCTAGTTTTGACAGTTACAAAATGCATTTTCGTTGCGTCAAACTTTGAAACTGTTACACACTCACGTATGATTCCATGTGACAGGAAGTCTGTGACTTCTTGTGGCTCTGCCCTACTGTTTTCTTTCTCCCCAGCCCTCTCTCTCTCCGTCCTCCTCACAACTTCCACTCCTGCAAAAAACAAAAAACAAAACAAAACAACAACCCCCCCCCCCCCCCCCACACACACACACACACTCACGCACACACACACACACACACACTCACACCACACACTACACACACTCACACACCACACACACAACACACACACACACACACACACACACGCACCACGCACGCACGCACGCACGCACGCACGCACGCACACAACTGAATCGGTCTGTTATAAATCAGAACTCGATCATCCGTGCTTCTTTATCTAAGTGAATGTATTATGTTCTTTCTGAGGGATTTTTCGGTGTCTTTTCTTGAGAATGGGAAAACAAGAGTACAAGGGAGAACATGATCGAAAAGATTAGAAATGAAATGATGCGATTAAATCAAAACAGAAATTGAGAGAAGCGTGACATGTAATGAAATAAAAGTTCGGATAAAATAAAACATAAAACACACAAGATTTATGTAAAATAATGTCTAAAAAATAAAAGCCAGAATTACACTTCAGCTTCTGGGTGAAGTGACGTAAAACTTGACAGAAGTCATTCAGGGTAGGGGGTAGGAGGTTTGTCAACTGTCTTTTGAACAAAACAAAACAAAACAAAACAAACATACAGATAAAAAAAAAAAAAAAAGGCCAGAGCACGCGCATATCGGATGACGTCATTCCTCAGTGCGGTTTCCCACGTGACCGCGCAAGGGGTGGCCATTCCATTGTTTACGTCTGCTGGCTGACTGAAACAAACGACGAAATAAGTTTATAGAATGAAATAAGATAAAAGCAGAATGAGTTGATTTGAAACAAAATGAAACACACCATACACACAACAGACGAATGCTAATATGGCATTCCTTTTTCAATCGTAAATTTGATATATAAAAAGGTGTCAAAACTTCTTTTAATAAAGATTGCGACAGTTTAGTTTGATTGTAACTTTAAAAGACTTGACAAGATGCAAAGCATATAAACGTACTCCCAGTTTATCTTGAATACGCGTGAGATATTCCATAAAGAGGAAAAACCGTTTTGGGCCGTTATAGCCGTTAGTAATGGCTATTCTGGTAAACATGGGCCATCATCTGTGACCTATAATGAATATACCTACAAATTTTCAGAAAGATCGGCCAAGCATTTTCTGAGATTTTCCATAAAGAAGAAAACCGTTATGGGCCGTTATAGCCGTTATCGGGCATCATCCGTGACCCATAATAAACATACCTACAAATTTTCAGAAAGATCGGCCCAGTAGTTTTGTCTGGAGCGAGTGGAACACATTTTGACCACAGACACACAGACACACAGACACACAGACAGCGTTTCTTCGTTCCCATTCTAAAGTACTCCCTGTTCTATAAGAACTGGGAGTACAAAAACAAAGGAAGAGAAAAGAAAAGGCGGGGGGAGCAGACAAGGAGAGGAAGAGGGAGTGGCGGGTATAGAAATGAGAAGAAAGTGGAGGTGGTCTCTCACATTTCTGTATTTCATGAGAACGCGATCCGTTTTCTTGGACGAATCTTTATATATAAATGGAAAACGTTTTAAAATGCGTTTTTTCGCCCATCAAGTCAAGTAAAAACCAGTGCAGCAACTAACTTCGATATAATCCAGGAAATATAGCCCCACCCCCACCCCCAACACCCTCCGCTGCTCTCTCTCTCTCTCTCTCTCTCTCTCTCTCTCTCTCTCTCTTCTCTTTGTCTATCTCTCCCCTCTCTCTCTCACCATTTCTCTCTCCATTTCTTTCTCTTTCTCCCTCCCTCTTTCTCACTCGCTCCCTTTCTTTCCACCCCTTAAGTACACAAATGCACATGCACACAACCACAGGCGCGCGCGCACCACACACACACACACACACACACACACACACACACACACACACACACACACACACACACATCGTTCTTCCCACTCATACTACAGATCATTAACACATCCACACGGCCACACAGACACACCAGACATACCCAAAGGCAGACAAGTAGACAGATATCTAAACACACACACACACACACACACACACACACACACACACACACACACACACACACACACACACACACACACACACACACACACACAACATACACACATACACACACACACACACACACACACACACACACACACACACGCACGTGCACATGCACACGCACGGCATCGATCTGTCAGTTTAATGCCGTTTCTCTGAGATAAGGCCGTCGTAGAAACACCGCCACGGAGAAACATACACCCAGTCCCTGATGAATTCTCCGGTGAAGTTGTCAAGTTTCCAAAGGTAAAATCATTCAGTTTATAGACGTCAAGAGGGTTATCGATCTATACCTAACTGGCAACCAATCTTGGATCAGTCTTAACCATGTCACCTTACCCGTTTGTCTTTTTTTTTTCTGCTTATGAAGTGCTCCATCGATTGCAGAGTGTTTCTGTTTGGGTGTGACCGTTTGTTTTAAACTGTCTTCGGAGTTCTTAAGTTTTCACAGTTAAAAAAAGTACTTTTTTTGCTCAACTCTGAACACAGTCTACAGTACAGGATTATTCTCCGTTACGGGTGGGATGGGGAAGAAGAGAGAGAGTGAGAGAGAGAGGAGAGAGAGAGAGGAGAGAGAGAGAGATTGAAAGAGAGAGAGATAGACAACAGAGACAGACAGACAGAGAGAGATAGAGAGAGAGAAAGAGAGAGAGAGAGAGAATGAATGAAACAGACAGACAACAGAGACAGAGCAACAGACAGACAGACGACCGACCGACCGAGACGAAGGCAGATAAACAAAGCGAGACAGAGACAGAAAACGAGGTACGACAAATGAAAGAAGGCGAGACAGGAGAAAGGAAAACAGTGTTATCATCAAGATATAGGCTACATTCGAGACACACACATACACACACACGCACATACACATCACACATACACACACACACACACAACAACAGAAAACACATAACGACACACATAACACACAACACACACACAACAACAAACAGCACGCACACACACACACACACACGCACGCACGCACGCACACACACACGCACGCACGCACGCACGCACACTACACACACACACACACACACACACACACACACACACACTCACACACACACTCACACACACACACACACACACACACACACACACACACACACACACACACACACACGCACGCACACTCACACACACACACCACACCACACCACACACACACACACCACACACACACACACACACACACAACACACACACAACGCACACGCACGCACGCACGCACGCACACTCACACACACACACACACACACACCACATACACACACACACACCACACACACACACACACACACACCACACACACACTACACACACACACCACACCACACACACACACACTCACTCACTCACACACACACACACATACACTCACACACACACGCACACACACACACACACACATACACACAGACACACACACACACACACATACTCACTAACAACAACAACACACACAGACACAACAACACACATACACACACAACACACATACACACATCACACACACACACACACACGCCACACACACACACACACATCACAACACACACCAGACCCACATACACACACACACACACACACACACACACACACACACACAACACACACACACACACACACACACACACACACACACACACATACACACACACACACACACACACACACACACACACACCACACGCACACACACATTTCTATCTTCTCATCCAAAGAAAATAAGAAAGGAATTAATACATTTAAAAATATATGTTCAATGTTTAAAAAAAAAAAAACCAGAACGAGAGAAAGAAGAAAGGAACTCGATCAATAAAACCCTTATCGCCCTGGTCTGGAATTTGTGTTTATTGAAATTAGTCGGTGTCCTTGTTTTAAAGTGCACCCCATTTACCTGTAAAAATTCACCGCAGATGATGTAACCGTTTATACATTAAAACAAAGGAATGTGAGAGCTTACTCCACCGTTTCTTTTCTTCTCTCTACCCCCACCGGTTTCCCCCACCCCCTGCCTCTCCCACCTCACTACGCCTCGTTCACACAGACAAACATACCTTACGCCCTCATCGGCAGAGAGGGACACACACACACACACACACACACACACACACACACACACACACACACACACACACACACACATTCTCTCTCTCTCTCTCTCTCTCTCTCTCTCTCTCTCTCTCTCTCTCTCGAGTGTGGGAGAGAGAGTGGGAGTAGGAATGAGAATTGTCTGTCGAGTCTTGACTGGATCGTCTGCTGTGATGGCTGCCCGTTGATCAGATTATAGTGAGTATGGTTTTGTACTCTTTGAATAACGATAGCTGTTGTATGCATTTTGATTATTTTCCGACGGTTGTTTTGAATTATCAAAGTCTGAATTCTAGGGATCCGACCATTAAGAGACTCCTCTGGTCGGCGGGCGGTCAAGACACAGTGTGCGAGTCAAGTGTCGACAAGACCCGGGACAGAATATGACAGGGTCACAGGCGGAAAGAAATAGGGAAAACGACAATTAAAGTGAAAAAACTGAAGGAATGTACCAACCTGATACATGGAAAGCAACAAGGTTTTAGTAATTTATCCATGGGGCTGCTAAATCCAACGAATATAAACAACACAAGTCCAACACCACACGAACACGACCACAGAAGAACACACTGTGTGTGTCAAAGGTCAGCATGGCAGCTTTGTTATGTAGACTCAAGATTCGGGGTTTACCTTTGCACCGGAGAGGGCGATAGGCTTGTTTTGCGCATGCGTAAT
>CM065719.1:59964776-59979776 GCA_033310375.1 Conus canariensis | reverse complement strand
TGGCGGGTGGTATTAATAAAAATCATGCGTCCCCCTTTTGTGTGATTACTTAAAATGCCATCATCTTGCTCGGAACAGAGAAGTGTGAAATAATGAAGGAGACTACATCCTTTTAGAACATTAGGAATAATAATTTTGAAAGGAAGATGACTCGTTACAATCCCTTTAACATTCTTTGTCATGCTGGAATGACAGATGACTTAGGCCCCTATATTCAGTCTATGGTATGTGGTTGTTTCTTCCAGTGAGAGAGAGAGAGAGAGAGAGAGAGAGAGAGAGAGAGAGAGAGGGGGGGGGGGGGCAAAGTTCAGTGCTCGATCTTCTATCCTTTTCCATTTCACCTCCTTACCTCCCAATTGCAGCCGTAGCCACAGCACTCTCAGCCCCACCATTACGGTAAGGCCCTCGCCGAAAAGCTCATAACAGACCGGTAATGGTAACACCCCCACTCTCCTTCGTCCTTTGAAAGACCTGCACTTGCATGCTAATCCTTTTATGGCTGGGTCAAAGTCCTATGCTTTTAGCTAGACCGGGGTCTGCAGTCCATGACAAAATATCGGCTAATTACTGGGCAGTCTGTGTGACTGACTGTGGTAGGGAAAGAAAACTCAGGAGTTGGTGCTTGATGATGCAATTTTTCATAACAGCTATGGCTCAAAGGATTTACATAATGAGCTATTCAAGTTTAGTTTATAGCTCTAATTACAGATTTAAACATGTACAAACTACATAGTCTTGATGCATAATCAGTATAAATTGCATGTATACGCTGCATGTGCATTTAAACGTTTTGGATTTTCGAAACTCTGATCGCTTTTCCTTAACAGACAATTGCTTGAACCAAAGGATGACGAAAAAGATCATTATTCAAGGATATTCTCAAATATGTGTGAGTGTTGATTTCAGGTTGCTTGTTGTGGATGTGTAAAAAGTACATAGCCAACCATATTTGATATTTCTATTTTGTTCAGAAGCTTTGACGAAATCCTTTTTGTTTCTGTAAGTGACAAGGTTGAATCCAGTTAACCACGGATAAGTACTATTTTGTAATGTGGTAGCTAATTCATTTAGGTTACAATACCAAAAATGGACCTGATTTATGTATCTTCAGCAAAAAACTCACGTAAGATTTTAATATAAGAATCATTTTGAAGGGAAAAGACGAGGACTGAGCACAGTTGTTTGTGGTACACCAATTGTTTTGCTAAGAAAAAAAAACTTTGTTGGATGTTATTTTAATAAATGGTTGTTTAAGATTACAAACGGTCATTTTACGAAAGAGTATGTGATTGGCGGGTTCATAGGTAGGTTTTGCAGATATAAACGATCATGGGTATATTACTCTGTTGTAGAGTCAACAACAAAACCCCAAGATGGTTTCGTCGTTTAATTTCATAAGCTATTGATAACCAAGCTGTGTCAGTGTTGTGAGACAAGAGTGGATCTTGTCTTCTAATTCCTGACTGCTCTCAATGGAGCATGTCATAGGTAGATATGTGAAACATGAGATACGTATTAATATGGCGTTTTTATCTCCTGTAGCTTAGAAAAAGTCCATGACATGTACCCTGGTATTGTTGTTTCTTCTTGAAAATTAGGAGTGATAACAAGAGAGAGAGAGAGAGAGAGAGAGAGAGAGAGAGAGAGAGAGAGAGAGAGAGAGAGAACATGCAGTGGCAGAGTGAGAGACCGTATTTTTTGTGATCCCTTACATTCATGACCTAATAACGAAAGACTAATCGAACAATAGTCAGCCACAACACTCTTTGCCCAACAATCACACACAGAAATGTATGTCCTTTGATTACACACGATTCGCTGTCGTGGCAACATTTACGAAGGACCTGCACTTTTACACTATGCTTATTCCACGAGCAACATGTAATCAGATATGTACCACAAATTTAATGTCTGGTCCACCCTCCTTGGCAACGCAGGATGTACAACCGTTCCTCACAAGGTGAACTAACTTTCTGTTGAGGAGTCTGCATCTTTGGTATCCCCAGTGGCTGGACACTCTTTGAACACCCAGCGCTGTCTTACAGCCGCTGATAGATTGTTAACATTACTTGGAATACTGTTCAAAGAGAGGAGAACCCATGTGTCTCCCTTGCATGAAGAGGTCTATTTCTTTTTCACGGAAAGTGCGAGTAAGAACTCTCTGTATCTCTGTCATGCTGTCTATTCTCTCTCTCTCTCTTCTCTCTCTCTCTCTCTCTCTCTCTCTCTCTCTCTCTCTCTCTCTCAAACACAGACGATCTATCTATCGATCGATCATCTATCTATCTATCTATCATCTATCTATCTATCTATCTATCTATCTATCTATCTATCTATCTGAACACAGTGTAATAATATAATGAGAGAAGATGTCTCCATTATAAGTATTTGTCTGGCATCTTGTTAGTACTACGTACATTCCAGTGTTTTACACATTGTTTAAAGAGGGAAAAGGATCAGGCATGATTCTAACACACAATGCCGATTTCTTTCCTTGGTTTTGGTTGTGTGTTTGTTTATTTTCTGTTGTTTTGTTTGTTCTTTTCACAATGTAAACACAAACTATAACACTCTTCAACGAACCCATTCCCCTCTCCCTTTAGCCCCCTGATCCCATCGCTTGAACCCTTCCTTACTGCCCCCCCCCCCCTCCAAGAAAAACAACAACAAAAAACAGTTCAGTGACCAACCGAGTGCATCAACAAGTAACCGCAATTTCACCAGACACTGTAACGGAGCCGACAATAAAACACCGCTCGATTATTCTTGTGTGTCTGATAAATGGTGATTAAAGTAACAGATCTTCCCTCCTTCGGTAAATTAGGTAAGGATATCAGCAACGCTGCTGAAGCAGAGATGGGAAACAATTAAAATGGGGGATCTCATCACTTGGAACAATGAAGATGTTCTTAATCTCAACACCGTAGAACCTGGACTTCTATGGTTCGTCGTATAACGCAATATGAGGATTCACATTTAAAAACAAAAAGGAGTTTTAGAGTGGCTGATGCATTACATAGGCAACCAAAACTGTTGGTCTGGATATAGATTTTATGAATACAAAACTTGCCATCTACAGCTGTGTAGACAGTATAGCCCCACGGCTATAGAAAAAGTGCGTAGCGTTGCGGACTTGCAGACTGGGAAGTCGTGGGTTCGATTCCCATAAGAGGCAATTATTTGTTGTTTTTTTTTCGGTCCTGACTGGCTCATATATCCAGTGTTGCGTGGGCTTTGGATTGAAATAGGAAGACTGAGTGCGTCTCTCTTAGTGTTGCTTGTGGCTCAAATTTTCTGACCAACACTGCAGGGGTTTGCATTTCTCGCATCTGGGTGACGCCGGCTAGCATTATGAAGGGAAGCGTAAAGTAACAGTTCAGCTGTGAAATCATTGACCAGAATGGAATTCTTTAGCATCATCTCCTGTATTGTCATTGATCATCATATCAGAAAAGTCTCAGTTTCTTTGAACTTTCATGTCCTGCTCTCATGGTGACATCAGATTCGATTTCCTGTGCACACCTGTGCCCGTTATGAGTTTGTCAGAGGCATCAGTATCAGCAAGTTCAAGGTGACCTTCGTTCAAACGTGGTGTCGCCCTCCTGAAAGGAGACGCTCACTCATGCTGACTCTGCGACTGAGCAGTTACTGTTGTGAGAAGGGGAGGAAGTGTGTGTGTGTGTGTGTGTGGGGGGGGGGGGTCATAGAAGATAGTATCTCACGTGTGTTGAATCAGAGCAGGAGTCACTGTCAAACACAGTAGTGTCTTGGGAGAACTGTAGTATCTCCTCTCCTAGGTTGCCTCAGTTCAGCTCCATAGTGACTGCCCCTAGTGGAATGCCTGCAACGGGGTCACGACAGCACAAACCTGGATGTGGTCATGTATGTGGAAGCTGGACTAAGCGGAGCGCAGGACGTTAATGCGACTAGGAGGGCGGGGGATGGGGGAGAGGGAGAAATGCAGGTGATGGATAATGGGGCCGGGGCTGGGGCACGGGGGGGGGGGGGGGGGGGGGGGGTGAGACCAAAAAAAAAAAAAAAAAGGAAGAAGACGAAGAAGAAGGAGAAGAAAAAGAAAGATGGTGTAGCAGCCATTAATCGAATCTTACCATTTGCATGGAAACACTCTTTCGTATTATCTAGGTACTGTTACTCTATTTCTCTCTTGTTTCACACTCAAGTATACAGTTCTCTGCAAGTATCACTGGCAGAGGAGCGCACCAGAGCCATTGGTGTTCTGCCCTGATGAACAATGCACCAGGTGTTTCATTAGTTGAAAAAAGGCCGTAAACCTGAAAAGCAGTATTTGCCAGATTTACTTTCAACGGCAGTACAGACAAACATCAGGCTGGACCTACACATCTGGAATGAACTATTCTTCTTGTAAACTGATCGCCAGCAATTCCTAGCCTCCTCCAAGACAGTTTACGTTTTCGTCCTTGGCTTCTTGTCAGCCTAGAAGAGACTGATGAAGTTAGTGTCAGACAGAGACATACAAATTCTGCTCGCTTCCGGGACGATTTCTGCGCAAACAAAGACACACATCATAGTTTGACGTGTTGTTTTTTTAGTTCGCCTACTTCGGTATTTATTTTCAGTTTTGCACCTAGGAATTGGAACGAGAAGTGCTGAAATCAAATGGCGCATATTCTACTTGACGTTCTGCGTCTCTGGTTTGTCTGTGCGTTTGTATGTGTGTTTATCTCTGTGTATGTGTATGTATGTATGTCTATCTGTCGGTGTGTGTGTGTGTGTGTGTGTGTGTGTGTGTGTGTGTGTGTATGTCTGTCTGTCTGACTTCCCCCCTCTCTCTCTCTCCCTCGCTCTTATTTCCATTGCTTTGCCTTAAGCAGTGCATACATTTAATAGTGAATTCAGTCTTAGTGTGTACCTGTATTTCACTGCTTTCAGGGGAGAATGGATTTTCCGCATTTTATTTTCGATTCCTATTTTTGCCCTTGAGTAAGGGGCTCTGACATTTACCTATTTTGAATGTTCTGAGAATGATGCAAGAAAGTCTGATTGGGACTTGACTATATAGAAGAGGAAGAAAGAAGAAGAGGAGGATGTGGAGGAGGAAAAAGACGAGGACGAGGAGGAAGAAGAGGAGGAGGAGAAGAACAAAAGGAGGACTGAAAAAAGAATCTCAATGTCGGAAATCCTATAATCTAATCAGTTCACATTCTGTCCTAAAAAGGGAACTGTAACCTGACCTCGCGGTTATTACAGTCTTTCGGGAATTAAAAAAAAAGCTTACAAAAGATACAAAAATTCTTGTTGAATGGCAAAAGAGGTTGACAGTGAGAGAAGTTGGGCACACACACACACACACACACACACACACACACACACACACACACACACACACACACACACACACACACGCGCGCGCGTGCGCGCACACACACATGTACACACACGCACACATACACACACACACCACGCTCACGCACACATACATGCGCGCGCGCACAAACACACACACACACACAAACACACACACACACACAACACACACACACACACACACACTCGCGCGTAAGCGCGCGCGCACGCACGTACGAACGCACGCACGTACACACGCACACACCCACAGATACGTAAACACGCACGCGCGTACACGCACCCACACGCACACACGCATGTACACACGCACAGCTACAGATGAAAAGAGAAAGATATAATGAGTGTGAGGGACACGGACAAACAGAGAGAAACTGAAAGGCGGAGACTTTGCGACAAACAGAAAGAAAGAGGGGGTGCAGGCAGAGAGAGAGAGAGAGAGAGAGAGAGAGAGAGAGAGAGAGAGAGAGAGAGAGAGAGAGAGAGAGACAGACAGACAGACAGACAGACAACTGACAGAGAGAGAGAGAGGATGCAGGCAGAGAGAGATAGAGAGAGAGAGAGAGGAGAGAGAGAGAGAGAGAGAGAGAGAGAGAGGGGGGAGAGAGAGAGAGAGAACTAGAGAGAGAGAGAGAACGAGAGAGAGAGAGAGAGAGAGAGAGAGAGAGAGAGAGAGAGGAGGTGGGGGGAGAACGTGAAGTTGGAGTACGCGAACCTCCATTTGCTACCCTTTCCCATTCAATTCCCGCCGAAGCAATCCCACCCTAACAACCCAGTATTAACAGCTACTGAAGGCTCTGCCCACCCATCTCGATAGATTGTCACGTGTCACGGAAATCCTTGCAGCAGACCTCTCAGTAACGCTGATGCTAAAAGAGCTCCTTGCTCCAGTGGAAGTTCATCCGCACTTTCTACGTGTTTTGTTTTGTTTTTTTCCCCGACGAGAAAGACAATGCCACTTGTTCCTAACCAGGAAAAAACGGGTGGACTCGTTCACGAAGCTTTAGTAAATTGCCCTGTCTTTTGGGATCGATGCCACACAAACCGTTGAACTTTCCCCGCTCGTGGCATCATCGAATGATGTCAGGCAAACTGTCTGTTTGAAGCGGAAGGTATGCAGCAGTAGGTATCAAAGGGAGTGCACCGCTAACTGGATTAACCAAGAGAATAGCTGTCCTTCCACCGCCAAATCGGTCTTACTGCGCGGCTTAGTCGACAAGGAACCAGTATGGCTTTTGGTCTGGGTACCAAAGTGATTTTCATTCCATGAACCAGAATGGCTTCGTCCTGGATACGAGGATTTTTTTTTCTCTAGGTAGTAGCGGGGGGAGAAAGAAGAGGGGTAGGGTGAGAGAGGGGAGAGGGTAGAGTGGGCGGGTGAATGGGGGGGGGGGGGAGGGGGAGTTAACGGAATATGCACCCTCAGAAACAAACGGCAGGTCACTTACTGTATCTTACAGGAAGAGCTTGTTTAGCCCTTTTCATATCCTCTCAAGCGGCCAGGCAAGCTCCGTCTTCAGAGGATGGACTTCCCGATCAGCAGAATGAAGACTGGATAGCTTGCCAGGCCTTATGGTTGATATGAACTGTAAGTTTACCTTGTGAAAATGATGATTTTCGCTTGTCTTTCACCCTCTTTTTGACCACATGTATTCTTTAGTTTATTTCAAATGATCTTCCTTTAATATCACCTCTTTTTTTTTTTTTGGTCCTGCCTTTGAAGCTCTTTTGTTTGTCTTTGTTCTAAAAGGACGTCATGATTTCGTTCTGTCACTACAATTTTATAACATGCCAAAGTTTTTTTTTTTTGTTTTTTTTTTGTTTTGTTTTGTTTTGTGCTGACTGTTAGGAATGTTAATGCTCCTCAGAGTTAACACTATCTGTATATTTTGCAGTGTCCATTAACTCCGTAGGATCAAATGTATTTTTTGAAATTTTATGTGTGTGTGTTTTTTTTTTTTCAAAATAATAGAAAGTGATTTTCAATGGTAGGGTTTAAATCCCAGCTAGATATCTGGCATCTACACACATCTTGGTTCTGTCTGTCTTCATGACTCAGAATGTCAATAGATCTGCTGATATATTCTGAATTTATCGCATCAATCATCCATCCATCCATCCATCATCATCCATCCATCCATCCATCCATCCATCCATCATATATACTTGCATATAAATATACGTAAGTACGTACAACCAACCAACCAACCAACCAACCAACCAATAAACCAAATGTACATACAGACATTCACAAGTATATACTGACATGCGTATGTGCACATATACAGACATACATACACATGTACATACACACGTTCATACATACATACAGACAGACAAATATACATCTATACATACATGCATACATACATACATACATGCATGCACACACAATACATACTTTCGTACATACATACACACATTTCTCTCTCTCTCTCTCTCTCTCTCTCTCTCTCTCTCTCTCTCTCTCTCTCTCTCTTCTCTCTCTGTCTGCCTGTCTGTCTATTTATCCACATGATTTTTTTCCATATGTGATGACAACCTTCAAGGGGCACTGTGTGGGCGGTTGGGTTATTATAAACCTGAAAGTAAAAGCAGAATACCCGTGATTTTTAATTGATCATATCAATATCTCTAGGGTTCCCAAGTCGCCCACAGAAATACATTGACATACAAGGTTTTGCTTCTACACGGACAATAGTTTACTCTTCGATGGAGAAGAAAAAAAACCTCTCCTACACAGCCTGCCTGCAGGGGTGGTAGAGGGAATAGGGGGAGGGGAGAGACGGCTAGGGGGAAGGTATTATAGAAGACACAGCTGACCACTTTTAAGACTGAGAACATGAAGAAACCTTGGCACATTGTCCTCTCTGTCTGATCGATGATGATGAAATAAAGGACCTGGTGTGTGTGTGTGTGTGTGTGTGCGTGGTGCGTGCGTGCGTGCGTGCGTGCGTGCGTGCGTGCGTGCGTGCGTGCGTGCGTGCGTGGTGTGTGTGTGTGTGTGTGTGTGTTGTGTGTGTGGTTCACCAGAGCATATCAGTAATCCGCCTGAAAGAGATATTTGAAATAATCAGAGGCTTGCGTACGAGTATAGACAAAAAAGAAAGCTTAACCATCAAACAAAATATCCGAGCAGTCTACTCCAAATCGTCTTCAATACCGTACAGACTGATACCGTAGTGATTCAGTACATACCATTTAAAGAGAACATTCAATACCCAGCACATCAGAATCTCGTTAAATGTCCCACACGCTGAATAATGCATAGTGAAGGACCGATTTCTGACAAAACTTCCAGACTGGGTAACTTGTAACTTGCTGAGCGTGAGTAGGGAGCGGAGTGTCGGCGCCAGACACGGGTTTAATCAGGCGTCTGTCAAGATGTCATACCAGACTTCCAATTAAACAGCCTCCCCGCCGTGCTCGGGACTGGATCTGTACATCTAGAACCGATTTCCGGTGACAGTGTGAGCTCCCCTGTAAGTGTTTAACTTTCCTGCAGTTTACCTAAAGTTCGGTTCTCCACATGGTTCCGTCCAGGGGGAGAAGGGGGGGGGGGGGGGGGGGGGGGGCCTAGTGACTAACGCATTTGCTCGAGAAACTAGTGGGTCTCAGATCCGTGGGGTTGAATCTTCCACGGGTCAATTTCTCTCTTCCCGCCCCCCCTCCCCTCATCCATCCCTACCTTCATGTCTTTGCTAGCGTGTCGTGGGAGACAAAAACCGGGCGCGGTTCTGAAACGGAAATGAATTCAACAGTGTTAAGGGAAGGATGGGGGAGAGTATCCTTGGTAACATTCCTGGGTTAAGCTGACAGCAGCTGCAATATTGCTGTAACAACACAATACGAATCAGTTCAATATAATACAATGAGGGAAAAATGTCATTACGACCTGTATGGGTACAATAAACGAAACTTGGGTGTGCTCAACATGTTTGGAAGATTCTCTCTCTCTCTCTCTCTCTCTCTCTCTCTCTCTCTCTCTCTCTCTCTCTCTCTCTCTCTCTCTCTCTCTCTCAAACCTTGTGCTTCTCTTACTTTTTACTCTTTAGCCTACAAACACAATCTTCAAACTGCTAAAGTTATTAGTTTATAGTGTACTGGAAAAAACGTGAAATAATCGCAACGGGAATAGTGGTTTAAATCATGCATGCTCATACAAAGGAGAAAAAAAGCCTGCACAAATAAGCGTCTCATGTTTCACATATCTAAATGTGACTTACTCCAGCCTGAGCAGCCAAGATTTTCACAAAACCTCATCTGCCGCACAACGCCGACAAATCTTGGCGATCAACAGTTATTGAATATATAGGACAAAAGGTTCTCGTTGTTGTCTTTGCAAATGAGGTCGATATTGTAGATCACAATCTATTGCTCGGAAAACTGACTACCCAAAACCTACAGTCACATTCTATCTTTTGTTGAATTACTTCCTACTGATCCTCAGCAATCCGTTTACGTAAGTAACGTGAAACCAAGTTTTCAGCAAAACAATTGGTGTAGCACAAGGATCTCTGTTTCGTTCTCTTTGCATTTTGCTGTTTGAAACGATCTTCCACGTGAAAAGCTTGTAAGAGCTCTATGCTGAAGAAGTATTCTAAACCGAATCAGCTGTCACATTACAAAAAACTCTTTACCAGTTAGTGAACTGGACTGAACTAAATCACATATCCTTAAAGAAGAAAAAACAGTTTAGGGGTAAAGGGTATGACAAAAGGGTCATACTGGCTTGGCTATTGACTTTTTCCACATTCGCAATAAGCAGTTGAAGACAACACTCGGGAATAATTTGAGAATCGAATTTAATAACACTTCTTCTTAGCCACCCTCTGTTAATGGTTAAAGCAAACGTGTTTTTCAAGAAAGAAAAAAAAATCAGCTTTCGAAAACTGGAAATTTTATCAATATAAACGCACGCAAGCACTTTTATGACACAAACATCCGATGATCTATCAATAACACCGCAAGTCTTAATGTACTTCGAATACATTCAAACCATACGCAAGTGTTGATATACATCATATACGAAGCCTGAATACCGCACGGGATTAACACTTTCAGTAGCGCTTGCTCTGCAGTCCTGCAATTCCGAATACTAATTCATCTTTACAGTCACTCGCTTTGAATGCTTGCAGCTTGAACATTTCTGAAACAGTTTCCCCTTTATTGCTTGTATGATTCCAGAAATTCTCGCTATTTTTCTGTTCAGTAAAAGGATTTTGTTTCCCTTCATTCCATGATCAAATTGTTAACAATAGCAGTCGCTTGGATGCATAAGTAACATTAGCACAGAGTACTGTTACTGCGTTATGGGTGCGTTAATGCCCAAATAGCTGATGTGCAGCTCAGGCATCTGTCGCAGTACCGTCCCCGAAATCCTCTTTCCAAATCCGACCTTATGATTAATTCATTTGCGTATCTCTTCAGCTGTGACTCCCCGTCCTATTCATTGTGGTCTAATAGTTCAGCACATGCGATGTAGGGTATACGGACTAAGCTCTCTCTCTCTCTCCCTCCCCCAACCCCATCTGTCTGTCTTTATTTGTCTCTGTCTTCGTCTCCTGTCTGTCTGTCTATCTGTCTCTCTCTCTGTCTGTCTATCTCTCTGTCTCTGCCTATGTCTCTCTCTCACCCTCTCTGTATAATGCATGAAGCGCGTGTCGTCTGTCTGTCTATCTATCTATCTGTCTATCATTTTCTAACTTATAGATAGATAGACAGACATATGGATACATACATATATCTATCTAGATAGACAAACATATGGATACATACATACATACATCTATCTATCTGTCTGTCTATCTATATGTATGCTTGCGTATACATACGTGAAGGTAACTGAACATATATCTATATTTATCTATCTATATGTATGTACATATATATATATATATATATATATATATATATAGAGAGAGAGAGAGAGAGAGAGAGAGAGAGAGAGAGAGAGGTATGTTCACACACACACACACACACACCCCACACACATATATATATATATATATAAACTAATAAATTCCAAGGATAAGTACCCGAGCACCATTCCAGCAACTTACAGAGCAGTTTGGTGTTGCAATGACTGCAAGAAATATTGAATCATAAACAAAGCTTGCTTTTATGTCTTAGATTAAAGAAATAGGGGGAGATAAGCATTCATATCTGCAGTGGTAGATAAGTCTGCCTAACTAACAGTATGTGCTTGAGTGGGTGAATAGGGAATAATAAATGCTTCTCAAAATGAGCCTTCAGCAAGTTTATAGTCTCCAAGACGGAGACAATCTCCAATGGGGAGGAAACTCACTAACATATACCTTCTGGTCAGATACCGGTATTTCGAAACCTGTTTGTTTATCCTCAGTGACCGCGGAAAGTGGTAGTTTGACTCCATCGCATTGCATTGAGGGTGAGATTAACGTCCTATTGGCCTGAGGCCCTTAAGGACAAGGTTCATGCAGACATAGGTTGCATATTTGTGGCAACTGTTGTCGCCTGGCAGTAGTGGGTAGTTTCAATTGGCTCAATTCTGGTCGTCATCTTCTTGAATGTTGGTTCAAGTTTGGTGGAGTTGGTCTTGAACGTTGGTTCAGTTTCAGGTCGACCGACGGTAGGCGTCGGTGTGAGTTGCCTGCTGTCCCCCAAACATCAGGCTGTCTTCAGGACCACCGGGCGGCCTTCTTCATGCTCGGGTGGCGATGGTCCTGTGCCGCGTGAGGCCGCCTCAAGGAGGGAGCAGGACGAAAGTCGCTGGAGCGCTGCACGAGTCCCTAAAACTTGGCAGGCACTCGCTGACTGCGGCCGAGAGGGCAATTTTTCAGCCCAACCCCGTAAGGAGTGCCCCCATGTCTGTCACCCCTTAAAACAGCACGGTATTCCAGGCCACGGTAGTCGCAGTCAGGCAGCGCTCTTTCGCCAATCGCCCATCTCCAGGAGCCGTCCCCCGGCGACACAGGCTAGACCCGTCGTCACCCATACGGCTGGAAGGTTGTCTGTGCCGCCCGACGACGCTGATCTCTCACATCAGCATCCTTCAAAGGAGAGCTGCCACCTCTCCCCTGGTGTCCACTGCTATGCCACCCTCGCAGTGGAGGAGGAGGGGTTTGACGCCTCTGCCTTTTCGGTTTTAAGAAGAATGCTATCCCAGAAAAAGGCTGGTGTGCAATACCGTAGTATGTTTGTTGAGTTTTCAAAAAACCAACCAAAGGTGCCACCTAAGAAGCAAAAGAAAATAATGAAAGAGCAAAACAAGCTACATTTTGTGGTGAAAAGTAGAAAATATAAAAAGATAACCTCTTAAGACACAAGTGCTGAGGGCCAGTTCTTGGAATGAATCCGCAAGGGACTAAATTACAATAAACTAATAAATTCCAAGGATAAGTAACCGAGCACCATTCCAGCAACTTACAGAGAAGCTTGGTGTTGCAATGACTGCAAGAAATTTTGAATTATAAACAAAGCTTGCTCTTATGTCTTAGATTGAAGGTTATCTTTTTATGGCGTGGGAAAGAAAAGTAACACTAAGTGTTTCCCATTGCCCACTAAGATGCGGTGATGAACGTTCGTACCTAAGCTTAGCAGCAACATCTTCGTTGAAATGTCTGAGCAGCATCGTATGTCTCTTTCCTCATGGGGCGATATGGAATACGTTAATCATTATTTTTCGTCATCAACTGTGCAAGACATCCTGCCGCGAGTTGTGCTTGACCTGTTCTCGCAACTTCCGTAATGAATGGTCGTCTATGGTTGCCCGTACTTTCATATACATTCAACAGGCATCCTGAACACAGTATCCTGATTTTCAGTCCGAGTTTCAGTGATGATTTAAATTTTAAAAAAAAAATTCAAACGAACCTTGCATTTCGTTTATTCCTATCAACCTCCATTTTAGTTCGGAACCGGGTTTAATCTAAATGCAGAGAGAGAGAGAGAGAAGAGAGAGGAGAGAGAGAGAGAGAGAGAGAGAGAGAGGAGGAGGGAGAGAGAGAGAGAGAGAGAGAGAGGAGAGAGAGAAGAGAAAAAAAGAAGAGAGGGAGAGAGAGAGAGAGAGAAAGAAAGAGAGAGAAGAGGACAGACAGACAGACAGACAGAGACAAACAGACAGACAGACAGACAGACAAAAAGAAAGAGAGAGAGAGAGAGAGAGAGAGTCTAAAGTCGCTTTGTCAGAATGATAAATAACCTTAAGTTGCATAGTCAGAGATTTAATTTTTTGTTGCTTTCCATTCTATGGCATAACAGTAAAATCCTGAGAAAGAAAGAAACGTTAGCTGACCTTTACAATAAAGTGCCATCTCGCTGGAGTCCTTGCTCTTGGCTTCTGAAACAGTCCTAAAAGAATCGCCTGGCCTTACGCCCACCTACACACCCCATTCCTCACATACACATATACACACAAAGTAATCGCACGTAGACGCGCACGCGCGCGCACGCACGCACGCACGCACGCACGCACGCACGCACGCACGCACACACACACACACACACACAAGGACACGTGCGCACCCACACAAGCACAAACAGACAGACAGACAGACAGACAGACAGACAGACACATACATGCACGCACGCACGCAAGGACGCGCGCATGCACACACATACACGCACGCACGCACGCACACACACACACACACACACACACACACACACACACACACACACACACACACACACACACACACACACACACCAGGTGGATTATTTTACCATCATCGATCCAGACGTAGAGGACAATCTACTGAGGTTTCTTTTAAGTTCTAAATCTGAAGATGGGTCAGTTAAGTGCCTACCCCCCCCCCCCCCCCACACACACACACACACACACACACACACACACACACACACACACACACACACACACACACCTTTCCCCCAGTCCTCCCTTCCCTTTCCATCCATCCTCTTCTTCCAACTTCACTGGCAGGCTATGTATGAGGTTTTTCTTTCCCTCCCTATCGAAGACTAAAACATGTATAAGAGCAAAACCGTGTATGTCGATATAATCTTGCGGGCTTTTTTTTTAATGTAAAGGGAAGCGATCCATTTAAGTTCACGGGTCTTTAGTTCTAATTGTAGGTTTATGACAGACCCGCCGTTCACACGGGCCCCTTGAAGGCTGGCACCTCGCATGCAAAGAAAGTTTAGAGTTGGATTGTGATAGTGCTGGACAGCTCACAAATTATAATAATGTGATGTTCTACATTAAACACCATGGGGTGGACTGAAGACTGTGAACACAGAAGAGTTCTCATCCAGGAGACGGAAATCGGCTCCGTTCGGGTATAACTAAACGGTTCTGTTAAAAATGTTTCCCATTGCCGTCAGTGAAAGGTCAAATACTTATATTTTAAACATCGCCCTTTTCATGCCGTCTCGCCTGATCCTGCCCCCCCCCCCCCCCCCACACACACACACACACACTTACACACACTCCTTCTCCCAACCCCATCCTCGCCAATTCAGTTTCATACTGATGGAGGATTTGTTCACCAGCATTTTTTTTTACCCGGCTAATTATTCGTTTTAAAAGGAAATTAAAGTGAATCCGCCAGATAACAGAGACAAACAAATAGCAAGACAAAACACAACGCGTTTTGACCTCTTACGTGTTCTTCAGGTAAACAATATTCAGGACAATGAAAACGGAGAACGAGCAGT
>CM065719.1:59952276-59957276 GCA_033310375.1 Conus canariensis | reverse complement strand
CTCTCAGACTTCGTGCTCCTCTAGTTTCCCACTCTTTGTCAATATATTACAACCTTTGAAACTGTTAAAGCTATTTTTCTAGTATTCTGAAAAAATTCCAGTGGTAAAAGTGATTCCAATCATAGATCCATTTTATAGAGTCGTCTTCTTTAAAGTCCAAAGAGAAATGATCCATATTTATCATTATCTTATGTTTTGCATATCTAGTTTTGACTTGCTCCATGCTGAACAGTCAAGATTTGCAGAAAACCACTCGTGCCTTACACTGATCACAAATCTAGGTGATCAGTTGTTATTAAAAATACAGGATAAAAATTCCCGAATGTTTCACTGTTGTCTTTGATACCATCGATCACAATCCATTACTGTGGAAACAGGTTACCTATGAATTCTAGTCACATCCTCTCCTTTGTTGAATGATTTCTTATCAATCTTCAACGACCCATTTACTCAAATAGCATATAAACCATTCTTCAGCAAAACAACTGGTGTACCACATAGGTATGTATTTGGTCCTTTTTGCATATTTCATATGAAAGATTAAAAGATATATACTTCCACTCGAGATATTCCAACCTGAACGAATTTGCTATTACATTATGAACAAGTAACAACTGCTTGGTTAATTGGACTGAACGCAATCACATATCGTTAAACGAACAAAAAAGATCTGGTTAAAGCTTCTCATCATATCATATATGGCTATTGCCTTTTTACGCATGGGCAACAAACTACTCGAAATCAGCACTCATAAAGGTCTGAAAATCGAACAGAAAAACGATTTTTCTCGGTAACCCTTAAACAATAGTCAGATTCAACTTGTCTCGAAGAAAAAAACCTCAGGTTTCGAAAATTAAAAAAATAATCTTTATCAACAAAAATGCAAGCAAACATTTTTACGACATAGATGATCTATGGATTATGCCTCAAGTCGTCATATAATTCGACATAGATGATCTATGGATTATGCCGCAAGTCGTCATATAATTCGACATAGATGATCTATGGATTATGCCTCAAGTCGTCATATAATTCGACATAGATGATCTATGGATTATGCCTCAAGTCGTCATATAATTCGACATAGATGATCTATAGATTATGCCGCAAGTCGTCATATAATTCGACATAGATGATCTATGGATTATGCCTCAAGTCGTCATATAATTCGACATAGATGATCTATGGATTATGCCGCAAGTCGTCATATAATTCGACATAGATGATCTATGGATTATGCCTCAAGTCGTCATATAATTCGACTAGATGATCTATGGATTATGCCTCAAGTCGTCATATAATTCGATTACTTTATGAACAGGGCAATGGCCACACCCTTCCAATAGCAGATGCTTAGGAAATCTGCCAGCACCAATTTCGTCTACTGTCGCACACGTTAAATGCATGTACTTTGAGTTTTTATGAAGCAGTTGTCCACTTTACTTTCTTTTATAATTCATGAAAATTTGAGTTTGAGATTGGCGGGTTTTTTTTTGGTTTTTTTCTGCTCATGATGTCTCATCCGAAAGTAGCAATATCTTGGGTTGGTGTGCAAATGTGACAGCACGGAGCGTCGAAGGTACATATTTGCTACTTTGATACACAAATAGTTAATGTGCAGATCTAACATATGCAAAGTCTTCTTCAAGCTTGGAGGCCTGTGCTGTGTTGACGGCCAGTACCCATCGTCAACACAGCGCAGGCCTCCAAGGGTGGTACAGGACTGCTCAAAAGGCGGGTGAAGACAGTGCTTCTCTGGGTCCTCCCCAGCACCTTCGGGTGTTTCTTTTTCTTCACAAATAATTAATTTGCAGATCTAACATCTGCAAAGTCTTCTTCAAGAAGCTGAGAATTTTTGGAGTTTTCTATTCACAGTTATCACTTGAACGCAGCTGGTCTTAAACTGAATGTACCTGCAGTGGGTCATATGACTCTTCGTCATTTGCCCAGTTATCCTTCAATACGCTTTCGTCATTTGCCCAGTTATCCTTCAATACGCTCTTCGTCATTTGCCCAGTTATCCTTCAATACGCTCTTCGTTATTTGCCCAGTTATCCTTCAATACGCTCTTCGTTATTTGCCCAGTTATCCTTCAATACGCTCTTCGTCATTTGCCCAGTTATCCTTCAATACGCTCTTCGTCATTCGCCCAGTTATCCTTCAATACGCTTTTCGTCATTTGCCCAGTTATCCTTCAATACGCTCTTCGTTATTTGCCCAGTTATCCTTCAATACGCTCTTCGTCATTCGCCCAGTTATCCTTCAATACGCTCTTCGTCATTCGCCCAGTTATCCTTCAATACGCTCTTCGTCATTTGCCCAGTTATCCTTCAATACGCTCTTCGTCATTTGCCCAGTTATCCTTTAATACACCTGTAAGCTTTGGTCCCGAGCTGTGTTCTCAAAATTAATCTTCTAATAAACTGGATGTACATGTTCAGCCACATAACGTATGTTTCATAATTTACTATTATTTGAACTGGAATGTGTTTTGGTTCTGTCCTCAAAGAATGACAACGTTTCAGAAAGCATTTTGACACAGTGGCTAGTGGTTAGGCGTCGATATAGCAGTCCAAACCAGTGCCTTATTTTTGATTTATTATTGTCATTTCACTGGAGAGTCTTTTTTTGTTGTTAGTCTTAGCTTTCTAGTATATATGAAAAGTTCACATTCTTGAGTGATCAGACAAAGAAGAGGTGCCAGATTTTTCTGTCTTTTTTCTTACCACTGTCGATCAGACAGACAGACAGATAGACAGGCAGACAGACAGACAGACTGTAATTTGCCGATATTTTGTCATCGGCTGCAGACCCCAGTGTGGCTAAAAGCGTAGGACTTTGACCCGGCAATAAAAGGATTAGCATGTAAGTACAGGTCATTCACAGGACGAGGGAGGGTGGGGGTGTTACTGTTGCCGGTCTGTTATGAGGTTTTGGGCGACGAGGGCCTTTACCGTAATGGTGGGGCTGAGAGTGCTGCGGCTTTGGCTGTAACTGAGGGGTAAGGACGGGAAGTGGAAAAGGATAGAAAATCGAGTTTTGAACGTTGGCTCATATGTCTATGTCTGTCTGTCTGCCTTTTTCTCCCCTCCCCTCTGTCTTCCTCACTCTGTCTCTGTCTGCCTCTGTCTCCTTCTGTCTCTGTCCCTATCTCTGTCTTGGCCTCTTTCTCTTCTGGCTCAAACATCTACCCCTATTGCACTCACCCTCTCCTTGTGGCTCATTTAGTTCTCTCCCTCTGTCCCTCTGTCTGTCTGTCTATCTGTCTCTGTCTGTCTGTCTGGCTCTGACTCATACCCCTTCCACACCCCTCCATTGTGGCTCATACAATTCTCTCTCTCTCTCTCTCTCTCTCTCTCTCTCTCTCTCTCTCTCTTCTCTCTCGGTTATATATTTCCCTACCCTCCTTTCTCCGGTTCATACATTTCCCGCACACTGATCTTCTCTCTCGCTTTCCCTGCCCTGATCCTCCTACTCATATATTTCCTTCCCCTGACGCCTCTCTCTCTCTCTCTCTCTGTCTGTGTCTCTGTCTCTCTCTGTCTCTGTCTCTCTCTGTCTCTGTCTCTCTCTCTCTCTCTCTCTCTCTCTCTCTCTCTCTCTGGAAGCGACAGCTATATCCCATGGACTGCATTCAATGGCCTGGATCAGCTGGCATTTCACCATGAGAACGAATGTACAAAGGGCGGTATCAGAGTTATTTTGAGATGGAGGTCTTTTTTCATCATTATTCTCTAAGTTCAAAATGATAATTATAGCATCCTAAACTAATTCCCTTAGGTGATTACGTAGAGGGGAAGGAGGGGGAGAGGTAGCACGGTTTTGGGTAACACTGCCTATCTGAAGAGAAGTGGACTTTCGTCAAGTTTCGTGATTGTCCAAAACGAGTTGTCTGCATAAAAGCGTGAAACTTGAGCGCTATCATTAAAAGCACAAGGATGTGAAGCACAGCTGCTTTGCAGACCAGATGGTTCTTCAGAGACTGTCGTTTAAGCCAGAAAGGGATATTTACATGAAGTGGACATTTTATTTTAACAGGTATGAGAGTGTAGTAGCTGTTGCTGGGTGTTAGGCTAAGATTTCGTCATGGATTTGACTCGAATTGGGCAGGCGGATAATGCATGGCCTTTATCTCCTATAGTCAATTCACAGATATGCACGCAGACTGCCAAGAGTATGAAATATACGAGACAACAATCTTGCATCCCAACACAGCTCCTGCACAACGGCCATGGCCGTGTCTATGCGCCAGTAAACCGAAGGGAATCTATGCTTATGGACTTCATTGTTTGGATTACTCCCATGGAACTTAGTGGCAGTTGCTTCGTGCTCCTGAATCCTAATGTGTTACACAAACATCAACGCCTTCATTTTCATCTCCTGGTTTAAATAAAACACCTGCAGGATCAACATATGCAGTGAAATACATCTTAGTTGACTGACGTTTGATTAGCAATGGTTCTTGGCATTGGTTATCGTTTGATTGTATTCATTTGTTTTTTATTTGTAACTTGGGATGGAGGATTGGGGTTAAGCTGAAAAATGACTGGACTGTATTCTAGCTTGTGAAAGATATTACTAGTTTATTTGTGAATCTCAACACTTTCAAACATTGATTTTTTTTCTAGTCAAAGATTTTTGAGAGAAAATTCTGAGATGTAACTGGGAGAAGCCATGCAATGAATGCTCATTTTATACACAGCATATTAAAAGGAGGGTATTAAAACAGAACTTCAAAGAAGTAGGAGCTTCTCTCGCGCAGGTCATCGAGGTAAGATCTCGAATCGACTAGGGCGGTGGAGACTTTGTTCCTCGTCCGATATATTGTTCACTCTTTTCATGAGTTCAAGGATCTAAACAGGTATGGGCACTGGTATGGTTGCAGGTTCCTGTGCTTTACGTGGACCGCAGTTTCATTCATTGCGTTGGTGGGGACAACCTCAGCCACTAGGTAGGGTTTCTGTTATCAACGAGCGCCAAGTTTTAAACTGTGGACGGGT
>CM065719.1:59944776-59947276 GCA_033310375.1 Conus canariensis | reverse complement strand
ATAATTCATCGCTAAATGCAAATGCTGTATTTGGGCAATTAATACATCATTTTTTTTTAATATATATACCGCGTTTTTACGAAGACCCGTTGACTTGCTCTGTTTGATAAGGCATGGTAGTTTGCCAAGGTAGTTTTCCCTTGAATTGCTTTCCCACTGCATGTAGCATAACTGAGCAACCTAACAGGGTTAAAAACGATAGTTGTTGATATTCATCTAGCAGCTTTTCATTGAGCATTTGCTGGCATTGCATACATTAAAGAAATTACAGTAAAAAATGAGCAAGCAAGCAAACCAACAAACACACAAACATTGAGTCATATTCGTTGTGGTTTGTGGGTTGATGGAAACGTCCTTTGCGCACGCTAAATCTATTCCTGTTTCCATCACCATCACTGGGGAGAATCCCTTCCGGCAATGAATCCGAGGCTTCTGACAGGCGACGGAAATGAGGTTTTAGGGTTTCCAGTTCCAGTCTTTGATCCAGCTGTAAGAAGCACTCATTAAAGGCCAGCTGTGTGAGCTGTGATTATCGTAAATAAGAGCGTTCTTTGAGAGACTAACAGTGCTTCAGATCTATGTAGAAAAAGCGAGTCACAGTGCTATGATGGCTAAATCCACCGTTCAAGGTGTGACGTGTTATTGTATATTCTTTTTATTAATAAGAAGGTAAAAAAGTAAAGTGTTAGCCAAGGTAAATTTTGATGGGATTGGTTTTGTTTTGGGTGCTAATCGTGTGATGTGTTGAAAAGGGACATATTTTGACACGATCTTCTAATTAAGATAATTATGGGAAAGGTAATGGTGAGGAATGTCAGTTGTTGTTATTATTAGTGGTACCGTGATTTTTATGATAGCATTCATCTTTTCTGTACTTTTGTTTATTCTTTACGTTGACTTCTTGATGTTCTCATTTATAGTTTGCTTATCTGGATCTTCTTCATGATTTTGAACTCAATATGAATGTGATTATTGCACAATCATTACACCAATAATCATCCATGAAAGAAAATGGGCGCACGTGCGCGTTGTCTGAAATGGATTTAGGCCTCTCACAGTTTCCATCGGATAAAGAGACATGAATGACCAAAATAAATGAATATGTGGATGAACTGTGCAACACAAAAGAAGAAAACATCATAGTACGGTGTATAAGAACTACAACTGTTGAGTTCTTGCTCTCACAATCTGAATGCTGTTAGGGAAACACCCGCCAGTTTCCATATTGTCAGACCTTCGTATCTGGCCAAAACACCAGTACATTTAGTTCTATAGAAATACTTGAGGTTGAGGGGGGTAGGGGTGTGGTGTTGAGCATTTTCAATGATGATCTGGTCTCATATCAGAGTATACGTTACACACACACACACACACACACACGCACACACACACACACACACACACACACACCACACACACACACACACACACACACAGAAAGAGAGAGAGAGAGAGAGAGTGGGGGGAGGGGAGGTGAAGGAGACAAAGGCAAGCAGTGACTGATTGTAAAAGGGGACTGTCGTGTTTCAGAACATGACGTTCTGAAAAATTGCGATTTTTCCAAAACAAATAAAATCCACAAGCAGCAGCAGTATTTCCTCAGATAGAGACAGTCATATTTGTGCACGGTAAAGTAATATATGTTCAACTCTCAATGTTTGTCACATATATGATTTATTTTGTACAGTAGTTCATCATTAGAAAATTTAAAACTAGAAATTTAAATGTTCATAGCCCGACTAGAAACCCGTGATATTAAGAAAACGGTGTTTGTTCTGGGGTGGAAAATGATCTCACGAAGGTTTATTGGACTATATCGCCGGGGCGTTTCGGTACAGGGGGATTTTTCCCTCGGAGTTAACATTAGTTCTGATTCCATTTCCCATACAGTCCTTCGAATGAGACTATAAACCGAGGTTCCAGGTGTGAACGCACGCATAATATCTTGCACACACGTAAAATCCCATCACCAACTTTCGGAAGAGTAGGCCAGTTTGGCCGTTGGTATGGATGACACGTTACACACAGCATGCACCCTGCGTAAGAAATGGAAAGAATGAAGGAAGTAAAGAAACTGAGTGAACGATATTGAACGATATTGACTGGATGACACGGGAAACGACTGAATGAAGCGCCAGCTGGCAGCTCTTCAGTCGGCACTACCCAGGTAGGCAGCCCGTTGTGTAAGCGAGTGTTGATTGTAAAGCGCTTAGAGCTTGGTCTCTAGCCGAGAATAGGCGCTATATAAGTATTCATTATTATTATTATTATTTCTGCAGGTGTCAAACGGTAAAAATGTATAAATGCGCTTTAAAAAGTTCTTGCTTCCTGTTTTGCTTAACGATCACATCGCTCATTTGGATAAATCCCAAATCCGAAGAATCCAGCAAACTCGATGTTGGTCCATTTCAGTTGAGCACAGTGAGCTAAGCGTCTTATTTTTAAAAAAAACAACTATATTGCTTTCATAAGGGAAGATATATTTCAAAACAGATAATGA
>CM065719.1:59932276-59939776 GCA_033310375.1 Conus canariensis | reverse complement strand
AGATCCAGTAAATTCATATCTTCTGTTTCTTATATACGGCGTGGTGGCTATCGTTAGCATCATTATGCTGCAACTGACTTAAAATGACATATATGTAGTAACAAAGTGCAAAACAATATGAAATATACATGTATTAGTATGAGTACAAAACAATGTAAAAAATATACATGTAGTAACAAAGTGCAAAACAATATGAAATATACATGTATTAGTATGAGTACAAAACAATGTAAAAAATATGCATATAGTAACAAGAGCTCAAAACGATATCAAAATATACATATAGTAACAAGAATGCAAAGGAACACTATAGTAACCGGAGTCTATGGCACAGTAGCTACCATAGCTGGCTGAATGCTACGATGTTGTAGGTTCAAACACCATCAAAAGCATATCAAAGTGAGATGTTTCTGCCCTGTGTGGTTCCTGCCCAGCGTCGTTGACTATGCTAAGGGCTCAAGATGGAAGACTGGGACCACACATTTGAGTCTCATCCGTTCGTTTCATGATCAACACTGCAGGTGCCTGTATATATCGGGCTTTGACGTTGCTGAATAGATTAAAGACGGGCGAAGCACTGCCCTGTCTCGGATATTAAAAAAAAAAGAAGAATCAGATCATTTTTCATCATAGCCATCATTTTAGAATTCTTGGTCATCATGAATTACAGGACTATGTCTCCTGTTCTGTGGACTTCACCCCCTGCTTTCATGGTAACGTTACTCCGATGTCGATCGCGTAGTGAAGCTTGAAGTGAATTCATGCAAAGAATATGGGAAAAGCGTGGTAACGGGGACTCTTTTCAGGGGGTTTTAAATTGATCTTCACTACGTAGATGAACACAGATACTGGGTCTGAGGCTAAGCACTCGATGTCAAAGGTCAGGGGCGCAGCGAGTAATGTCCGCTGAATTCTAAATCAGGACAGACACCACTTGACGACGTTGACGTGCCTAACAGTAAATCAAGATCTTTTTTTGTAGAAGCCATGATGTGACGTGACACTGACAATCTTAATGGCATAATTTTACTGGGTGTAGCTGTGCGTGTAAGGGACAAGGCCAATGGTGTGGGAGCAATGTCATTGAAAAGGAATGGAAAGTTAGTTTGAAAACAAAAGAAATAACATGTTCAGCTGCTCATATCCCCTTTCTAAACGTGTTATTTTGTCTTCCACCTGACACCCCCCCCCCCCGCCCCCCGCCCTCCCCGTCCTTTTCAAAAACTAAGCCGCAGGCAGATATCCCTCTTTATCAGCATCGCGGTGTCCCCTGAGAATCCAGCCTTATTACCCACCTCGCCCATATTTTACTATCTAAACTTCTAATCAAGCGAAAATGTGTGACAGTGCAGGCTTGCACACTGGAATCCGCGTCACGTGCAATCGCCTTCTCTATGTTCCATTGAACAGCAGTCAAACCTGTCACAGAGCCCGGTGTGCCGCACAATCACGGCCCACACAGCTCAGCTTTAATGAGAGCTGCTTACCGCTCGATCGAAGTCTGGAAGGGGAACCATAAAACCTCATTCCCATGCGCGTTAGGTCACCTCAGTTATTTTTGCCAGAAAAGGCTCTCCTAGACTAGAACCAATACTCGAAGAGACGGACAAAGGGGAATTTGTTTGTTTGGGTTTTTTTTTTTTTTTTTTTTTTGCATACAGATCAGTTGTTCATTTCTTGCTGACATTGTCATTGCCGTGTGTTAATCGACTCGATGTCAGTGGACACGTTTTATATGGGAACTGTGCAGACTGCACATAAATTACTTTTAACACTTGTTTTTTACTTCTGACTCTGTGTGTGTGGCTACTGTCTTTGTTGTTATCGTAGTATCTGTTACTTTAGTTTGATTCCTAGCGTTTCCGTAAGTATCCTTAACATACTGAGGAGAGTGTGCTACCTATAGTGCGTTTTGTTGTGCTTATCGACAACGTTGATGCTTTTAATGACAGTACAGTTCATAACGACTGCGGTATTGATAATAATTATAATATTATGCTGCTATCGTGGTTAATACTGACGCTGACCTATAAAGCATGACGCACATGTTGATCCATATGGAATACTTTGAGTTTTTGACTGTTTATTTTGTTCTTTATCATTCACTTGTTATTCTCCTGAGTAATGTCATACCTTCAATGGCTTTATTCGACAAGGTTGTGTTTGGTTATATGATTGTTCTTGAGTTACCTGTAACTTTTGTGGTAACAATTTAATGTAACAATGCAACATTCGGCCTCTTCAATCCACTTCCCATGCCCACTTGCACCATTTCGTTTGTCTTTTCTCTTTGCTTAAAGAAACAGCAAGAACAACAACATAATGGTGTTACATGCCTTTTTATATTATCATTGCCCTCGGCCTAGAGAATCTAGCACAACAATCACATGCGTTAACTTTATTTTAAAAAAATGAATTAACTGGGTACTCACCACACACTCATCTTCTTATGCAACGAAAATATATACACATACATACATACATACACCTTTCAGCATTCACGCAAACCAGGGAATTCCGTTCCTTTCCTTTCAGCAGACTTGACTGTTTGCCCTTTCATCAGCTACCTCACTGGCTCCCAACTAACCGCCAACACAAGGCGTTCTGTACCGACACATCACTTCCTCAAGGGTAAATGGCGAGTGAGAATTCCAAAACGTCTTTTTGTTTTAACACTGAGAAACGTCCAATTTGCATTCCTGTTGAAATGGCTCGAACAATCGTCTTTACGTGTGTCAAGGAGTACTGTGTAGCCGATATTCAGAGGTGTTACCACCCAGCTGTAATGAGTGCTGTCTAGATGACCTCACTTTCAATGCCTGAAAGGATACTCTTTGTGTAATGCAGACAGAGAATGGAATGAACATATGTTCAGGTTCCTATCAATAAGACGTTAGTTGTTTTCTTACATTGTTGTTATTGCTAGGATCTTTTGCTGCTGTTCTTGTCAGTATCGTTGCAGCTGTTATTTCAAGCAGTTAGTCTTGTTTTTAAGTTACTGAACTTGATGTAAGAGTAGAATATTCAGCCTGTTTTTTTCTTTTCGAAATAAACTTTTTTTGTCATTCAATTTACATTCACGAATCACACTTTGAAACGTTTGCATTTAAGGAGCGTCTACACAAGGTAGTTAGGGCTTTTTCTTAACATACAATTTTGATAAAACAAATTCAGTCAGGTTATTTGATAATGACTATTATTTTCATTGTCATCCTGAAACTAGTATTGCAAATATGCCTACAGCTAAGAGAATTGAGTAACGATACATACATTTTCTTATATTCCCTTTTCAAACTCATTTTAGCCACATTTTTCAATCCCCCTTCCTTCCCAGAGATCACCTTGGCAATGTATTCATTGTTTTTTTTAATTTCACTGCTATAAACACAGAAAATATTCTTTTGTTCAGCCACCGTTTTACATCTTGAATCTTGATCAAATGAAACTCTGAAATTGTGACCGTGTACTCTGGCGGGCATGCATCAGCTTTTCTTTGAGCAGGTAAGCAACGTCAAATGTGTCACCTGTTGCGATCCTTGGCAGGCGATCACAGTCCTGTCAGGTTGGTTTGAAGGACCGCTTCTTGGCTCTTGATGAAAGTCTGAAAGTGGGAAACAGTAAACCTCATTTCTGTCCCCCCCCCTCCCCATGTGCCCCTTGTCACACTGCCAGAAGTGACGTCTTCCTCCAAAATGGGGAGATCAACAACAACGACAGATGGACTCTAAGTAGCTTGCTACATCTGTTGCGATTGTTTTTTTTTTTTTTTTTTTTTTTTTTTTTTTTCCCCTTGCAATGAAGGTTCTTTTCTTTCCAAAATAAATATTCAGTAATAACATTACAGTGTTCCACAGAACAAAAAGAGTACTTTTTTCATAAATACCATATATGTACAAATACAAAAATTATAATGTTAATGCAAAGGGTGTTTTCTACAAGGTCCTCATACAGCAACACAAAATTATGTTTTGAATTCTTTGTTCATAGCATATGTCAGTACTATTCAATATGTATAGAACCCCCCCCCCCCCTTTTTTTTTTTTAAACACAGCATCTATACAGTGTGTTGAGGGATCATCCATATTGATTGCTATCCCTCCAACAATAATCCTGAGTATGGTAGCCACTTTTTTTTAAAATCATAGTAACACATATTTAATACATGTACATATTTTTCCAACGTATACCTACGGCTTAACTCAGTCAAAAATATTTCCAGTTTTGGTTTAATGCGAGTTATCCTGCACTTATAAACAAAGAATTTTGCCCATAGAATAATTAGATCAAAAGTATCTTCAGTTAGTGTTTTATCGTCTGTGCCAAATAAAATTAATTCAACATTAAATGATAATCTTTCACAGTTACTGCACTTCTCTCTTATTTTTTTTTCAAAATCTTTCCAAAACATCTGTGAGAATGGGCAGTACCATAAATAATGTTGCACAGTATCTCTTTCATTGCAACAAAAGTTGCATTTATCATTATCAGTTACTCCAATTTTTTGTAATAGGATATTTGACACTAAAATTCCATGACACAGTTTCAGCTGAAACCATTTAAGCTTTATTTCTTTTATTTTATTAATCTTTTTTAAAACAGTCTCCCAATCAATATACATGGCTAATCGAGTTTCCCACTTCATAAAGGCTTTTATGTCAAATATTACATGTTCCTCTAAGAGTAAATTGTAAAAAATCTTTGTTCCTTTATGTACTCCAGATATTATTTGTACTGATTTATTATTTTCGTTACTACAGTTATTTTCGAAGATTATATTTCTTTTTCTGGCATATTCTTTGATTGCTTGAATGCAACCAAAGTAGTTAAGATAATTTACTGTTAGACCCCACTTTTCTGAAAATTCATCATGTTTTAAAAACTCTCCATTTTCTTTCAAAACATCTTTCACAAGGTATACATTTTTTAGGTTCCAAGTTTTAAAAAAGAAATGACTGTTATTTATTTTGAATTTGTTGTTGAAAAATATGGGTTCAGCAGTCATCTCTTTGTTGTTATCTAATTCAACGTGAGTGTTGAATTTATCATAAGCATTAAATACGTCTTTCCAAAACTGATTATATTTATTATTTGTAAATCTCCTAGAACCATAGCAGTTTAACTGATCACTTTCTGGATATGAGATTTTCATTAATTTCTTCCATTTTGAATTGCCTATGATCAGTTTTCTTATCCAAGACAATTTCAGACCCTGAATAAAAGCTTGTATATTTGGAATTCCAATGCCTCCATTTTCGACATTATGAACTGAATAAATTCGTTTTATTTTATCTGGTTTTTTATCCCACACAAAATCAAAACACATTTTCTGTAATTGTTTAATATAATCATCTGGTGGATTTGGCAATAATATCCATAAGTATACTAATTTTGATAATATAAGCGATTTTAAGATGGCTACTCTTCCAGTGGTGTACAGCTCCTTCTAGACCAGATCTTAAACAAGGTTTGTACTTCGACAAATTTGCTTGCTGTATTGATTTCTGTTAAATGCGATAGGTCGGTAGTAAACCAGAGCCCAAGTATTTTAAATTTGGGGGGATTCCATATCATGCGCTTATCAGCTAAGTATCTAATATCTGATTTCTTATTTTTACCTAACCATACGTTGATAGTTTTTTTCAAAATTCAACTTTAGGCCTGAGAATTCTTCAAATTCCTCCAGAGTATTGAACAGTCTTTCGTATGACTTTTGATCTCCCTCTAACGTAAATGAGGTGTCGTCAGCAAACTGGCTTACCTTAAATTCTGTATCTGATATCTGAATTCCTTTAATTTCTTTATCTTCACGGATTTTGCATGCTAATATCTCAGCACACATAACAAACAAATATGGCGATATTGGGTCTCCTTGCCGGCATCCTCTGGCTACTGCAAAGCTTTTGGAAATTTTTCCATTCACGATCACATAGGACTTGATATTAGTATAGAAGGTATGTATCCATTTAATTATATCTTTACCAAAGCCAAATGCATTCAAAACTTTTTCCATATAGTTCCAGTTAATTGAGTCAAAAGCTTTTTTGAAATCAATAGAAATCAATAGACCTGGCACGTTTTTATTTTCTAAATAATGTATTAAGTCATACAAAATTCGAATGTTATCTCCAATGTATCTTCCTGATATAAATCCAGTTTGATCTTCATGGATTAATTTAGATATAACCATTTTCATCCTGTTTGCTATACACGTTGATCCAATTTTATATGTAATGTTCAGGAGTGAGATTGGTCTCCAATTTCTTAAATATTCCCTAGGTTTTTCATTTTTAGGTATGCAAATTATTATTCCCTCCTTTTGAGTTATTGACATTTCTCCCTTAATAAATCCCTCGTTTAAAGACCGAACCACGAAGTCACCTAATTGTCTCCAGAAAAACTTAAAGAAATTCACTGTCATTCCATCTGTGCCTGGGCTTTTATCATTTTGCATGCTTTTTAATGCTTCAGATGCTTCTTCTTTAGTTATGAACCCTTCCAGGTTTTCAGATTCTGTTTCAGATAACTTTGGCAAGCTGTGTATATAATTATCAATGTCTATTTCCCGGGATTCTTTTTGTTCATATAAATTCTGAAAAAAGGATTTTGTCTCCTGCAACATCTCATCTCTTTCGAATAGTGTTCGACCGTCATCTGTCACCAATTTCAACATTCGTTTGCTTACAAAATGCCTTTTTTCTAAAGAGCAGAAGTATTTATTGATTTTCTCTCCTTGAGATGCCCATCTTGCTTTGGATCTTAAAATAATACCTTCTAGTTTTGTTTTCCTAATTTCTGCTATTTGTGTTTTTTTCTCATTCAAAACTATCATGTCTTCTTCATCTATAAACGACTTTCTCTCTAGAGTTTGTATTTCTCTTTCTAAATCTTGTTCATGTTTTATTAATTCCCTCTTTTTATGTATGCTATACGTAATAGATTTTGCTCTAATTTCCATTAACAGTGTATCTAGAAACAGTTGATCAGATATCATGAAGTGAATCTGATCACCTGGTATTCTTTTTACATTCTCTCTTGTATAAGGCAATACTGCATATTGTTCTTTTATTTCTTCTATAGTATTGTTAATGAGTTCAACATAAATATGATCTTTCAACAATGAGGAGTTAAATTTCCAAAACCCTTTGGTTCTTTCTTCATTTTTAAATGTTACCTCTATTGTTATTAAAGAGTGATCACTTCTATATCCAAAGAGGATATCAGCGTTACTAACATTGGTTACTAAAGTGTCAGAAACTAAAAAGAAATCTAAACGGCTTTGTTGAAAAGGATTTGTTCTTCTCCAACTGTATCGGAGAACTTCTGGGTTCAATTCTCTCCATATATCTACTAGTTCATATTTGGAAATCATCTCCAATACTGCTTCTCTTGCTTTGGCATTATTAATATGTTTGTAGTTATAGTAATCAAAATTTGGATTTAATACCAAGTTCCAATCTCCACCGATAATTACATTCGAAATACCTAGATCTTCAATTCTGT
>CM065719.1:59927276-59929776 GCA_033310375.1 Conus canariensis | reverse complement strand
GCGTGTGTGTGCGTACGCGCATTAACACCCAATTATAAGTTCCCGCATGCATCCATGCGTACTTATATCATATGTGTGGGTGTGCATGCATACGTGTGGGCATGTGTTCACTGTGTGTGCACCTGTTGACAGACAAACAACAACAAATAACAAAAAGTACAAAATCACTTCTTCCTGTCCTTCCCCCAGCCCTCAACAGCGGACCCGTTCCACCCCCCCCCCCCCCACCCCCAATCTCCTCTCTTTATTTTGTCCTCTCCCCCCTCTCCATTTTGTTTTAAACAACACTCGATTTCAATCTTTGCTGTTGAACTGTCATTATATTGTTATTATACTGACATCGTAATCATTTTTTTTTTTTCACAATTCTGTTTTTGAAAATTGTTTTACTCACTTTTTCTCACTTTTTCTTTCGGGTAAAGTCCTTCGATCCAGTCCTGCTTAATTACACGCCTTTTTTTTCCCCTCTTCCCACACACAGAGAATGTTCCACCGTTCCTTCCATCACATTTTTTTGAGTCTCTTTTCTTCAAAAATTACAACACCAACACATTCTCCTCCATGCTAACATTTGCTGGTGACATGGCTCGCTTGAAAGCTTCATCCAAATCCGTGTGAATTGTCAGTCTCACAATGACACCGTTCTTAACTTTGGCTAGTATCTTCCCAGCGCTGGTCCAGGCGGACATCGTTGCCGAATGTTCCATGGCACTTCGTAGGAGCCTGTAGTTGGTCGCTGTCAAATCCTCTGCTACGCTGGTACCCTTTCCCTTCAGCTTACGGCGGTTAGTCAGCACCTGGTCTCGCTTCTTGCGGTCGAAGAATCGTACGAGTATTGGGCGAGGTTTGTCGGAACTACGTCTCCCAGTCCTGTGCGCCACCTCTATGTCGACAGGTTTGACATCGACACCCACGCTGTCAGTGAAGATGGTACAGATTTTGCGCACACAGTCGTCTGGTGTCTCATTCTCTCGCTCCTGGACCCGGAAAACCCGTAAATGACACCTCCGAGAGTATTGATCCAGATCATTTTGCTGCTTTTCTACTTCTTTAATTCTGATTTCCTGCTGCCTAATAATATTGTGTAGGGTTTCGTTCTTCTTTTTCAGTTCTTGACCTACTTTGTCTTGCCGTTCTCTCTGCGCTTCCATTTCAAAGACCCTCCCCTCAAGCGCACTAACCTTCTCCATGAAATTTGTTGTCAGGTTTTTTAAGTCTTCTTTCATCATTGCAAAGTCTTCTTTTGTGGCTAAACCGTCCATTCGTTTTTCTATTCTAGCGAGGGCTACTTGAATGTCTCTGCTTGAAAGATCCGGCATGCTGTTGTTTTTTTCCTCTTCTGCACAAGACCCTATGTTTTGACGTTTTCGATCAGGTTTCACTGTCTGTTCTACACAAACACTGGTGTCACTATCATCTGTAGATGAAGAGTAAATCCGTTTGTTTTTGTTGTCACTCATTTCACAGAACACTTCACAGAACACAGTTTCATGTCGTACTCCAAGAATTAGCACACAAACACCACAGGGCACTTCCGTTTGAGCGACGTCACTGTCCAAACACAACACTGTGTCGGTACATCTGTACTGTTAATTCACCATTTCCTCTCGACACCACATCCTGTGTTGTTTTTGTGTGGCCTGTGCCCGATGCTGCCGTCGGCTTCTCTAACAAATCATACTGGTCGACACGTTAATCACTTACTGAAATTTCTGTGCACTTGAAATGTCAATACCACTCGTAATTAAGACAAAATTAATTAATTCTGCACAGAGACGTGAAACCAGCAACCGCACCACTCGTGAGCGAGAACTCACCCCATCTGTTGCGATTGTTATTGTTGCAGTTACTCACCTAGTTGTGAGAGTACACGTCTCCAAGTAATGTTTAGACTACACGGAATTGCTTTAAAGTCTTTAGCATATTTTTGCTATCGACAGATGCTTCTCTTTACTGTGTCTGTAATAATTATTCATCGCTTTGGTTCAGAATTCCATAATTTCATAAGAATTCATAAACCAATGAATAAAAAGTGTTGGTAAGAGACAGGGTTGGTGACTTCCTATGCTTATTTGATACGTGTACTGGTTTTTGTGATAATGCAGATCTTTTCTATGACTGGGATGATGAAGACGGCATTGCTACTGTTGTGTTGATGACGACGTTGTCAACGACACTGAACTTCAAAGAATGGAAGGTGTGCCATCCTGGGAAACGATCAGAGTGCATTACTTCTTTGTCTCTTTCCTCATTTCATTCTTTCCTGTGCAGAAAACAGTAACGTGACATTTTCATTGACTCGAAGGGTTCTTGTTGCCAATGTTGCCCTAATCTTAAGATGAGTTCACGCCGATACTAGAAACAAAACAAAGCAACATTTATCTTTCCCACGAATAGACATTAAACACACCCACAAAGTCATCATCTGTTCATGCTAAGTTGTTAGCTTCTCAGTCTGTCGGCTGAATATGAATTTTCGGCCCTGCCCTGCATGTATCCC
>CM065719.1:59914776-59924776 GCA_033310375.1 Conus canariensis | reverse complement strand
ATAGCAATAGAGAAATTATTGTATCATACCATTCATAGGATTCACAATGTGGGTGTTTACGCAGACGTAATAATCCTCAGGGAATAAACTCCGTGAGTTACCTGTCCGGCGGGGTGGGGGGTGGGGGGGGGGAGGGGGTTATACTATATGGCAAGAACTGTGATAAAACGATTTTACCTGATGCTTACTGATATGGACAGCGCTTCATGCTTTGAAATTCACGTCTATTGGACATTTTCTACATTTACTTCCACAGATGACGTTTTATTCGTCCTTCTGTGAACTAACACCTCTTCACTTTACCCAGGGGGTTTTGTTTCAGGAATTCCAACCGGCGTTTTGAACATGGGAGTCTCTGTTCTTTTTCCCAGACCGCGGTTTGTACATGATTCAATGTCCGGTCTGGAGCCTCGCTTGCAGGGTGGACCTCTAGGGTCCCCAATCTCCAATAAGAGAGGATTCCTGTCTGCTGGGTAGTTTTGCTACTTGTATCAGCCACATTCAGGGCCACCGGTCAGACTCAGTCCTTAGGGCCACCGGTCAGACTCAGTTTTTAGGGCCACCGGTCAGACTCAGTCTTTAGGGCCACCAGTCAGACTCAGGCTTTAGGGCCACCGGTCAGATTCAGTCTTTAGGGCCACCGATCAGACTCAGTCTTCAGGGCCACCGGTCAGACTCAGTCTTTAGGGCCACCGGTCAGATCCAGTCTTTAGGGCCACCAGTCAGACTCAGTCTTTAGGGCCACCGGTCAGACTCAGTCTTTAGGGCCACTGGTCAGACTCAGTCTTCAGGGCCACCGGTCAGACTCAGTCTTTAGGGCCACCGGTCAGATCCAGTCTTTAGGGCCACCAGTCAGACTCAGTCTTTAGGGCCACCGGTCGGACTCACAGGGTCACCGGTCAGATCCAGTCTTTAGGGCCACTGGTCAGACTCAGTCTTTAGGGCCGCCGGTCAGACTCAGTCTTTAGGGCCACCGGTCAGACTCAGTCTTTAGGGCCACCGGTTAGATCCAGTCTTCAGGGCCACCAGTCAGACTCAGTCTTTAGGGTCACCGGTCAGACTCACAGGGCCACCGGTCAGATGCAGTCTTTAGGGCCACCGGTCAGACTCAGTCTTTAGGGCCACCGGTCAGACTCAGTCTTTAGGGCCACCAGTCAGATCCAGTCTTTAGGGCCACCGGTCAGACTCAGTCTTTAGGGCCACCGGTCAGACTCAGTTTTTAGGGCCACCGGTCAGACTCAGTCTTTAGGGCCACCGGTCAGACTCAGTCTTTAGGGCCACCGGTCAGACTTAGTCTTTAGGACCACCAGTCAGACTCACAGGGCCACCGGTCAGACTCAGTCTTTAGGGCCATCGGTCAGACTCAGTCTTTAGGGCCACTGGTCAGAGTCAGTCTTTAGGGCCACCGGTCAGACTTAGTCTTTAGGACCACTGGTCAGATTCACAGGGCCACCGGTCAGACTCAGTCTTTAGGGCCACCGGTCAGATTCACAGGGCCACCGGTCAGACTCAGTCCTTAGGGCCACCGGTCAGACTCAGTCTTTAGGGCCACCGGTCAGAGTCAGTCTTAAGGGCCATCGGTCAGACTCAGTCTTTAGGGCCATCGGTCAGAGTCAGTCTCTAGGGCCATCGGTCAGACTCAGTCTTTAGGGCCACTGGTCAGACTCAGTCTTTAGGGCTACCAGTCAGAGTCAGTCTTTAGGGCCACCGGTCAGACTCAGCCTTTAGGGCCACCGGTCAGAGTCAGTCTTTAGGTCCATCGGTCAGAGTCAGTCTTTAGGGTCATCGGTCAGACTTAGTCTTTAGGGCCACCGGTCAGACTCACAGGGCCACCGGTCAGACTCAGTCTTCAGGGCCACCAGTCAGACTCAGTCTTTAGGGCCATCAGTCAGACTCAGTCTTTAGGGCCACCGGTCAGACTCAGTCTTTAGGGCCATCGGTCAGAGTCAGTCTTTAGCGCCATCGGCCAGACTCAGTCTTTAGGGCCACCGGTCAGACTCAGTCTTTAGGGCCACCAGTCAGACTCAGTCTTTGGGGCCACCGGTCAGATTCAGTCTTTAGGGTCACCGGTCACATTCAGTCTTTAGGGCCACCGGTCAGAGTCAGTCGTTAGGGCCATCGGTCAGATTCAGTCTTTAGGGCCACCGGTCAGAGTCAGTCTTCATGCTCGAGTAGTCACGAAAGTATTCCACAGGCCTCTGCACCGGAGTCGGACATCAGAAGTGGCGGGCAAAAGAAAGAAAAAAACAAACAAACAAGGTCACAAACTGGCACTCTTAAGACATAGGCATGCCTTCAGGCTTGATGCTGGTCCACACAATTGCAGCGGATGAGAATGGTCAGCTAATAGTGGAGGAATCTTCAACCATACCGGCATCGACACCAGTGCAGTAACTTTGAGAAGAGCTAGCCATTTATCAGGCGAGAAATGTAGCTTGCATTGCTCCAGTGGGGCCGAGCTTTAACGTCGCCGACTTGTCCTCCCTGCCTTCATTCAAAGTTCCATTTGAATACCTTCCTATTGTATACTGAGAACAAATTGTGCACATATGACATGACTCTTTACGGTCACATTCAGACTTTTAATCCAGATCTGCTGAAAGGGATCAATATTTGAACATGGTGAAATTTGCAGTCATAATCAGTTTATCATTTTATTTTCAGACGAAGACATTCCAGCCCCTTTTTCACCTAACTCCCCTGCTTAAGTTGAAAATCACACATTCGCAGCTGTACTGGTATACAAACATAAAACACACACACACACACACACACACACACACACACACACACACACACACACACACACACACACACTAAGAGAGAGAGAGAGAGAGAGAGAGAGAGAGAGAGAGAGAGAGAGAGAGAGAGAGAGAACCAAACGATAATGTCACAGGAAGATGCAAAGCTAATTAACCCCAGCAAACCCAGTTGCACACAGCGGGATCTGTCGATCCTGGGCGTAGTGTTTCAGCCAGGCGATGGGAATGAGTCGTCGATATCGATGCAACACATTTGGATCCAGGAGCAGAAAGCAGCCATTGCCACCGAGCTGATGGCAGTGATCTCAACAAAGGAGTGCGTAGAAACCGATGTCATTTGGGTGACTTGTGCATAGAAATGGACAACGGCCATTGTGCGGTCGTAGTTGTTGCCACTCATATTTATTGTCATTGTATCTTCTGAATGGCTTCAGGGGACGAAGCCGATGTATTGTTCACCGGCCAAAATCAAGTTAAAAATATGAACAGGAAGCAGAAGTAGGTAGTGAAACATGAGTTTTCGAAGATAGGGGAAAAAAAATACAGTTTTATTCACGAAATTCAACTCGAAATAACAGAGGAAAATCTGCTTGCCATTTTTCTTTTGTTTTGTTTTGTTTTTGTTTTGTGGACGCCATTTCTGGTATTGAAATTTCACGACCAAACCGGGAACATTAACCAGGGTAATGCCAGCCATTCAGCAGTCTCATTCTGATTCAGTGGGAGAAGAATGATTAGTATATCAAAATTCTTACTCATTTTAAGATGGAAATTCTTGTTTGTTACTTACTGAGGCTATCCGTATTTGTTTATGTTTGACTGCGTTCTGTGTAACAATGTTGAATATCGAAAGGTCACGCCAGCTAGACCAACAGTTTTGTTCGTACACTTCCTCCAGTGTTGTTATTGTAGGCATGTGTCAGGTGAGAGTGCTAAGGCAAGCTTGGAAATGACTTCTTCGCAGAATTTTCCTTGTTTTGTCTCTGCGCGCCTCTTCTCTGCATGTGTGCCGGGTGAATGGGCACCAAAAGCAACCTTGCAAAGGAGTATTGAGCCTTAATTACTTCACTGTGAAGATTTACCCTCCTTGTTTACTGCGTCATTGAACATGCTTTTTCACTACAAAATTTTGTTTTAAATTGGTCTGTTTAGCTTTACATCTTGGTTTGAATATAAGTCTTGACGTTTGCTTTCAGATCTTGCTGTGGTCTTCGAGGCTGGCTGAGCCATGAACAGAACACGACGATATAATTTGACTCATGTAAGATCTCCTGTCACATCATGATTGAAAGAAAACGTGATCATGTCTCTGGATCCCTGCTGCCAACCACTCCACGGTGTCCGCACAACAGGTGTGTATCACGTCGTTGAAATTTTGATCTTGGTCATGCCTCTTCAGTATCACGCCTCGAAGGGGTTGGTCGCTAATTCACGTGCTTAGTCAAGCCTGTTTCAGCCTCGGTAGCACTGTCTTTTTTATCTCCATACTGGAGCGAGCCCCGTTTTAAGTAAACCCTGTTTGCTCTACCTGCGCATCAACCGTTTTGCAACTCGACACAGGAACAAATGTAACAGAATTGTCACTGTCAACAAGAAGCATGGCATGTCTCCACTTCCCGCCCCAGTCCCAAACTGGCCTGGACTGATCAGGATCTGTTCATTCTTCTCTCTCTCCAGTTTGGACGTGTGAAGTTAGGAGCAGTTGGGGTGTTCCTGAAAAGACCGTGTCAAGTGAAACTGAAATAATCTTTACTGCGGGTCAAAGAATGAGTTTTACAGGGGTTTTTTCCCCTGTCATCTCTTCATACAAAAGAAATAAACCGCGAAAGAAAATAAGGGCACAAAATATGATAAAAACGAAAAAAAAAGGAAAGAAAAGAAAAGAAAAAAGAAAAAAAAATCAGAGAACTGATTTATTTTTCTAAAGTGTACTAATTTCAACACGAAATGAAATGTGCACAGTTCTTATTCACACCGAGTGATGAGAACATTAACTGTGTTAACAGAAACAGTAACAAACACAAGTACAACGCACACGCACGTGCGCCGGAGCGCATGCACACACACACACACACACACACACACACACACACACACACACACACACACACACACACACATACAACTTTCACATGCACACGCGCGTGCGCGCACTCACACACACACACACACACACACACACACACACACACACACACACACACACACACACACACACTCACGGACGTACGCACGCATGCTGAGAGAGAGAGAGAGAGAGAGAGAGAGAGAGAGAGAGAGAGAGAGAGAGAGAGGGGGGGGGGGCGTTGTGGTAAGCGCAGGTGTTGATGCTGAAGCAGAAAGCAGTCACTTACACAATGGTTAGTGGTACTGGTTGAAGCAAACGAGCCCCTTGGCACATATTACTTGTTGCTGACCTCTCTGTAGGACAGCTACCGTGCGGACCGGCTGTCACAGTGCAAAACTCCCACAGGTCAAATTTACAGAACAGACAGCTTGGATATACGTCAGAAACGGTCTTATGTCGTTGTCGTTGTCGTTGTCGTTGTCGTTGTCGTCGTCGTCGTCGTCGTCATCGTTATCGTCATCATCATCATCATCGTTATCATCATCATCATTATTTTCTTCTTCCTCCTCTTCTTGTCGTTTTCGTTTTTGTTTTTCTTCTTCTTGTTCTCGTTCTTGTTTTTCTTCTTCTTCTTCTTCTTCTTCTTCTTCTTCTTCTTCTTCTTCTTCTTCTTGTGTCAGTGTAATAGTATTATTTACATCATTACTGCTAGTAGTAGTAGTAGTAGTAGTAGCAGTAGCAGCAGCAGTAGTAGTAGAAGTATCAGTCGTAGCAGGAAGATAGTAGTAGTAAAGATAATAGTACTAGTACTACTAGTGATGGTTGTGATGGTGGTGATGGTAGTAGTACAAAACATTTTCCATAAAAAGCTGTATATGTCAGACTTAAAATGGATGTTGCGGTAGAAGGCAAGGCTAGATTACCAAGGTAATTCATTCCAAGAGTACTCGTGTCGTGACGCTGAGGTGGGAGGAGGGGGGTATCGGGGCGGGGGGGGGGGGGGAGGGGTTTTCAATATTGCTTGTCGGACTTCCGTGTCCTCTTCGTAGCATTACGCTTCCATAGCATATCTAAATTCCCACCACTGCACATCTATACTCAGAAGAATGTGCTGTGACTTCATTATCAATGCACAATGACCTACGAATTCCACGTTAGTAATGGGGACGCACAAATTACCATCTTCTTTTACATGACGCAATTTACGATACTCGAGGCAGAATATTCTTACAAACATCCATCAACTTGTCTGCTTTCAGGAAATCATGTGCGACTTCTACGATGTTTTTTTTTGTTCTAAGTTCTAAATAAAGGAACTAATTCAGTCCGAGAGTTGTACATGACTGCTGCACTTTTATCCATTTAAATAGCGTTTTATGTGAATAGTCAGTCTCCGTTTATTTCACTGTCTTGAGTTCCTCCCAACATTTTACGACATTGTTTTGACACCATCCACATTTCTCTTTATACGCAACCTTATTATATCTTTTTCTAAATTACTTAGCCTACTATAGACAAATTCCCAGTTATAACACGAACATAGTCTTCACCTACAGCATCACAGACTCACACGCGCACGCATGCACGCACGCACGTAAGCACGCACGCACGCGCGCACGCACACACACACACACACACACACACGCGCGCGCGCGCGCGCGCGCACGTACACACACACACATATACACATACACACGCACACGCACTCACGCACACACACGCACACACGCGCGCGCGCGTGCGCCCACGCATGTACATATACACATACACACATGCACACAAATACGCACCCGCGCGCGCGCGCGCGCGCGCACACACACACACACACACACACACACACACACACACACACACACTCGCTCACTCACATAACAGACAGGTATGCACCTTCCATACCCTTCCTCGCATGCACACAAACACGCAACCGCGCGCGCGAAGCACACACACACACACACACACACACACACACACACACACACACACACACACACACACACACACACACACACTAACTCGCATACACGATATAAATACGTACTTACTATAAGAATTGAAATGTGGAACGTTAACCATAAATATGTAATTAAGTAGATCGGTAGAAAAGAAAGAAAGAAAGAAAGCGAAAAAAGAGAGACAGACAAAGAGAAAGAAAGAAAGAAAGACAGAAAAAGACAGAAAGGAAGAAAGGAAAAGAAAGACACAAATACTAAAGTGGAACAATGCTCATAAACATTTTCCAAACGAATGTGCGCTAAGCACAGGGCCTTTTCTTCTTTGTTTTTATTCCACACCCCATTAACATCATCCGCGACGTTCACTTCCGGCATTGAAACTGAAGCCACCTAGCGGGGACGGAAACAGGAGGTTATGGGGGATCATTCAACAGGCTTTGATCCAGGAGAAAGCAACTGTCACTGGCACTGCATCACGTGGGAATCATTCCAGCGAACGAGGCCCATGAAGCCAGATTTGTTGTCGATTGCTTGCACATAGAAACGGCCATGACGTGTGCAGGGCTGCTGATGCGCAGTATTATTATCTTGAACAATGGGCAGGATTGGCAACGTGAAGGAACAAAGCGGTTTTTATAGGATAAAATCCGTGAATTATTTGCATGCATCCCCACACCTCAACCCGAATTCCTCCCTCTTCCTCCCCTCTTCCTCCCCTACCTTTGCTCTCTCCCCACCCCCTCCTATCCAGAATAAAAACATGAACCTTAGAGACTGGTATTCGTGAAACAATACTCATGAAAGACTAGTAGAAAAACACGGATGCTGCATCACTAAATAGAATTGGTTTTGCAAATGCTGAGAACGTGTAGTTAAAGATCGACTTGCTTGGACACACTGTGTTCGTTAGGAATGTCGGCTAACTGACTTTCTTTTATTGGTATGGTAACTGATCGAGGCATATTTGTCACTTGAACTGCGTTTTGTACTGTGTGTAGTATAACTGAGCCACCTAGCAGGGAGGAAGATTACAGGTTGTGACATTCATCCAGCCGCTTTCCATCGAGCGTTTACCGGCGCCACTGAACACATTACAGTGATAACAGTGAAAGAGCCCATTGGATAACATTCGTTGTGATTTACGGTTAGATGGAAATTTCCGTTGTGCCAAAGAAACGATTTTCCTATCTCCATTACCGTCAACTGGGGAGAGTCACTTCCAGCGGTGAAACTGATACTGTGGGTTGGGGACGGAAATGGGGTGTCATGGTTCCCAATTCCAGTCTTTGATGCAAGGGAAGAAGCTCTTGTTATTAGTCTAGCAGCTGAACTGTGACTGTTGTCAGTGTCAGCCACAAAGCGCTCCATAACAGACTGACATATGATACATAATATTATAGTCAAGGCGGATCACCCTGCTTTGACTGCCAAATCCACAACTCACAGTGTCACTGGTTATTGGTATGATTTATTTAACGTCCTAAGGGGTTAAACATTTTTCTTTTTGAATGTTGCCATGATCTTTTTGGTGAAGACGTTGATGGGAAAGAGCCTGATAAAGATTATCCTTTGTATTGTGATAATGCATACACCACAGTTATCATAATGATCATTGTTATTTCTATAGTTGTTGTTCATTATTAATGTTAACTGATCAGTTCGTTTTATAATGTGTTGCTTATTTTGAGTTTTTATTATTTCAAGCTCAAAATGAAATATATTGTTATTGGAGAATCATCAAACCAATGGTTATCAAAGAAAGAAAATGTGCACGTACATTTGTAGGCTTCATGAATTTAGGCCTGTGCCAGTATGTCTGAAATATTGAACCATGAATCAAGAAATATATCGTTGATAAACTGTACAGTACCAAATAAAAATGAAAAACCTTAATAGAATGCACTGGATACTTTCAATGTTGGGATCACGCTGTCGCAATCTGAATGCTTGACAGAAAAACCATTCCGGTTTTGCACTATCAGACCCTCTTGTCTGGCCTTAATGGTAACATGTTAAGGGCTTTGGAAATACATGGGGTGGGTGGGCGAGCGCAGGAGGGATTTCCCGCAACGTTTGTGATGGGAGATAAAATATGGAAGTGTTTAACCTCGTGAGGCGAATAGTTTTACCTGAACCGATCAGTGATTTGTTTAAAATCGACATATGAAATGTTTCCTGTATGCCACTCTTATTTCCAGTTTAGGAACACCATTAGCAGGATAATTGCTCCCAGTACTATGACGAGCAAAGAAAATAAAATCGTATGCACTATTTAAACCGTCAATGATGACAAAATACTACAAAAATAACAGAAGAAGCCACCATTGCTTAAAAAACAAAAACATCACACACACAAAAAAAAACAAAACCCCACCGCTCTTCAAAACTATTCGTGCTGAATGCAGGCTCTGTTTATCCTGCATTCAACAGATCCATCAGCTTCAGGCAGAAGATTCACTTCCAATACAGTACCGAGGTCTCCGGACCGAAACGGAAACGAGAGATAGAGGAGTTCATTCTGACATCTTAATCCGTGGGCTTTCATTGTGGTCGGAGAGTATGGAATGCCGAAAGACCCAAAATGCGCCCGTCCCGCAACGGCAGCTGCAGGGACAATTGCGGTCGCAAATGCGAACGCATCTGTCTGTTGATTGGTCAACATGTGTGTGCGCGGACTACTGACCGAAACACTTCCTGCGTTTGTCTCTGGGCACTCAGAAACTTGGATTGGGAAATAATCAGAAATGCCGGCGTACAGAACTTCACTCAGAGACTGAAGTCCCTTTGTATGACATGGGAGCGCGGGCGGAAAAAATCTCAGTAATTTCCCAATGCAGCTTAATTCGTTCGTGGAGAGAAACTGCGGATGCGATTGTTGGTGGCCTTACGGCCTGAATATCCCGCGCGAACATTCCGACCAATCAGTGAAGAGATGAGCGCGCAATTACGGGCGCATTTGGGACTTTTGGCGTTCCATATGAGAGATGTGGGTGTGATTCAGACAGACAGCCATTCAGCCAGAATTTGTTGTCTCCTTGCTTATTGACATGGCTCGGGACGAGAGAGGAAAAGGGATGGGAAGCAGGAAGGAGGTGGAGGGGGAGGGGGGAGGGGGAACTCTCCCCCTCCCTGATGTGGTACCTGAAAAAGAAAATAGATCTAGTTGCAAAGTGAGGCGACTGCAGGCGGAAATCTCAACAAAGTTTAAATACAATTAA
>CM065719.1:59907276-59909776 GCA_033310375.1 Conus canariensis | reverse complement strand
GTTATTCTGCTCTTTCCTGGTCCCCTCCCCGTTCCCAAATTGCCATTGAGAACATATCCCTCTTTACCAGCATTGTGGTCACCCCAGAAAATCCAGCCTAATTTCACCCCGCCCACACTTTACTTCCTGAAATTCTAGTCAAGCGAAAATCTGTGACAATGCAGGCTTGCAACTCTTGCATCCACGCCACGTACAATCGCCTTTTCTCTGTGTCACTGAAAAACAACAAATCTGTCACCGAATCCTCAGTGGTGGACAATCGCTGCCTGCACAGCTCAGCTTTAATGAGGCCGTCTTACCGCTGGATGGAAGTGTGGAAGGAAACTATGAAACCTCATTTCAACGCTCGGCAGGTGGTAACCCTCGGTTTCTTTGCCAGAACAGATTCTCCTGGACTGGAATGAATGGACAAAGAAATGGACAGATCGCAGGTTGTGTTGTCTTTTATTTTGCTTCGTTTTGTTTTTGTTTGTTTGTTTGTTGTGTAGTTCTTGCTGTTAATTATGCTGTAAATCGATTCGATGTGAATGGACACGTTTTACATAGTTGTTCAGGCTGCTCATGATGGTGGTGTTTAACACTTGTTTTATCAATAGATTCATTTTTTATCTGGTTGCTGCCTTTGTTGAAATCGTAATATTCATAGCGTTTGTCATTTATGTAAGTATCTCTAAATTAATGAGGTGGGTGTTGGTATTACACAGAGTGCGTTGTTGACAATCTTGTTTCTTTTAATGACAATACAGTTCTAAATGGCTACGACGGTGATGATAATTGTGATATTATTGTTTCTGTTGTTGTTAAAATTGACACTGACCTACAAAGTATCAAGAGCATTGTATTCTGTTGATTCATCTGGAATATCTTCAGTTAACTGACTGTTTACCTTGTTCTTCCGTCATGTAATATTCTCCCGAGGGGAAAACCAGTAAGGTGATTATCTTCACTGGCTTTATTTGACATTGTTACATTGTGTTCTTACCACTGTTCTTTAGTTACGAAATCGGTGATGTGGCGCCAATTCAAAGTAGTGATGCAACTTACAGCCTCTTTTAATCGAGTTTGCCTGCCCATTCATTCCATTCCTTCTGCTTCCTTTCCTTCCTTGAAGAAACTGAAAACAAAACAAGAACAACAACAAAACTTGGCAGCATGCCTGTTTCTATCAGTGTTGCGGTCAGTCCGGAAAATCTGTCAGAACAATCAGATACATTAGTTTTTTAAAACGTAAACAAACAGGACGATGAAATAGGCACTCACCAAACACTCCTCTTCTTACACAATGAAAAATTAGATGTGTGCATACCCATACATACATCTTTTTCCATCCGTCAAACGAACCTATGAATTCCATTTCGTTCCCCCCGGCAGACTTGACTAATTGTCCTTTCATCAACTACGAGCACAGAGTCCCAACTAAGTACTGTGCTAGGACCCAGCTAATCTCTAACGCTAAGCATTATATACGAACACACTATCTCGCAAAATGCAATTGGCAAGTGTTAATTCCTAAGCGTTCGTATAGAAAACTCCATGAAACTGCGAGTTTCCATTCCAGCAGCAATGGTAGGTACATTTTACGTGTGTCACAAAGTACCATGTGGCTGATGTTTACCACTCAAATCATACAGCTGTAGTGAATGCTGTCTAGATCACACACAGAGAAATGAAAACAATGAATTAAAATTTATATTTACGAGGGTTGACTGCCAGAACCCAGTATCTCACATACATGTATATAAGGGAGATACTGGGTTCTGGCAGGCAGCCCTCGAATTTTAATAACATTTGATCGTCTTCCAACTGAAAGAACGCGCATGTGTGTGTGTGTGTGTGTGGTGTGTGTGTGTGTGTGTGTGTGTGTGTGTGTGTGTGTGTGTGCGCGCGCCGCGCGCGCGCGCGCGCGTGTGTGTGTGTGTGTGTGTGTGTGTGTGTGTGTATGTGTGTGTGTGACAATACCACACTGACCCAGTTAAGGCCGACGCAAGTGTCAGGCTGGTAGAGACGCAAGTACGTCTGCAAGATTGAGCGTCTGCGTATTTTGGTCCTGGTGTCTGTATCAGTATTGATACCCCGTTATCTATGACTTTGTCTGAGCTCGGCCTAACACATATCAATACAGCTTATGGTTCTTTAACGTGTTCACGTGAGCTTCTCGTGTTTAATAGCCTTAAAAACGCATTGACCGAGCATATAAGAAGCCCGGTTATCTCCTTCACCTACATTCAGCTGACCAGGTTTGTACCCACAATCTTCGGACGGAGAACCCAGTGCTCTTAACCACCCGGTGATTGTACACGAGAGAATGCTGACTAGTGTGGTTCGAAGAATTAAGTTAGGGGCGAAATTGAGGTCTGGAGTTTGTCGGCCGAGATACGTTGACTGTGTTAGTTGTCGCTTTGTTGTCGACCCAAGACAGATGTTTATGAGGCTCGTATGCCCAGCCTTCATGTCTGTCTTAGTTGCGTGGTCGCTGTTTTGACCAATGATAAAAGCTTGC
>CM065719.1:59899776-59902276 GCA_033310375.1 Conus canariensis | reverse complement strand
CAGCTTTCAAGACGGCCTTTGTGAAGTCTCGAACCATCTTGTTTGAGTCCTTCTGCCTGATGTTGATTGGCTTTGTGTGTGTATCTGTGAGGGTCTCGAAGAGAGTCCAGTCCGCCTTTCTGTAATTCCAGCGGGGAAAACACTTTGCTTGTGGACACTGTAAGTTGAGGTTGATAGAGAGTTTGACGGGCTTGTGGTCACTTCCTCCAAGCTGGTTGAGGACTGTTCTTGTGGTCCTGACGAACAGGTCGTTGGTGGCGAACGCTAGATCTGGTGTTGATGTGGTCATCCAGCGTCTAGAGTAAAAGGTGGGTTCATCATCTTCTTGGTTGATGAGATGAAGATGTGTGTCAATCTCCCAATCCTCAACTTCTTCGCCTCTCTTGTCCGTCTCCTCATAGCCCCATCTCTCTGAGTGACTGTTAAAATCACCCACCACCACGCAGTTGTTGTCTGGGATGTTCATGTATGTGAGGGAAAGATCACGATCTTGAGGGCAATAGACATTGTAGATCCTGATGTTGCGTTCCTTAAGGACTATATCAATCCCTTGGATCTCTGCCTGTTGATTGGTGTTGATCTTGAGTTCTTGTGCGGCGATGGAATTCCGCACCAAGATAAGCACCCCTCCTTTGTTTCTTTCCTCACGGTCCAACCTGATGGTCTCATAACCCCTCACTTGAAAGCGATGGTTTACGGTCAAATGTGTCTCTTGGACACATGCGATATCAATATTTTCTTGATGCATCCTTTCTGCCAAGCCAAGTTTCTTTTTATGCACCCCTTCTGCATTCCACTGGAGAATGTTGAGCATTCTGGGTGGTACTGTTTGCTTGGCATTAGCAGGAGGATGAGGTCTCCTTCTTCGTCGCATTGACATGCAGAATTTCTTTGTCTGACCACCGACCGCTTGGGGTGGGCCCCTTTGAGGCATAGGGCCCGGCTCCCGACCTCCCCGGCGGGTCTCCGAAGGTCGAGCGCCACATCGAAATTCTGTGGACTGCATCATCATGGAAGCGTATATGCGTGGTATCGTGGTTTAAGCTGCGCCAGTGGCCCGATACCTCCGTCTTCAGCTGGAGTTTTCTTTCGGGGTGCCTCACCCTTAGCTCATGGCCCGTGCGTCCTGCCCTGTGAGCACAGGGGGGATTGTTTCTCCGGGGATCCCACCCCGGGGCTAGAGGTTATACCGCGCCTCTTGACCGCATGATGAGCCCGTCATAGGACACATGGGGTATTTCAGTGAGGACAACAGTGCCACCTGTTGACCCACCCCATCCTGGTAGGAACATCGCCAGTTGGTCCGGGACTGCTTATTCTGCCAGGCAAGCCTGACTTATATCGCAGCTAACCCCCATATCTGAGGGCCATTCCCCTATCCGCCACCCGGGGACCCGCCGAGTTGGGGATGGTCGCCCCACTACTGAATTGGAAGCAGCCTGGTCTCCGCCACAGAGGCAACGAGGGATGGTGGAGCTGGAATCTTCCTCCGATACAAAGACGGAGATGAAGAAATTGCAATTCCAACAGGAAAATACTCCACCAACTTCCGAGCTGAGCGAGAAGCCCTCTGTGAGGCAGCCACAACAGTCTTGCAGAACTCCAAAAGAACAACAGGGCAGGTGGTGGTCTTCTCTGACGCTCTCTCCGTGCTCCAAGCCCTCAAGAACTCCCGCTGCAAAGAACAGAACCATATCACTTCAGCCCTTGTTGCCCTGAGTGCCAGAGTGGAGAAAGTGGTGATACAATGGGTACCAGCACACTGTGGCATCAGAGGCAACGAAAAAGCGGACATTCTGGCAAAAGATGGTGCACAGAAGGAGCAGGCCAACAACCTGGTGTCATACGATGAAATTAAGACAATCATCAAGGCACAACAAGGAATAAAATGGCGCCTCCTGCATCCCAAATACAACCCAGAAGACACATACCATTTGCTGGGACGACGGGAACAGGTCAAGATCTTCCGCCTGAGGACTGGACACAATCGCCTGCTCCACCACATGCACACAAAATTTGGCATTGGACAGAGTGGAGAGTGCCCTTGTAGTGAGGGACCAATGACAACTGACCACATCCTTCAAGTCTGTACGACGTATGCAGCATCCAGGAGAAAGTACTGGCCAACACCGACAGCAGTGGAAGCCAAGCTGTATGGCACCCTGGAGGAGCTGCGACGGACGGCAGCCTTCATCGAGGACACCGGGCTGCTCATCTAACAGGATGGCGAACGAGGAAGAAGAAGAAGAAGAAGAAGAATCTGTTGAGTTTATTTCTGGATAAAAGGAGCAAAGAAATCTGCTTGCCCTGTTTTAATGGACGTCGCTTCCGGTACCGAAGCCGAAGGAACCAATCGCGAACAAAGACCAGGAGTAATGGTAGCCATTTAGCAGTCTCGCCCTAATTCAGTGTGTAATAATTTTTTTTCTTTAGTATTTCATCGTGGATTATTTTTGCGCTAACTAGTATGCATTTGTTATATGTTCTGGTATCCATTATG
>CM065719.1:59882276-59889776 GCA_033310375.1 Conus canariensis | reverse complement strand
GCAGGGAGGTGAAGCTGGTCTTTGCTGCAGAGAGAAACAACATTCTGGCCCTGAGGCCAAACAATCAATATTGTCAGGGGCTTAGCATGTAGTGTTCTAAGTATGTTTAATCAGAACAGACACTGCTGACAGTGACTCAATAGCAAATCAAGATCTTTTCAAGGTGGTATATTGTGATGTGGCATTGATAGATTTTGATGGGCTGCAGCACTCAATCTATGGCATAGCATACCTGGATGTGGCTGTGCATGGTGAGGTCAAAGCTAGCGGTGTAGGAGCAATGCCACTGAGAAGCATTGAAGGCGAGTTCGGAAACAAAAGAAATGCAATCTCCGGCTGCTCATACTTCTTTCCCATACATATTATAATGCCTTCTTCTTCCCCAGCCCCCAGCCTTTTTCAAAAACTATGCCACAGGAACATATTCCTTTTCACTAGCGTTGTGATCACCCCAGAGAATCCAGCCTAATTTCTTTCAGCCATACTTTACTTCCTAAACTTCTAATCAAGTGAAAATGTGTGACAATGGAGGCTTGCACTCTCGCATCCACACCACGTACAATCGCCTTTTCTCTGTGTCACCGAACAGCGACAAACCTGTCACAGAGCCCTGTGTGGCGCACAATCACGGCCTACACAGCTCAACTTTAATGAGAGCTGCTTACCGCTGGATCGAAGTCTGGGATGGAACCCATAAAACCCCATTTCCATGTCCGTTAGGTCACCTCAGTTTCTTTGTCAGGAAAGATTCTCCTAGATTAGGATAAATGGACGAAGAGATAGAAAGATCAAAGGGTTTTCCTGTAGATAAGTTATTTGTTGCTTGCTAACATTGTTGTTGCCGTGCAGTTCTTCTGTCATTGTTGCTGCTGATCGATTCGGTAGGAATGAACATGTTTTATATAGGGATTGTTTAGATGACACAGGATGTCTTTGACAGGAGATTTCAACACTGACTTTGTATGGTCCCTGCGTTCGTTGTTGTCATCATTCTATTTCCTTAATTTAGGTGTCCAGAATACATTTTTCAAAGATAATGAGTAGTGTAAACATGTAATGTGCAGTTTACATCTTTAGGTGATAGTTGCTTTTAATAAAGATCCAGTTCATAATGACTCCGATAGTGATGAGGAACATAAAGTTGTTGTTGTCGTAAATGCAAAATATGTTCATGTGTTAATTCGTATTGGTCAGTTTGAGTTCATCAGCTGTTCATTTTTTTCTCTTTCTTCATGTGATACTTTTCTGAGGAGCACCAGTAAAGTGATGCCTTCATCGGCTTTGACGTTGTATTAATAATTAGAAATAATAAAATGGCCTTCGGCCTTATTCACTCCACATTCCTCGTCTCTTCATTCCATTCGTTCTGCCACCTCTTCGGCCGTGAAGAACCAACGAGACCACCAACAGGAAGTGTCCGCATATGCCTTTCTACCATTCTTGCCGTCAACCCAAAAGATCTACCACAACAACGCCATACGTTAGCTTTTACAACTTAAATAAAAGGAAAATTGAATGGGTACTCACCACACAATCCTGTTCGTGCACAATTAAAATACAATTGTGTGTGTGAGTGAGTGAGTGAGGGAGGGAGTGAGTGAGTGTGTGTGTGTGTGTGTGTGTGTGTGTGTGTGTGTGTGTGTGTGCGCGCGCGCGTGCGTGCGTGCGTGCGTGCGTGCGTGTGTGTGTGTGTGTGTGTGTGTGTGTGTGTGTGTGTGTGTGTGTGTGTGTGTGTGTGCGTGTACTTTTACACATACCTCCCACCATCTAGCCAAACCAACCGAAGAATTCGATTTCTATCGCTCCAGCAGGTTTGGCTCTCTGCCCATTAACCCCTAGCATTGCTTCGTAGCTTACCACCAACGCTAAGCGTTCTATAGCCGTGCACCACTTCACTAGAGGCAACTGGCGAGTGATAATGTGTGTTTGTTCAGGACACTCTGAGCAAAAACAGCGAATTTGCATCTCAGCAGACACAGCACGCAGAATCGTCTTTACGTGTGTCACATAGTACTATGTAGCTGATATTAAGAGCTAACACCATCCTGCTGTAATGAGCTCTCTGGATGATGCCACTTTCATTGCTAGATAGGATTCTCCTTGATTGATGCAGACAGAGAAAGGAATGAATGTATTTGGGGGGTTTTGTCCTCTGGACATCCGTCGCTATCTTATATTGTTCTTGTTGCCAACCTGTTTTGTCGTTATCCTTGTCATCATCATTGTGCTACTTGGTTCTCTTTTTGCTACTGTTATTGCTGTTGTTTATCCATATTCATGCAACTCAATTGGAAGTGATTGTTGTCTACACAATTTTCAAAAAAAACCCTTTTACCCTCTGTTTTAGATTTGACAAATCACACTTGTTTATTTTTTTCTCTTTCTTCATGTGATACTTTTCTGAGGAGCACCAGTAAAGTGATGCCTTCATCGGCTTTGACGTTGTATTAATAATTAGAAATAATAAAATGGCCTTCGGCCTTATTCACTCCACATTCCTCGTCTCTTCATTCCATTCGTTCTGCCACCTCTTCGGCCGTGAAGAACCAACGAGACCACCAACAGGAAGTGTCCGCATATGCCTTTCTACCATTCTTGCCGTCAACCCAAAAGATCTACCACAACAACGCCATACGTTAGCTTTTACAACTTAAATAAAAGGAAAATTGAATGGGTACTCACCACACAATCCTGTTCGTGCACAATTAAAATACAATTGTGTGTGTGAGTGAGTGAGTGAGTGAGGGAGTGAGTGAGTGTGTGTGTGTGTGTGTGTGTGTGTGTGTGGCGCGCGCGTGCGTGCGTGCGTGCGTGCGTGCGTGTGTGTGTGTGTGTGTGTGTGTGTGTGTGTGTGTGTGTGTGTGTGTGTGTGCGTGCGTGTACTTTTACACATACCTCCCACCATCTAGCCAAACCAACCGAAGAATTCGATTTCTATCGCTCCAGCAGGTTTGGCTCTCTGCCCATTAACCCCTAGCATTGCTTCGTAGCTTACCACCAACGCTAAGCGTTCTATAGCCGTGCACCACTTCACTAGAGGCAACTGGCGAGTGATAATGTGTGTTTGTTCAGGACACTCTGAGCAAAAACAGCGAATTTGCATCTCAGCAGACACAGCACGCAGAATCGTCTTTACGTGTGTCACATAGTACTATGTAGCTGATATTAAGAGCTAACACCATCCTGCTGTAATGAGCTCTCTGGATGATGCCACTTTCATTGCTAGATAGGATTCTCCTTGATTGATGCAGACAGAGAAAGGAATGAATGTATTTGGGGGGTTTTGTCCTCTGGACATCCGTCGCTATCTTATATTGTTCTTGTTGCCAACCTGTTTTGTCGTTATCCTTGTCATCATCATTGTGCTACTTGGTTCTCTTTTTGCTACTGTTATTGCTGTTGTTTATCCATATTCATGCAACTCAATTGGAAGTGATTGTTGTCTACACAATTTTCAAAAAAAACCCTTTTACCCTCTGTTTTAGATTTGACAAATCACACTTGTTTATTTTTTTCTCTTTCTTCATGTGATACTTTTCTGAGGAGCACCAGTAAAGTGATGCCTTCATCGGCTTTGACGTTGTATTAATAATTAGAAATAATAAAATGGCCTTCGGCCTTATTCACTCCACATTCCTCGTCTCTTCATTCCATTCGTTCTGCCACCTCTTCGGCCGTGAAGAACCAACGAGACCACCAAACAGGAAGTGTCCGCATATGCCTTTCTACCATTCTTGCCGTCAACCCAAAAGATCTACCACAACAACGCCATACGTTAGCTTTTACAACTTAAATAAAAGGAAAATTGAATGGGTACTCACCACACAATCCTGTTCGTGCACAATTAAAATACAATTGTGTGTGTGAGTGAGTGAGTGAGTGAGGGAGTGAGTGAGTGTGTGTGTGTGTGTGTGTGTGTGTGTGCGCGCGCGCGTGCGTGCGTGCGTGCGTGCGTGCGTGTGTTGTGTGTGTGTGTGTGTGTGTGTGTGTGTGTGTGTGTGTGTGTGCGTGCGTGTACTTTTACACATACCTCCCACCATCTAGCCAAACCAACCGAAGAATTCGATTTCTATCGCTCCAGCAGGTTTGGCTCTCTGCCCATTAACCCCTAGCATTGCTTCGTAGCTTACCACCAACGCTAAGCGTTCTATAGCCGTGCACCACTTCACTAGAGGCAACTGGCGAGTGATAATGTGTGTTTGTTCAGGACACTCTGAGCAAAAACAGCGAATTTGCATCTCAGCAGACACAGCACGCAGAATCGTCTTTACGTGTGTCACATAGTACTATGTAGCTGATATTAAGAGCTAACACCATCCTGCTGTAATGAGCTCTCTGGATGATGCCACTTTCATTGCTAGATAGGATTCTCCTTGATTGATGCAGACAGAGAAAGGAATGAATGTATTTGGGGGGTTTTGTCCTCTGGACATCCGTCGCTATCTTATATTGTTCTTGTTGCCAACCTGTTTTGTCGTTATCCTTGTCATCATCATTGTGCTACTTGGTTCTCTTTTTGCTACTGTTATTGCTGTTGTTTATCCATATTCATGCAACTCAATTGGAAGTGATTGTTGTCTACACAATTTTCAAAAAAAACCCTTTTACCCTCTGTTTTAGATTTGACAAATCACACTTGGACATGATTTGTATATGGAATATTTATACAGGATGGTAATGGACTTTTTTTAAAAATTCTTTGTAAAGGAAACTCTTGGTTTTTTTTCATTGTACTATCTTAGTTGTTTTTGGTATCGTTATTTTGAAATTAGAATTGAAATGACACAATTGTTGTGAAACGACAACAGAGTACTTCAACATTCACTCTCTTTTCTTCCCACCCCACACCCATTCATTCCTCCTTTTTACAGACCACCCTCCCTTTCAAAGATGTCACATTTTCTTCTTTGCGGCTGTGGCTCAGAAATTTATCTCATTATTTCCGCCACGTTTTGCATCGTAAAGTTAAATCAGGTAAAAGTCTTTCCGATTGCGACTTCGCTGTCGGGCCGCCACGCACCCCCTTTTCTTTGAGCGGCCAAGCAAGGTGGAATCTGCCACAGAGTGCTTTAAGCACAGCCCATTCAGGTCGACTGAAAGCAGTGCTTCTTTACCCTGTATCAAAGTCTGGAAGCAAGAACCATAAAACCGCATTTCTTTCTTGTTACGTGACCTGTGTTACGTTGCTGGAAGTGATTTTCTCCGACGAATGGGAAAAGGCATTAACACTTGGAAATGGGGTGTTGGTCACTTGCCTGAACTATTGTTGTTGTTGTTTTTGTTATTACTGCAATTATTCAACTGAATGTGGAAGAACACGTTTTCAAGAAATGTTGAGAGTGCGCAGAATTAATTTGACATCTTTAAACATTACATTTCCTTTTGGCAGTATGTCCGTCTGGTTACTACCGTTATTGTCACTGTATGATTAATTGCTTTAGTCCGAACATCCCGAATTTCTCAAAGTAAACTTAAATTGATTTAGAAACTGTTCATAGTACACAGGATAAGTGATTTACCGTGTTTATCTGATACGGTTGCCTGTTATGGTGATGATTCTAATCATTTTTATAATTGTGATATTAAAGACGGCATAACTGTTGTTGTGTTGATGACAATAGGGTACATGAAACTGGAAAGTAGGAAAGACGTGGCATTTGAGGGAACGATTTGAGGTCATCGACTCTGTTTATGGTTTATTTTCCATTTGATTCTTTCTTGAACATGAGCCAGTTACGTGACAGATTCGTTTGAAATGTTTTTTTATGCATGTGCTCTTGTTGTCATGGTTCTCCTGACGTTAGTATGAAAACCACTCTTACCACTCACTATAAGAAAACAGAATAAAGCAACATGTATGATCTTCCTTATCCCTTTATCCATATTCATGCACACAAACATTGCAACGTAGATAGGTAGCCCAGCGATAATCTGTTCGACGAGGAATTAAGAAAATCTGGGGTCCATCGTTCAAATCTCACTCGCTGGGTTTTTTTCCCCTCATTTTTTTCCCCATTAGACCTTAAGTGATGATGACCCAAATGCTAACTTTTCCAGTGAGATGGTGACTCCAGGTTGGAGTGGAGCATGCACTGTGTTCACATGAAAGAACCCGTGACAGCAAGGGAGTGAAGTTTTGTGGAAAAACTCAATTTGATAAGCAAACAAATATACACAGACAGAAGAGAAAAGACGGCACTATACTATGGCAACACGCTCTTTCCAGGCCACTCTAAATTCAGGCAGGAACACCTGTTGTGGCAATGAGATTATGCTATACAGTTCTGGTGTGGCAATGAGATTATGCTATACAGTTCTGTTGTGGCAATGAGATTATGCTATACAGTTCTGTTGTGGCAATGAGATTATGCTATACAGTTCTGTTGTGGCAATGAGATTATGCTATACAGTTCAAAGCAACCTTCAGTACCACTTCCCTGTCCCACACCACCTCAATTCAATCCAGTATTATTTTCTTTATAACCCAGTCAACCACAAAGGGTCGTATCAGGACTGTTATCTCGTCAGTGTTACTTTCTTGAATATTTGTTAGAATAAATAAGTAAATAGATAGATAAATAAATAAACCATATTTTTAAATGAACAAAAAAAAAGGATTAAATATCTTTCTTCCAAATAAACCTTAATTCAAATTAAAGGTATCTATCTCTTTCAGAAAGACGTACACACGCACACATACAAAATCACATGAGTCTGGTGGATTATCTCTAAACAATATTTTCGTAGAGTCTGCTGTGAAATGTTCTTGTCTGACCTTACCTACCATTTCTCTCCCCTCCGAAGCAAGTCACTACGGCAATGCTTTTTTTTTTCTTCTTTTCTTCAACTTCACTCCTCCCATGGATACCGGGTACATGTTGTATCCTGCCCTCTGGAAATGTTGTGCTATTAATGCCCTCTTTTCTGTGTCTGTCTTTGACTCAACCTTCCTTTCATTTGCTGTTAATTCATTTACTGCTGCTCAGTGTTTTTTTTTTTTCTTCATCTTTCTTTATATCAAAGGCATGACATTTCTTTTTCTCTGTAAGCTGTGGGTGACAAATTTACAATATACCAGATCTTTTACGATCTGGCGAGCAGGTGGTTAAGATGAAAACAGTGTTCAAAGTGGACGCTTGCTGTCTTTTACATAGTGTCAATTTGTATAGGTGGCAGATTTGTTTTGTATTTAAGTACATTTGAGCATATACTTCTTTTCACTCTTTTTTTTATGAACAGAGGACAACAAAAATCAAGGGAAGTGACTGACGCCTTCAGCTCGGCCACATCGTATCTGCCTTCAGGATTTCAGCCATCATGTGATAAACTGGTACGTGCGTTTGTATATAACAACAGATTTTGTACATGTGTGTGTGTGTGTGTGTGTGTGTGTGTGTGTGTGTGTGTGTGTGTGTGTGTGTGTGTGTGTGTTGTGTGTTGTTGTTGTTGTTGTTGTTGTTGTTGTTGTTTGTTGTCGTTACTGTTGTTGTTGTGTGCGCG
>CM065719.1:59872276-59877276 GCA_033310375.1 Conus canariensis | reverse complement strand
ATGTCTGGTTCCATACGGCCGGAATCGTTGTTGTCCGTAAAGGGCTTACAAGTGGGTGTCATGCGTATTTTATATCACAACACAAAGTGGCTGAGCACCAAGTGACTCAGCAGCAGTGCGGTATCTCCTGCACAGGGTGGCTTGAGGATGACCTGATTACTGACAGCTCCCTGTGAAGTACGGGCCTGGAGTTTGGAACGTGAGAAGTTGAACTTTCCTGTGTATTAAAGAGCCAGAATGAGTTTTAAAGAGTATGGACGATAGAACAGCACCCTACTCCCATTCTCCATCTTGTCAGAACAGCACCCTACTCCCATTCTCCATCTTGTCCCTCCCCCCTCCACCGTCCCCGACCCCCTTCCATTCTCCGCTGCTACTCCACCACCACCCCCCACCACCCACCTCCTCCCCCAAAATGCATAACACAACAAACAGCAGTGGAAAACCAATCTTAAATTACCGAGTGGGTGATGATTAACATATGTATCAAACACACCGTAGGAAACCCGGAACTAAATTGCTTATTCATTCTATTTACCACAACCTTACATCAGGAAGCCACGCATCACCACATCCCCAGAATATCTGCCCAAAGTTACTTGGAAATAAGGGGCTTAGCTGGCTGTACCATAGACTTACTTTCCGTTCCATATTAAAGAAAGCTTCTTCTGTCCGGCAGAGACTGACATTCCGTCTTAGCAGCATACACATACGACTGTGTTTTCTGTATGGTACTAACCCACAGCCAGTCTGTCACAGAGCGATCCGTGGCTGACAGTCGCATCCCGCACAGATGGGCCGCAGGGAGTGCTTCCTAGCCCCTGGATCCAAGTCTGGAAGTGGACACCATAAAACCTCATTTCCGTTCACCCGATCCGTGGACTCGGTTTCGTTACCGGAAACGATTCTCATCGGATGAAGTTAATGGATTCGTTAGAGCCAAGACCGAGGCAGAGGGTGAGGAGCGGCACGGTGCCACGCTATGTGCCCCTCAACGTTTGCCGAAGACTCGATTAAAATGACAGTGAACCCAGGCATTCTCACACAAAAAAGGAGTTACCAGGCCAGCACGTGATACACTGCACGTGTCAGTTCAACACTGTGTCCTACAGTGACAGAACTGTGCTACGTGATCCATTTCTCTGTTTTACATAGATTTATATTATCCACACTATTATACAGACTTTTTTTTTCTTTTTTTTTTTGAGTAGGTGCAGGAAATATTTTAGACAATTTTGAGGCGGTATAGTTTACACAGCCGTATTATGCAAAAATGGTATGTCACCGAAAGTTGTATGTTACCATGGCCTTACGTCACTGAAATGTCTTGTTACAGCTTCACTATGTTGCCAAAACGTGTTGTTGCCACAGTGTTACGTTACCAATTTTTTTAAACCATTATTTCTTATGTCACCACAGCCCTTTGTAGCCACAGTTTATGGTACCAAAAGTTTTTTGACATCATAGACTAGTACCACAGGCTCCTAGAAGTGTTACTACCCGAGACATATGTTATAAAACCCTTATGTACCCAAAACATTTCGTTACCACAGTTATATTCCTAGTCTTATCTCATTAAAACTGTTTGTTACCATGGGTTTCCACTGCCACTGCTTAATTCTACAAAGACAAACGTTACCATTTTACACCCACAGCTATATGTTACAAAAACGTTTCGTTTACATGGCCATTATGTCACGGAAACGTCTTGTCACTACAGTCGTGTGATCTGGAAACGTTTTGTTACCACAGTTGTATGTTACAAAAGCATTTTACTATGACCTTTTGTCACCAAAGCCATACGTTACCGAACGTTTTGTTACTACAGCTACATGTTACCAAAACGTTTTGCAGCTGCAGTCATATGTTATCGGCATGTTTGTTACGACAACCGTATGTTACCAAAACGTCTTGTTACCACCGTCGTAGTCATAAAAACATTTTGTTTCCGCGCGTGTATGTCACCGAAGCGTTTTGTCACCACAGTCGTACGTTATCAAAACGGTGTGTTACCACAATCGTATGCTACGAAAACGTTTTGTTTCCACGGTTATTTGTTATTAAAACGTTTTGATACCAGACGTGTATAATAACAAAACGTCTTTTGTTTTATTTTCTTTTGTTTTAAACCAAAGCTGTGTGCTGAAAAAACGTTTTGCCACCACAGCTATATGTTTCCAAAACGTCATGATCACAGCTGCTAATAGTTAGAAGGGACTCGTTTCCAACAGAATTGTAATCTGTAACGGATCTGCCGAGAAAAAAAAACCCACACACAAGAAACTTAACACATCTAAATTACGCCATACCGAGAGAAACACACACAAGACGGGTCTAAACTTTACTAATGCACACACCGGAAAGTATACCTTCATGGCATGTTACCTCAGCCAAAACACCACATAAATGCTTGTTGAATTAGCGGTAATCTAACGGCATAGAAGATTGCATAGGAATTACTTCTGTTAACTCTTTACGAGAAAGAAGTACTCTGATTCACAGCAAAGACGCTTTAAAATAAAAAGACTGAAAAGCTTGAGTACCTTAACATTTGACATTGATAAATGTTCCAACCACAAGTAATATGGAAGATGATCATGTTCATTACGTTTTGCATGGTTGTCTAGTTTGTAGCTTCGAAATAATCTTAAAATAACAGGGACGGAGATCCTGCATTTCCATATCAAATATAACAGCTCTTTGTTCGCAATATTTAGTGCCGTCGAATTAACAATAAAGCAAAGAACGATGCGAAGAAAGAAAGAAACAAACAAAAATATCAATGCACATAAAAAGCGTGGCATTGGTGTTTCAAACACAGTCCCTTCAGGACAATCATGACTTGATTACGTTTGAGCTGCTAGCATTTCCCTTTGAACCCGCTCTGTGCAAAGGCCTGTTTATGGCCAATAAAGACCCCCCTACCATAACGCCCCTTGTTGTGCTGGGAGCAGGCGGTGCGGACCACGCGTCGCACGTGCATTGGAAATGCTGCTTGAGACGCGTTCAGTTGGCGCTACGATTTCTCAACGTTTTCCTGCCCACCGATATTTTTTTTCTCAGGCAAAACACCCTTTACAAGGCGCAAAAAATTTAGAGCATTTTTTTTTCTCCAAAATTATTTTGCTGTAAGACCTGTCACACGGTAAAATGCCCATAGCGAAATGCCAGGTTCCAGAACAGTCAGTTGCATTTCACCTAGGACTGGTTCACCACAGCAGGTAAAATAGGTCTTTCTAGGTACAAATCGTAGGACCATCCACAAAATTCGACGCATCAAGTAGCCCGTCACACACATGTGATAGAGAAAGAGGTGGGAAAAAAGACAACGTTTAAACAAGCTTTTGGGTTCTTTCTTTTTTTAAATCCGCTTCATCTTTGATAGGCCTACAAGCACGACAAATGATGTATTTAAAAGATTGATGTCCAATAAGAAGATCGTTTCTATTCAACCATACTTTCTTCCATGATCAGAGGCGTCTCTGATTGGTAAGTGACTTAGTTACTTACGCCTTTTTAGTTCTTTTTTAGGAACAAACGAGTGCAGCAAAACTGCTCCTCGGCAACACTCTGTTCTGGGCTGATCTCTTTCAGCAGGTCCCATGTCGTTCCTGCTGCCTTCACTTCGGAACCGTGCACCTTGGCCATGTCTGTTCAGGTCGTCCCACTCTCTTTTTTCCTCTGTAGATTCCAGTCAAGATGTGATGTTGGTAGGAGGCATTTACTAATTCAGCCCCATGTCATGTCCTTCATCCCCACGTACATAGGGTTGTGTTTGATTCTCTCCCCACAAGTTTTTTTTTTTTTTTTCAGAAACGAATTTTGATCATCTGACGTTGGGGGTGATCCTGAGGTATTTGGTGAATACCTAGTGGGTGCCGAGTTTTGAAATTATCTCTGTCACCGAACGACATAGCAGAACAGAGTTCACATGTGTATGGAGAATTGTCATGACTGGCAGGTGCAGTGATCGGAATTGTCATTCATTCCAGTCAGTCGTCAACGGTCGTGTGGTCCTTCGTTCCTGTTTCTTTCAGCCCATGGCCTTTGGTCCCAAAGGTCAAGTGACCTTAGAATGAGAATACGGAGAGATTCCTTCGGCCAACCAGGGGACGTTGCTATTTTAGTGCAAAGGGACATAAGTTGTAGCTGATCATAACTTGGAAAAATTTCTTTGGGGGCTCTAATTCTGAAAGACAATATTTATCTTGTTGATTACGAGCTGAAGTGGATTTTGAATGGACAGAAGGCGAGCTAAGTTCTACATTGTTTAAATTCTGTCTTTTCAAAATCTAATTCTTCTTTTTTATGATTATGTTTGTTTGCGTTGGCGTTACGTGATTCTTCTAAGTCTGTTAAGCTCCTTGGAGGAAAAAAAGGAAAAAACCTGTTAATCGACCGAAAATAAAGGTTTTACCTTGTTGAAACTTTAAAGCGGTTCCGTCAGTTCCCGTCTGCTTTTTTTTTTTTTTTTTTTTTTTTTTTTTTAACGCGAAACAGACATATACGCGTGTCAACTAGCAGTGCTGTTCATTGGTTCATACTAACAGTTTCACGAAACGTGCTTCGCCTTACCAGAACGTGCCGTAAAATAGCAAAACACACGAATTCGATTCGAAACCTAATGATTCCCGTTAAACGTGAGTCACGAAGAAAACACTGTGCTGCATAATGTACCGGCACAATGTTTCACTGTCTCATGACAGCTTTGTGTGATTAGTTTCCATAATTCATGACCGTCCAACACGGCTGCCTATAGAAGACAGACTACATTAAGAAACACGTCACGTGATTTTCGTCATAAAATTTAAGGCCCAGTTTCACTACCAGTCTGTGTGCGAGTCTTCAAAGCTAATCTGATCTAACATTTATACCGATCCCTTTCGTCAATTATTGAGTAACTTTTTCAATGAACAGTGAGACTGAAATGATAATCTATGCAAAATTAAGGTTGGAATAGTAATTTAGTAAGACTGTAAGATTTAGTAAGACTGTAAGAT
>CM065719.1:59862276-59867276 GCA_033310375.1 Conus canariensis | reverse complement strand
TTTTCTCATTTAAAAGCCATTTATAATCCCTTCGCTTATCAACGTATATGTGTCTGAGTTCTTCTGCTCGTTTTTCATTACTACAGTTTGTAAAGTTTCTCAGAGCGCGTTGTAACTCTGATTTCATTTTCCTGCATTCGGTATCAAACCAAGGACTGTTTTGTGTTTTTCTTAATACTATTTGTTTCTTCATGCACTGCCCAGCGAGAGCCAGGCCTTCATAGAATTTCCTCAACGCTGAGTTTACATCATTATCGATCAGTTCTGTAGCCTGATTAAAAATGTCTGTAAATATATGTGACATAAATGCTTGATGATATTCATTAATCTTTTCCGGGTTCCAGACAAACTTTTCTATCATAGTTTTCACTGGTTTCTTAGGGACATTAGCTAAAGACGTTGCAGGACTTAATATAAGTTCTACAGGTAAATGTTTACATTCAACAGTATGTAGAACTCGCAAGTTTAAGGTGTATTCAAAAATACATCTAGATATAAGAAAATAATCAATAACACTTGATCCGTTATGTGCAATATATGTAAATTCACCATTCTTATCTCCTGGTAGAAGACCATTTAATATCACTAATGAAAATTGTTCACATAATTTAAGCAAGTAGCGGCCAAAATCATTTGTAGTATTATCTTTAGATTTTCTCCTGAATTGTTCCTCCAGTTCTGCACTGTCATCCTTCCATATGACGGTGTCTGGGAGGGAGAACTCTTTAGCGTTAGCACTGCCAGTTCTTGCATTAAAATCACCTATCACCACGAAAGGAAGATCTCCATACTGTTCATAAATATCAATCATACAATGTTCCAGCAAATAAATTCCATTATCAATTTCTGTTTCATTATAATAAGGGCTGTTATACGGAGGAATGTACATGCTTATGAGAATGCAATCAATACGTAAGCCTGTTAGTTCTTTTGAAAGTTTCAGGACAATACAGTTATCATATTCAATTGGGATATGTTCAACAAAATTAGAAAATACTTTTCTGACCATCAATGCAACCCCGCCAGACAAGCGAGACGCTACACAATCTGACAGATTTACACCAGGAGACACAAAAACATCAAAAGAAGGAAAGAGGTGAGCTGGAAAATCAGTGGCAAAAGTTTCTGCAAGAAAAACAACATCATAATTAGACAAAAGAGATTTAATATCAGGCTTGTACACAGTCCTTAAGCCTTCGATGTTATACGTTAGCAAGGATATATTCCGGTTGTTTACATTTTTAACACTGCCGGAACGCATGCTAGCACCAGTACTGATGACACAGGCAGGGCCGAGTCCCTAGGTATTCTGCAATTGGTCATTTACGTCAGGCCTGGATGAGCCAGTCCCAATACGGGGGAAACACTCAGTGACATGCTGTTGCCTGCATTTAGCTTTGCTGCGTGTCAGTCTGATATGGGATTTGGGGGTTTCAGTAGTCATGGAGTATTTCTGTTCATCTGGCCGAAAGGTTACATGGTGAGCTGGGCTATTGCCTTCTTGATCTTCAGATTCAGCTATAATGTTCACAGGGGACTGGCTTTCCATCATATCAGCATCAGTCCAGGGATCATTCAGCTGTTTGACCAGAGTCTGGCTGCTGGTTGCCGTGGTTTCTGGAAGGGTCGAGGTGTCCGGTGCTGAAGGTGGGGAAAGATGGGACACCGAGTTTGCACCAGGATCGCCAGACATTGCCTGTCCGGTGTGGGGATGGGTGTTGCTGAATGGTACACCACGCACTGCTGGCTCTGACATGTGGGCTGGCGGGTCTGCATCAGGATCACTAGAGGTTGTCTGTCTGGTGTGGAAAGGGGTACTGCTGAATGGCACACCGTGTAATGTTGGTTCAGGTTTGTCTTCTGGCGATGACCTGTGTTTGTTGGACACAGCCATGGCATCAGAAACTGACTTGTGTAATGTCCATGAATCCTGTATAGGTTCCAGCAGAGATTCGGGTGCTGTGGGTGAACTTGCCGCACCACTCCCAGCATAGGAGCTAGGAGGTTGACTTGCCTGCATGCGTTCCGGTGAAGACAAGAGTCGTGCGCCCCACTGATTGATGGTTAGTCTGTCTCTGGCACGAGGAGTGCGCTGAGGTCTTGAAGGGTTGGATGGCAGTGCTGCAGCTGGTGTTTTAGGTCTCTCTCCCGAGACTGTAGATTCCTTCAGCGTCGTTGGATGGTGCGCTGAGCGTGGAGTACGGCGTTGCTGATGAACTTTTCTATGATGTGAGTCATCTATCCAGTCTGAGGTCTGGGGACAATTCTTCATGTCCTCTGCGCGACGATCTGGAAGTGGCGGGAATGTAGTCATGTCGGCAGTCCAGGGGAGGTCATCAGTGGAATTCTGTGGATAAGGGATGTCTGCGAGGGTAAGATGTTTATCAACGTCACATTGTACCTCGTCATTTTGAACCACATCGTGCTGATTGACTGGTTCATGCATTTCACGAGAATGGTCTGAGTGACTTGACTTGCTGTGGATCTGTGGAGCAGCAGTGCCATAGCTTGGAGCGCCAGAGTGACTTTCAAGGTCTCTTTTACGAGAGTCGTTTCGTTTATTCTTGCTGTAAAACAAGCGACCTCTCCAGAAGTAGGCATGTCTGCCGGCATTTCTCTCTTCTCTGACGATCTGGTTCTGACGATTGGTCAGATCTGCAGCCACACGTATTCCCAGGGCATCAGCCATCTCCTTCCTGCACTCCTGACTTCTCAGAATGGACATTTTATCCTGCCAGTGGGAAAAGCAGGCAATGATGGGACGAGGGTACCGGTTGTTGCTGTTTCTTTGCCCAACACGATGGGCTCGTTCCACATCGTCGACCGTCCACTGTTTGGAGGAGAAAAAACGATTCATCAGCTGCACCACTTTACGAGTGCACTGGAGGCTGGTCTCATTTGGGTTTTCAAAGACGTTAAAAAATCTCAGGTTGTTACGGCGAGAAAAAGACTCGACTCTGTCTACTTGATTGTCCATTTTTTGCGACACCTCTAGAAACAAGTCCTTCCATTGGAAGAGGGTTTCGCACTGTTGTTCAAGAAGGTGGCACTTGTTGGTGAGGTGATCAATTTTCTGTTTCAGATGTTCGTTGTCTTTCTGAAGAAGTTCCCACCAACCTTGAAGTTTTCCCGTGATATACCGGTCTTCATCATGTTGATAGCCTGCCATACAAAATAGTCGGTGATTTGGGTTTCCATCTGGTCCAGGATTTGGTTCAGGAACGTTCCCGGGATAAACAGGTATATGACCATAGCTTGGGCTGTAGTTTGAATACACATCTCGTGATGGTTCTTGTATATTTTGCTGTGTTGGTCCGGGGTTTGATTCAATGTCCCCACAGGCCATAAGAAGCCAGCTAATGAAAACAGCAGAGGATTTCAAAAAGAACAGCTGTAGTAGTAAACCTTTCGTGTGGATGATCAACACGAATCGTTGTTTACGTTTCGACGTCCACTTTGTGGCTGTTTGAAACCGTATCGCCACCGACCACATGAGGAAAAGATCATTGAGTTTTGCCATGTTGACATTCACAGAACACACGCAACTGCTGTCAGTGTATAGGGTGACACAGGTTCCACAGCCGCCTGCTTCGTTTGTTTTTTCACAGAGCGTGAATGCTGTCAGAAGAACAGTTGCAATAAACACAGTCGTGGGCCATCTTAGAGGCCAAGCAAGTCTTATTTCATTCGCCTGTGTCCAAGGTCTGCCTTTTTTTCTCTCACGCGCCGGCGAACAGCTAGCACGTGTAGCACACATACCTGTGTCGCTGCCCCCTTTCGGTCCTGTAAAACACTGTTCACGTTTCAAGTTCTATTGATTATGTATTAATTTTAAATCACTGATAATGTCTTAATTAATCCACATCGGAGTCCGAAAATTAGCCAGTCCACCAAACACACCTTATTCTGTCACAAGTCCAAAAATTAATGTAGATCAGGCACTCAAAGTAGGTAAATTAAACCATTTCTTGGGCACAACAAACTGAACGCGTCTTGACCGCTCACCGCCAGTCAGAGAGTCCAGAAAGAGAGAGAGAGAGAGAGAGAGAGAGAGAGAGAGAGAGAGAGAGAGAGAGAGACACACACACACACACACACACACACACACACACACACACACACACACACACAGAGAGAATTAGATAGATAAATGGGCAGACAGATAGCCAGACAGACAGAGACAGATCGCATTCTCATCCCAACAAATCCACTGAAGAACCGATAATGGATGGATGGGAATTACAACTGATACACCAACCACCGTTCTGGTCACACAGATAGACATACAAGGGGAGGGGGAAGGGTGGTCGGGTGGGGGCGGGCGGGAAGGGAGGGCTGAGGGAGCAGACGGCTTGACGCAGAGCGGACATGCTGTGGCAGCAGAGGATTCATCAGCACAGGCTGCTTCACCCAACACTGCTGTTCATGTACGTTACTGTATGACTGTGTCCCTCACCCAACGCTACCATTCCTGCATTTTGCTACATACATCCTTCACTCAGCACTACTTTGCCTGCATTTTGCTACATACATTCTTCACTCAGCATTACTTTGCCTGCATTTCACTACATACATTCTTCACTCAGCACTACTTTGCCTGCATTTCACTACATACATTCTTCACTCAGCACTACTTTGCCTGCATTTCACTACATACATTCTTCACTCAGCACTACTTTGCCTGCATTTCACTACATACATTCTTCACTCAGCACTACTTTGCCTGCATTTTACTACATACATTCTTCACTCAGCACTACTTTGCCTGCATTTCACTACATACATTCTTCACTCAGTCCTTTTTCCTGCATTTCACTACATACATTCTTCACTCAGCACTACTTTGCCTGCATTTTACTACATACATTCTTCACTCAGCACTACTTTTCCTGCATTTTGCTACATATATTCTTCACTCAGCACTACTTTGCCTGCATTTTGCTACATACATTCTTCACCCAGCACTACTTTGCCTGCATTTCACTACATACATTCTTCAC
>CM065719.1:59847276-59854776 GCA_033310375.1 Conus canariensis | reverse complement strand
CAAATTATGTTGACAGACATACAGGCACACAGACAACCAGAGAAAAACAGGGACACACACACACACACACACACACACACACACACACACGCACACACACACACACACACACACACACACACACACACACACACACACACAGGCGTGCGCGCGCGCACGCACGCATACACAAACCAAGTCTCTTGTCCCACCCGCCTCCATCCCACATCCTCTTTCTTTCCACCTCATCCGAACTGACAGAGAGAGAGAGAGAGAGAGAGAGAGAGAGAGAGAGAGAGAGAGATCGCCCTTGCCTCAAATTCATTACAGTCATCAATCAACATAATCAAGACCCGGGACAGAAAGGACACATCCCCATCATCAATCAGCTTGCTGCGTGTAGCCCTCATGTGTGCTTTGATCGATGTCACGCACGTGCAGGGCACCCTCCGACACAGGGTGCACGTGCGGGAGACAAAGCGAGTCAATTAAGGGTGACGTTTTTCGTCACTATTCTGTGCCTTCTGATCTTTCTCCCACTCCCCACCCCCACCCCACCCCTCAAAGGCAGAAAGTACCATGTTTGAAATGTGATTGACAATACCAATCGTTTCACCTACCAATCACAAATCGTTGTTATTTACAGTACATGACAGGGGGGTGGGGGGTGGGGGTGGGGGCTCATGATTGCATGCAATTAAGGAGAGATTTTTCCTACAACACTTACAGACAATATTCATCTTGTTTGCATCGAAGAAGAAGAAGTAAATATTAAATTGAAAGGTATGAAATGGAAAATAGGCTAGATTGGCCATCGACTTTTCTGCTTCTGTCTCTTTGTATTTCAATGCATTGATACACATTTGCTGGGCTCTGTGATTCGCCAAATAGTCGTTGTTGGAAAATCTGCAAGGGAGATAATTTGTGTCAGAGCTCGCATTAAGCGAGATTGATCGCGCCGTTTTCATGGGACAGATGCGGCTGGTGGGCACGGCCAAAGCAATTCTGTCCTATCACTCAGCTTAACAGTTCTGTCAGGGAGAGCAAAATGCACAAATGATGCGCTTGTAACACAATCAGTCGATCTCCAGTCGTCACTGTGGCTCGCGCTCCAAATCCAATGTTTGACTCTCAAGATCTATTTGCTTGGCTCACACAGTGAGAAAAGGTAACTCTATTTACAGTGGAAAGACACATTTACTTCCCTTGATTTTTTCTTCCTTTTTTTTTTACTGGGACAGTTCTATTCTGTACTCTTGATTCTGATTGGTACCTGATAATTCACCTGTTCTTAAGGGAAGAAGGGGGAAGTGATGGAAGTGAGGTTTGAGACTGTAAACTCAAGCACCAATGAAATTGTATCTAATTATAGTGCATGGCTTAAAAAAATAGCGGAACTTATTTAGAAACATTGTTTTTTTTTCCTGGTCTCTAGTCTTTAATTAAACAAATTTGTTTTGTTTGTGTCAAAGACAAGGAAGATTCTAAACGGACTGAAGCTTAATTTAAGAAGAGATTTTATATACATCGTCTTTGGTTGTTTTTTTTTTTCTTCTTTCTTAAATCTGTGTTGTCTTTTTCGGTTCAGATATATGTCGGGTTATGTGGTTTTGCTGAATTCAGTAAACTTTTTGATAAACCTGATAAGATCATTGAACTCGTCTTTTAACGTGACATTTTCACTTGTGCAGTCTTCTTCTTTTTTTGTGTGTTCATTTTTACTTCGAGCAGAGAAGTTATGCGTTCACCCATTTCTGTTTGGTTTCTTGGTTTGTTAGCTTCAAAACACTGAACTGATTTTTAACGAAATTTGTTGAAAATCAGTACGACAAATAAGGCATGGATTTGTCCTGCGGACGCAGACCAAAGGATATCAGGATCCAGGGTCCAATTAGCAAGTTTACACAAAAACCATCGCACCGATTTTAACGAAACTGATTAGAAAGATGTGAATGTGACCCAAGGATGTACTCCTTAACCTTTCCTTTTGGATCTGTAAAGCGGATCCAGATTAACCGGCGGATCCAGGATCCGTCCGACCTCGTCAGAGGTTTTTCGAGTGCCTTCTAGTTTTAAGTGGATTACAGCCCTTCAGTCCGTGAGGTGTTTTGCCGGACCGTGTTGATGGACTTCTTCTAGCAAAGGCCATGGGTTGTTCTCAGAAACGCGTGCTATTTCTGTGACAAGGAGACCAGCAAATCGGGGGGAAGGGGTGGAGCGGGGAGGGGGGGGGGAAGTAATAAAGTTTCGACAAACATCAGGATTTCACGAAACCAAATATTTGTCGTGTTTACCTGATGTAACAACACCATATTTACAACAGTACATAGACTGAAACATAGCAAGAAGAGCTAAACTGATCGGTACAGTAACCTTTTACCAGGAAGACGCTGCCGTTCCAACGTCACCAAAGTGAGTGGAAGATTAAAAACATCTGGAATGCAGCTAAAAACAAAACATACAAATCTGACGGGGGGTATGAAGGGGGAAGGGTGAGTGAATGAGGGTTCACGTTTACGAGTATCATTAAAAAGCAGGCAATGTTGTTTGGATTTGTTTCTTTGTTTTGTTTTCTCTCTCTCTTCTCTCTCTCTCTCTCTCTCTCTCTCTCTCTCTCTCTCTCTCTCTCTTCTCTTTAAGAGCTTTGTGAAGGGAGAAGGGTTATGGACAGGGTCAGATTCAGTTAAGGTTAGGGTCAGGACAGGTTCTGGCCTAGGGTTAGCTTTGGAGAGGCGCGCTGAAGACTGAATTTCATACAACGTTTATCGCTTGATCAGACAGACTTGTGCGTTTTTAACACTACCCGTGTACTCAGGCTGGAGAGTGCAGCTGGGAAGTGCCTAGATGCTATGCACTTTGTGGATACAGGGGCAAACGACCTGGACCTGATACTTGGTCTAATGATTCTGTTCACAGAGTTCACACCAGAGTCTCTGCATCGGCAGCTACATATCTGAGGACGTTACCTCCCTCCTCCCTGCCCCCCCCCCCCCCCCCCCCCCACCGCTTCCTCCGCCCCCTCTGAACGCAGACTATCGTGGGGATAGTGTTTTTGATCTGAGGGTCGTTATTACGGATATTTCCACTTAGCCCGATTTACCTACCCCTCAGTTACAATTCTCCCTTGAAAGGCCTAACATGTGAAACAAATTACAAATTTGTGTGTGCGTGCGTGCGTGCGTGCGTGTGCGTGTGTGTGCGTGCGTGCGTGCGTGTGTGTGTGTGTGTGTGTGTGTGTGTGTGTGTGTGTGTGTGTGTGTGTGTGTGTGTGTGTGATTTTTCTTTATTTTTAAGTTATTGTCTTTCGGTTTAAATTGTATCATAGCCCAGCCGACTATACGTTTCCGTTGTGATGCCGGGGGCTCTTTCGGTACACACAGCTGCCCAGCCCTGTAAAGGTTCTATTGTGGAAAGTTCCTCTTTTCTCTTTGACTCTGCCCTTTTCTTCTTGTTCTTCTTCTTCTGTCGTTTGTTATTTACTGCCTGCGTTTACCATTCTCCATTTTTGTTCTAGACAGTCATTTACACTTATTTCTTTCTGATCACATTTCATGGCATGCCAGATTTCTTTTTTCTTTTTTTTAATCTGTTGACCAGTTAATGGAAACTGCGCACACTTGCGAGAGTAAACACAAGCTGTCCGTTCTGCTGTATCCGTTTCACCATATGGCGTGTTTAGTGTATACTTTTCTTACATTTAAATATATTTTTTGTCAGTTTACCTTCTTTTTAAAAATCAGTGACATTAGCACTCTCTGCTCGGGCTGATTGTTGCTTTTTCGGAATGGTTTTTTTTTTCCTCTCTCTTTTGAGGATGCTGTCTTTTTTCCCTGCATGACTTTGACGTCTCTGGAAAGCCTGTGTGTGGTCGGTGAGGCTGTTGTGTGAAAAGAGCATCTTTAAAACTGTAGCTGATCACACAGATCCATTTTACCTTGAAAGGGGAAGAAAAGGAATCACCTCCAGTGTGTGTGTGTGTGTGTGTGTGTGTGTGTGTGTGTGTGAGAGAGAGAGAGAGAGACAGAGACAGAGACAGAGACTGTGTATAGTATGGACAACAGATTAATCGAAACGTTGGACATCCTGAACGAAGATGACTCCTGCTCAGTGCTGCAACGATTCCTTTTTATTACAGTCACATGACAAAACATCGTTAAAATCATGAACAGAAATGTTATTCCATCAAAAACTATATGAAAGGCCACGGTGACTTAGACAGGTCATTCCAGGTGTTAAATTTTCAGTTCCTAGCAGGCAGATTATAATACAAGGCTAACAGAAAAATCATTATTCCGCCGAGCGGAAGAAATAAACAAATCAGAAGACAAACACGACGTGTTTCGACCTCTTTGGCCTTCTTCAGGCAAGACGCACAACATTCAGTACAATGAAAATGAAGATCATCACTTATCTCCTCAACTTGGGCGCAAATTTCACTACCATTTTGCCCCTAGTTTGAGGACATAAGTGATTGTACGGCCTTCGTTGAATGTTGTTTGTCTTGCCTGAACAAGGGCAAATAGGCCGAAACGCGTCGTGTTTGTTTTGTGATTTGTTTCTTTCGTTCGGCGGATGAGTAATTTTTTTAAAAATTTGTTTCAGTTTCTGCCTGCAGTCATCTCACTTTGAAAATATCTACACTGCAAAAACTGACAAATTTACACTCTTTACAGTAGGAAAAAAAAAACAAGTATAAGGACTCTCTACAACAAAGACAAATGCACGGGCCACAAAGATAGAGAAACAGCGCACGACAGGTAAGAAACAGAAAGGAGGCAAAGTCAAAGAGAAGAATAGAAAAGGGAAAATTACTAGCACACACTTTTCAGGAGGAGGGATACAACTTGCACCGAAAGTGCCCTCCGTCCATACTTCTCTCTCACTCTGTTTATTATACCTCTCGCATCCCTCTCCCCCCCCCTCTCCAAGCAATACCAGACCGGGCATGAAGAGGGGGAGAGGGGAGGAGGAGGAGGACGTAGTGAGGGTTGGAAAGGGCACGTGGGTAGGAGCGTATTAAGGCTTTTTAAATAGAAGAGAAGCCAGTGGATGTCAAAAGCAGGGGGAAAAAAACCCACAGGACAACATTAAAGAAAACCTCGAAAGGCAGAGTCAGAGAGAGAGAGAGAGAGAGAGAGAGAGAGAGAGAGAGAGAGAGAGAGAGAGAGAGAGAGAGAGGAAAGAAAAGAGGAAATTACGACCAGAGGAATTTTCAGATGGTGGGGAATGTACTTCACATTGAAAGAGCCTGCGACATCCTGACAGAGGCGTTTGTTATGGACAGCTTCCGCAGTGTTCTGTTCATGCACCGGTGGTCCCAATACTGAGCGATGCACAGTGCCAATGCCACACACCACAGCTTCCATTGTCATCTGTGTCGTTTCTCCATGGGGGGAGGGGGGGGGGTAGGGGGGGATTTGCCTTAGTGGTTACTAACTGCTCAACGAAGAGGAATGCAGTATTCACGGACGTCGACCTGAAATAGCGTAACCTGCATGCGGATCAGGGAAAGTACAGACGTGGACAGCCAGCAAATAGAGGCCTTCAGAGGTCTTCTGGAAGCTTTCAAAGGGACGGTTATGGAAATGAAACAGGGCAGGAAAGGCGAAAGAAAGAGGGTTAAGCCATAGTGTGTGTGTGTCTGTGTGTGTGTGTGGTGCGTGCGTGCGTGCGTGCGTGCGTGCGTGCGTGTGTGTGTGTGTGTGTGTGTGTGTGTGTGTGTGTGTGTGTGTGTGTGTGTGTGCAAGAGAGAGAGAGGACTGTGTTAGGGATAAGAGGGGAAGATTGGGATGGGTGGTGAGACAGGCAGATGTTTACTTATCCTGGTTGTTTATTTAGCCTTTAGTGTATATTGATCGGGGGAATTAAAGTATATCAAACGAAACAAGTTTAGTAGGATTAAAGCATAATGCAGGGGGATGGATGGGGGGGGAGGGAAAGTTTGCGGGTGGGGATGGGGGGCATCAGGGTGGAAAGGAGGACGGAATAGAGGAAGGGAGTGGGGTTGGGGGGTGGGGGTGGGGGCTAACCATATATATCATATAATCTTAACTCTTTTATATCAATGTCGTACAACACAACAATTTTAGTTTAAAGTATATCAGAGATAGATACCAAGTGGACTGGAATTAAAAATATTTTACTACCCTTCGCTGGCTGCTTTGAGGGTGCTGTTGGAGTCTTTTTTTGAATCCTTGGTGGTGAGAACACCACAGAATTATGGACTGTGGTGTGTCTCTATTTGACACCAAGAGCACAGACACAATCAGCCGTGTCTCCCTGATGAGTCCGATCCAGCGGACGAAAGGCCTAGGAGCAGGCAATACAAATAAATGTGCCTTTGAGAGGGATTACGATGGTTCCCTCAGGCAGCTAGTGAAGGGTTTCTCGTATTTATAATATATTCCCCCATTTTATTCCTCTTCAATTTTTTTTTTTTTTAATTTCAAATCTTTGCCAAGTCATTACTATAACGACTGAAGAATTGTTAACCTGCACTTGTTTTCCCCTACTACTTAATTGTTCAGCATTATATGGAATTAAAAATATCAGAGAACACGCAAAGTAATGAATTATTATTTAAAATATTTTCAGTGGATAATGGTGCACTGGCTGACAATTGATCTGCTAACTTTATCTTAGGATCAAAGTGCCTGACTCCTGGGCAGTGAAGAAGTAGGTGGTTTACAGTAATTTGTTTGCCACATATGCAATGTATATTTTTAGAATACTTTGTTCTAAAAGCATTCAATCGGAACCTATACATCAAACTAGTAACATGTCTGGAATGCATTACAGATAAATTGTTTAAAAAAGATTTCGGATTCGCTGCATTCTTTACTTGTACACAGTGCTTGTAATACTGACTATTTGTTGTTTTTTTTGTGCACTTCAGCAACCTGATTTTGAGACACTTTACTATGCGCTGGTTAAATTCGTGCAGATCTAGCTGAATGTCGATATGCTGTGAACCTTCTACATTTTTTGCTGCCTTCTTAGCCGCATGATCTGCCCACTCGTTTGGGTGATTCCGGAGTGAGAAGGAATCCAGCAAAAGGTAATACTGGTAATACTGGTACTCTTTAGAGACAACTCATGAATGATATGTTTTATTTCAATAGTCATTTCTAGTCGATTTTTTATGCCTCGGGATTTAATGGCTTGTAAAACAGACTTTGACTCCACACAGAATAAGATATTGCATGTATCCATCGAAAGATCTACAATGTAATTTAATGCCATAAGTATGGCTACAAGTTCAGCAGTAAAAATGGAATAATGTTCACCAATGTAGTATCATTTTTCTGTTTTTAATAAGGGCATTCCAAAAGCTGCACCAGTATTTCCATCATCAAGAACTGATCCAGCAGTGAATATCTTTAGATAGTCTGTACACTTACTTTCCAAGTGGAAATTAACTAAACATTTTAATAGATTAGGGGAATGGTTTTTGGACAAATCTGTGTCATCAACGTCAAATATTGGTTGATTTTGTTCCCATTCTGGAAGTGGAGAAAAAGA
>CM065719.1:59839776-59842276 GCA_033310375.1 Conus canariensis | reverse complement strand
AGAGAGAGAGAGAGAGAGAGAGGGGGGGGGGAAGGAAGGGAAGGGAGGGCGTTTATGGGCTTTCAGCTTCTGCCACTGCTGTGTGTGTGTAATCGCTGGCTAGAGGTGGCACTGTAGGGCTATATGACATTTGGCCATAGGAGAGAAAGAGAGAGAGAGACAGACAGACAGAGACAGAGACAGAGAGAGAGAGAGAGATTGAGAGAGAGAAGGGGAAAGAGGGGGAGGGGGGGGGGCGTTTGGGGGCTTTCAGCTTCTGCCACTGCTGCTTGTGTATTCTCTGGCTAGAGGTGGCACTTTAGGGTCTGTATGACATTTCGCCATAAGAGAGAGAGAGAGAGAGAGAGAGAGAGAGAGAGAGAGAGAGAGAGACAGAGAGAGAGAGAGAGAGAGAGAGAGAGAGAGAGAGAGTAGTCTTTAAACATTGTGCACATTGTGTTGACCATTTTCAGAAAGCTGCTAATTGTGGAGTACTGAAAGAAAAGAGTGGCACATATTTAGAGAAAAGTTTATTTTTCTAGTTCTTAAAGGCAATATTTATCTTTTAGGTATACAGATTTAAGATTTTTTGAAAACAGAGAGTCTCTTTAAGCGTTCTCTTTGTTTCGTTTTGTTTTGTTTTTCATCTCGACATATACGAGCTTCAATTTTGCAGTTTATATTTTAATTAAACATTACACAGTCTGAAAAATCAGTATAATCATGAGTGGTTTTAAGAAATAGGTCGCAATTCTACCTATTACAATGTCGAAAGAAAAAACAAACGTGCATAAAAAAAAAAGTATCGCTGATAATTGTCAGAGCAGTAAGCACTATTTATTTTTAGTTTAGAACACTCAATAATGCAATTCCCCAAATTGAAATGAAAGATACGGAAATGCACCACGCGGTGATAGACTGTGCGCGTAACGTGCATTATTGAATAAGGGGCGAAGTTCATTACGTGTTTACATGTCAATTTTTGTTTAATGAGGACAGAGTAATACCGCTACCGAAATCTTTAAATAAAAAAAAGAAAAGAAAACAGACTGAAAATTGACATTTTATTTAATATTGATATAGACGAACACTTTTAAAGCTGCTCGCTGTTTTTTTTTTCTTTTTCAAATCTTTACAGAATGTTTACATTTCTCTGTTAATGTTAGTTAATGATGTGATTACATATTTCCCCTTCCTTTTTGTACTCCCAGTTCTTATAGAACAGGGAGTACTTTACAATGGGAACGAAGAATTGCTGTCTGTGAGTCTGTCTCTCTGTCTGTCTGTCTCTCCGTCCGTGGTCAAAATGTGTTCCACTCGCTCCAGACAAAACTACTGGGCCGATCTTTCCAAAAATTTATAGGTATGTTTATTATGGGTCACGGATGATGCCCGATGTTTTATTTTGGCTATAACGGCCGATATAACGGTTTTTCTTTTTTTATGGAATATCTCAGAAAGTACCTGGCCGATCTTTCTGAAAATGTGTAAGTATGTTTATTATGGTTCACGGATGATGCCCGATGTTTTATTTTACCGTTATAGCCGTTACTAACGGCTATAACGGCCCATAACGGTTTTCTTCTTTGTGGAGTATCTCAGAAAGTACGTGGCCGATCTTTCTGAAAATTTGTAGGTATGTTCATTATGGGTCACGGATGATGCTCGATGTTTTATTTTACCGTTATAGCCGTTACTAACTAACGGCTATAACGGCCCATAACGGTTTTTCTTCTTAATGGAAAATCTCAGAAAGTACTTGGCCGATCTTTCTGAAAATTTGTAGGTATGTTCAGTATGGGTCACAGATGATGGCCGATGTTTACCGTTATAGCCGTTACTAACGGCTATAACGGCCCAAAACGGTTTTTCCTCTTTATGGAATATCTCACGCGTATTCAAGATAAACTGGGAGTACGTTTATATGCTCTTTCCAGCCACCGGCAACCTTTCTCTCTCTCTCCTCTCTCTCTCTCTCTCTCTCTCTCTCTCTCTCTCTCTCCTCTCTCTCTCGTTAGTCTACCAGTATTGATATTCCTGTCAGACAGAAGAGTTCGTCAAACACTGTAAACTTTGTCAGCATCGCTCGACAGTTTTGCTGCAGCGTTTAACCTGTTGTCCCATTTCTAGCAGGTAGCTGGCATTTAGTACGGCTTTTGTCCGGGTTGTCTTCGCTTCACAGTCATCTCCGCATGTCCGTGTCTCTTTTGACCAAGAATGACTTGGCATGGCTTGCTTGACGTTCTACAGGGATGGGGTAGAGATGTGGGGGAGAGGGAGGAGATCGGTGATTGGTAGGGGATTGGGTGAGAGAGGGTCAACAGATTGTCAGGGTGGAAATCCGTAGCATCATCTTTATCATCCTCATTCTCATCGATCGGCATAAAAAAAAAAGTCTCAAATTCTGTGGCCCTTCATGCCCTGCTGTCACGGTGACCTCAGTTTCGATGTCCTCTCCTCGTCTGTGACCTTGGTTTGGTTCCGTCGGGGTCACCGGTATCGGCGAGTCCATGGGGGCTGT
>CM065719.1:59822276-59834776 GCA_033310375.1 Conus canariensis | reverse complement strand
ATGTGTGTGTTCCATCATTCATATTGAAATATGTCATCGTCAATGCTGCATTTTCAGAAGACGTGGCTTCATTCCGTGAAATCAGTCAATCCAAACAAGTCATGTTGTTTACCGCCAAGCCGACTACCGAAGTCACCTATGAGTGCTGCATTAGTGAATCAATGAATAAACCAGTAAACCAATAAACAAGTAAACCAATAAACGAGCAAAGAAATGCATGCACATTAAAAGAATAGTTAGGGGAACTCTGCATCTTAACATCCGTACCATCTACCACCACCAGCAAGAACAACAACAGCAGCAGCAGCAACAACAACAGCATAGGCACCAAACACACACACATACTCACTTAAGCACACACACACACACACACACACACAACACACACACACACACACACACACACACACACTCACACACACACACACACACACACACACACACACACACACACACACATCTCTCTCTCTCTCTCTCTCTCTCTGTGTGTGTGTGTGTGTGTGTGTGTGTGTGTGTGTGTGTGTGTGTGTGTGTGTATGTTTATACACATACCAAACACACATACAAACCAAGCAGGCAGAAACGCACGCGTGCGTGCGCGCACACACACGCACACACATACACCAAACACACAGATACATACACACTCAAACATACACACCAAACACACACACACGCGCATACACACACACTCACAGACACACGACACACATACACACACACACACACACACACACACACACACACACACACACACACACACCACACCACACCACACCACACATACCACACCACACCACACCACACCACACAACACCAACAGTGGAAGGGGTGAGGGGAAAGGAGGGGGAAATACATGGGAAGGGGAAGGGGAGTGAAGGGAGAGAATCATGGGGACGGCGGAGGGTACGTGGTGGTGGTGATGGTGATAGTGGGTCTCAGACAGGGGGAATTACGCCACACGTAATATCGGCAAACCTCGGCTGACTTCGCTTCATCGCATCAGACAGTTGGGGACCAACCAGGCGAAAAAACGACCCCGAACCCAAACGATCACGCGCTGGTTGGCTTCCATCTCCACCCCTCCCACCTCCCTCCCTCACTCCCGGCCCACTCACATTCTCTCTCTCTCTCTCTCTCTCTCTCTCTCTCTCTCTCTGTCTCTTCCACAAAGACCCTGGATTAGGAGTCATGTCTCTCCCTCCCCCCCCCCCCCCCTCTTCCCCCATCATGCAACGCGACAGGAAGTGACGGTGTAGTGACGTGTCAATCATGGCGGCGGATCCACACCTTTTCCGTCCTGCCAGGCCGGGCCAGCTAATGACTCCTGTGACGGAGCCACGCACCAAAGAGTTCCAGTGGAGCGGGGGGAGGGGGGGGGGCATCAACCTGGCGATCAACAGCAAACCAAAGCTTTGATCTGCGCCGCCGCTCCGACACACGCGCCCGGTAGTTAACACTGGCGGGAAAATAATAGTAATGTGTGTGTGTGTGTGTGTGTGTGTGTGTGTGTGTGTGTGTGTGTGTGCGCGCGCGCGCGCGCGCGCGCGCCTGCATGCATGTGTGCGTGCGTGCGCATATGTGTGTGTGTGTGTGTGAGTGTGTGTGTGTGTGTGTGTGTGTGTGTGAAAATACATGCTCATGTGTGTTTGTATATCTACTTGTGTTCGCGCCTTTTCTGCCCCCCCCCCCTTTCCCTCTACTCCCCTTCCCCTCTGCCCCACCCCTCATCCCTCATTTCCCCCCTTCCCAGCCTGCCGCACAACTTGCTCTCCTAACACAGGCGGCAGCAGCAGCAGGTGCGTCCCCCGTCCCCAAGGACTTTCTATCAGGCACCTAAGGACGCTTACAGCAGTCAGGGTAGACCACTGCAGCAGAGAGAGAGAGAGAGGGGGGGGGGGACTCAGAGAGACAGAGAGAGAGAGAGAAAGAAAGAGAGAGAGGGTGCCTGAACCGGGATTGGTGAAGGGGTCCGGAAAGCCGCCGCCTCCATCAATCGATCACGTAGAGTACCCGCCACTTGCAGATCGCCCAAGACCTCCTCCACCACGTCTGGAGAGCTGCGAGTCAGTCTGGAGGAAACTTTTAATCAACTCGTTCGGCGGGCCTCATCTGACGTTCCCTCACCCTCACCACCCACCAGCCCAACCGTACCCGTCCTACTTCCACCCCCACAATCACTACCTCTCTCCTCTCTTCCCTCTCTCTCCTCTCTCTTCTTCTCTCTCTCCTCTCTCCTCTTCTCTGTCCTCACTTTTTTTTTCCAAACTGTTGGGCGAAGTTTATTGCGTTGGGTTGGTTCGTTGGGAATGTGCGTCATCGGAATAGAGTTTCATGGTTGGAAGAGATCCGTAAAATGGTGTTGTAGCTGTTGTTGTTATTGATGTTGTTTTTTTTTTTTTTAAATTCCGGTTTGTTTTTTGCCCAGAGTGAAGAAAGCTGGAACTACCGTGGGCTTTGTGAAGTTGTCTGGATGTGTGCATTCATCCTCCTTATGAAGCAATCAATCGTTTCATTTCTGTTTTTCCTTTTGCATCCTTTCTCTCTGAGTTCAAGTAATCAACAGTTCTCCCCCCCCCCCCACCCCACCCCTACCCAACCTTTCTGCCCACTAACTCTCTGAACTATTGCGTTTTATGTGCCAACCACACACAACACACACACACACACACACACACACACACACACACACACACACACACACACACACACACACACACATCACACACACACACACACACACACACACACACACACACACACACACACACACACTCACACACACACACACACAAAACCCCGCCATCCCACCCCCCATCCACTTCCCCCACCCCCCACCGCCACTCCCGCTCTCTGCTGTCATTAGATGATGCGCATATTTTCAAAATGATATACAAACGCACTTTTCCGCTCAGTCTTCTCGTTTTCCCTTGTTTCTACGCTGCGCGATCTGATTTGCCCCTCTCTTTTAGGTATTTTCCAGTGCTTTCTCAACTTTCAACTGCCTTTCTTACTTTGCGCAACCCTCTCTTTCTTCTTTCTACTGTTTCTTACTTTTCCTGGTTTTTTTTTTGTTTTAGTCTTGTCCTACTTTTTCCTCACTTCACCCTGCTTTTTAACATTTTTTTTTCTTTTTTGCCTTTCCCTTCCCCTTTCTTTCCAAACATTTTTTAAAAAAAATTTGGTATACTATTTTTCACTTTGACCTGTGTTTTCCTCCTTCTTTCAATCTTTTCCTATCATTGTCTGTTTTTACATACATCTTCCTACTTCTCCTTTTTCCGCTCCGTTTTTTTTCCTGCCCACTTTTGTTTAAAGCTTCGCTTACTTTTCCCTATCGTTTTCAACTTTTCTCGATGTTTTCTATTTTCCCCCAGCTGTGTTCTACTCTTCCCCACCATTTGTTTGTTTTTTTGGGATTACCGTTTTCTTACTTTCCCCCAATCTTTTCCCATTAACCTAATGTTTTCTTCCATCTCCTGCTGTAAGCTACCCTTAAAAAAAAAGCAACCTTTTCCTATTTGTCCTGCTTCCTCTAACTTTCACCATCTTTCTCTGCCCCTCTGTGTTGTTTTTTCTACCTTTCTTACCGTATTCCTGTCTTTGCCTGTGTTGTGTTTTGTTTCCCCACCTTTCGCTGTCTAGCCCTACAATTCACCCATTCTTCGTCACCTTTCACAAGTTCTCTCGACCTTTCCATGCATGTTTCCTCTTTTTTACTTTTCGCTTTCTTTTCATACTTTTAACTTTTTCTCTTAATCACTCTTCGCTACATTTCACTACCGTTTTTCACTTACTCGTACGGATTTTTTTTTAAAAAACTAATTCTTACTTGTCATTCCTTATTCCTACCTTTTATTTTGTACTTTGCTACTTCTTGATGTTTAATTACCTTTTTTTCTGTTTCTAGCACCCTTTTCTTTATGTACCCATTTTTCTCGTTTTCCTCACCCTTCTTTTTGTTGTTGTTCTTATCTTTTGCTATTTCCGTCCAACTTTCCGACTTTTTCTTACCTTCTTCTTTTGTTCGTCCCTTTTCTGATTGTTTTTCTGTAACCTGTGTTCCCTGACTAATGCCAAATTTCCCTCTAACGTTACCTATACCTGTTCCTACCTAAGCAGCTTCAACGGAACAAGGCCTCCTGAGCCAGAAAGGTTACCATGTTTGTGACGCACGCACTTTATGCGAGTTGTTCGAGGCGACCCCAGCAGACGATATTCCTTTCAAGTGTCAAGTGAATCACAGCGATGAAGCGTGTCGTGCGAATGAAAAACGCCCATAACATTAATTTTGCATCATGGTCGATGCCAAAGCCCCGGAACTGTACACACTAGTCCGATGTCCACATGTCATGTTTTCAGGTGAGCGGACCGCGACTGATTACGAGCCGTAGTCCACGATTCCCTCCCTTCCGCGTTCCATTGTCCGCCATTTTGTATTGACGGCCTCTACACTGTAGCCGTCTCCCCCCCCCCTTCCCTCCCCCCCCCTCCCTCCCTCCCTTTCCCTTCAAAGGCGTAATTCACAGTATTACCATTAATTTTTTAAATGATTTTGGTTGATGCTGGCAGACAGAAATGTGTGTAGTTTCAAAAACAACCAACCAACTTCCCCCGACACACACACACACACACACACACACACACACACACACACACACACACACTAGCACTGGATGAACGGCGTTGTAGGTTAAAGAAAAAAACAACAAAAACGAATAAGTCTGCTAATGGATGAAAGATCAAACAAAGAGAAACTTTGCAAATGATATCACACCACCCCACTAAACTAGACACACAACCCTATCGTATCACACAACCCCCCCCCACTCCCCCCACGAACCCCCCCCCCCCCCCCTTTTCCTCTCCCATGATCCCCCTTGTCATTTCCGCCTAGCGGCTATTCTCCCCACCACATGGACTAAAAACAGATGAGTCATTTTCGTTCTTTGTTTGTACTGTCTTAAATGTTAATGTGATTTATTTTTTCGCCTGAAGAAGACCCAAGTGGTTGAAATGCATCGTGTCTTGTCATGTGCTTTGTTTGTCAATGTCATTGGCGGTAACTAACACCCTCTCTTTCTAAATTTTGCAAATGAAATTTATGTGTGAGGAACGACTCAAGTTCTAGAAAAAAAAAGTGGTAAAAACGAGTCAAGCGTGTCATAAAAAAAGTCGTTGAAATTGGTGCCGATTGAACAGCATATGTAGTAAAAAGTAATGGGGGAAAAAGCGTTGGATGAAAGTTTAGGTCGTGATAGTAGTTCAAAGTAGTGCTGCATGAACAACGTGTGTAATAAAAGTAATCAAATAAAGTGCTAAATGAACGATGTTCGTCGTAATAGTCTTAAAATCAAGTGCTGAACCAACGATGTATGTCGTAAAAGTGATAAAATCATGTCCTGGATGAAATATGTATGTGGTAAAAATAATAAAATCATACGCTGAATCAACGACGTATGTCGTAAAAGTAATAAAAATCAAGTGCTGAATCAACTATGTATGTCGTAAAAGTAATAAAATCAGGTGCTGGATGAACGATGTATGTCGTAAAAGTAATAGAATCAAGTGCTGGATGAACGATGTATGTCGTAAAAAGTAATAGAATCAAGTGCTGGATGAACGATGTATGGCGTAAAAGTAATAGAATCAAGTGCTGGATGAACGATGTATGGCGTAAAAGTAATAGAATCAAGTGCTGGATGAACGATGTATGGCGTAAAAGTAATAGAATCAAGTGCTGAATCAACAATGCATGTCGTAAAAGTAATGAAATCATGTGCTGGATGAACGAGGTATGTCGTAAAAGTAAGAAATTCAAGTGCTGAATCAACGATGTATGTCGTAAAAGTAAGAAATTCAAGTGCTGAATCAACGAGGTATGTCGTAAAAGTAAGAAATTCAAGTGCTGAATCAACGAGGTATGTCGTAAAAGTAAGAAATTCAAGTGCTGAATCAACGATGTGTGTCGTAAAAGTAAAAGTAAAAAAAAATCAAGTGCTGGATGAACGATGTGTGTCGTAAAAGGAATAAACTAGGTGCTTGACGAACGATGTATGCCGTAAGAGTAAAAAAATCAAGTGCTAGATGAACGATGTATGTCGTAAACATAATAATCAAGTGCTAGTTCGATAAACCATGTGCGTTCCCAAGGCAATCAACAAGTACAAAATGAACGATTCTATAAAGATTTGATTGTGACGAGGTTAGGGCCCTGATATCCCCCTCTCTCTCTCTCTCTCTCTCTCTCTCTCTCTCTTCTCTCTCTCTCTCTCTCTCTCTCTCTCTTTTTCCACACCTCCATGGCTGGCTGGGCTATAAACAACGTGAATTGGACTGAATTGATGAACGATGCAAGCATATAAAAAGTGTAAAATATTGTCGAACGAGCGATGCATGCAATAAAATAAAAAAAAAGAAGTGCTGAACGATGCACGCATGTAAAAAAAAAAGAAGAAGAGTAAAACCTAGTGATGATGAATGATGCCTGCTTTAATGAAAAGTGCACACTAGGAAAACAAAAACTAATGCCAGATTAGCTGGACAAAAAGAAGAAAGATTAAGCGCTGGATGATCAATGCGTGCAGTAACAAAAAAGTAAAAATAAGTGATGGGCGAACAATACTTGATGTAAAAAAAAAAATGCAATTAGAAAAAAGTTATTTAAAAAAAATGACGCTAGAAGAATGACACTAGCAATTAAAAAAAAAGTCTAGAGCTGTATGAAAAATGTATGCAATGAAAAAACAAAAGCTAGGGCTGGATGAACTATGCTAGCAGCAAAAAAGAAAGTAAAGACTAGTGCCGGATAAACGATGCTCATTGTAAAAAAAAAAAAAAAAAAAAAAGCAAAAAAAGCAAAAAGGAAGAAAACAAGTAATGCATGAACGATGCTCACACACAAAAATGCCTACACTGCATACAGTAAGAACAAACTAAAAACTAGTGCTGGATGACAATGCATACAGTAAGAACAAACTAAAAACTAGTGCTGGATGACAATGCATACAGTAAGAACAAACTAAAAACTAGTGCTGGATGACAATGCATACAGTAAGAAAAAAACTAAAAACTAGTGTGGATGACAATGCATACAGTAAGAACAAACTAAAAACTAGTGCTGGATGACAATGCATACAGTAAGAACAAACTAAAAACTAGTGCTGGATGACAATGCATACAGTAAGAAAAAAACTAAAAACTAGTGCTGGATGACAATGCATACAGTAAGAACAAACTAAAAACTAGTGCTGGATGACAATGCATACAGTAAGAACAAACTAAAAACTAGTGCTGGATGACAATGCATACAGTAAGAAAAAAACTAAAAACTAGTGCTGGATGACAATGCATACAGTAAGAACAAACTAAAAACTAGTGCTGGATGACAATGCATACAGTAAGAACAAACTAAAAACTAGTGCTGGATGACAATGCATACAGTAAGAAAAAACCTAAAAACTAGTGCTGGATGACAATGCATACAGTAAGAAAAAAACTAAAAACTAGTGCTGGATGACAATGCATACAGTAAGAACAAACTAAAAACTAGTGCTGGATGACAATGCATACAGTAAGAAAAAAAACTAAAAACTAGTGCTGGATGACAATGCATACAGTAAGAACAAACTAAAAAACCAGTGCCGGATGACAATGCATACAGTAAGAACAAACTAAAAAACCAGTGCCGGATGACAATGCATGCGGCGAAACAAGAGAAAAACTTGATGACAATGCATGCAAAAGACAAACAAAACTGGTGTTAAAAACAGCTAGTATTGGTCGAACGATGCATGCATTTAAAAACCAGGTAAAAGTAAAAAACCATTGCTGAATGAACAGAGCAAACAGCAAGAAAAAAGCAAAAACCAGTGTTGGACGTACAAGGCATATAGTAAGAAAATGAAAGACTAGTGCTGAATGACAACAATGTATGCAGTAAGCAAAAAGTTAAAACTAGTACTGGATGACAATGCATACGGTAACAATAATTTTTGTGTGTGATTCGTTTGTCTACATGTTTTTTTTTGGGGGGGTTGTTTGTTTTTGGGGGGTTGCTTTATCAATAACTTTTCAAACAATAATAATGATAATAGCAAGAACAACAACAATAATAATGATGGTGATAACAACGAGAACAACAACAACAATAATAATGATAACAGTAATAGAAATGATGATTATGATAATATAATGATAATAATGATGATGATGATGATAACAACCACCACAATAATAACAATGATAATAGTAATAACAATGATAATAATAATAGTAATAATAACAATAAGAAGATGATGAGAACAATAATAATGATAATTATAATGATGATGGTAATAATAATAATGATGATGATGGTGATGATGATGATGATGATAATAATAATAATAATAATAATAAGTGTTGGCTGAATGACACGAAAGTGTGTTTTGAGAGTGAGTGTAACACTAGATTAACGTGTGGTCAAAATCATTGAAGACTAGTGCTAGATGGAACTATGCTTACAGTAATACGTTCCTACACCTCTTGCTGCTCTCTGTATTAAGAAATTCTCACATCCTTTCCAAAAGCGTAACCAGCGTTACAAACTCTTTTTTCAAGCAGGTGTTGCCTGTGGTTAGTAGAACGACGCGTATAATAACCAAAACAAAGCAAAACACAAACACAAACAACAACAACAACAAAATCGTTTTCTTCTTCTTTAGATTCTTATTCTTGCGATTCTTGCTTCATTCTGTCGTATTTATCTGTTGATTTCTACACCCTCTATTTCTGACTTCCAATCGAAGAGAGCGTAACTCGCGCTTGTGTGTGTGTGGTGTGTGTTGTGTGTGTGTGTGTGTGTGTGTGTGTGTGTGTGTGGGTATATTTTGCTCACGTTGAATTGTTGACATGATGCAGAAATATTCTTCTTTTTGTTCTACTGCTCTCCCATTCTCCTCTTCCTTACGTGCCCTTTCCCTGTGTCCATTCTTTCTAACTCCATAGACTGCTGACATTCAAATCTTCCTTGTTAGTTTAAGTATGTACAGTGGCGGCGGAAGCTGTCCAGGATTAGGGGGGGCAATGGATATTTCAAATCATTGAACTCCGACAATCACAATATGGCAATGTTCGATAAAAAAAATTCCAGTATGCAATATTCAGTTCACACACACACACACACACACACACACACACACACACACACACACACACACACACACACACACACACTTGAAATACACTTTGTATAGCTGCAATTAAAACGTTGCAGAAACTGAGACAGAGAGAGAGAGAGCAAGAGAAAGGGAGAGAAAGAGAGAGAGAGAGAGAGAGAGAGAGAGGGGGAACAACTGTCAGACTTTCTGACTGAATAACGTAATAACATACCTTCTCTCCATATCCACTGGACATTAGGCACCGTAAAGTGCAGTTACTAAGTCACGATTGTCACAGTCTGTACATTAGCAGGTTACACCAACAGCTGGGAGGTTACACCTTTACACATTTAATTTTCCGAAGTAACTTTGACGTCGTTCGTTTCTGCAAACTAACTCGGAAGAAATTTCAGCGAGATTGAGCTGATCAACCTTGTCTTTGAACACATGCATAATGAGACAGTTGTTTAGGCGCTCCTGAGTCATAGTGCTTCGGAAGTATGTTTTGACCTGCTTCAAGGCAGAACAACTGCGTTCAGCTGTTGCAGTTGTAACTGGAATGGTCAAGTACAGCCTGATAAGTTTGTCTACCTCACTCAACATTCTTTTAACAGTGTCAGAAGCTGTCACTTCTTCTAGCAGTGCCTCAAAGATAGACTTCTTCTTGTCCCCCAGAGCATGTAGAAGGATGGCCAACTGTGTTTTGAGTCTGTCCATGTCAATGTCCGCAGCACATGTGTCTTTGATCTCTTGAGGAATTTCTGGATTCTTTCCTGCAGCTCCGTCACCTAAGAGAATTTCAATCTTCCTTGGCAACTTAAGACTTTGTTGGTCAAATCTGCGCTTTATATGCTCTTTGACGTTGTCTATGGCCTCATAGTACTGCTGTCTGTAATAAGCAGAAGGGTCAGAGTAGCTGTGACCCTGGGAGCCCTCATCAAGTCTCCGTGGAGGCTGTCTCTGTCTCGGAATGCGGGGCTCATCACACACGTTTGCAGCCGTGGTTGAGACGTCGGCAAAAAACGTCTGGAAACTTTTATCCTGGCGCATACTTTCAAGCGTTCTCAGACAGAGGTTTGCAGCGTTTGTTGCATCCACACAGGACGTTTGTTTCCTTTGAACAGCAGTCGCCGGCTCTCGTAAAAATGAGAGCCCAAGACAGGTGGAGAACTGCTGCATAAGTGCTGGAAGGGCCGGATGCCCTCCTGGCATACTCATCATGTCCTTGTGAGACTAGTTCAAGTGTTTCTTGCAAAGCCTCATAGTTCTCAATGAGAGAGTCAAAAGCTCTTGTTCGAACAGTCCACCTTGTTGGACACGGTGGTTTAATGGACGGGCTGCACGAAGTTGATGTTTCATGTTGGATTGTTTCAAAAAGGATCTGTCGTTTTGGTGATAATTTGATCAACTGAATGACCTCTGTGGCAAAGTCAAAGGCATCTCTTATTACTTTGACCTTTCTGGAAGCCTCTTGTAACACAAGATTGACTGAGTGTGCCAAACAGTGTACGCACACTGCTGACGGGACCTCATCTTTGAACCGTTTTGCAACTCCTGAAACGTGACCCTGAAAATTACTGGCCCCGTCGTAGGCCTGACCCCTACACTTCTGCACTAGCAAGTCCAGCCCACAGCCCACAGGCTCCTCTGTGACTTCAAACTGCTCAGTTACCCATCTTATGCAAATTACAACCTTCTCCCTGTTTGCAACATCACGGGTTTCGTCAGCTAGTATCGAAAACCAATTCGCTTCTCTGATTTCAAGTGCAACAGATCGCAAGACTTTATGTGCCATAATCCCGAGGATCTCGTTGACAATATCATGTGACAGATATTTTGAACCTGGGTTGGTTTTTTTCCTTGCAGCCCTCTCCAAAGCAGAACTTGAGCAGCTGTTGAAGGTTGCCTTCCTGCTCGTCATGTCCACGGAGAGGCAGACCCTGACGCAGGAGAAACTGAAGGCTCTTTAGTTCGTTCATCAGGCTTTGCAGTGTTTCTTTTGTTCTGTTTCATGCTGACACGTCACTGGAGCATACACTGACGTTGTAGACTGCCTACAGTTTACGTCATACACGGCTGCTCCATGTGAAGATGATATTTCGTGGCTTGAGAACTTTTCCAGTGCTTTCTTCCAGTTGTCAAAACCGCTCCATACAAACGCTGCATCAGGTTTGCAGCCTTGATGATTAGCCCTCACGCAGAAGAAACAACATACCTTGTTGTCTGTTGTGCATAGGTGAAGCCAAGGGTATTGCTGGAACCAAGATCTTTGGAAATAGCGGGGCCTTCCTGAACTTACCCTGGTCAGTTTGGAGAGGACTGTGTCGCTCTGTGGCTGAAAGGGGTTGACTGCGTCCTTGCAGCACACAGTAGACTGACATTTTGGTTTTCTTACAGTAGCAGGTCGGTCAATGTCATCACGAGGAGACTGCGCAGGTCGGTTGACGTCGTCACGAGAAGACTGTATGATTGATGCACCTTCTGTAGGAGATGAGAAAACACTTTCTTCCTCCTTTTCTTCATCATTTTCACTGTCCTGGTTTGATGAAGTGTTAGGCTCACAAAATGTTCCTCGCCTATTTGCCCTATAAGGGCAGGTGGAAGGGATGATTCAATGTCTCCCGCCAAGATCTTATTCATCAGGTAGCATATCCTGGAGCTCTCTTGCTGACTTGTTACGATGTGTATGTCCCTACCAATCATTCTCGCCATAGCTTGCACTACAATAGCATCAGCATATATGCCATTCTTGGCAATGTTGGTCAGGTACTGGTCAGTAATGTGTGACCAAAGTGGGTCAGCTGCAGAGAGGTTCCCGAGAAATGTGTTGACATCTTTCCTGAGCGAGTTTGACAGGAAGTATGACAAGTATGGCGACAAGGTGAATCACCATCAAACATCCCCTCTCTCTCTCTCTCTCTCTCTCTCTCTCTCTCTCTCTCTCTCTCCCCCCCCCCTTCTCTCTCTCCCTCTCTCTCTCTGATTTTTTGGAGGTGCTCAATATTAGGGGGGGCAGTATATAAGGCTGCCCCCCCCCCCAATATTTTTCTGGAGGGGGGCATGCCCCCCCCCCCCCCCTGCTTCCGCCGCCTGTGATGTATACGTAAACACGAAACCAGTGAAACTGGAAGAAGGGTTGCCAGAAATAACGTCTCCATTCTCGTGACAATATACACATAAACAGCTCCCCGCCCCACCCCACCCCAATTCCCCTCTGTCCCTCTTGTCTTTCCATGCGCAATGCTGTGAGCACATTCAGGCACTCACACACACACACACACACACACACACACACACACACACACACACACACACACACACACACACACACATGAATGTGCGTGCATCCAAACTCAGGTG
>CM065719.1:59809776-59812276 GCA_033310375.1 Conus canariensis | reverse complement strand
ACTCATCGGTGAAAAGCACCATCCGCCACTGAGCCCGAGTCCATGTTCGATGAGCTGTGCACCAGGCCAGGCGACGTGCCCGGTGGGTCGCAGTCAGTTTTGGTTTCCGGACTGGGCGCCTTGCTCGAAGGTTGGCAGCATTGAGGCGCCGCCGTATGGTCATCTCACACATGCTGTGTTAGTGGCAGCTTGGAGCCGACGCCTGATGGTGTTGGAGGTGGTGGTCCTGGTCCGAAGAGCATGTCTGCGGATGAACCTGTCATCTCTTGCAGTGGTCTTCTTTGGCTGGCCTGGACGGGGTCTCTCTTTGACAGTTCCAGTGGCTTGAAAACGTTCTCTCAGCCGAATGATGACGGAGTGGGACACTTGTAGTCTTCTGGCCACTTCTCGAACGCCAACTCGATCCTGCAGCCATGCAATCGCCCGGGTCCGGTCAAAATCAGACAGCTTGCGTCTTGGAGGCATTTTTGTGTTATGAAGAATTATGCACGTTGGGCTGCTTTTAGGGGCATTCCAGTCAGTAAAATGCTCTGCAATGCATTGGTTTTTGCACGTGCATTTGGAATTTCAGTGCAAAACCGTTTGAAGCAGTGTTCACTCTTGCTTAAAAAACAAGCAATTTTGACAACAATCTGCAACTTTCAACCCCCCCTCTGCATGCCGCACGTGACAATAAGACAGCTTTCGCAAGCTTTGCGGAATACTCTGTTAACCCATTAAACCTTTCCCAGTCGAATTCTTCGAAAGAATGCATTGCTTGTATTTTTGGCCAATTCAAAAAGAAAGGGCCTTTTTTCGGGGTGGTCCTTAATTAAAGTTCGACCCTGTATTTAAGAAGGGGCAGGTTTTGCATAGGGGTTTGTTGCAGCGGTGTTTCCTGGTGGAGAGCTGCTCGGTGAGTCTTTGTAAGTGGCTCGTACTAGATGATCCCTGAGGTTGGTGTCTCGCAGGTATGCCACAAGTGGAGGTTTGTCGAAGGTGGACTTGAGTTTTGGGTCTTTCTGCGGGATGTCAAAGTTTTTCACAAGGATCTTTTCGACTGGAGGTTGTGTGGATTGTAGGTCAGGGTAAGGACTGGTCGGTCTGACTGATCTTTGTTCTGAGATGGGGTCATGGCCTGAGTTCTGGGGGTGCGAAGGGCACGATTGGCGGCATCAATGATGACTGCTTCAGAGTATCATCGCCTTCTAAAGAAGGAACACATCCAGTTGACCTGCAGTCTGAAGTCATCGTCATTGCTGCACAGTCTTCTGAGACGACAGAATTGAGAGTAAGGGATACTCTTCTTGGTAGACTGTGGGTGGCTGGATGTGAACTGGAGGTAAGAATGTGAATCAGTTTCTTTGCAGAACACTGATGTTTTCAGTTGATCTGTGCTGGTGATGGATACTTGGATGTCTAGAAAAGACACAGTTGTTTCAGAGATGGTGTAGGGGAATTTCAGGGCTGGGTGGAAAGAAGACCCAAAGTGTATGAAATCCAGAAGTTCAGCCTTGGTGCTTGTGGTGACACCTATGGTGTCGTCAATGAAGCGTCTGAAGAGTGGAGGGATGCTCCAGGGTATGAGGAGAGTATCTGCTCCTCAATGAAACCCACAAAGAGACATACGTAACTCGGCCCCATCTTGGTGCCCATAGCCACTCCTCTTGTTTAGACAAAGTGACAATTACCAAAACAGAAACTGTTCAGTTTCAGAACCAGCTCCGCCAGCCTCAGGATGGTTGTGATGTCAATGTCAAAGGTGCTGTTCTTTAGAAAGTGTTTTATTTATGGCCTGCAGACCCTCATTGTGGGGGATGCTCGTGTACAAGGAAGTGACATCCACGGTGAATAAGAAACGGTCAGATCCATCCGGTGGGAGACGGAATTGGTCGAGCAGTTGAAGGGCGTGATCGGTGTCCTTGACAAAGGTTGGCAGAGAGGTAACAAGTGGTTGCAGGAGAGAGTCGATGAATCGCGAAATGAGAGTTGTCGGGCAGGAGCAGGCGGATACAATGGGACGTCCTGCGTTGTTGGGCTTGTGAATTTTTGGAAGGGCGTAGAATTTGGACTCCCGGGGTTCTCGAACCACAGCTCGTGAGGCTTCAGTTGGGAGATGGCCCGATGCAATTGCTTCATTAACAATTTTCCTTACAAGGGCATTGCCTTCTTTTACTGTTGGTTTCTTCAATGGGGTGTAGAAAGCCGTGTGAGATAGCTGTTTTTTTTACTTCCTTTTCATAGTAGTCCCTGTGCCACACCACTATCGCACCACCCTTATCGGCAGGTTTGATTACCACATCTGTTCTTTTCTTCAAATCCTGTAATGCCTTCCACTCATCATCAGACAAGTTGGAGTGTTTCAGAGGTTGGAAGCTTAGTTGTTGGATTTCCTGTGTGCACTTGTCAATGTCATGATCTAGGGAAGAGAATTCTCCTGGTTTGGGTGTCCATGTTCCACGCTCCTTTGGGAAGAGGTGAGCGATGTCATTGCTGTTTGTACTTGTGGAGAGAGGGCACT
>CM065719.1:59787276-59804776 GCA_033310375.1 Conus canariensis | reverse complement strand
TATTGATTACAGTAACAAGTCGCACATTCTGTGGCCCTTCATGCCCGACTCCTGCTGCTGTGAGTTCGTGCCAGATTCACTGGTGTCAACTAGTTAATGGAGACTGTTGTGGGATAGATGTAGTAGTGGTGGTGGGACAGATGTAGTGGTGGTGGTGGGATAGATGTAGTAGTGGTGGTGGGACAGATGTAGTAGTGGTGGTGTGATAGATATGGTAGTGGTGGTGGGATAGATGTGGTAGTGGTGGTGGGATAGATGTAGTAGTGGTGGTGTGATAGATGTGGTAGTGGTGGTGTGATAGATGTAGTAGTGGTGGTGTGATAGATGTGGTAGTGGTGGTGTGATAGATGTGGTAGTGGTGGTGGGATAGATGTGGTAGTGGTGGTGTGATAGATGTGGTAGTGGTGGTGTGATAGATGTGGTAGTGGTGGTGGGATAGATGTGGTAGTGGTGGTGTGATAGATGTGGTAGTGGTGGTGTGATAGATGTGGTAGTGGTGGTGTGATAGATGTAGTAGTGGTGGTGTGATAGATGTGGTAGTGGTGGTGGGATAGATGTGTAGTGGTGGTGTGATAGATGTGGTAGTGGTGGTGGGGATAGATGTAGTAGTGGTGGTGTGATAGATGTGGTAGTGGTGGTGTGATAGATTGTAGTAGTGGTGGTGGGATAGATGTAGTAGTGGTGGTGTGAAGATGTGGTAGTGGTGGTGTGATAGATGTGGTAGTGTGGTGGTGATAGATGTGAGTAGTGGTGGTGGGATAGATGTGTAGTGGTGGTGTGATAGATGTGGTAGTGGTGGTGTGATAGATGTAGTAGTGGTGGTGGATAGATGTGGTAGTGGTGGTGTGATAGATGTGTAGTGGTGGTGGGATAGATGTAGTAGTGGTGGTGTGATAGATGTGTAGTGTGGTGGTGATAGATGTAGTGGTGGTGGGATAGATTAGTGTTGTGGATAGATGTAGTGGGTGGTGGATAGATGTAGTAGTGGTGGTGGGATAGATGTAGTGGTGGTGGTGGGATGAGTTGAGTGGTGGTGGGATAGATGTAGTAGTGGTGGTGGGATGATGGTGGTGTGTGGTGGGAAGATGTGTAGTGGTGGTGGTGGGATAGATGTAGTGGTGGTGGTGGGATAGATGGTAGTGGGAGTGGGGAAGATGTAGGTGGGTGGTGGGGAAGATGTTTAGTGGGTGGTGGGTGGGATAGATGTAGTAGTGGTGGTGGGATAGATGTAGTGGTGGTGGTGGGACAGATGTAGTGGTGGTGGTGGGACAGATGTAGTAGTGGTGGTGGGATAGATGTAGTAGTGGTGGTGGGACAGATGTAGTGGTGGTGGTGGGACAGATGTAGTGGTGGTGGTGGGATAGATGTAGTAGTGGTGGTGGGACAGATGTAGTGTGTGGTGGGACAGATGTAGTGTGGTGGTGGGACAGATGTAGTGGTGGTGGTGGGAAGATGTAGTGGTGGTGGTGGGATCAGATGTGTAGTGGTGTGGTGGGGACAGATGTAGTGGTGGTGGTGGGAAGATGTAGTAGTGTGGTGGGAAGATGTAGTGTGGTGGTGGACAGATGTAGTGTGGTGGTGGTGGGACAGATGTAGTGGTGGTGGTGGGATAGATGTAGTAGTGGTGGTGGGAAGATGTAGTAGGTGGGTGGTGGGGGACAGATGTAGTAGTGTGGTGGATAGAGTAGTAGTGGTGTGGGACAGATGTAGTAGGTGGTGGTGGGAGGTAGTATGTGTGTGGAAGATGTGTAGTGGTGTGGGACAGATGTAGTAGTGGTGGTGGATAGATGTAGTGTGTGGTGGACAGATGTAGTGTGGTGGTGGGACAGATGTAGTAGTGGTGGTGGATAGATGTAGTAGGTGGTGGTGGGACAGATGTAGTGGTGGGTGGGACAGATGTAGTAGTGGTGGTGGGACAGATGTAGTAGTGGTGGTGGGACAGATATAGTAGTGGTGGTGGGACAGATGTAGTAGTGGTGGGGTGGGATAGATGTGTAGTGTGTGGTGGGACAGATGTAGTAGTGGTGGTGGGACAGATGTAGTGGGTGGTGGTGGGACAGATGTAGTGGTGGTGGTGGGACAGATGTAGTGGTGGTGGTGGGATAGATGTTTAGTGGTGGTGGTGGGACAGATGTAGTAGTGGTGGTGGGACAGATGTAGTAGTGGTGGTGGGACAGATGTAGTAGTGGTGGTGGGATAGATGTAGTGGTGGTGGTGGGACAGATGTAGTGGTGGTGGTGGGACAGATGTAGTAGTGGTGGACGAGGGATGCTCACTCATGCTGGCCCGATGACTGAGCAGGTAGTGTCGTTAGCAGTAGGGCGTGGACTGCCAGTGCTGTCACCATGACATAACGTCCTGGGTGTGGCTGCACGTGTTGGAGCTGGGGCCTGAATGAACAGCACGGGAGTAACATCACTGTGAAAGCACGAAGGATGAGCCAACAGAAAAGAGGGAGAGACGAAGAAGAAGAGAAGAAGAGAGAAGAAGAAGAAGAAGAAGAAGAGAAGAGAAAAGAAGAAGGAGAAGAAGAAAAGAAAGAAGAAGAAGAAGAGAAGAAGAAGAAGGAAGAGGAGGAGAGAGGAGGAGAGAGAAGAGAAGAAGAGAAGAAGAAGAAGAAGAAGAAGAAAGAAGAAAGAAGAAGAAGAAGAAGAAGAAAGAAGAAGAAGAAGAAGACGATCAAGAAGAACCAGAGGTGGAAGAGAACAAATCCAAAAGGACCCAGCTTCTCGACTTGTTCTTTATCCATGCCAAACTTGCGATTTCCGATCAGGCGAAGATAACCCCAGGTCCTCTGTTATCATATTCCTCAACAAAGAGGACCATGCGAAACTTAGTCCTGTCACTAGACGCAATCACAGTAAGAAGTCTCCCCTGGCCCCAGCCACTGTAGTGGACTGAACCTCTTGCCCAGTGAAAGAATGCATCGCTGTAGCCCGCGCCACCCCTATTGAAGAAACCTGAGGGTACAGAGACTGTAAAATGTACAAACCTGACCTTGCCAGAGGTCCCATGGCACTGTGTACGTAGATTTTGTTGCAGCTGCAATATTAACTTGCTGGCCAAGTTTCCGTTGTAACCTCATAACTCGGCGCGTGAGCCCGTTCAATGAGAAACCGGAGCTGTGTGCACGTGCTCTACATATATTGCCATGTGTGTTCCTGACGGTGTGTGTGTGTGTGTGTGTGTGTGTGTGTGTGTGTGAGAGAGAGAGAGAGAGAGAGAGAGAGAGAGAGAGAGAGCGAGTGTGTGTGTGTGTGTGTGTGTGTGTGTGAGCGAATGTGTGTGTGTGTGTGTGTGTGTGTGTGTGTGTGTGTGTGTGTGTGTGTGTGTGTGTGTGTGTGTGAGCAAGTGTGTGTGCGTGTGGTGTGTGTGTGTGTGTGTGTGTGTGTGTTGTGTGTGTGTGTGTGTGTGAGCGAGTGTGTGAGTGTGTGTGTGTGTGTGTGTGTGTGTGTGTGTGTGTGAGAGAGAGAGAGAGAGAGAGAGAGAGAGAGAGAGAGAGAGAGTGAATGCTGAGGAAGGGGGAATATGTAGGGGAAGAAATGAAGATGTGAAGAAAGAGGCGGGGAAGGGGGGAAGCATGTGCGGAAGGGACAGGAGATTCGATTGTTGTCGTTGAGCTCGTTAGTCCTAGGCCACCGGATTGCTATGACACAGAACATTAATTATCTCTTTTCTTTTTTTTCCTCTTCAGCTTCTGGGGCAAATTCTTGTGTTGTTCACACACACAAAAAGACAATGAACAAGGATTACAAAGATAAAGCATGGGAAGGGCATCAAGCCATAGTTTGATTTATTAAAGCTTATAATTATGCAAGTGAAATGAACGACAGTGGAAAATATCGCATCTGCTTCGAACATCTATTTTCGCTAAATAACCTCAAGAGTGATTTTCGCTCTAAAGCGGACAAATTACGAGAAGGAAATAAACAAAAATACCTGAAGACGATCAACAAGACAGACAGTACAGAGACGAATACAGGAACTGATTAGAAAAGGGGTCGGGGAGCACAGAGGCTAGCTTGAACTCTGACCCAAAAGGGAGAGAGAAACTTGAGTGGCATTACAGTCTATATTTTGTTGTGTATAACACAGATAAATGGATAAGCGCTGTCGTTTTCTTCTTCTTCTCTTCTTCTTCTTCTTCTTCTTCTTCTTTCTTCTTCTTCTTCTTCTTCCTCCTTCCTCTCTCTCTCTTCTTCTTTCTTCTTCTTCTTCTTCTTCTTCTTCTCTTCTTCTTCTTCTTCTTCTTCTTCTTTCTTCTTCTCTTCTTCTTCTTCTTCTTCTTCTTTCTTCTCCTCCTCTCTCCTCTTCTTCTTCTTCTTCTTCTTCTTCTTCTTCTTCTTCTTCTTCTTCTTCTTCCTCTTCTTTCTTCTTCTTCTTCTTCTTTCTTCTTCTTCTTCTTTCTTCTTCTTCTTCTTCTTCGTCTACTTCTTCTTCCTTTTCTTCTTCTTCTTCTTCTTCTTCTTCTTCTTCTCGACTTCTTCTTCTTCTTCTTCTTCTCTCTTCTTCTTCTTCTTCTTTCGTCTTGTCCTCCCTCCATCTCCTCTTCCCCCCTTCCTCCTCCTTCTTCTTCCTCCACGTCTTCTCTTTTATTATGTAAAAATCGTCTGGGAATAGGTTGGAGATGCAGGAAAGGATGATGATTATGTTGTGTTGATGTTGTTGTTGTTGTTGTTTTTATTGTTATTGTTGTTGTTGTGTGATGATGATGATGATGATGATGATGATGATGATGATGATGATGATGATGATGATGCGATGTGTGTTTGCGGGTGTGCGTGTTGGGAGAGAGAGAGAGAGAGAGAGAGAGAGAGAGAAGAGAGAGAGAGAGAGAGAGGAGAGAGAGAGAGAGAGTCGTGACTTTAATGTGAGGCCATCAGCCTATTCATATGAGTACGCAACAGGAAATAAATCAATTTTATATAGTTAGAACAAAATTTACAATGACTGCAACAAAACATTCTTCCACGACAGTATGTACATGCAGAATTCTATCTTAATTATACATTAATGCTTCTTAGTACGTTCTTCCTTATGAACGTAATGTAAGTATATATATTATTATTTTTAAAACTCATGATATGAATGCTGTTGATACTAGCATACAAAACACATGTTTTCTATTTCATTTCCCTCATCTAATTTCGTTTACATATACAGTGAAGACCTTTCTACACCTGCGTCGTATAATTCTCCGGAAAGAGAATCGCCAAAAAACAAGTGTCACCAACCTTCTTCTATATGCAGTTTTGGTTATTCCTTGTGTCATCTCCTGTGCCACTTCATGGCGTCACTCCGACCGTCGCTCAGTTCAGCTGCCCTTTGACAGTCCCACTCCAGCTTGCCCCTGTCACTCACAGCCTCAAGAACAACAGTGAATAGAGTGCAGTCCGTGTCCAGTCTTCACGAGGCAAACCTGCCAGAGGAGACTCAGCACTATGGCTGAGTGACTTCGGTGGTGGTCGGTGACGCCTAGTTGTTGTCCAGCATACGCACGATCTCTCTTCTGACGGCAATAACTGTTTATCGCAAGACCCAGCCACAGTGTGCGTCGCTCTGCCCCCTCCTCCCCCCTCCCCTCCCACCCCTCATCCCTCCCCCCCCCCCCAAACCCCGGAGGGCGCCACCATGTCCTCTGACGACCGTCCTCACTATTTCAGCTCTGGGTAAGGGTCAGTTCGGGTAGACAAAACTCCCACAAATGATTTGCACTGATGGGAATCAAACCCACAACCTCCCAGCTCACAAAACCGAGATGCCCAACCCTGCATTACGACAGTTTGCGTCTGCAAATGTTTTTGTTTAACTACCAAAGTGGAATTTCCTACAGACTGCTGCTAGAGACAGTTTCCTCCTTGCCCTTGGTTCTTTTACATGTACAGGCAGTGAATGTTATACGCAGGACTTAAGCTTATTGTCTCGTCTGAAAGTCTAGAACTCAGACCAGTTCTTAACGTCTAGTAGAAAGGGAAAGAACGACCTGTCCCGTCCAATCTTAAACAGCGACATGAGGATCACTCTCATTTTCTTGTTGAGAGCGAGTTATTTATCTATCCTCTTAGCAAACTTTTACAATACAGATAGTTGGCAGACAGACAGGGAAATTACTGGCGGTTTTTGTTTTGTTTTGTTTTGTTTATTCTTGTCTGTTTCTTCCCATTTAGATGAAATAATTCAAATATCATCGGGCAGTATATTACAAGTAAATAGCTTGGTTAAGCGTGAGCAGCAAACATATGTTGCAATTTTTTTTCTTTGGAATATTTTTCTTCTACAAAAGCTTTCATGACATTATTTTCGTATCCTGATAGGGGCTAAAAACATAACCCATGCCCTGGGGGCTAAAAACACAACCCATGCCCGTATGTCCTTGTGTAATGCATTTTTTGCGTGAAGAAATTTGTCTAAAAGTAGAAGGAAAGAAAGAAAAATATCAGAAGAAAAACAGTAAGCGTCGAGTGATTGTGAATCGGTAGTCCAGAACTAACCAGTGATAGCAATTGAAACACCTTCTTTCTACCCACTCTACTTCCTCACTGTGCTCCATTTCCATTTCTTTGTCCTCCTCTTCATCTTATATTCGCCCCACCTCTAAACACACACATATGCATGCACACACACACATACACCCACATGCACATACGTGCACAAACACACACACAGGCGCACGCACGCACACGCACGCACGCACGCACGCACGCACGCACGCACACACATACACACACACACACACACACACACACACACACACACACACTGAATTACCCTCATCCCCACCCCCACAAACATATTCACTCTGAACTATTCAATCACTCACACACACACACACACACACACACACACACAAACAACAAGAGAGAGAGAGAGAGAGAGAGAGAGAGAGAGAGAGAGAGAGAGAAGCGCGCACACACGGCCTAAAGGACACACGTGCCAGTGTATGCAAAGCACGTACGCGCGGCTTCGGTGCCTCCATTCGAGCGAGCACACAGCGCTGGGTTATGAGGTTACCGCGGCGACTGGGCGGTCAAGTTAACACTGCAGCTGCTGCAAGTCTGGGTACACAGTGCCGTGGGACCTGCGCCAGGAGCCAGTTAACATTCATTACCCCTCTCTGATCCTCCGGGATCTCAAAAACACGAGTGGCGCCGGGCTTCAGCCCAATCCACTGGGAAGAGGCTCAGTTCCTCTCCCCCCCCCCCCTCCAATCCCTACCCCCCGGCCCCCCTCCCTTGTCTCTGTGGTGTACATGTCTTTCTCTCTTGGTTAGTAAGGGGGTGGGGTATGCATGGCCCTCTTTTATGTGATAGATGTTGAGTGCTGGGGTCCTTATGTCCCCTTCGTCTGATCCGAAGTCGTTACGGGTATGGCTATTGCTACCTAAGCATTTTAGATGACAGGCCCCATTTATACTTTTTTTTCATTTATTTATCTATTGTTATTTGTTTGTTTCTTTTTATCCATTTATGTTTGTTTTATTTATTTGTTTTACTGATTCATTCATTTATTTACCTGTCTGCATATAATCTTTCGTTCCCTCCCGTTGACATTAAGCCCATGTCACATTCTTTCTTTCCCTATACACACCACTACCAAACCACTCTGTCACAGCTCTAGCACCTGCAGTCCACAAGGAACTTTATGCATCAGGTTGTCATCAAACACCTGACCAGAGGAAAGTCTGTTTTGCTGTTGAGATCACATCGATGGTGTTCAGTGGTGGCTGTTCTGATGCAACATACGTAGGACACCGTTGACGAAGCCTGCTAACGACGACATTTAATTCTTCAGTCGCTTAGCCAGTGTAGATGAGCATTCCCCTTTCTGAGAGGGGGGAGGCACTACGTATATCAAGCAATAGTCCCCATGCACCTGAGGATAAAGGTTTATTACACTCTGAGAGTGCATGACAGGGTTATAATCTACGTTTCCTTTTTGTCGTACATCATGGTGTCAACCAGGTGTGAAAGATACAGACACCTCTAATGTTAGTTAGGAAATTTTAGCAACACACCCAAAGACGCATCTACTGAGTGGTTGTGGAACTCACATGTCGGGTTCTGTTTGTGCCAAGGGCATGACCGACTCAGGATAGGAGCCAGAATTTATCATTTGTTCACTGATATGTCTATTTATTCTACATAAAAACTTACCTTTTCAGTCTTTGCTTATTGTGCTTTGTAGTGAATGATGTCTCTACATCCTGAAGGAGAACGTTAAAAGATACTGCAACGTTACAGAAAACAAGCCAGAGCGCGAATAAACACACACACACACATACGCGCGCGCACACACACACACACACACACACACACACCACACGCGCACCACGCGCGCGCGCGCGCGGAGAGAGAGAGGAGAGAGAGAGAGAGAGAGAGAGAGAGAGAGAGAGAGAGAGCTGATGTTTTATACAATACAAACATGCTGACTGCCCTCAGTGGATTTTCTGCATTTGTTCATGCTGGCGTTGATGTCTGAAGAAGTCTGATGATCAGGTCAGAGGCTCAGCTCTGTTCCCCTATCCCCATAACCCACCACCACCTGTCGCATGTGAGGAGTCAACCCAACAAGGCTGTCCGACCTGGAAAGGGATGGGGTCCTCCAGACTCCACCTTACCCAGGAAACACTGCGAGGAGGATGAAGACGGTTCCACATCAAAAAAAGACACTCTAGTGCGGCAAAGACGATGTCAGCACCGTCCAGATGAAATCCATATGGAAGGACAGGAACATTGCCATGGAACAGTTGATCAGGTTCCTGCATTCACTGGTCCTGTCCATCTTCCTGTGTGCACGTGAGACACGGACTCTCACAGCGGATCTGGAAAGAAGATTCCACGCATGGAAATGCGATGTTCGCTTACTCAACGTAACATCAAACGTACTGTTGACATTACCAACGAACAAGTGTGCCAGATCATGTAACAGTAGATCAGACTACTTTAAGATCTGCTGGCATCAGGTGAGAAAACAAAAGTGCGTTGGTACGGTCATGTAACAAGGTCTAATGGCCTTGCTGAAGCAGTCCCCCCAGGGAACTCATGAAGGCGGAAGACAGAGAAGAAGGCAGGAAAAACGATGGGCTATAATTAACATTGCACGATGAACTGGTGGAAAACTGTTGCAGAGGCCCAGAGTTTGTCACACCACAGAACTGGAGGAACCTGGTAAACTGTTCATCAGTGTGGTACTCCATTGATTCCTTATAATGGAGACGGAGGAGGAGGAGGAGAAGAAGAAGAAGAAGAAGAAGAAGAAGAAGAAGAAATAGAAAAAGAAGACGACGACGATAATGAAGAAAGAAGAAGAAGAAGAAGAAGAAGAAGGAGGAGGAGGAGGACGAGGAGGAGGAGGAAGACGAAAACTGAAAGAAGACTGAAAAAAGGACCAGTTGATTAAGGAAAGAAATATAGACCGATCTCTTTCCTTTGGCTTTTTTTTCTTTTATAAAAAGATTGATTTCAGTTTATTAAAACCCATGGCCTATAAACTAACATAACGAGAAAGAGTGTAGTTACAAAGTAGGTGGATCTAGTGATCGGCTAAAGGGCTAAAGGGCTAAATGGTACGATACTTTGTACGAAGCAGACATGATAATAAAGTAATCTGTGTGTGTGTTTGTGTGTGTGGTGTGTGTGTGTGTGTGTGTGTGTGTGCGCACGTGCATGCGCGCACGCACGCTTCACACACATACACGCACGCACGCATGCACACACACACTCACGCACGCACACACACACACACATAAACACACACACACACACACACACACACACACACACACACACACACACACACACACACACATGCGCGTGCGCGCGCACGTAGCACGCACGCACGCACGGACCATAGCAAAATGTACAAACACGTTATTTACTCTAGACTGGCGTGGCCTTTTGATTTGAAACACTGTCTTGCAGAACAAGCAACAGAACAGAAAAGAAAGAAAGGAATAGAAAAGAAAAGAAAGAGAATAAAATAAAATAAATGAATAACTTCAGTGTGACCTCGTGATCTGCATTGGGTGCCAATGAGATTTGATCCGGTGTAACGAAAAGTTTTAACTCCCCGAATGGTTTAACTCCCAGGGAGTTAAACTGTTCATATGTAAATTTTAACTCCCCGGGAGTTAAACTAGAATGACTCCCACCCTGTACCAAAATAACCCCACTCAGTAAAACTTCAAAATGTTCTGAAATCTTTCTGGTACAAGTCTCAACAAATTCTTGAAACATTAAGGGGGGAGTCATTTTGTACATATATCAGACTTAACTCCCACCCTGTAACAGAATGACCCCCTGGGAGTTAGTACAGATTAACTCCCGGGAGTTAATCCAGGCGTGTAAAAGTTTAACTCCCTGCCCACTAAGGGGAGTCAGTTTTTCACAGTTTAGAATAACTCCCCTGGGAGTTAATGTGTACATGTGTTTTCTGACTCCCAGGGAGTTACTTTGTAACAGCGGGGGAGTTAATCTGATCATGACTAAGATGACCCCCCACCCACCTATTCCCAGGAGTCTTTCGATAAGAGAATGGAGAAGGGGATTTAATGTTCATGATCATCATCATAGGGAAAGGAAATGTCCGTGTGCATATTCATGTGCTCATCTGTGCATGTCCTTGATATTTTACTATGCCTTTTTGTACATAATCTGTATGTAAAGTCTGTATATACATGAGTTAATGGTTTGATGCCTTTGGTAGAAATACTGTACCTTCAGTCTTTGGCGTTCTCTCTCTCTCTCTCTCTCTCTCTCTCTCTCTCTCTCTCTCTCTCTCTCTCTCTCTCATGGAATCTGCGACTATCAAAAAGTCACCCGTAAGTGTAGGCCATTACACTCAAATGGTGTAGAAATGGAAAAAATTTCAATTTTTCGTTGTGTCATGCCGCCAAATCAGGGAGTGGGGGGGAGGGGGGGGGGGGGGGGGGGGGAGAGGGTAGGAATGTGGGGAGAGAATGGAGAGTAGTCGCGGTTGGTGACGTAAAATTGTTTGTATTGACTCGCTACATCTGGGAGAGAAGGAAGGAGAAAAAGGGTTGGCATAGATTAGAAATTTGTGTGTGAGACACATGGGATAAAGAAAGGGAAGGGGGGGGGGGGGGGGGGGGGGTAGTGCCTGTTTTTGTACAATTTGTACAAGAGGGTGGCTGCTTGGGACCGATCTGATGAAGTTGTCAAGTGACTCGTCACAGGTGTGGTGGTGTGTGTGTGCGTGTGCCAAGCTAAAAATGAAAGTTGGCCAGCCAATCAGAAAAACACACATTTTTCAATACAATTCAGGACACGCGACTAATTCACAGAAACCAATAATATCGAAGGAAACAATTCTGCCTGACAAGTCTTGATCTGGCAAGTTGGTGTAAGAACACACACACACACACACACACACACACACACACACACACACACACACACACACACATACACACACACACACACACACACACACACACACACACACACACACACACACACATTTCGAAAATATATAAGATGCATGGGTGGTAGCGAGGTGCGGGGAGTGGGTGGTTGGTGGTGGGTGGGAGTCATTCTGGTGGTATGTCAGAATAACTCCCCTGGAGTCAAACTGAAACACAGAGGGAGTTAGTTTTTTATATTCTAGTTTAACTCCCAGGGAGTTAAAATTTACAAATGAACAGTTTAACCCCCTGGGAGTTAAACCATTCGGGGAGTTAAAACTTTTCGTTACACCGGCTATGTCTGACTGTGAACTCTCATCATACACACGCACACACGCATTCAGTACTCTCTTCTCTCTCTCTCCCTCTCTCTCTCTCAACTGTTTCTTTGTCCCCCCCCCCCCCTCTCTTTCAAGATCCGGTGCTCAGTTTTTAAACCCTCCCACCAAAGCTCACATCAATGCCAGTTTCATGGGTGGTGGTCTCATTTGCATACAACGTCGAATCCCGGCGGATCGCACGCACGTGCAAGTGTGATCAAAGAAAATGGCCGCAGAAGAAAAGCCCTCCTTCCCAACCATCCAGTCCTTCACACTTCACTTCCCCCCACTCTTTTTTTTTTTAACTCTTTTCTTTCCATGTGTGGGGAGACCAAAGGTTCAGAGACTGTCTAAGATCAGTCCAGAGAAATGATGTTCCTTTTTAGGCAGTAAGCAGACTAATTCATGGCTGGAAGCGTATGCGCTGCACGTGTCAGTGTGTAGCAGTATTCTAGAAACAGGCCATTTGCAGAGTGATTTTGAAAAATGATTGCTTTCTGTCCCGTTTCCATTCCTTCATCCCTCTCTTTATCCTGTCCGTCCCTCCCTCCATCATCATTTCCCTTTTAAAAAAAAAAAAGTAACATGATGACAAGACGTATGATCCTCTTAACTCATAATCAACTTTTGTGATTAAGGGGTGGGCCTGATGTCAGAAAACTGTTGCTATCGTTGTTGTACGTCACCCCTCTTCTTCTTCTTCTTCTTACTTCTTCTTCTTCTTCTGCTTCTGCTTCTGCTTCTTCTTCTTCTTCCTTTTTCAAGTTCCTTCTCTTTCCTTTCTTCTTTTTTCACCAGCTCCTTCGTCTGTTTCTTACCTGATTGCCTGATGGTGCTGTTGTTGTTAGTGTTGTTGTTGTTAGTGTTGTTGTTGTTGTTGTTGTTGTTGTTCTCTATCTGTTTCCGTCTAATGGCACAATGATAGTGCTTCTACCATCAAGGAGGTCATGTTTCCATCCGCTTCGGTTCGTTTGTCTTTCAATATGATAATGCAAACGACCCCCCCCCCAAAAAAAAAAAAAAAAAAAAAAAAAAAAAAAAAAAAAAAAAAAAAAAAAAAGAAAACAACCACCAAAAACTATACAGTAGGACTAGAAAAAAGCCTGCTGAACCTCAATGAACAAAACTTCATCAAAAGACAGAACATTGTCAACCGAATTATGGAATGGATCTGTGAGTAGACCTGGATGAAGCGGCAGATCCTGAATCCTTGATTACATATATATATATATATATATATATATATATATATATACTAATCTGCACATATACACTCATCTGTTTTACAAGGAAAGTACAACAAAGGTTTTACGCATACGATGTAGCCAGTGATGTAAAATGGTTCACGTCTTTTTCAAATAGGATCATTTCTTGTGGCCCACAGACCTGAAGGTTGACTAACCAAGTATTTTCGGTCTCACTACGATGGCTTCTTGTTTGTTTTGTTGTCTTCGAAAACGATTGTTTGATGAGAAGCCTTTTCTGAGAATTGACTGAACAAAGTTTCATACAGTCGATTATTTGGGAATTTTCAAATCCAATGGATACATTTTCCCAAAGCCTGTCTGCGAAGCATGACAGAGATTATATACGGTGGGCCTTGATTTGATCATAACCTCCGCCATTATCACTATATTTGTACACTGGTGAACATCATGGAATGCCGCCCACGAACAAACTCATGAAATTTGGTGCTGATCCGTGGTGGAGATCCGTATTAAAGGGCAGATTCTGGATTCCTTCGACCTCCGTACAGGGCTGCGTTCTGCCGAGTGCCCTTCTAGTTGCTTTTATAATTGTGATTACTTCCTCCTCCTCACCTTGTTGTTGTTGTTGTTGTTGTTGTTGTTGTTGTTGTTGTTGTTGTTCTTCTTCTTCTTCTTCTTCTTCTTCTTCTTCTTCTTCTTCTTCTTCTTCTTCTCCCGACTCTTTCTCGACTTAATGGTAGAGTATTACTACTTCGTTGATGTTATCATTGTCGTCGTCGTCGTCGTCGTCGTTATCGTTGTTGTTGTTGTAGTTGTTGTTGTCGTCCTCCTCCTTCTTCTTGTTCTTGTTCTTGCTCTTGTTGTTGTTGTTTTTGTTGTTGCTGTTGTTGTTGTTGTTCTTCTTCTTCTTCTCCTCCTCCTCTCCTTCTCTTTCTCCTCCTCCGCCTGCTTTCTTCGCCTTCTCCTTTTTTCCTCCTCCTCCTTCCTCCTCCTCTTGATGGCAGAGTTAAATGTAGTTGTTATTGTTGTAAAATGTTGTTGTTCTTCTTGTTCTTCTTCTTTTGCAACTTCTTTTTCTTCTTCTTCTTCTTCTTCTTCTTCTTCTTCTTCTTCTTCTTCGTTGTTCTTGATCTTCATCCTCCTTCTTGTTCTTGCCCTCCTTTTCCTCCTCCTTCACCTCTTAATAGCAGAATGCCACTATCATTTTGCTCTTGTTGTGGTGTTGTTATTCTTTCTCTTATTTTCTACTTTTCTCTCCTCCTCCTCCTCCTCCTCCTCCTCCTCCTCTTTCTTCTCCCTCCTCTTTCTACTCCTCCGCCACCTTCTTCCCCTTCTTCTTCAGCTCCTCTTTTCCTTCCTCTCAGATGTATGTTTCGATCAGCAAGGAACCGTACGCAAAAAAAAAAAGAAGAAACAAAACGGAACAGGGTGATGATGAGAATTCACCATGATGATGAAGATGTCAAAGGGGCTGGCACCAGACAAAGGGCTGTGGGCAGAAGGAGACCTCTAACGAATGTCAACACCATCCCCAATCTCCAACACCCCCCCTTCCCGCTTCTCCTTCCAGCTCTCCTGTCATACCATCTTCCCTTCCTTTCATCCCATCAGTAATCCCCCACTGCCAGAGTCAGTAACCCCCACCGCCAGAGTCAGTAACCCCCCACCGCCAGAGTCAGTAACCCCCCACCGCCAGAGTCAGTAACCCCCCACTGCCAGAGAACACTTGAGACAGCAAAAACCGCCCCTCACCCGCCAGTGCTAGTGACGTAAGACAAATGTGCTCAAACCGCAGAAGATAAGTCTTGACCACATTTTGCGTACCGTCTAAAGTCTTCAAGAATCGACGGTTCACGCAGTCAGCAACAGCATCGCTGAGGAAGATGGCCGGATGGCCGTAGAAAGCTGCGAGTGAGTAGTGCATTTTCTTTTGTTGGGAGATTAGGTCTAACTTCAGGTAGCAATAGTTATGCCTAAAGTCTTGTTGTCCACACTTTTGGCTGCCGTGTGTGTTCAGCTTGAGGTTGTTTTGGAAGACGATGGTGCGTAGAGCGTAAAGATGTACATTGGCAGTAACGGTTGGTGACCACCTGGATTAAGTGTGATTTGTGCAGGGGTGTTGGTGTGTTTGCTCTCCATCGGACTGTCTCGGATTTCAATTTGGTCAGCTGGTGGTGAATCAAATCAAGTTTAAAGTCACGTCAGAATTACCTTCATTGAAGGTGCGATGTTTGGAGTATTGAGGATGAGGATGAGGGAGATGCTGCTGCAGAGTTTCACGGTAGTCAGACGCCCTTTCTTTTGAAACACATCACAGCATTAACCAGATCCCCAGAGAAAAGAGGTCTGGAGATGTGTCTGGGCGTGTCCCCCCACGGCATCTCGCTTGTACAATGTACACAGAAAATCAGATTAGAACTGTAAAGATGACTCAGTACAGTGGGCAGATGAGAAATAGAAACAAATACACATACATACATACATAATCACTACACATATACGTAATTACATACATACATACATAAAAACATACATACATATGTACATACATGGAAGCATACATACATACACACATCCTTACAAACATAAATGCATATTTACATCCATATATATATATATATATATATATATATATATACTAGCAGGGGCACCCGGCGTTGCCCGGGATATGAACATTCTTTGCGATACTCACGTGATGGCAAACATGTATTAATTGTTTTGATTTACAATCAACCCCCCCCCCCCAACATCTTCCCACCCCCTCCCCCCGACACAGATACACATTCTGTCTCTGTCTCTGTCTCTGTCTCTGTCTCTTATACATTCTATTGTTTTCCGCCTGCCTCTGGCCCCTTTCCCCTAGCACGTCGAGATGCTTTTCTCGCTCGATTTTCCGCCTGCACTCACTGTTCCCATTTCCATTCTACTGATTGCCCTTAATTTTGTAGGAACAGACTTTGTGCAGAAGTAGTTTATTTCAACGGGTCTGTGTCTAATGTAAAAATAGTGTATCAGGCTTTGCACTGTACAATCATTTTTCTGGTATATCAATAAAGAACTAATTTATAGATACCACTAAACAAAATGATGAAAAAAAAGAAAGAAGAAAGAAAGGAAGGACAGAAGGAAGGTAGGAAGGAAAAGAACCACAAAACCAAGAGAGATGAACAAATTGGCAAACAAACCCGAAAGTCTGCGTGGTGGGTAACTGAAAAAAATAATTAGTTGATTACTTAATTAGTTAGTAAGTTAGTTCTCTCATTCTCAATTTATAACCATCTTCTCATAATATATTCATGGTACATCAGTCCTCTCTGTCTTACATGTCGTTCTTATTTCTTTCTTTATCTTACTATTTCCATCTCTTCTTTGTTTCTTTGTTTCCTTTTTGTACTCTGTTCCTTTCTCTTTTACTCGTTTTATTTTCTTTTATGTTTATGGACATATACAATTTTTTCTTCTTTTTTTTTTTTAAAGACAATTGCAAACTTAGAGACAGAAAGAGGCTCTTTACTACTTGTAGTCTGGTTGAAGCACCCCCAAAAAAGAAAAAAAAATTCTCACTAACTAACTAATTAACTAACTAACTAATTAAATAGCTAGCTAACTGATTAACTAATTAACTAACTGAGTAACTACCTTACTTACTACCTAACTACATGACTGACTAACTAACTAATTAACTATTCTTCACATTTTTTTTTTTTTTTCATTCTTCACATTTTTTCTTTGTTCTGCCGGGATTCGAACCTGCAGCTTTTGGATGGGTGGGCGTCTGAAGGCGTGCCTTTTTCAGACGGATGTCTTACCCCACTGCTAACAGACACCTATTCTACTTTGAGATGTTTATGCCTTTTGAAGTTCACTTTTGTTCCTCCCCAACCAGCAGCTCATTCAAATATTCAGGTGTTTCCTACACAAGTCTGTTGGTATGCCTGCTATGAATCTCCCGTCAACTTTAGAAAGTATGTTGAACTCAGCACTGCAGAACATGACGCTATTCCCGTTCAAAATTGAAAGCAAAGGAAACCACATTGTGGTTGTCCTGAGGTTCGATACTATAACCGATTATTCCCTGTCACGTTACTACCACAGCATCCATGCTGTGTATCGCAGAAAGTGCCCCTTCCAGGTAAACAGGGATAACACTGTGAAAGACAGAAGAAGCTAAGGGTAGGCAAGGCAGCCCTTTCATCTCCATCTGGTTTATTTTTGCCAACTCTGCCCAGTTTGTTCTATGCTGCTGATGCTGACAGTGAAAAAAACTGTTTATACTGATAACCATGTAGCTGACAATAATCATCATTTGCCTTCCTCTCTTCCCCAGTCTTTGTATGACACTCAAAACAATCAACAGCAAATTTACATGAAACTGTGTGGCGTCAATATACAGTTAGTGACAGTGTGTGATGACTCTGAGAAAAAGTGCGTAGCAGAAACAGATTTGCATATGACTGTTAGAGTAAAAAATACTGAAGGCTATGAAGAGGAAAATAATGCAACCGAACGTGATTCAAAATCGATGCATTTACCCGACACAAAGCACAAAA
>CM065719.1:59780625-59787176 GCA_033310375.1 Conus canariensis | reverse complement strand
ATACATTCTTTTGTTTTCCCCGGGCCTCGGGCCCCCTTTTCCCCCGCACGTCGAATGCTTTTCTCGCTCTTTTTCCGCCTGCACTCATGTTCCCCTTTCCATTTAGATTTTCCCTTAAATTTTTAGGGAAAAGACTTTGGAGAAGTAGTTTATTTCAACGGGTCTGTGTCTAATGAAAAAAAAAGTGTTCAGCTTTTCACTTAAATCATTTTTTTTTGGGGCCCCCCCTTTATTGTCCCTTTTAACTGTTATTTAAATAACGTTTTTTTAACTGCCAAATAACGGTTCTAATTTTCGAGAAGTAGCCCCGTACCTGTTTCAATGTCACAATGGCCATTTGATGAAAAGCAGAGGAAAAAGATGTCTTTTAAACCGTTAAACAGTTTTTTTTAAAAGGTTTTTAACGTTTTATATTTTTAGAGATTAGCCCCAAACCATCCTCGGGTCACAACAGACGTACCTGCTAAATTTCAAGAAGATCGGTTTTAAACAGTTTCTTTTAAAAGGGTTGGTGTTTTTAACGGTTTTTAACTGTTATAAATAACGTTTTTTAACTGCCAAAAAAACGGTTCTAATTTTAGAGAAGTAGTCCTGTACCTTGCAATGTAACAACGGCTAGTTTAACAAAAGCAGAGGAAAAAGATGACTTTGAAACCGTTATAAAGCTTTTTAAAGGTTTTTAACGGTTTATTTTTTTTTGAGATTTAGCCCCAAACCATCCTCGAGTCACAACGGACGTTTCCTGCCAAATTTCATGACAATCGGTTGAGCCGTTTTTGAGTCTATAGCGTACACAGACACACACACACAACACACACACAACCCCAAAACACACCCCACACACACACACACACACACACACCCACACACACAGAATTTGCCATTTATTATTACTAGCCGGGGTACCCGGCTTCGCTCGGGTATATCTGTACAATAATTTTCTGGCCACCCTCTCTCTCACCACTTAAAGACAATACAATAAAATTCAGCTTGGGGTTTGTTTCGTTTTTCCCATGCTGAACCAATGCCCCAGCCTCCTCCTATCTACATCACCCAATTTCTTCGGACGCCCACTCCCCTTTTTGCCTCTCAATCTGTTTTCCCTCACGAATTTTTTTTCGTAATACGATACACAGTCCATAGAGGGATGCCTGTACTTTGTGAACTTACTGATGCATTTCAATTCCTTGATTGAAGTGCTCCAAAATGACAACTCTGTAGGGGCCACCATAACCTAGTGGATAAGGCGCTGGACTCATGATCCAAAGGTCGTGGTTTCGAATCCCGGCTTGGTCTTGGAAAGTTTAACGTGGAATGTTTCCAGCTAAAATGACCGTAGTTCACCCCGATGTCCACCCTGGCCCCGCAGGTGTCAGGCTATGTGACGGACCAGCCACCTGCATATCCTTGATTTGGGCATGGACGTTAAATCCAACTCAAACATGACAACTCTGTGAAAAGATTGCATTTTCACGATGTATCATGTCTATTGGAGGGCCTCTGGGTAGACAACATTTCTGGTCTCCCTGTTTGGCGCAGCTATAGTCATGTTTCTGCGTTTCCAGTTCGTGATGCTGCAACGTAGAACATTCCATGTGTAAAACACGGAACGGTCAGGTCTGCCCCAAGGTATGAAAAGTCGGACCCTGGCTCTTGATGATTGTCAGAGCGAAAGCTGGTTTCATGGAAACTGAAGCCATCAGAACTGGAAAATGGCAGGGGTGAGTCCATGGGTTCCAGAGGAATTCTGGGGAGCAGCACCGGTTAACCTTTGTGGGGGCCACATGATATTTTCGCTTCTACAACGTTCCTGTACAGTCTGGTGAAGACACATCGGGTGCCATTGATCACCTTTGGCGGGTCCAGTGAGCGGAGAATGATGATAGGGACTCCAGATTTCAGCAACAGTTCATGTGGTGGAAGTCCAGAAATCTCAATGGAGTTCAGGAGTTCTTGTGGATAAAGGACTGCTTCATCATCATTCTTGGCTGTGTCAACAGATCTGTACAGAGTTTCCTCTCAGGGAAGTCAGCTAACGATTTTTTAACGGTCAATTTTAAGTTTCGGTGCGTTTTAGTTGTATATCATTGTTCAGCATTGAAAACTACACCTGTATAACCAAATTTCATCAAAGAAAGGTCTAAATTTAGAAAATAACGCTTTTTAACGGTGATACCATCTCTAAATTTAGAAATTAACGGTTTTTAACGGACAATTTTAAGTTTTCTGTTCATATTAGTTGTCTATCATTGATCAGCGTGTAAAACTGCACCTGTATACCAAATTTTATCAAGAAAGGTCTAAATTTAGAAAATAACGGATCTTAACGGTTTTTAACGCTCAATTTTAAGTTTTCCGTTCGTGTAAGTTGTATATCATTGTTCAGCGTGTAAAACTGCATCTGTAATACCGATATTTCATCAAGAACGGTCTAAATTTATATAATAACGGTTTTTAACGGTCAATTTTAAGTTTCGGTTCGTGTAAGTTGTATATCATTGTTCAGCATTTAAAACTACACCTGTATACCAAATTTCATCAAGAAAGGTCTAAATTTAGAAAATAAGGCTTTTTAACGGTGATACCATCTCTAAATTTAGAAATTAACGGTTTTTAACGGTCAATTTTAAGTTTCTGTTCATATTAGTTGTCTATTCATTGATCAGCGTGTAAAACTGCACCTGTATGCCAAATTTCATCAAGAATGGTCTAAATTTAGAAAATAACGGATCTTAACGGTTTTTAACGCTCAATTTTAAGTTTCCGTTCGTGTAAGTTGTATATCATTGTTCAGCGTGTAAAACTGCATCTGTATACCGAATTTCATCAGGAACGCTCTAAATTTATATAATAACGGTTTTTAACGGTCAATTTTTAAGTTTCCGTTCGTGTAAGTTGTATTCATTGTTCAGCGTGTAAAACTGCATCTGTATACCGAATTTCATTCAAGAACGGGGCCTAAATTTATATAATAACGGTTTTTTAACGGTCAATTTTAAGTTTCGGTTCGTGTAAGTTGTATATCATTGTTCAGCATTTAAAACTACACCTGTATCCAAAATTTTTATCGAAATTAAAAAACCTTTACCTACAAAATGTTTAAAGGGGAAATCCTACTATACCACGAATTTTTTTTGTTTAAGTTTGATGGCAAATATATTGGTTGACGCCAAATTTTACAAAGTATTTAAAAACGATTCATCCATGTCAAGAGAAGGTTGTAAAAAATTGTACAAGTTCAAATAATAATTTTCGGTATTGTTCCCGTTATTTTCTTGCCAAAAACCCCTACCCTTTTCCCCAAATCCTTTCCCCCCATAGTGTTTTAAGGGGCCTTTAATAGAAAACACTAAAACTTTCGTTCATATTTCTTTCTTCTTCTCCCTTTCCTTCACTTTCTTTTTTCTCTTCTTTTAAAAAGTCCAAATTGAATAGCATAAATTAAATACCAAAAAACGCCAAAATAAATAAAAAAAATAATGAATGAATGAAAAAAAAAAATTATAAAGTTAATTTATTTTAAAAATTTAGTAAATAAGTTTTTAAATAATTTTAATTTAAAATACCCCTGAACCAATATCAAAAAAAGAAAGAAGAAAAAAGGAAAAACAGAATGAAGGTAGGAAGGAAAAGAACCACAAAACCAAGAGAGATGAACAAATTGGCAAACAAACCCCAAAGTCTGCGTGGTGGGTAACTGAAAAAAATAATTAGTTGATTACTTAATTAGTTAGTAAGTTAGTTCTCTCATTCTCAATTTATAACCATCTTCTCATAATATATTCATGGCACATCAGTCCTCTCTGTCTTACATGTCGTTCTTATTTCTTTCTTTATCTTCCTATTTCCATCTCTTCTTTGTTTCTTTGTTTCCTTTTTGTACTCTGTTCCTTTCTCTTTTACTCTTTTATTTTCTTTTATGTTTATGGACATATACAATTTTTTCTTTTTTTTTTTTTTTAAAGACAATTGCAAACTTAGAGACAGAAAGAGGCTCTTTACTACTTGTAGTCTGGTTGAAGCACCCCCAAAAAAGAAAAAAAATTCTCACTAACTAACTAATAACTAACTAAGTAACTAATTAAATAGCTAGCTAACTGATTAACTAATTAACTAACTGAGTAACTACCTTACTTACTACCTAACTACATGACTGACTAACTAACTAATTAACTATTCTTCACATTTTTTTTTTCAATTTTCACATTTTTTCTTTGTTCTGCCTGGATTCGAACCTGCAGCTTTTGGATGGGTGGGCGTCTGAAGGCGTGCCTTTTTCAGACGGATGTCTTACCCCACTGCTAACAGACACCTATTCTACTTTGAGATGTTTATGCCTTTTGAAGTTCACTTTTGTTCCTCCCCAACCAGCAGCTCATTCAAATATTCAGGTGTTTCCTACACAAGTCTGTTGGTATGCCTGCTATGAATCTCCCGTCAACTTTAGAAAGTATGCTTGAACTCAGCACTGCAGAACATGACGCTATTCCCGTTCAAAATTGAAAGCAAAGGAAACCACATTGTGGTTGTCCTGAGGTTCGATACTATAACCGATTATTCCCTGTCACGTTACTACCACAGCATCCATGCTGTGTATCGCAGAAAGTGCCCCTTCCAGGTAAACAGGGATAACACTGTGAAACACAGAAGAAGCAAGGGTAGGCAAGGCAGCCCTTTCATCTCCATCTGGTTTATTTTTGCCAACTCTGCCCAGTTTCTTCTATGCTGCTGATGCTGACAGTGAAAAAAAGTGTTTATACTGATAACCATGTAGCTGACAATGAATAATCATTTGCCTGCCTCTCTTCCCCAGTCTTTGTATGACACTCAAAACAATCAACAGCAAATTTACATGAAACTGTGTGGCGTCAATAACAGTTAGTGACAGTGTGTGATGACTCTGAGAAAAAGTGCGTAGCAGAAACAGATTTCCATATGACTGTTAGAGTAAAAAATACTGAAGGCTATGAAGAGGAAAATAATACAACCGAACGTGATTCAAAATCGATGCATTTACCCGACACAGAGCACAAAACTAATGTTAGATCAAGCACATGAGGCACAGATAGTGCCTAGCTCACTAAAGAAGCTAATGTGCAGCAGCACACAGAGTCTTGTCAACAAAACATTCACACACAAATAATGGCAACTATTGAGGAAAGAGGGAAGAACTTGGTCAATCTCCTCCGTGTTTGTGGCGAAGTTAAACACATCACTTCTACCTGGAGCAAAGATGTTGTGAAAGGAAATCCTCACTATGACCCATCGTAACTGTTTTGTTGTAAAGTTGTGAGGTGGACTATTACTATGTGTGATTGACAGTCCAAGGATTAGTTACAAATGTATTGACTACCACGATGTTGGATCCATGTCATGATGAAGGTTTGTAAAGGCCAATTGTACAACGTTTATCCCATGATTTTCGTGTATGTCTTCCGTCCTCACTCCATTTCTCCCCTGCCCTCACCCCTGCCCTGTTCCCCATCCCATTCCTCCATAGCCCGTTTTGTGAAGGGCCTTAATAGCCTAAACCACATAAAACTAGTTCGCATTCATATTCGTTCTCTCTCTCTCTCTCTCTCTCTCTCTCTCTCTCTCTCTCTCTCTCTCTCTCTCTCTCTCTCTCTCTCTCTGAAAAGTCACAAATTGAATACGTACATAAATTGATACCTAATAAACGCCTTAATAAATAAACAATAATGAATTAAAAAAAAAAAAAAAAAAAAATATATATATATATATATATATATAATACTAGCAGGGGCACCCGGCGTTGCCCGGGATATGAACATTCTTTGCGATACTCACGTGATGGCAAACATGTATTAATTGTTTTGATTTACAATCAACCCCCCCCCCCCCCCAACATCTTCCCACCCCCTCCCCCCGACACAGATACACATTCTGTCTCTGTCTCTGTCTCTGTCTCTCTCTCTTATACATTCTATTGTTTTCCGCCTGCCTCTGGCCCCTTTCCCCTGCACGTCGAGATGCTTTTCTCGCTCGATTTTCCGCCTGCACTCACTGTTCCCATTTCCATTCTACTGATTGCCCTTATTTTGTAGGAACAGACTTTGTGCAGAAGTAGTTTATTTCAACGGGTCTGTGTCTAATGTAAAAATAGTGTATCAGGCTTTGCACTGTACAATCATTTTTCTGGCCCCTCTCATTGCTCCCTTTTCATCCCCCTACACTGTCCCATCCATGTTGCAAAATTACTTACCGTTACTGGACATACGCATACCGAATTTTATCAATAGCGGTGTAAATTTAGAAAATAACGGTTTTTTAACGGTCAATGTTAAGTTTTCGTTCGTAAAATACATTGTTCAGCGCTTAAAACTGTACGTGCATACGGAATGTTATCAAGAACGGTGAAAATTTAGAAATTCAGAAAATAACGGTTTTTAACGGTCAATGTTAAGTTTCGGATCATGAAAATTGTATATCATTGTTTAGCGTTCAAAACTGCACATGTATATCGAATTTCTTCAAGAATACTCCAAATTTATAAAATAACGTTTTTTAACGGTCAGTTTTAAATTTCGGTT
>CM065719.1:59770625-59775625 GCA_033310375.1 Conus canariensis | reverse complement strand
ATTAACATATTGTACTGACACACACACATACACACATACGCACGCACGTACGCGCGCACGCACGCACGCACGCACGCTCACACTCACTCGTTCGTATTTGTACATCCCCACGTACACATACAACACCCACACGCGGAACATGCAATATTTCACACGCACTCTGCTAAGTCGATTTACCAGCTCCGTCTCCCTCTCCATTCATTCTACCTCTCTCTGTCTCTCTCTGTCTCTCTTTGTCTCTGTCTCTGTCTGTCTGTCTGTCTGTCTGTCTGTCTGTCTGTCTGTCTGTCTGTCTGTCTGTCTGTCTCTCTCTCTCTCTCTCTCTCTCTCTCTCTCTCTCTCTGGGGGGAAAATAAAGAAAGAAGTCACGACACCTTGTCAGTCACGACAGATTCTCTGGCGTCAAGCTTGGAAGAATCCCCATAAATACTGTATGTCTTTGGTCTCCAGGGGAAGCAGCAGTTTAGAGAGGTAGATGTAAAAGATGCAGTGAAAGGGGAGAGGCGGCGATGGAGGTTGGGAGGAGGTGGACATTGAACACTGGAACGATGACAACACGAGTCGAAGAGCACTGTTCATTGGAGGTAGATTTGTTTCTGGCATTTTAGTGTTTAGATAAGGTGCTTTTATGTGAACATTATCATTTGATTGCGTCTGCCCATCAACCCAGCGGTAAGTCTACATTTGTATGCATTACCCTGCCTCCTCCCCCCCCCCCCCTACACACATTTGTATCCGCACGGTCTTCTGGTGTAAAACAGGTAAGGGTTTGTAGTAAATCAGTTAAACTATTTTGCATGTGAGTTGGGGAAGACTAGAACAGTGTATGGACGGTGAGGGGAAAGGAAGGAAAGGGAGGGTGGACATGCGGGGAGGGGCGGCGGGTTGGAGGGGTTTTTCAAAGCATGTTTGATTCATTTATCACATACACGGAAAGAGAACTTCATCTTTCATTTGAAACATTCTGTTTTTAGTCTCGTAACTGTATTTCAAAACACTTTCCGTTTGGGGGCTCTTTCCACCTGTGATACAGGCAGCGTGTTTAGTTGGATTTTAGAGTCACGAATTGGAAACACTGATCTGAAAAATAATCCTACAAACAACAAGCCCTGAGGCAGATCAACTATTTCTTCTCCTGCAGTTTTTTTTTTTTTTTTTTTTTCTGGTATCGTCCCTGTCCCCTTGGTGACATTACTCATGCGCCGCTCATTCTGCTGCCCGAACAAAGCCACACCCCAGTTCATGTTTCTCCCGCCGCGCAACCGGCAGTCCACAGGAAATGATCAGTACTGGGCCGGCATGAGGCAAGCCACCAGTCCAACACTGTGGCCATCTGGTCCCGTGCCTGTAAATCACCTATCATCCTGACCCCTCGTGTCCAAATCTGGTATCATCCATCACTGGAATCTAGTCGGTGGGGGATGAGGAGAGATCCGTCTTGCTGATTCAGACTCATTGGTCATCTTTGAAACTAAACAACATTCGAGCTGATGCCTTTGCTTATCTTCAGAACTGGCTTGGTAGCTGAAAGCTAGCTTTGGGTTCTGTGATATTAATGGGTTTCAGTCAACCAGGGCTGGCAAGCCTCACGTTGAGGCTACCAGGCGCAAGGGCAGAATTCCGCAGGGAGTCTGCCACATCATTCTGATAAAAAAATATCATCATCTACATTTCATAAACACTAGAAAAGCGTCCGTTCACCCTCATGCTCACGTGCTCTTTTTCTCTCGTTCCCTTCCTCTGTCTCTGTCTGTCTGTCTGTCTGTCTGTCTGTCTGTCTGTCTCTCTCTCTCTCTCTCTCTCTCTCTCTCTCTCTCTCTCTCTCTCTCTCTGTTGAAATTTGAATGTAAAATGGATCTGTACCAATGTTTTCAGTCAGCTACAGCTTCCTGTAACGAAACATAAAGGGAGATTCTTTCTCAGTCCTTTTGCTGGAAGAAGAGGGTGACAGGGCAGCGGTGGTGAAGGGGGAACGGAGCAGGAGGAGAGGGGGGCTCGAGTTGCAAGCAATCTGAGTCTGTGAAGCAGCTTTTTTTCCCCTTCTTCCTTTCTTTTTCTTTTGTTTTTAATCCTGTACGTAAGTGTTGTGTACAGATTTCTTCGCTAGGTAAAAAGAAGAAGAAAAAGGAAGAAAGAAAGAAAGAATGAAAGAAAGAAAGAAAGAAAAGAAGAACAAGATGATGATGATGATGATGATGACGACAACGACTTTGCAGAAACGAAAGAGAGAGAGAGAGAGAGAGAGAGACAGACAGACAGACCCGACAGGACAGACAGACAGACAGACAGGCAGACAGACAGACAGACAGAATGGCTTATTCGTGTTTAGGCTATGGCCCCTCAAGATGGAGGTAGGTGAACAAACAACATGTTAAATAAATAAAGTAAGGGGAAAACCCAACACCGTTATAAGAAAATCAATAGAAAGAAGAATTGAATGTATAAAAGCAAGAGACCGACCGACAGACATATATATATATATAATATATATATATATATATATATATATTGTTACATTAAAAGCAAGTTAAAATCAAGCTTCTAAAAACATCTACAAATTTGTTTCACGCTGTGCGGTCGTCAGGATGTGATGAGCTTGTGTTGCCAGTGCCACGTATATATATAGCTAGCTGGTTTGCTGTTGTTTTTTTCCCGTGCTACATGTGTTTCTCAGGTGTTGGTTTTTTTCGCTGATAGGAACTTCCATCTGTGTCTGCAATTGTTAACCATTTCTGTTCTAACATTTAGAGTTGCCAACTGTGGTTTACATAGTATAATGTATTTCTCTGTTAGGCATAGATTGCATTTTTTTGAAATGTTGTTGTATGATGCTGCTCTTTTTAAAATTTTCCAAGATATGTTGTAGTCTATGTTTTTTTCTTTAAGTTTCCAAATGTATTTACTCAATTCTGTTTGGTTTTTGTATCTTTCTTTGTTGAATGATTGTTTATGGTTTGCATATCTAGTTTTGAATTGGTTTTCCGTGATACCTACATATGTTTCTTTTGCGTTCTCTGATGTTACAGTGGCTTGGTACACAATGTTGTTATAAAGGCATTTGTTGCTTAGGGGGCACTGTTCTTTTTTGGTACAGTTACAAGATTTCCTTTCGTTACCCTCCTTTTTTTCTGTGCTGCTTTTCATTTTGTTTGCTGAATCGATGGCATTTTTAAGGTTCGGCATACATGAATATGATAATTTGATGTTGTTTTTGTTGAATATCTTGAATAATTTATGGTCTTTTGGGAAAGATGATGTCAAGATTTTAAAGAATTCTTTCCCTACATTTGTTTTAACTCTTGCATCATATGGGGGATTGTACCATATGATATTCCTTTTCCTGTTCTTTCTGCATCTTTTTGTATCATTGTCTGGATCGTATCTTAGTTTGTAATTGTAGCCACTTGTATGTAACGCCTCTTGGTATTCAGCTGTAGCGTTGTTGAATACTGTTTCGTTACATGACAAATTGGATAGTCTTTTATTTATGCTTTTGGGTATTGTTTTCAGTATGGAGGGTGGGTGATTGCTTTTGATGTTTACATAAACAGGCGTGTCATTTGGTTTCTTGTATGGTTTATATGTGTGTTGGTTGAGGTCTAACGTTATGTCTAAATAGTTCACTATCTTTTTGTTTGCTTCTATTGTGATTTTTAAGTTTTGGTTGTGGAAAATTTTACACAATTCTTTTTTCTTATTTTCAATATTTCTAGGGTTGTCATTCAGAGCGGCAAGGCCGTCATCCCTGTACAGTCCAGTTTGTTTTCCAAGTTTTTTTTTAATATTGGATAACATGAATAGTCCGACAAGTTCGCAAGTTTCGGCACCATCGTATGATCCCATTGTGACATCGAAAGTTGAATTCCTGCTTGTGTTCTTAATCCAGGTTTCATTTTTATTGTGCAGTAAAGTTTTCTTTGTGTGGAAAATGATTTCCATTTCTGACCCTGATATTTCTGTGTACTTGTTGGCAAATTTTATAGCTTTAGTTAGTAGCTTTTCATCTATAGATGGGTAGAAATCTACTATGTCAAATGTTATAAAAACTGTATTTTCTTGTTTATTGAGGTTTTTGAACCATTGTATTACTTCATATGTGTTGTTCCAGAGATTGAGTTCAGTGTTTTCTTTTATGTTTTTTATGGTTTTCTCTAAGATTTTTTTACTAATTTTCCCTAGTTCAGATTTGGAAGGGTTTATCAGTCTACATGTTGGGTTGTTCAAGAAATTGGGTTTGTGGTCTTTAAGTGTAATAAAGGCTTCTCTAGCTGCTGTGGTCTCTACTCTGTCACTTAGGTCCATTTGGTGCACAAGTTCCTTTTCTTTCTTTCTGATGTGATCATATGTAGCCTTGTCAGCCTTTCTGTAATTTTTCTGGATATTTTTATCAAGGAGTTTTGAGTACTCTTCAGGTTCTATTTTGTAAAAGTTATTGGTTTTATCCGCCTTCACAAATATTTTGGTGTCATTTTGAATTTGTTTAATTTCCTTTTCTAACGCTGATTGAAATTTGTTATTAGATTTTTTGAAATCTATGTTGGCTAACATTCTTCTCATTTTTTCTTCAAATGTTTTCATTTCTTCAATGGCTGGTGGTACTCGCCATGATTTGAAGTCGTATGTATTTTTATCCTCTTTTTTAGCGTTGGGGTTTAAAAAGAAAAATGCTTTCCATCTCATATTTTTGATGAATTTTTCCGTTTGTCCTATCATTTTCTTCATGTAGCACTGGGGTTTAGCTAACGGAATGTTTTTGATGGATTGTTTAAAGTTGATTTTTTCCATTTTAAAATTTGCTGATTCAAAGTGCTCAACGTATGGAGCAGTTAAGAACAGTGCCCCCTAAGCAACAAATGCCTTTATAACAACATTGTGTACCAAGCCACTGTAACATCAGAGAACGCAAAAGAAACATATGTAGGTATCACGGAAAACCAATTCAAAACTAGATATGCAAACCATAAACAATCATTCAACAAAGAAAGATACAAAAACCAAAC
>CM065719.1:59755625-59758125 GCA_033310375.1 Conus canariensis | reverse complement strand
CGTCTTTTTGAACATTGACGTAGTGCTAGAACTACGTTTCTACAGAAGTGACGTGAAGGTACTGAAGAAGGCTTCCCAGAGGAGCCGAAATTATTTACAGTAATAATATTGATCTATAGCTTCCTTAAAGTGGTCGAGTTTTCTTTGTTGTTCTTTATATATATATATATATATATATATATATATATATATATATACATACATATAAATGAATAAGCATATATATATATATATATATTATACTTATATGTTATACTTGGAATTTATTAGTTTATTGTATTTTAGTCCCTTGCGGATTCATTCCAAGAACTGGCCCTCAGCACTTGTGTCTTAAGAGGTTATCCTTTTATATTTTCTACTTTTCACAAGAAAATGTCGCTTGTTTTGTTCCTTAATGATTTCGTTTTGCTTCTTAGGTGGCACCTTTGGTTGGTTTTTTGAAAACTCAACAAACATACTACAGTATTGCACACCAGCCTTTTCTGGGATAGCATTCTTCTTAAAACCGAAAAGGCAGAGAAGTCAAATTACCACTTTTCGCAGTCACTGAGGAGAAACAATCAGGTTTCGAAATATCGGTATCTGACCAGGAGTTATATGTTAGTGAGTTTCCTCCCTATTGGAGATTGTCTCTTCCTTGGAGACTACAAGCTTGCTGAAGGCTCATTTTGAGAAGCATTTATTATATTTTTCCCCATTCACCCACTCAAGCACATACTATTAGTTAGGTAGTATTATCTACCACTGCAGATATGAATGCTTATCTCCCCCTAATTCTTTAATCTAAGACATGAGCAAGCTTTGTTTATAATTGAATATTTCTTGCAGTCATTGCAACACCAAGCTGCTCTGTAAGTTGCTGGAATGGTGCGGTACTTATCCTTGGAATTTATTAGTTTATTTTTATATATATATATATATATATATATTTATTGCTTCTAATCTGCCAGGTCCTGTCATTGACGTTAAATCCCATGCCACCCATCCTGCTTCCCCTGTACACAACCACACCCACCCTGATCCTTCAGTTTGTTTGTGAGAGCGTTATCCACTTGGCCCACAGCACCGGAGCTGGCACCAGAGCCAGCAACCTACAGGCAGCAGGTTGTTATGAAATGCATCACCACAGCAGGTACCGCTCTGCTACTGAATCATGCCAGTAGTGTTCAGTGGTGGCTGTTCTGAGGCAACATACAAGACACGATCAATGGAACACCACCCACCCGCCCCACTGTTTACGATGATCATTGTGCAGCCTCACAGCCGGAAGGCGTCATATGTCCATCCAGCAACAGTCCTCATGAATTTGAAGAGAACGAGGACCTTAACACGAAGTCACCATGAGAGCAAGGCAAGAAGGGCCACAGAATTTGAGTCTTTGTTTAGTGATAATGAATGAGGATCAAGATGATGAAAACGATAAGGTTTCATTAAAGTCTGAGACTGCATGACAGGGATATGATGTAAGTTTCTTTCTTTTTGTTTTTCAAAATAAAATACTCTTGTGTCAACCGGGCCTGAGACCTACAGACAGCTGCAATGTTGGTGAGGGCCTGAGACCTACAGACAGCTGCAATGTTGGTGAGGGCCTGAGACCTACAGACAGCTGCAATGTTGGTGAGGGCCTGAGACCTACAGACAGCTGCAATGTTGGTGAGGAAATTTTTAGCAACGCCACTGAAGACACATCCATCTGTAGAGTGGAGTGAAACCAACCTACCCACTGGTTCCCACTGCAAGGCAACTCTAAGCAGGAGCCTGAATTTATCATTTATTCGTTTATATGTCTATTAATTTCATGCAAGCTTTTACTTTTATCGTTTGTTTCGTGTGTTTAGTAAGTTAAGATAGTGGATGATGTCTCGCACAAATGAAAGAAAAGAACATTGAAACAGACTGTGCAGTGTGAGAGATTTCAAACCGAAGCACAAATCAACAGACGAGAGAGAGAGAGAGAGAGAGAGAGAGAGCAATGCAACGCGTACGCTTCACACAATTCCGAGGTGCTGACTGCCTTCTATGGAGTGCTGTTTTCTGCATTACTTATATTTGTTTTGACGTCTGAGGAAGTCTGATGGTCAGGTCGGAGGTTCTCTTCTGCTGCCAGCAGCCATGCTAACCCATCACTTCCTACCACATGTAAGGAGTAAACCAAACAAGGCTATCTTACTGGGAGAGAGATGGGATCCGCCAGGTTCGACTTGCCCATGACACACTGCATGGACGGTGAAGGTTTGACACTAGAGATCCTCCTGAGGGCAGCAAAGATAATATCAGCACTGTCCAGACAAACGCTTGTGAGAAAGGACAATGACACCCCCATGAAATACAAGATCAGGCCTCTGCTGTCCTCTAGTGTATTCCATCTTCCTGTATGCTTTCAAGACATGGTCTCTGACACTGGATCTGGAAAGAAAATGCATGCCAAAGAAATGACGTGTTAACGCATGCTAAAAAACATCAGATATTGTGATGATATTACCAGTAAAACGATCGATCA
>CM065719.1:59745625-59753125 GCA_033310375.1 Conus canariensis | reverse complement strand
CTTCTTCTTCTTCTTCTTCTTCTTCTTCTTCTTCTTCCTCTTCCTCCTCCTCCTCCTCCTCCTCCTCCTCCTCCTGCTGTTGCTCCTGCTCCTCCTCCTCTTCCATCTTCTCCTTCTAGTCCGCCTTCTACTCTCAATGGCAGACTTAAATGTTGTTTTGTTGTTGTTATTGATGTTGTTGTTGTTGTTGTTGTCGTTGTTGTTGTTATTGTTGTTGTTCTTCTTCTTCTCTTCCTCCTCCTCCGACCCTTCATCTTTCTTCTCCTTCCACTCTTAATGACAGAGGTTCTTGTTGTTGTTGTTGTTTTGTTGTTATTGTTATTGTTGTCGTTGTTGTTGTTGTTGTTCTTCTTCTTCTTCTTCTCTTTCTCCTCCTCCTCCTCCTTCTCCTCCTCCTCTCCCGTCTCCTCTTTCTTTTTTTTTAAGGCAGAGTTCATAGTATTCTCCTCTTGATGTTGTTTTTGTTGTTACTGCTGTGGTTCTCCTCCTCCTCCTCCTCGTCCTCCTAGATGTTTCGATCAACAATAGTGTTCCACCCAAAAGAAACGGACCAAGGTAAGGTTGAAGATGTCCAAGGGGCACCAGACAAAGGGCTTTGGACGGAATCAGACTTCTAACGAATGTCATCGCCATCCCCAACCTACAACATCCCCCTCCCCGCCTCCCCTTCCACCCTTCTGTCATACCACCCTCGTTTCCTACCACCCCACTCAGTCAGCCTCACAGCCCAGAGAACACTGAAGACAACAAAACCACCCCTGGCCATAGGTTGATGGCTGGAGTAGGCATAGACAACAAACCACCCCTGGCCATGGTTTGATGGCTTGAGTAGGCATAGACAACAAACCACCCCTGGCCATCGCTTGATGGCTTGAGTAGGCATAGACAATAAAACCACCCCTGGCCATGGGTTGATGGCTTGAGTAGGCATAGACAACAAACCACCCCTGGCCATGGTTTGATGGCTTGAGTAGGCATAGACAACAAACCACCCCTGGCCATGGTTTGATGGCTTGAGTAGGCATAGACAACAAACCACCCCTGGCCATGGTTTGATGGCTTGAGTAGGCATAGACAACAAACCACCCCTGGCCATGGTTTGATGGCTTGAGTAGGCATAGACAACAAACCACCCCTGGCCATGGTTTGATGGCTTGAGTAGGCATAGACAACAAACCACCCCTGGCCATCGCTTGATGGCTTGAGTAGGCATAGACAATAAAACCACCCCTGGCCATGGGTTGATGGCTTGAGTAGGCATAGACAATAAAACCACCCCTCGCCATGGTTTGATGGCTTGAGTAGGCATAGACAACAAACCACCCCTGGCCATGGTTTGATGGCTTGAGTAGGCATAGACAACAAACCACCCCTGGCCATGGTTTGATGGCTTGAGTAGGCATAGACAACAAACCACCCCTGGCCATGGTTTGATGGCTTGAGTAGGCATAGACAACAAACCACCCCTGGCCATGGTTTGATGGCTTGAGTAGGCATAGACAACAAACCACCCCTGGCCATCGCTTGATGGCTTGAGTAGGCATAGACAATAAAACCACCCCTGGCCATGGTTTGATGGCTTGAGTAGGCATAGACAACAAACCACCCCTGGCCATCGCTTGATGGCTTGAGTAGGCATAGACAACAAAACCACCCCTGGCCATGGGTTGATGGCTTGAGTAGGCATAGACAACAAACCACCCCTGGCCATCGCTTGATGGCTTGAGTAGGCATAGACAACAAATCACCCCTGGCCATCGCTTGATGGCTTGAGTAGGCTTAGACATCAAAACCACACCTGGCCATGGTTTGATGGCTTGAGTAGGCATAGACAACAAACCACCCCTGGCCATCGCTTGATGGCTTGAGTAGGCATAGACAACAAAGCCACCCCTGACGTAAGGCAAATGTGCTCAAACCGTAGAGGATATCCTTGATCACATTTTGTGTACCACCTGAAATTTGCATCGCTTAGCTGTTGGCTGCCGTGTGCGTTCATGGTGGGATTGTTTCTGGATAATGGGTGTAAAGATGTAAATCATAGTTGCAGCTGCTGCTGACCGCCTGAATTAACTGTAATTAAATGTGCATGAATGGTGAGTCGTATTTGCATTGGACTGTCTCGCATTCCAACGCCAGCAGCAGTGGTGGATAAAATCAGGTTACGTCATGTCAAAATCACGTGTATTGAGGGTACAATGGTTGATTGTTGAGGATGAGAATGATGAAGATGATGCTGCAAAGTTCAACGTCAGTCAGATGCCCTTTCTTTTGAAACATATCTCACCATCAACGTTGAAGCCAGGATTGTAGATGTGTCTGGCCCGTGTTCCCCAAATGGCTTTTCGTTTATACAGTGTGCACACAGATTAGCAGCGATGAACTGTAAAAATAATTCAGTACAGTGGCATATGAAAAAAAGAAAACGAAAAATACACAGTGTGTGCCGTCCCAAAAGCGAACTATAGCTGCAAAAAAACCCAACGCACTGAATAGAAAAATGACCTTCATGGTGAAGGTCTGCTTGTGACAGGTTCCCCCTCCCCTCCACGCACATAAACACACTCGAAACAACAAGAAAAGAAAGAAACAGCCGAACCAGACTCAAAAGATATTACTGTTTAGGACTAGCGGCCTGTTTATACAATATTGTGCGAAAAATAATTACATAAATCAGTTTTAATTTGGAAAAGTGTAGGCGTTTTTTTGTTTTTGTTTTAGTTTTCTTTGACGTGCATGGATTAATCTGTGCAGGCGTAATTGAGCGTGAACACATAATTGGAAGAACACATCTGGAGTTCGCTAAAAGCAGCCTGAGCCAACATGGGTGCACTCTCCATAGGATTAATTTTGATCAGTTAATGAATACAGTCCCCCTGTGAAATGAAGAAACCTATTACCAAGAAAAAAAAAAGAAAACCCAAACAAACAAAAATTAGTATGATGCTATGCAATAAGCTATGATTTAATTATAAGAGTCTGAATTTTTTGCCAGCTTTTCTCCAAAAAATTCTTCAGCATTACACTCTTCCTGATCCTGTTCAGGTTAATAAAAAAACATCTATGTCTTTTTCTTATTCCATTTGCAGCCGTGATGTAACTTATGGCTGGTCTCTTTCCTTTCAACAGCACTTTTCCAATGTCTGTAAATGTGTCTTATCTAGAACTGCACAGGATCAGTTCAATCCGTCACTGTTTCGATACTGGTGCCACCAAAATACTTATGCGCCCTTTTGTCACTTCAAGGACGGATTTCTGTGTTTCTCTGTAGCCGGCCTTCCAAAATATCCACTAGCAGACATCAGCGAATGTAGAATAGCGCTTCCAGACTGACTTGCGGAGTTTCGAAGTCGCTATGATTCTCCCCTCCTTCACTCTTTCCACTGGTTGCCTGTTTCCAATCGCATAGACAAGCTATCTATTCTAGTTTGTTTTGTTTTTTCTGCTGTCAGTGGCTCTTGACTTCATTGCTTTGAAGACTCTACGAGTCGAAGTACTCAATTCCTCATCTCTCCAGTGGGTTCGAAGTTTTTTTTCCTCCGTTGTTTTGTTATCCTGACCAGAGCATTTTTCTGAACTTGCCCAAACCTATATTCTGTCTCAGCAGTTCCACTGTTCTTCCGACACTCGACTAGTCAGGATATTTCATACTAAGATCAAGGCTTACAGACGAAGTTCTTTTACTTTTCAATCTGCAACGAAACCTGGAACAGACTCTCGGACTCCCTCGCCTACTTTAAATCTGGTTTCAAAAAATTCATTTCTTCTTTTGGCTGGGTCCGGTTGTGTTATATCCGAGTAGGCCTAAACAAGATTTAGGTCTTCACATGTGATATGCTTGTCTATGATGTGGGCGTGTGTGTGCGATATTGTAGAGAAGCGATTGTATGGGTATGGTTTCTTTGTTTTGTTTATATGCATAGTTTGTTAAATGCATTTTGGTGCACATTGGTGTCATATTGATGAAATGTTTTACATAGAATATTATGTGTGGTGTACACAAACATGTGCTGTTAATTCTTGTAAAGCGTTTTTGAGCAGCTTTCTGCATAGTGTGCTCTGCGACAGTCCATTCTTTATCATCATCATCATCGTCGTCAACAATATCATCATTATCATCATCATTATTATGATTATAATTATTGTTATTGTTGTTGTTGTTATAAGCGTTGTTGTTTCGTTGTCGTTGTTGCTGTTATAGTGTTGCATCATCTGCAGACAGTTCAGAGAGTGCTCTACGAATCAAAGGTCTTATCATAAATGTCATCTGGAAATAGCGACAGTTGCAGGCTAGAACCATGGGTAATCTGCAGTCTGCTATGGCAGGCAGAAACGAAGAGACAGATCCATTAATTACTGCCAGCTCTTTCCTGATAGCTAAATACCATGACCTGATAACTAACGTGTTGTTAGAGAAGCCACACGCCTAAAGCTTTGTGAGGAAGAATGTGCATGATCTGTGACGTCACCCGTCTTGTCGAAGTTTACCATCAGGTCTACTGTTATTCGATCAGTCACTGTCAATAATTGTCAGCCGTTTATTGAACGCATACATTTATGAAAATGTATATTTGCTGCCTGCCTGACTACAATTACGCAAACCCACACACTGCCTACTTATATAATACACACGAACATTATATATATATATATTTTATATATATATGTACATACGGACATCCATGCATGCATACATACATACATACATACATACATACATGCATACATACGTACTTACATAGATGCACAAATGCGTACTTACAAGTATGCACACACGCACGCATACATACACACATATATACATACATACATACAGACAGACAGACAGATCAATCGATGTACATGCATATATACTTGCTTGCATGCATGCATGCATACATACATACATACATACATACATGCATACATACATACATCACATGTACACACACACACACACACACACACACACACACCACACACACACACACACACACACACACGCTCATGCACACACACACACACACACACACACACACACACACACACACACATGCACACGTACGCAAACACACGCACACATAAACACTTCGTCTTCATCATTGCTTTTGCTCATCACTTTATCATCCTCACCCACAACAGTATCGTCGCCATAATGATGATCATCATTCTTACCCAGTCCTTGAGAGGACTGGAGTGTGGGCGACACTTTCTCAACGTCAGTCAGCACATCTTGCACACTGGCGCTCGCAGGGTCATGCAGCCTCGGTCACTGCAGGCCCGCCCTTCCTCTCTCTCTCCTTTGGCCATCTCGCCATGTCTGTGAAGATAACCTGACCTCAGGATGAGGATTTATAGGAGCTGGAATAGCTCAGTGGTAGAGCGCCGGACTCGTTATCTTGGTCATCCTGGGGTTGCGGGTTCGAATCTTCGCCGGGCTGTTTCGGTACAAGGGGGATTTTTCCCTCGGAGTAAACATTGGTTCTGACTTCATTTCCCATACAGTCCTTCGAATGAGACTATAAACCGAGGTTCCGTGTGTGAACGCACGCATAACATCTTGCACACACGTAAAATCCCATCACCAACTTTCGGAAGAGAAGGCCAGTTTGGCCGTTGATATGGATGACACGTTACATGTAGCATGCACCCTGCATGAGAAATGAAAAGAATGAATGAAGTAAGGAAACTGAGTGAACGATATTGAACGATATTGACTGGATGACACGGGAAACGACTGAATGAAGCGCCAGCTGGCAGTTCTTCAGTCGGCACTACCCAGGTAGGCAGCCCGTTGTGTAAACGAGTGTGGATTGTAAAGCGCTTAGAGCTTGGTCTCTAGCCGAGGATAGGCGCTATATGAGCATACTTAATGATAGTAATAATAATAATAATTCAATTAGTATGCCTGCTGTTGCTCTGATTTTTTTTCACCTCTCAGTGACTGAGTATGAATGTATTAAGTTGGGGAAAAAAAACAAACATTAGTGAAGGTAGGAGGGGGAACAGTGGAGACACGTGTGAGAGGTTTTTAGGGATGGGGGAGGAGGCAGAAGGGAGAAGTGGAGTGAGGTCAGTTGATGGCATGAGTAGGCATAGAAGTGAGGGGGAAGGAGGGTGGTGGTGGATGTGGGCTGGGAGTGATGAATGCAGTAATGGCAGTGGGGCGCTCTTGATGCATTGTGTCTGAGCTTTCTTTCACCCGAGGAGTGCAGCTGGGACAAACTTAGTTTTCCCGATGTCGGTTCTTGCTTGATGGTCTGTACAGAGTGACTTTCAAGCTGGTCCTCTTACCATGTCCATTCGTCGCTCTGATGCAGTGCTTGCTGAAGGGGTGTCTGTGGCCTTGTGGTTTGGTCTGACCGCTGGAACCAACCGTGCCTAAGTGTGTGACAGGCTGGACTTCAGCGTGGTGTATTCCTCATGATGTTTGTGAACTAACACATGTATGCCATGAGACGAGCTGAGTCTCATGGTGTGCCACTGGACTAGTTCACTGTTCAAATCTTGAGCGGAATGCGAACTCTCTGTCTGTCTGTCTGTCTGTCTGTCTGTCTGTCTCTCTCTCTCTCTCTCTCTCTCTCTCTCTCTCTCTCTCCTCTCTCTCTCTCTGAAATTGTTTCTGTTTCCCAGCTTTTGTCTGTCTGTCTGTCTCTATCTCTGTCTCTTTCTGTGTCTGTTTGTCTGTCTGTCTGCCTGCCTGCCTGTCTGTCTGTCTGTCTGTCTGTCTCTCTCTCTCTCTCTCTCTCTCTCTCTCTCTCTCTGCTTGTCTGATTGCAGTCCCTTGTGCGTTACATATGCGTCAGCATGCAAAATGCATGTCTTTCGGGTGTGGGCATGTATTACGTGTAGTTTGTACATGGGTCAGTGACCACAATACAAGTCATCTGAAATCAGGAGATGAACCTCTCTCTCTCTCTCCCTCTCTGTCTCTCTCTCTCTCATTCTCCCTCTCTCTCTCTCTCTCTCTCTCTCTCTCTCTCTGTCTCTGCACCTTCCCCCCTCTCTCCCTTCTCACTCTCTCCCTCTCTCTCTCTCTCTGTCTCTTCTAAACTTTCCAAACCTCTGTCTCTTTCTCTACTCTCCCCCTCTCCTCTCTCCCCCCCCCCCCCCCCCCCCCCCCCTTCTTCGCCTCTCCCCCCCCCCGTTTCGTTGCTCTTTTCCTTTCCTACTTATTTACCAAAGCTTTTCTTTTATTTTAAAAGAACGTATTAACTTAAAAACGCGTTGCCCTGTATAGTAACGTGTTTGTGGCGTTCGTCGTTCGGTGGTCCAGTTTCTCAACCTTCATTCGTTATTGTCAATTGTACCATTGTTCAGATGTCGCTGGAGCAGCCTCAGCAAACAAAGTTTTAGAGGTGGTCAGTCTGTTTCGGCCACCTGGGGACCTCTCTGACGCAAAGGCAGCGGTTCATCCACTCCAGAGGTCAGAACAGTGCAGCTTAGCCGTGTCTGAAATGACAGGCCTCGTCGTGTGTTTCTCTTCAAACCATTCCCTCAAGCCCCGGAGTGAAAATCACA
>CM065719.1:59728125-59730625 GCA_033310375.1 Conus canariensis | reverse complement strand
ATCCCCCATGGTAAAGGGCTTAAACGATGCAACAGTTCACTGCCGTCAGTCAACGCTACACTGCACCATATAGGGAGATGGTAGTGAATGAATGGTTGAAGCGAAGATACACTCCTGAATGGAGGACAGTGATTTTGTGTTGTTTCTGGTGATTGGCATTCGTTGATGAATGGACGATTGGTGTCCTGTGTGTTTCAGAGTTTCAAGCTAATGACAGAGAAAGAGGAGGGAGCTATTAACAGAGAAAGAAAAAAGTTATACCCCGCCCCTGCCCCCTCTCCAAAAAATCCCCCCCTTCTCTCTCTCTCTCTCTCTCTCTCTCTCTCTCTCTCTCTCTCTCTCTCTCTCTCTCTCTCTCTCTCATATTCACATCACACACACACGCGCATGCACACACACGCGCGCGCGCGCGCGCACACACACACACACGCGCGCGCACACACACACACACACACACACACACACACACACACACACACACACACACACACACAAAGAGTTCCATCATCTTAAAATGTTTCGCTCTTTGAAAGAGTAGACCTGAACACCCTACTCCCCCTCCTCCCCCACCCTCCTCCCCTGCTGGGGAGTTGAAGGGGGTTGCCCAAGCTCCGCCTCGAGTAATGGTAGACAGTCTTCTCTGGTTGCCAAATCTTCTCCTCCGCTTTTTTGTGTGTGTGTGTGTGTGTGTGTCCAACGCTTTCTCGGTTTACAAGTATTGCAAGAGAAAAACTAAGTTTATTCAAAGAACAAAAACAAAAACAAGTACAGAAGAAGAAGAAGAAAGAAGAAAGAAGAAGAAGAAGAAGGAGAAAGAAGAAGAAGAAGAACGAAGAAAAACGTAACAGAGAAGTCTAGCCTTGTAAATATATCCATTTTCTTTGAAGAGAATCTCGTCACAGCTCAGGAGCACGATGGAGTTGTGGTGAAAGACATCACGGTGGCCTTTCACACACCAGCAGCACTCGCTCGCGTGAACGCTCGCACTCAGACACACACACTTCCGCGCGCATGCACACAGCGTTGTCTGGTTTGTTTCAAGTGGTCTGTAAAGATCAGAAAATAATTACGGGAAGGGTGGCAAGATGTCTGAACAGGTTTTTTCTTCTTCTTTTTTTCTTTTCATAATGACCAGTCAAAGAAGAACTACTCTGTCTGACGAGCATTGCCACTGTTTGGCCATCGTCTATTCTGGAACCTGTCTGGAACAGCGAATCAAAGCGCATGTGTCATTCTGGAAAGGTCGGGAACCATGACTTATTGTCCTCTGGGTCATGAGTCCATGACCTGACATGTGAAAAGCAGTTATGGGGGACACATGGGTGTGCTTCAGTTGATGTGTGTGTGGGTTGTGTTGTAATTATTGTTGCTATTGTTGTTTAGCCGAGCTGCATATCATCAGCAAAAGGCACGGTGCTGTTCAGAATGTTTGAACATACCTGTGAAGGGAGATAAGACATCAAGTGCTTTCTCTCTCATTGTCCTTTTTCTCTGTCCAATTTTTTTTTCTCTTTTGTGTGTTTCTTCTTTTTCAAGTTTCACTATCTTTTTTCGCCTTCTCTATATTCCCTTTTAAGTTTCTGTTTTGATTTGGGTTTTTTTTTCTCTGTCTCACTAATCGTTCTCTTTAAGACAAATTCATCATTCTTGCCCTTTCAGAATGGTCAACGCTGGTCTGGCAAGGTAAATGGTGTCAGCTGTGCTATCTGCCATGTTGAGCAGTCTTTAGTTGCAACACTAGGACTGTGAAGCTGTGATGTTTGGTTTAGATGTGAAGAATGCTAAGAGCTATAAGATGGTGTGTTATTTACACCACGCACGGACTGTACGTTGACATAACAAGTCAGCATGACATACGCTTTTCTGATCAAGAGTGCATCCTGATTTAGTGTACTGTCACTTAACAACGTGTTGCCAAGTCAGTCAATATTTTTTACAGTTCGAGAAACATGATATAAAACAGCCAGTCAAAATGGAAAGGTTGGGAACCATGGTGTATTATATCTTATCAAACTACTTGTACCATTTAAGAAAGTTCGAAAACCATGATATAGACTAGTACCACTAGTCAGCATTCTTAGAACATGGCAGAAACCATTTCTGAAAACTTCGGGAATTTTCTTGAACTTCAGAACGATTCTGGCACCTCTAAAGAAACTTCCAGATATATCATAATCGAGAATGCACACACCATTTTGAAATCTAAAGCCGGGCCAGCCTGAAAGAGTTGATTGTGCCATGAGTTCAAGTAGATAGAGTGGGAGATCAGGGCCGAGTTCATTCATGCATTGTACACACCCCTTAGAATGTGGCTCCAATGTCCTAACACTGTACGCACCCCTTAGAGTGTGGCTCCAATGTCCTAACACTGTACGCACCCCTTAGAGTGTGGCTCCAATGTCCTAACACTGTACGCACCCCTTAGAGTGTGGCTCCAATGTCCTAACACTGTACGCACCCCTTAGAGTGTGGCGCCAATGTCCTAACACTGTACGCACCC
>CM065719.1:59720625-59723125 GCA_033310375.1 Conus canariensis | reverse complement strand
GTATGGTTTTTGTTTTAGCTTTTATATTGGTTGGGACGTCTGAGATCGTCTGATGGTCAGGTCCTTGCTTTTTCTCTGTTATCGGTGGTCATGTAACCCGCCCCTACCAGCTGCAAATAGGGAATAAACCCAACAAGGCCAAACGACATGGAGAGAGATAGGCTCCGCCAGATTCGACTTGGCAGGGGCACACTGCATGGGAGATGAAGGTTTCAAAGCAGATATTCTCACAAGGGCGACAGAGACAACATCAGCACTGTCCGCACTAAAACCTGTAAGGAAGGGTACAAACATCTCCAACAAATACAAGATCAGGCTCCTGCGTGCACTGATATATTCCACCTTCCTGTATGTCTGGCGAACATGGATTCTCACAGAGAAGCTGGAAGGGAGAATCCACGCCATGGAAATGAGATGTTACCGCAAGATATCAAACATCAGATATACTGATCGTATTACCAAAGACAAAGTGGGTCAAACCATCAAACAACACATCGGACAATGTGAATATCCATTGACAACAATCAAGAAAACCAAAGTACGTTGGTACGGTGATTGTAACAAGGTTGTGTGACCTTACTAAAACAGTTCTCCATGGAACTAGCACAGGAGAAAGATAAAGGCTGTTCTGATGCTTCCTACACAGAACATTATCGGTGGAGCCGCCTTCTGGTGAGAGAATAGCTGCTTGGTAAAGGAACCAGAGCAAACGAGCATCTCTGTTCTGGAGGAAAAAATAAAAGATGGAATGACAACATCACAGAATGACAGGAGAAACAGTTGCAGATCCAAAGCTTGGCACATAACCGACAGAACTGGAGAACACTGGTGAACTGTTGTTCAGTACGGTGTCCGTATGGTTCCCCATGGAGGTAAGGAAGAAGAAGAAGAAGAAGAAGAAGAAGAAGAAGAAGAAGAAGAAGAAGAATCCTCTGACAAAGACATATTTGTCTAAAATTCACTTATCTGGTTTGTGTTTCATAGGCATTACTTTCCATTCTGCTTCAGGAAGAAATGCCACCCTCCGTCTGTCTGTCTGTCTGTCTGTCTGTCTGTCTGTTTTCTCTGTCTGTCTGTCTGTCTGTCTGTCTCCTCTCTCTCTCTCTCTCTCTCTCTCTCTCTCTCTCTCTCTCTCCTCTCTCTCTCTCCCTTTTCCCTCACTCCCACCTCTCTCTATCTATCTATCTCTGTGTGTTTTGTAACATGTGCGTGTGTACGGGAGGGGGTGGGGCGACGGGAGCATGCGCGCGCGACTGTATTTGTGTGTACGTGTGTGTGCTTATACGTGCATGCGTGTGTGTGAGTATGCGTGCGTGCGTGCGTGCGTGCGTGCGTGTGTGTGACCGAGTTCACAGCCAGACATTGCCAGTTCGATTCTCACTGACGCCCTATGTAGATATCGACCGAGCTTACGCCGACGTTTCTTTTTCATCTGTCTTTTGTTTGTTTGTTTTTTGCTTGTCGTACGTAAAGGTATTTCAGAGCGAAAGGCCACGTCATGTGCCAGTCTGACGTAAATGTTAATTTGTGTTTGTATATTTTTCTGCTGTGTGCATGTGTGCCTGTGCCGCTATGAAGGTCTATTGGAACTTCCCTTTTTTTTTTTTGCTTCCTTTTTCATTCTGTGTCTCTTGCGTCTCCGCTTGTTCTAGTTGAAAGGGTACCGCAAACAGCTATATTTCGGCTTTATGGATGGTATGGTTGTTTCATCTTGGATTCGGGCGTTACAGTTTAAAAGAAAATGTATTACCGTTTGACGTCTCCTCCGTTTCCTTGATTTTTGTTTTGTTTTGTTTTCGTTTGGAAAATGAGGTACCTTTTTCCGTTCTGGTGTTATCAGTGTGGTGGTAGGTCAACTACTCACTCTTTTTCAGCATGCACACTCTTCCCGGTCCCTTTCTAACCTCCTCTTTCCTACTACACTCTTCTCCTGGCTTGCTTTTTGCCGCTGGCTGTATCTTGTTTGGTGCATGTGGACATTAAACCTGAATATGACTCTCTATCTCTCTCTCTCTCTCTCCTCTCTCTCTCTCTCTCTCTCTCTCTCTCTCTCTCTCTGTGTCTCTGTCTGTCTGTCTGTCTGTCTGTCTGTGTGTCTGTCTGTCTGTCTGTCTGTCTGTCTCTCTCTCTCTCTCTCTCTCTCTCTCTCTCTCTCTCTCTCTCTGACTGATTGTTTATCTGCCTGCCTATCTGTCCGTCTCTCTCCTTCTCTCTGTCTGTCTGTCTGACTCGCTGTCTGTCTGTCTGTCTCTCTCTCTCTCTCTCGACTCTGTCTCTCTGTCTCTCTCTATCTGTCTGTCTCTGTCTGTCTGCCTCTATGTCTGTCTGTCTCTGTCTCTCTCTCTCTCTCACTCACTCGCTCGCTCGCTCGCTTGCTCGATCGCTCGCACGCTCGATGCCCCCATCACCCTTCTCTCTCTCTCTCTCTCTCTCTCTCTCTCTCTCTCTCTCTCTCTCTCTCTCTCTCTCTCTCTCTCTTCCTGCTGTCTTCCGCTGAGCT
>CM065719.1:59713125-59715625 GCA_033310375.1 Conus canariensis | reverse complement strand
GTATAGCATGTGTGGATTTCTCATGGCTGTGGTCACACTGTGAGATCAGCGAAACTGGACATCAATCTCCCCTTTCAACCCCAGTCTCCTCTCTCTCCACTCCCCTAACCTACCTCTCTCCCGCATCCTGTCTGTTCCCCAGCCCTCATCCCCATCCCAAAGTGACAGGACTCGACACCAGGGTGGGGAGACGCCCCGCCGACCTTGGAGAGGGTTGAAATGGACACCATGGAGGGGCAACAAAGAGAAGGAGGGCGGGGGTCTGATAAACAACGTGTCTCCTTTCCGGCACACCCCCAGAACCTCTCTTGTGTGAGAGGTGCCTTTGTGTGTATGCAAATGAGGTTTTCGCTCGTGATAACAGCCTGTCAGCGTTTCTTGACCACTTCGAGACGATTTCAAAACACAGCCCTTGTGCGCGAATCATCTGTGAGTTTGCGGGCAGGTTTTCTCTCTCTCTCTCTCTCCTCTCTCTCTCTCTCCTCTCTCTCTCTCTCTCTCTCTCTCTCTCTCTCTCTTTACAGTTTGCACTCGTGTTTTCTGGCTAGAGGGCTGGATGTATAAAAAAAAAGCATTGTTTGTGCTTATCCAACAACCCTCATTGAATAAAAGTTCGTTCGTTCCTTTATTCTCTCTCTCATGTACACACACACACACGCGCGCACGCACGCACGCACACACACACACACACACACACACACACACACACACACACACACGCACGCACACTCATGTGTACACATGCATGCACACATACGCACACCCACATACACACACGCGCGCGCACACACACACACACACACACACACACATGCGCGCATGTACGCACGCACGCACGCACACATACACGCACACGGAAACACACACACACACACACACACACACACACACACACATACACTCACACACACACACGCACGCACGCACGCACCACACACACACACACACACACACACACACACACACACACACATATACGTGCGCGCACAGCACCTAATGTGAATGTTAGTTACTGTTACCAAACAAGCTGTAACGACATCTTCCTTATCCTCAGTCTATCACCAAACTAACAGTTTAATGAAACAGATTGGGATGTTTATTTTCATCTGTGGTTATGGTAGTGTTAATGGTCTTCAGTGGGTGTATGTTCCACTAGATTACTTCTGAACAACTGATGAATTCACTCTCTTGTGCAGTGAAAGGGACCTCTCACAAAGAAGAACTTGTTTGTGGTGACGCATTCCCAGCAAACAATTCAGTGAGAGCTCCAAAGAATCAAAGGCAAATCATTAATATTGTCCGGAAATAGCAACAGTTGTAGGTTGCAACAGCTTCAGGGTGTACTGTAGTCTGCTTTGGTAGGTAAAAACAGAGACGCAGATCCATTAATTACTGCCAGCTCTTTCCTGCCAGCTAAATACCACGACCTGTGTACGAAGGTGTTGTTAGAAAAAAAAGTTATGTTCAGAACTTTTCTTTTCTTCTCGTTTCATTTTCCCTGCCACCTCAGTGGCATTGCACCCACGCTGCTCGCTCGTTCCAGCCTGCCTGCTGTCCACAGCCACAGCTTGGTTTGGCCGGCAGCAGTCCTGCTACCGTAAATTCACTCTAACAGCCAGTGTCAAGTCGTCATGAGGCAACCCGCTAGTGGAGACACTGCTCTGCTGCCGTGTCATTTCGATGGCGTTCAGCGGTGCCTTTTTTGTTCCGGTATACGCAGGACAACGCCTACGAAGCCCCTTAATGACGAGAGTTAATTGCTTTGTCACGGCGCAGCGTGAGTGAGCTGTCACTCTGGAGAGCGCCACCACGTCAGTCCATCGCCAGTCCCCATGAATTCGCCGATACTGGTGACCCCAACAAAAACCTCAGCAAGGGCGTAGAGGTGGAAAGGAAATCCAAACCGAGGTTACCATAGACAATGAATAAGTAGGGTAACTCTTGCTCCCATAAGAAAACCTAACACAGAGTAGCTTTTATTCGAGACTGGCACAGCCTTTTAAGCTTGAATAAAGTCAGACAAATACAAAGACGAACAATCTAATAGTGGGGGAAAACAAGCGCAGGCAAACAACCCCTCCGTCACCATTGTTGGCCTGTGCTTGTTTTCTACCACTATTAGATTGTTCGTCTTTGTAATTGTCTGACTTTATTCACGTTTAAAAGGCTGTGCCAGTCTAGAATAAAAGTTACTCTGAGTTAGGTTTTCTTATGGGAGCAAGAGTTACCCTACTTGTTTATTGTCTATTGTTCACTGTTTCCTGCCTCATTTCATGTTCAATGAGGTTACCATGACAGCGTGGCTTCAAGTGTCACAGATTTGGACATTTTTTAGGCTGGTCGATGAGGAAGAGAATTATGAAAATGATGCTACCGATCTCCATTTTAGTCTGAGAGTGCATGACGCTTACTTTCACAACATGTACCGGCGTTAACTAACCAGGCCCGAGAGTGGCAGACAGCTGCAATGTTGGTCAGGAAATTTTAGCAACACTGTCAG
>CM065719.1:59705625-59708125 GCA_033310375.1 Conus canariensis | reverse complement strand
TTCCATAGAACATCAAACGACTGTGTGAGTGAGAAAACGGAGCGATGGATTCCAGACAAGTTTGGGAAGCTCGCGGCAGAGCGAGGGGGAGGGAAGAGGCGAAGGAGGGCGGGGGGGGGGGGGGGGGGGGGGGAGGGAGGAAAGAGGAGGGAGGGATGAGAGAGGGCCGGTCGGCTGGCAGGGAAAGGGGAGAGGAGTAAAGGGAGGCGAGGTGGTGGCGAGGCAGCAGTGGAATCAGTGGCAGTACGCCCCACAGGCGGCAAAGTGAGGAGAGAGAGAGAGAGGAGGAGGAGGAGTGCGTGCGCTTGCTGTGTTGGAGTATGTTCCAAAGTGTGAGTGGATGGAGCTGGGCATTACTTTGTTTTCCTTTTAACTCGTTCCCTAGTCTCCGAAAGGGCGCCAGTATTGTAGGAGTTCACCCAATAAAAAGCTCAACAAAACCCCACTCTTGAAATGTCAAGAGTTTGGTCTGGAACTTCGCGGCGGCACTTTGTGTGGTGAGAGAGTGTGCGCGCGTGTGTGCGTGCGTGCGTGCGTGCGCGCGCGCAGTGTGTATTTGGAAAGCCTTGGCGATTTCACTCTGTCATGGGACGTGATGGATGAGGAGTGAAAAACCAAAGAGCAGCAGAAAAAAAAAGTTTCTGTGGAGGTGTGAAGAGTGAGACAAGTCTTCATTTTCTGCGGCACTGGATGACAAAAGACAGCTTGGTGGGGGAGGAGAGTCTGGGCCGTGTGTGATTGCGGGCTGTTGTGTCACCAGTCAGGGATAGACGGGGAAACAGTCTCAGTCGGCCTGGATTTCAGAGGCTGGCGGGATCTTCGTTTCCAACGGATGTCAACCCCTTCTCAAAATAAGTTCGGGTATTATCAGTGGACACGCGAGTGTGCCAACTTCTGTTGGTGTTGTGAGTGCGCGCGTGTGTGCGCTTTTGATTTCTGAATAGAATTCCCCTCTCTCTCTTAGAATCGTACCCTTCCCCACCCCACCCCCTCATTTCCTCCCTCCCAAACGTATTTTAAGAAAAACCGGTCAACGAAAAGTTTGAGGCGTACTGTGAAGCAGGCTTTAATTAAACGTCTCACGGAGGTTTTGTTTCTGATTGACGTGGTGTTTGCCCCCGGGAAGTATTCTGCTTTCTGAGATCCGCAGCAACTACAACAACAACAAGAAGAAGCAGAAAAGTTACAGGCCTGTCTGTGGAAGGAGCCGCTGAAAAATGGAAAGCGAGCATCGTGCTCTTTTGCACCCTCCCTCTCTTTCTCTCACTCTCTGGAATTGGCAGATTTCCACGACCAAAAACCGGCGGCGAAGTTGTCCTGGTTCTATATTTTGTGTGCTTAGCATTTGAAAGAAGCAGAGAAGGAACCGAGTTTGTGTTGGTAGTGTGAAAGCCGTAGGAATGTTGGTGCAGTGGAGGCATACATGTGTGTGTACTAGATCCATAACTTGAGACTGGAATTGGAAAGAAGAAGAGATGTTTTTGTGACTGCCGCATGAACCTTGCGATACTGGATATATACTTTTTTTTTTATTTCTACACGGAGTGATCAGGGTGTAGAATCAAACAACAGTACGGAAACTTCGTTGCAGAGAGAGGTTTCTATGCACAGGAGAACTCAGTAGAGCTGAAATTGAGAGTTAAGAAATGTGTTTTGATTCGTATGAAGAAGATATATCTTAACAGACTACACAGAAACATAACAGTATCTTTCTGGCATTTGAACCTAGGAGGAAAAAGTGCTCGTGTAAAAACTCCGCGCTACAGGTAACTGATGGATAGGTGATTCATTTCTGGTCAGCCATTGAGCTCAAAGAAATTAATTAAAGCGACTTGTGTGAGACTACTACTGGTGTGTGCGTGTGTGTGACTGTGACTGTGTCTTGCTACAAGCGGATGGATATACTTTGCAGTGGCTTCGGAGCTGAGCCAGAAAAGCCGAGGGGAATATTGTGTGCATGCCACGTGTAGCTGAGGCCAAGACAATGGTGCGCCACATGCGGATACGGGTGGTGGTGCTGCTGATGAGCCTCCTCCTGGGGTCGTGCAGGGGGCAAGACAACCAGCAGGAGGGCAATGGTGAGTGATGTTCCTTGTACTTCTTGTCGGTTTGCTGTCGGTGTACTTTCTTGTATGGAACTCTCAGAGCGAGAGAGAGAGAGAGAGAGAGAGAGAGAGAGAGAGGGAGAGAGAGAGAGACGGGGAGAGAGAGAGGGAGATAGAGGAGAGAGAGAGAGAGGGGGGAGAGAGAGAGAGACAGGGAGAGAGAGAAATGTTAAAGTGTATAGTTTGCATAGTGTATAGTGTACGCAAACACAGCGAGAGAGAGAGAGAGAGAGAGAGAGAGAGAGAGAGAGAGAGAGAGAGAGAGAGAGAGAGTTTTAAAGAGAGGAAGGAGTGAGAAGATGGAAGCAGGATAGGACAGAAGAAGACAAAAAGAAAAACACGCGCACACACACACAAACACAACACACACACACACACACACACACACACACACA
>CM065719.1:59675625-59683125 GCA_033310375.1 Conus canariensis | reverse complement strand
AGAGAGAGAGAGAGAGAGAGAGAGAGAGAGAGGAGGAGAGAGAGAGAGAGAGAATCGAAACAGCTCTCTATATATACAGAGAGAGAATCAAGAATCAAAATAGCCTGAGAGAGAGAGCAAATCAAAATAGCTCTATGTCCTAACCAGCCACGTTATGTGGGAATGAGAGAGAGAGAGAGAGAGAGAGAGAGAGAGAGGTCTCCAGTTCAACCGCTCTCATCTGTCATCTGTACTGATAGTCAGACAGCTTAATGGAGATGCATGGAGCGAACGATGAAAGACGGATCCCCGTGTGTTCGCTGGTAGGAAAACTGGGGAAAGGGGGGGGGGAGGGAGGGGGGGGGGGAGGTGGGGGGAGAACGCCTCTGGCATCTTATCAGGCTGATTACAGTTTTGATGTTTCGGCTTCAAGCTGGGTCCCCGGGCGTCCTCGACCCTCACTCACTCCCTCCCCTCCCAATACCCGCCTGCGTCCTCATCCGCCCACCCCCTTCCCTCCCAACCCCGCCCCCTCCCCGCATCGTCTTGCCCCAATCCCCAATCCCCCTTCTGTCTGTCTGTCTGTCTGTTCTGTCTCTCTCTCTCTCTCCTCTCTGTCTGTGCGTGTGTCCGTCTGTCTGTCTGACTCTCTCTCTCTCTGTCTCTCTGTATGTGTGTGTGTGTGTGTGTTGTGTGTGTGTGTGACTCTCTCTCTCTCTCTCTCTCTCTCTCTCTCTCTCTCTCTCTCTCTCTGTCTGTCGGGGGGCGCCAACGGGAGTTTCGCGCGTCAAGTCGCACCTGATAGCTCTCCGTTTGATTTCATGCTTTGCAGTGATTCAAGTGTACCTACCCCACACAGTTTTGGTCAGTGTACGTCAGAAGTACCATGCCATCTGGAGCGTTGGACTTTAGGGCCTCTTGTGGCTCCTTTCTCTCCGTTTTCCTGGTCTTCATGATGAAGCGAGCTAGGCAAAAACTGTCAATGCGAGTCGCCATATTGCAGCTGAAAAGGAGAGTGGACGGTGTTGTGGCAGGCCTGCTCCTCACGTATTTGTTCTGGGGGAGCCTTCTGCTTCGTTGTGGAGATATTGAAACTAATCCTGGCCCCAACCCTGCACAAGGACGCGACAGCACCAGGCAGACCCGATTCTCCAGCACTGGGGCGAGCAGTGGCAGAGTGAGTCTGGAGAAACCTGTCAACCCTCAGGGAGGCGCCTCTAACCAGCCAGTGAAAGAGCCGTCCTGTCCGACCTCATGACCATGTTCCAGTCGATAGACCGGAAATTTGACGAGGTCAAGCAGGACATACGTGTTCTCCGTGAGGGGTATGCGGCCATGCAGGAGGAGCTGAGAGGGCTGAGGCGGGAGGTGGACGACCTTCGGCAGCAGAACCACGACCTGCAGAGAAGGAACGACGACCTGGTCTCGAGAATGGACAACCTGGAAAGGAAGGCGGACGACCTGGAGGGGAGGTCCAGGCGAAACAACATTCTCTTCTATGGTCTCGCCAGGAAGGAGAATGAGACAAGCGCGCAGTGTGAGGACATTATTAGGGAACTTATCACTGATCAGCTGGAACTGTCTCGCGACGTAGAATTCGATAGGGTCCATCGTGTCAGTTCCAAACCGGATTCCCCGATAATTGCACGATGTGTTTTTTATAAACAGAAAATGGACATACTTAGAGTGAAGCGGAAACTCAAGGGCACCAAAATCTTTGTAGGGGAGGACTTTTCCACAAGAGTGAGAGACATAAGAAGAAAACTGACCCCTCATCTTAAACAGGCAAAAAGTGACGGGAAACGTGCCGCAATGATCCACGATCATCTCCTTGTGGACGGAACTCGTTAACGTTGGACTCGGGTGATCGTCTTGTGGCAATGAAATAGGGGTTAGGCCGGTCCTGTATTTATCCTTGTTTTTTGTCCGCTGCTGTGAAAGGAACGCATACTGAGTCGACGCCGGTGGCCTTGTCACAGCGCGACAGTGTCAGCGAGTTGGCGCCACGTGAGAATTGTGCGCCCGTGTTCTGTGACGAGGTTTCTGTGTCGCCGGTACACGTGAACAGCTCTGTTGACGATGTGTCAAATCGAAATGTGTGTAGATTGACCTCGTCAGTGACGAATAATGAGTTTGATGATGTAAATGTATGTAATAAAACGAAACCCTTTTCATTCCTTCATTGGAACGTTAATGGACTACTCACAAAAATACATGATCATGATTTTGTTTCGTATGTTTGTTCCTTTGATTTTGTTTGTTTAGTTGAGACGTTTGTAGAAGATTTTCAGGTGCCTATTTTTAAAGGGTACACATTGTTCTGTAAGCCTGCTGTTAAACTGTCGGCACACGGAAGACGTTCGGGTGGAATTATATGTTTGATAAGAAATGAGCTCTTTCTTTTGTCAAACCTATATGTGTGGAGTCTCATCTTTTTTATGCTTTTGTGTTGGATAAATGCCTTTTCGGCATTGAAAGACACATTATGTATGTTTGTGCTTATATACCGCCAGAGAACTCACCATATTATGTGCATTTTGATTATGAAAATGGTGTTTCTTTATTGGAAGATTTTTTTGTGATTGTTTGCTTTATAACAAAGAACATGATATGTACATAGTAATAATGGAGATTTAAATAGCAGAACCTCAAATATATCTTGCGACTTAGAATCCAATGTGTGTGATTTTGTTAATCAACATTTGAGTGGGCCTTTGAACCTGAACAGAAATTCTGAAGACCTTGTGATTAATAATTATGGCAAAATGTTACTTAACATGTGCACTGTTTTTGACCTGTGTATTTTGAACGGTATGTGTGAGGGTGACCTTCAAGGTCATTACACGTACATAGCTGATAATGGTAACAGTGTAGATGATTATTTTTTACTGTCGTATGATTTGTATTCAAGAGTGTCTGATAGCATCAGAATGAATGTGTCTGATAGAATTGAATCTGACCATTTGTCTTTGGAATTATATATTCATTTCCCTATGAATAATGAGATTTGTGTTCAGGATGATGTTCAAATTTTCGAAAAGTTTGTATGGGACGAAACCCATAGCAATGTGTTCAGAGATAACATCTGTTCAAACGACATGCAAAGGCAGTTTGAAATGGCAATCAGTTTAATAGATATAAATATCAACGAAGCACTTGAGGTTTTTAATCATTGTATAAAAGATGCAGCAGACTTTATGAAGAAACAAATATACATTGGTAGGTACGTGAAAGATGACGACTGGTATGATAAAGAATGTCGTGCAGCCAGGAAAACTGTACGCAATTTGTTGACGAAATTTAAGCGTACTTTGTCTCCACCTGATCGCACTTCTTTATGTATAGCAAGACGTGAATATAAACATTTGTTAAAGAGAAAAGAGAAGAAATTCAATGAGACTCTATTAACTGACTTATTACGATCTGTAAATAACCAAAAAGATTTCTGGGAATCTGTGCGTAAAATATCTACAAAAAGAAGGCAGATATCGAATGACATTAGCATAAGCGATTGGTATGTACACTTTAAAGAATTGTTAGAAAGAAAAGACAAGTTTGATAATGTTCTGGTTCAGGGAGAAAGTAATAGTGACCAAAGTGCTTATGATGCTGTTAAGAATGATGATGTTTATGACAATGTTGATAATGATGATGATGATGACCATGCTGCTGTTGCTGCTTTTGATGATGATGATGGTGATGATGATGAAGAAAATAACGATGGTAACGGCGAAAATAATTTGAATCAACCTATCTCAGTAGAAGAAGTTTTGATTGCGCTGAAAACACTGAAAAGTCGCAAGGCTGCCGGTCCGGATAAAATCATAGGGGAATTTATTAAAAATGCCTGCAAATCAAATTTGGTTATGGAATTTTTGGTAAAATTTTTTAATTCTCTGTTTGAGAGAGGCATATATCCTGAAGGTTGGTGTGAGTCAATTGTTGTGCCACTATATAAAAAGGGTAATGTTACCAATCCAAATAACTACAGAGGAATCTCATTGTGCAATGTTTGCAGCAAACTGTATAGTGCAATTATTAATAAAAGACTTCAAGTGTGGGTTGATGACAATAACATTACAGGTGAGTTTCAAGCTGGGTTTAAACAAAATCGTTCCACCATAGACCATATGTTCACATTATTGGCTTTTATTCAAAAACAATTTTGTCTGAACCGTAAGTTGTATGTTGCTTTCATCGATTTTGAGAAAGCGTTTGACTCTATCAATAGAACTATACTTTGGCCTATCTTGTTAAAAAACGGTATTCGTGGAAAGATGTATAAATGCATTATGAGTATGTATGATTGTGTAAAGGCAAAGGTACGATGTGGTGCTGCTTTAACTGATTATATCAATTGCACATCAGGTGTTAAGCAGGGTGATGTTTGCAGCCCAGTTTTGTTTTCTTTATTCATTAATGAGCTGACTTTGGAGGTGATAAACTCTGGAAGACATGGTGCCCATTTTGTAAATGATGCTATGGAAATATTTATTCTACTGCTTGCCGACGACGTGGCATTAATGTCTGAGACAGTAATAGGCCTCCAAACTCAACTAAACAGTTTGCAAAGGGCAGCTAATTCACTCCAGCTGAAAGTAAATTTGAGTAAAAGTAATATAATCGTTTTCAGAAAAGGGGGTTACCTTTCCTCTCGGGAAAAATGGACATACGATGGGGCAAATATGCCTGTTGTAAATGTATATAAATATTTAGGTGTATATTTCTCTACGCGATTACGTTTCACTTTCGCATGTAAAGATATTGCTTGCAGAGCCAAAAATGCATTGCTATGTTTTATGAAGAAGTTGTCGAAGCTGAATAATGAATCTCTTGCTTTGTTTTTGAAATTGTTTGATGCTCAAATCCTGCCTATGCTACAATATGGGGCTGAACTGTGGGGTCTTGATGCCGCCGCTGCACAATGCGAAAAGGTTCATTTATTTGCTTTAAAAAAGTTCTTGGGTGTATCATCACAAACCCCAAATGATCTTGTGTATGGAGAGACTAACAGATATCCCATATCTTTGCACTTCACCGTTAAATGTATCAAGTACTGGCTCAAATTAACTCAGATGGCTGAACATAGATTACCCCATAAAGCTTATAAAATGCTGATAGAACTAGACAATAGAGGCAAGATGAACTGGGTGTCACGTGTTAAGGCGAAATTATATGAACATGGTTTCGGGTACGTATGGCTTAACCAAGGTGTCGGAGATATGAGCAGTTTTCTTCGTACCTTTAAAGAAAGACTAATTGACTGTAGGTGGCAAGACTGGAATTTTCTGTTCAGAATAGTGACAGGTTTAGTTTCTATAGAACATTTATTGATGTGCATTCTCTGCCAACGTATATGTCAATGACCATGGACAGGCACTTGAAGTTTGTGATGACAAAATTTAGAGTTGGTGTTTCTGATATTCTTGTTCATCACTGCCGTTATAGACAAGTAAATGCCTCCGGTCTGCTGTGTCCATTATGTCGACAGTCAAGAGAAGATGAAGTACATTTTGCATTAACTTGTCCAGAGTTACAAGATATAAGAGAAAAGTTTATTCCCCCAAAATTTTTATACAAGACCTTGCTTATTCAAGCTTATTTTGTTAATGTCATCTGCAAATGAAAACACTGTAAAGCAGTTCGCAGTATTTTTATTCAAAGCTTTCAAACGGCGAAGCATTTGTGCATTGTAATTATTATTATTAGTTTTGTAAAGCGACTTTGTTATGTTCATGTATATCCCCCTTCTGAGGGGCCAAGGCCTGTAAGAATAAAACATCTGAATCTGAATCTGAATCTCTCTGTCTGTCTGTCTGTCTGTCTGTCTGTCTGTCTGTCTCTCTCTCTCTCTCTCTCTCTCTCTCTCTCTCTGTCTGTATGTATGTATGTATGTGTGTGTGACTCCCTCCTCTCTCTCTCTCTCTCTCTCTCTCTCTCTCTCCTCTCTCTCTCTCTCTGTATGTGTGTGTGTGACTCCATCCTCTCTCCTCTCTCTCTCTCTCTCTCTCTCTTGTATGTGTGTGTGTGACTCCATCCTCCTCTCTCTCTCTCTCTCTCTCTCTCTCTCTCTCTCTCTCTCTCTCTCTCTCTCTCTCTCCCCTCTCTCTCTCTCTGTTCACTGTGTTTGTGTCAGTGTACTACACGCATCCTCAAATTTTCGACCATTTCTGTGCGCGCACAAATGTTACATGAATAAACATATGCACAAACCCTCATGGGGGCGCAAGTGCTAATGTACCTCGCACCCCTTCACACTCCAACTCCGTAAGGGTGCCTTCAAGACCAGTTGGATTTCTGACCTTCAAATTACATTTCAGAAAGACAGGGAAGGATGTTGGAAGGGAGCCAGAGAGAGAGAGAGAGAGAGAGAGGTGTTGTGTGTTGTTTAGAAGACAGAGAAAAGAGACAGGGAAACACACACACACACACACACACACACACACACACACACACACACACACACACACACACACACACACTTCAGAGAGAGAGAGAGAGAGAGAGAGAATGAGATGGACACAAGCAGAAAGAGACAGACAGATAGACAGGCAGGCAGACAAACAGAAAGACAGACAGAGATGGAGGTGGTGGTGGTGGTGGTGGTGGTGGTGTGTGTGGTGTGTGTGTGTGTGTGTGTGTGTGTGTGTGTGTGTGTGTTACAGAGTCGAAAAAGTCGACGGTCTGACCTAACTGCAGACAGACTGGGAGCCGAGAAACCCAGTCCCTCCCAATCGGCACCGTTCAGTCATTCTCTGGGTGTTGGATAAAAGAGATGTTGGCAAGCAATTCCAGCGCCAGCCGGACCCAGCTGTATTTACTCCTGTGCTGGTCAGTGACTGGCAACGATGGTAGTAACCAGAATTCCCCGCAGTCCTCTTCAGACCTTTCTTCGCGGGCTTGGTGCCCGGCGCTCCATTTCTGCTGTTCTGCCGTCGCTCGGATCAATCGCTTGATCGTTTGAACCATTTTCCCCAAAGGAACGACTTCGACTTCGACTGGTCTGCTGGTTCACACACTGTTGCGCTGGGGCGCGCACGAGCAAGCGAACGAGCGAGTGAGCGGGAGAGAAAGAGAGAGAGAGAGAGAGAGAGAGAGAGAGAGAGGAGAGGAGGAGAGAGAAGAGAGGAGGGGGAGGAGGGAGAGAGACAAGATGGACGGACGGACGGAGAGACAGACATAGAAATAAGAAATAACACACACACACACACACACACACACACACACACACACACACACACACACACACACACACACCTAGACAGACACAGACAGACAAAAAGAGAGACAGACAGACAGACAGGCAGACAGAGAGACAGACAAAAATGGAGAGAAAGAAATGGACAGACAGGCAGACAGACAGACAGACAGACTGTCCGAGAGAAAGACAGGGGTGGAGTGGGGGTTAGGCCTAGTGGGGAAGGGGGGGGGGGGTGGAGTAACAGAGACAAAAAAAAAAAAGAAGTCGAAACAGACCTGGCCACAGACTGGGAGCCGAGAAACCCAATCCCTCCCAATCGG
>CM065719.1:59674185-59675525 GCA_033310375.1 Conus canariensis | reverse complement strand
TTTGTTTATGGAATTTTTGGTAAAATTTTTAATTCTCTGTTTGAGAAGGCATATATCCTGAAGGTTGGTGTGAGTCAATTGTTGTGCCACTATATAAAAAGGGTAATTTACCAATCCAAATAACTCAGAGGAATCTCATTGTGCAATGTTTGCAGCAAACTGTATAGTGCAATTATTAATAAAAGACTTCAAGGGGTGGGTTGATGACAATAACATTAAAGGTGAGTTTCAAGCTGGGTTTTAAACAAAATCGTTCCACCATAGACCATAATGTTCACATTATTGGCTTTTATTCAAAAACAATTTTGTCTAAACCGTAAGTTTTATTTGCTTTCATCGATTTTAGAGAAGCGTTTGACTCTATCATAGAACTATACTTTGGCCTATCTTGTTAAAAAACGGTATTCGTGGAAAGATGTATAAATGCATTATGAGTATGTATGATTGTGTAAAGGCAAAGGTACGATGTGGTGCTGCTTTAAACTGATTATATCAATTGCACATCAGGTGTTAAGCAGGGTGATGTTTGCAGCCCAGTTTTGTTTTCTTTATTCATTAATGAGCTGACTTTGGAGGTGATAAACTCTGGAAGACATGGTGCCCATTTTGTAAATGATGCATGGAAATATTTATTCTACTGCTTGCCGACGACGTGGCATTAATGTCTGAGACAGTAATAGGCCTCCAAACTCAACTAAACAGTTTGCAAAGGGCAGCTAATTCACTCCAGCTGAAAGTAAATTTGAGTAAAAGTAATATAATCGTTTTCAGAAAAGGGGGTTACCTTTCCTCTCGGGAAAAATGGACATACGATGGGGCAAATATGCCTGTTGTAAATGTATATAAATATTTAGGTGTATATTTCTCTACGCGATTAAGTTTCACTTTCGCATGTAAAGATATTGCTTGCAGAGCCAAAAATGCATTGCTATGTTTTATGAAGAAGTTGTCGAAGCTGAATAATGAATCTCTTGCTTTGTTTTTGAAATTGTTTGATGCTCAAATCCTGCCTATGCTACAATATGGGGCTGAACTGTGGGGTCTTGATGCCGCCGCTGCACAATGCGAAAAGGTTCATTTATTTGCTTTAAAAAAGTTCTTGGGTGTATCATCACAAACCCCAAATGATCTTGTGTATGGAGAGACTAACAGATATCCCATATCTTTGCACTTCACCGTTAAATGTATCAAGTACTGGCTCAAATTAACTCAGATGGCTGAACATAGATTACCCCATAAAGCTTATAAAATGCTGATAGAACTAGACAATAGAGGCAAGATGAACTGGGTGTCACGTGTTAAGGCGAAATTATATGAACATGGTTTCGGGTACGTATGGC
>CM065719.1:59664185-59666685 GCA_033310375.1 Conus canariensis | reverse complement strand
GTCTCTCTCTCTGTATGTCTCTTTGTCTGCTCTCCTCTCTCTCTCTCTCTCTCTCTCTCTCTTCCCTGTCACGTCTTGGTCGCAAATCTCTCTTCTCTTCCCCTCTCTCTCTCTCTCTCTCTCTCTCTCTCTCTCTCTCTCTCTCTCTCTCACACACAACACACACACACACACACTACCACTCTCTCTCTCTCTCTCTCTCTCTCTCTCTCTCTCTCTCTCTCTCTCTCTTCCTCTCTCTCTCTCTTTAGGGCAAAGCACCCGGAAATGATCATCGCGTGCGTACTGTAATTAGTAATGGGCAAACAGTGGCACGCATCCAACTGACTGGAACATCCAATTAATCCCCCTGTCAGTATTCCAAGCTATCTTCCTTTCCTTGCTTTCTCTCTTTCTTCTCTCTTCTTTCTTGCTCTTTCTTTCTCTCTCTTCTCCTCTCTCTTCTTTCTTCTCTCTCTCTCCTCTCTCTCTCTCTCTCTCTCTCTCTCTCTCTCTTCTCTCTCTCTCTCTCTCTCTCTTGCCTTCTTTCTTGCTTTCTTTCTCTCTCTTTCTTGTCTTTCTTCTTTCTCTCCCCCTGTCTCTGCCTTCTTTCTTTCTTTCTTTCTCTCTCTGTCTTGCCTTCTTCTCTCTTTCTTTCTCTCTCTTTCTTGCTTCTTTCTTTCTCTTCTTCTTCTCTCTCTCTTTCTCTTCTTCTCTTCTCTGTCTTCCTTCTTCTCTCTCTTCTCTCTTTTCTCCTCTCTCTCTCTCTCTCTCTCTCTCTCTCTCTCTCTCTCTCTCTCTCTCTTCTCTCTCTCTCTCTCTTGCCTTCTTTCTCTCTCTTTCTTTTTGCCCTAGCTGCTGGGCTCCGTCCAGATTCGTCCTTTTAGCTTTGTGAAATCATGTTTATTCATCAATTTATTTCATTAACTCTCTGTCAGTCTTGTCTGTCTCTGTCTGTCTGTCTGTCTCTCTCTCTGTCTCTGTCTCTCTCTGTCTCTCTCTCTCTCTCTCTCTCTGTCTGCCTCTCTCTCTCTCTCTCTCTCTCTCTCTCTCTCTCTCTCTCTCTCTCTCTCTCTCTCTGTCCCCCTCACTATCTCTCGCTGTCCGTCTATTTATCCATCTGTCTGTACGTCTGGTCTGTTTGTCTATTTCTCTATCTGTCTGTCTATCTAGCTATCTATAAGTCTGTCTGTCTGTCTGTCTGTCTAGCTATTTATCTGTTTGTTTATTTGTGTTTTCATTCATTCGTTTCTTCATTTACCAATAACAGACAAGTGCGACAGTGCGATAACAATTAAGTGCAAAAGTAAAGGCAGAGAACTCTTAAAGCATTATTTATTGATGTGTTTGATCGTCTCTTTGTTTATTTCCATTAGGTGAACTTGATTGCTATTGGACATTCAACACATTGATATTTACAGATCTCGTTATGTGGTTCAAAACACGGATCGCTGTGTGTGTGTGTGTGTGTGTGTGTGTGTGTGTGTGTGTGTGTGTGTGTGTGTGTGTGTGTGTGTGTGTGCGTGCGTGCGTGCGTGCGTGCGTGCGTGGTGTGTGTGTGTGTGTGTGTGTGTGTGTGTGTGTGTGTGTGTGTGTGTGTGTGTGTGCGTGTGAGTGTGTGTGTGTGTGTGTATGTGTGTGTGTTTGAGAGAGAGAGAGAGAGAGAGAGAGAGAGAGAGAGAGAGAGAGAAGATGGAGTTTGTGTAGGCAGGGTGTGCATAACAGCATTTGATGTTGATGTAGTGATTTGATACACATTAAAAGCTTGCCACGGCATCACTGTAATCCAGTTTTTTTTCCCTCAATGATATGAAGATATGGGTATAACTCCACTCGATTTCTGTTTTAAAAAACAACTGATTAACAATTCTTGCATCCTTATGGCTTCACCTGGCAATGGTTTTGTTTTCAATGACGAAAGAAAAAAGGGGTGGTGGTGATGATTATAGATGGGGCGTGTTCAAGAGTAAACATTAGATCTACCACTGAACACATTATATTCAGCGTCTTTTGAATTTATCTAGCGTCTTTTGAATTATTTTCTTTTGTAGCAAGAAAAAAAAAAAACTAACACCACACTGGACAACACGTGAAGACAGATGGTCAGCGGAAACGGTCCTTCTTGTCGCTGTTCGCACGCAGGATTCGAACTGGCAACGCCTGACTATGTACTCGGTACTTACTACCGAGTAAGTGTGGGACTCACCATCATGTCGGAGACATTCAGGCTAAACGTCCTATCCCACCAAAGGCAATATGGCGGATGGACATACCTACCCCCCCCCCCACCCCCCCCCCCCCCCCCACCCCAGGAGAGAACAGGGGAGGATCCTGTTTAACACCAACACCGATTCGGAAAGGATATTCAAGAGGGCAGCTTCAACAGGTGAACCGCGATTTTTATTAAGAACCAACTGCAAGAAAGTTTACAAAATTTGGCGAATTACATGACATGGCAAGAAAGAGACAGAGATGAATAATAAAGACAGGATTTCAGCAGTGCCTCCCCCCCCCCCCCCCC
>CM065719.1:59649185-59656685 GCA_033310375.1 Conus canariensis | reverse complement strand
GGAACTGTCCGGTCTTACCATCACCGCTGTTTGCGAGAGCCCGGTGGTTCGACTGTACTTAATGAAGGCTAATGACTCTAGTTTGGAGAGTGTTCACGCTATAAACGTTTCAGTCTGACCTGAGTTAGGTACAGAACATCACGCGTTCCTAATTGAAGGTTAGTGTGCGTGTCGTTCTGACATGAGTGTTTGCACAAAAATACTCTGTATTTAAACAGTTCTTACAATGACTCTGTATGAGTGTGTGTGTGTGTGTGTGTGTGTGTGTGTGTGTGTGTGTGTGTGTGTGTGTGGTGTGTGTGTGTGACAGATAGGCAGACAGAGAGCATTCGTGACTGCACATGCCAAAGGTTCGCTGTATTTTTGCAAGGTCGGCCTGTTCTCAATCTAAAGTGTAATTACTTCTATATAAATTTCGCGGTGCATGACCTTTTTTCTTACAGAAGTTAATTAGAATGTTGTTGTTTTTCAAACGACAGCAAAGAACAGACATTGCAATAACCATTGTTTTCTACACAATTCGGGTTTTTGTTGAAGAAAAGCTATTGCTGTTGTCTGTGTGTTTACCAGTTCTTGTATCTCGTTCCACCCCCACTCCCTACCCACTCACCCCATCTCCCTATTCTTATGTTTTTAATTAGATCATCAACCCCGTCACGTAATCAGACGTTGCTCTGCTCATCCTTTGTGATGTCCAGCCTGTGAGCTGTGCAAGACGTTGCTCTGCTCATCCTTTTTGATGTCCAGCCTGTGAGCTGTGCAAGACGTTGCTCTGCTCATCCTTTTTTATGTCCAGCCTGTGAGCTGTGCAAGACGTTGCTCTGCTCATCCTTTTTTATGTCCAGCCTGTGAGCTGTGCAAGACGTTGCTGTGTGTCCAGCCTGTGAGCTGTGCAAGACGTTGCTCTGTGTCCAGCCTGTGAGCTGTGCAAATGAAATCCGGCCCTGTCCATTTCCTCGCCATTGAAATATCGCCCAGACAAAACCAGTGCATTCGTTTGCACGTGCTCTTCCTGGTTTGTTTGTTGTGTGTGTGTGTGTGTGTGTGTGTGTGTGTGTGTGTGTGTGTGTGTGTGTGTGTGTGTGTGTGTGTGTGCGCGTGTGCGTGCGTGCGCATGCGTGTGTGTGTGTGTGTGTGTGTGTGTGTGTGTGTGTGTGTGTGTGGTGTGCTTGTTTGTTTATATCTTTTGTTTGTTTGTGTTGTCTCTTCGCTAATGAAATAATGCGTTTCACCCGTGTCTTTTAGCAGGTGTGCTTGTCTGGGTCAAGGTGACATGGTGGACAGATGGAACGTGTGTTGTGGTGCTGTCTAACCCAGCCAGCCCTTACTGGGAATTAAGCATGGAATCAATGTTGAACTGCTTTGAAAATGTTTTTTTCGAAATTATTATTCATGCCTGATTTTACGTGTGATACGAAATGTTTATATAAGCGTGACGAAGAAAACGAGTAGTATTTGTACGTTTGAAATAGTAGTCTAGCGCATGCTTGTACATGCTAAAAAAAAAAAAAAAGGAAAAGAAAACAAGATGCGAAGCATATAAACGTACTCCCAGTTTTCCAAACCGCTTATAAATCGGCCAAGTGCTTTGTGAGATAAGAAATAAAGGCAAAATAACGGTTTTAAACGGTTATTTAACCGATGTACACTTTTGAAACATTTATTTTAGTCCTCACTGGGCTAAAACCTGTGTACATACCAAATTTCATCCAGATCGGACAATATGTCAAGAATAACGGTTTTTAACGGTCAGATTTTGAAACACTACATGGAAGTGCCATTTGTGTGTGATAACCTTTCTATATACAAAATGTTATTAAAACCCACCAATATGTAAAAAAATAACGGCAAAATAACGGTTTAACGGTTATATAACCGATATACACTTTTGAAACCGGTATTTTAGTCCTCACTGGGCTAAAGCCTGTGTACATATCAAATTTCATCCAAATCGGACAATATGTCAAGAATAACGGTTTTTAACGGTCAAATTTTGAAACACTATATAGAAGTGGTTTGGGTCCGATAGTCCGACACTTCACGATTCCGACGTTTCGATAGTTCGACAAATCACGATTCCGACGTTTCGACAATCCGACAATTTTGTCGGACCAACGAAACTTGTTTTGTAATGTTTTATTTTGTGCCAATAGTTCGACACATCACGATTTCGACGTTTCGGTAGTCCGACGTAATGATACACCGACACGGCACTCTATGTTCCCCCAGGTCTATGTTCCCCGGGGCTATGTTGCCCCAGGTCCAATTAGTGCAACTATTGACGAGTTTGACCAGTGGTCAGTGGTGGTCAGTGCCACTGACCAGTGGTCATATTTGCCTATTTTCACCATTTGACTGCTAATTAGTGCAGTATGACTGGGTTGTGTGTCGGATTATCGAAACGAGTTGGAATTGTCGGAATCGTGGGATGTCGGACTATCGCTACTTTTTCTTAGTGTCGGATTATCGAAACATCTGAACGTGGGGTGTCGGACTACCGATGTGTCGGACTATCGAAACGTCGGACTACCAGGCCCAGCCCTATAGAAGTGCCATTTGTGTGTGATAACCTTTCTATATACCAAATTTCATTAAAATCCACCTATATATAAAAAATAACGGTTGTTTAATCCATTTTCAGCATTACATCACTTACATATGGACAGAGGCTCCGATTTGTCACAAGATCATCCAAACCGCTTATAAATTGGCCATGTACTTTCTGAGATATTCCATAAAGAAGAAAAACCGTTATAGGCCGTTACAGCCGTTAGTAACGGCTATAGCGGTAAACTAAAACATGGGGCATCATCCTTGGCCCATAATGAACATACCTACAAATTTTCAGAAAGATCGGCCCAGTAGTTTTGTCTGGAGCGAGTAGAACACATTTTGACCACGGACACACAGACACACACACACAGCATTTCTTCGTTCCCATTCTAAAGTACTCCCTGTTCTATAAGAACTTGGAGTAACAAAATATAACCGACAGATCCCTGATATTTTATTTTTAACCGTCTTATCAGTGCCCTTCAGCTGAGCACGAGAAAATCATAGCGTCCCCTCAATTTGCATGCTTGTTCCTAACTCTTATTTGCTACATGCACGCGGCAAATCACCACCACAACCAAGTGAGTGATTTGGTCAAGGTCGTTGAGGAGTAGCTATTATTTTCATTTCTTCCTGTCCAGTTTAAGTACCGTGGCCCAGAGAGTGCTGCATCACCTCAGCAAATGACCCACACACCAAGTGAGTTATAGGGTAAAGGCCATCAGGGAGCACCTGTTATTTAGATTTCTCCCTGTCCAGTTAGTCACTAGGGACCAGATAGTGCCGCAACAAACGTTACCTCCAGCATGAACCTGTTAAATTTTGGTGGGGATCTAGGGTGCGAATCTGTGGTGTGGGTCTATAGTTTGGATCTGTTGTGTGGGTCTGCCGTGCGGATCTGTGGTGTGGATCTATAGTTTGGATCTGTTGTGTGGGGTCTGCAGTGCGGATTTGTGGTGTGGATCAATAGTTTGGATCTGTGGTGTGGGTCTGCAGTGCGGTTCTGTGGTTTCGGAAATATGGTGCGGTGTGAAGCTGTGGTGGGGATCTGCGGTGTGGATCTAGATCCAAGGCGGATTCAGGACCGTTCAGCAAGATTACCCCCCCCCCCAAAAAAAAAAACAAACAAACAAACAAACAAACAAACAAACAAACAAACAAAACAAAACAACAACAACAAAACCCAACCTTTCGAAGCGATTTTTGAGAAAACTTTGCAAGAAGATGGAGCGCGGATTTTAATGTGGATCCGTGGCGCAGATCCAGATCAAAAGGCGGGATTCAAGATCCGTTCCACCGTGGCAAAAATTTTGCATTTCCCGAGTAGCCTTCTATTTGCCTTTGGGATCTATCAATTGATTCACTCCGGAGGCTATTGGGCTAAGATCTATTAACCCTGGATTATAACGATCCTTGGATCTATCGAGCCTGGCACGTACGAACACAGGGATTAAGGGACTCCATTTTGTTTTTATCCATGCGATTTTGGATTCTGGGGTCTGTCAGCATGGAGATCCGTTAACTCTGTGATTGATCGACTCTGCGATTTAATCCACATCGGAATCATCGAAAGGACAACCAAAAGAGTCGGTCAAGTGTTTTGCTCTGGAGTGGGTCGGGTAGGACGCAGCGCATGCTGAAACTGTGACGTGGCCATGACATCAGCAGACCCGTGACTCACTGACGTCAAGTTGCGCTGCAGCTGGTAATACCGACACTATCACATTAGGCTAGCGAAACCGGTGACACAATGACTGCAAGAAGGACGGCAGTTCATGCTGAAAGTAACGACTCTTGATGGGCAGCATCTCATTAGAGCACGCGAGGGGTAGGAGAGGGGGAGATGGGCGAGGGAAAGGGGGGGGGGATGGGGGTAGGGGGCAAAGGAGAGGAGGGTGGAGGTGAAAGGGAGGAAGAAAAGAAGGGACGGGGAAAGGGGGGGGGGGGGAGGGTGGAGGGAGGCTTTTCACCTTGATAACTCACGCTCCAGCTGCTTCTGCTGAATTGTGGGTGACACCAACAGTCGCAGTACGTGGCTCTAGGGGAAGGGACATCGTGACTTTCAACCATTCTCACCCCTTTGTCATAGCTTTCCGAGCTCTCCTTCCCCCCCCCCCCCCCACCCCAACCACCCACCCCTCACCGACCACTACCCCCCCCCCCCCCCCCCCCCCCCCCCCCCCCCCCCCCGTTCACACCTCTCCCTCCCTCCGTCCCGTTTACGCCTGTCCCTCATCCAATCCTCTCTCAGGACTGCTGCATCCCCGGAGTTCGCCTTTCTCCGCTCTTCAGCTCTGTGCGCAAGAAGGCACTGGCCCTTTTGGCTTCGAGTGACTCACAGAATCGTTTTGCATGTTCTTGCCGGTCGTTGAAGTCATTCTCATGAGGCGCTTTTTACAGTGACTCCCCCCTTCGTGGACATTTGTACTCCGGATGTCTTTTGAAAATGAAAAAAAAAAGACTAGTAATTAAAACTAAAAGATTATTCAAGGAAGAGACATCACAAGACACTGCTGTAAGGGACAGGGATTCTTTTATAAATGAATAAGTAACTGAATAAGTAAATGAATGAATGAATGAATAATAGATAAATAAATAATAAATAAATAAATAAATAAATAAATAAATAAATAAATAAAATGAATTAGTAAATGAAAAAATACATAAAAAAGAAAGAAATGGATAAGATCATTCAAAAAAGAGACATCACATGTCTCTACTTTAAGGAACATACTGCCTGGTTCACATTATTCAATGCAGTGACATTTTTGTTGTTGTTGAATTTATTGCATAGGATTGATTTTTCTTGTCCAATCAAAATGATTACCTCACTCATCAAGGGCATATTGCTTGGTTCGCATCGTTTAATTCAATTATACAATTTTCAGTTGGTTGTACATGACTGACTGTTCTTGTCCAATCTAGATCTAAACGATCACCCTGCTCATTCGAGACGGATTAACGGGAGGGGGGGGGAGCTCAGATTTGATTTAGCGTGTTGAATGATTAGTCAAGAATGTGGAGGGAAAATCTCTTATTTTCTCAATGTATGGGAAGAATCTCTACAGTCAGTCAAAAGAAAGAAAACAACATTACAATTCAAGTAAGCCGTGTGCAGTCATGGTTCTTATTTCTGACTCGGTGTGGCGTGAAATATGGGAACGTGGTATCTGGGAAGGCTTCCCAGATGTCATAGATTTTTCGGGGAACGCGTTCCCAAAATGTACTGTGATATCTGGGATGGCCCGTGATATCTGGGAACGTGGTCTTTCAGAGCTCAGAAGGGCAGAAAGAAGACAACAAAAAAAAATGGATTTTCGAGATAAGATAGGAAACAATTTATTTAGGTGCAATTGAGATCTTTGGCCTTCTTGTCACTTTTTGTTCCCAATTAATTTCTTGGCATGATTTTCACAAAGTGCACAGATTTCACACCAGTTCCCAGACTTCACGATTGGAAGGTCAGGAAGTCTGGGAACGCGTTCCCAGATATCACGGTATATCTGGGAACGCATTCCCAGATATCACTGTTCCCAGATATTATACGACACCGGCATAAAATGCCTTGGCAAAGCAGTATTTGAAAGCTTTAAATCTGAACAATCACAGCAGCATGCATTCAGGTAGGTGGCGGTCACATGTTTTCACTAATCATAAAAACTGTTTAAGTCGTGGTCACGTTTTGTCCACCATGTCAGATCGAAAAGAAGGAAAATGGGAAGTAACAACGTTATCATTGATTGTGAAAACAGTTATGGTTACTGTTTTCTTCCGAATGTAATATTGTTAAATTTAGAAACACACACACACACACACACACACACACACACACACACACACACACACACACACACAACACGCGCGCGCGCGCGCGCGCGCGCTTTTGTGGTCGATGAAAAAGACCAGATTAATTTCGTCCGGGAGTCAGTATTGCAGTCGGGGAGAGTTGCGATGGTTTCTGTTTCACCGGCAATCATTTGCAGACGTAATATAATCCTGTGCACGCGCCACTTTCAAGCGAGCAATCTGCAATTTGCTGTCACGTGGCCGAAGCGGCTCGCCGAGGCTGGAGAATAAAATAACAAGAACGACTGATTCAATCAGCACGGACATCCCCACGACGAGACAAAGTCTGATCATATTTCGGCCAGTATGAATACCGAAGTGGTGGTGCGCCTTGAACTGCACAGTGTGGGCCAGACTGTGTGGGGTTCAGGCTGCTCTCTTCACACGTGGATGGGGAAAGGCTCTTCTTCTCCAACTTTTGGCGCATGCACAATGAGAGGCTGAACTCGAACTGGGCTTAGAGGCTGAATTCGTCGAGAGCCGCACTGACTATCAAATTATTAAAAAGACGTGCACGTACATGGACTGAGGCTTTCGAGTGTCTTAACTCCAAAGCCCAGGACGATCAATGGGTGGAGGTTTTTTTTGTTTATCAAATGCTCCCCCTTCTCCATCTCCTCCCTCTCTTCCTTCCACTGTTACTACTACTACTGCTGCTACTGCTGCCGCTGCTGCTCCCGCTGCTGTTGCTGCTGCTGCTGCCGCTACAACTATTATTGCTGCTGCTGCTGTGCTGCTACAACTACGACGACGACAGCGACTATCACAGCTACTACAACTACTGCTGCTGCTGTTACTGCTGCTGCTGGTGCTGGTGCTGCTACTGCTGCCACTGCTGCCACTGCCGCCACTGCTACTACTAGTGCTATACTGCTGCTGCTAATACGACTACAACGACGACGACGACTACTGCTGCTACTTTCTTCTTTTCGTTTATTCCGTTACTGCGTGACTGCAATATTATTACTTTCTGAAATGAAAGGGAAAAAAAGGAGAAAAAGGCATAACTTTAATCAGTTCGGTCAGAATCGTGTTCACATTTTCGTACACTGCGTGACATTTTGGATAACTTTATTTTAATATGATAGTCAAAAGAAGAAG
>CM065719.1:59634185-59636685 GCA_033310375.1 Conus canariensis | reverse complement strand
TCACACTGACAGTCTACAGGGAACTGTCCCTGTCACATTGACAGATCTGCAGGGAACTGTCCCTGTCACATTGACATCTGCAGGGAACTGTCCCTGTCACATTGACAGTCTGCAGGGAAACTGTCCCTGTCACATTGACAGTCTGCAGGGAACTGTCCCTGTCACCATTGACAGTCTGCAGGGAACTGTCCTGTCACATTGACGTGAGGCTACTCGGTAAAGGAGACACTGCACTTTGAAAAAGAAGAAGAAGAGGAGGAAGAAGAGGAGGGGAAGAAGAAAGAAGAAGAAGAAGGAGGAGGAGGAGGATGTGAAAGGTGAGGAGGAGAAGAAAGGAGGAAGGAGAGAGGAGAGGAGAGAAGAGGAGGAGGAGAGAAGTAAAGAAGGAGGTAAGAGAAGGAGGAGGAGAAGAGAGAAGAGAGAAGGATGAGAGGAGGAGGAAGAAGGAAGAAGAAGAAGAAGAGAAGAGAGAGGCAGAGAAGAGAAGAAGAGAGAAGAAAGAGAAGAAGAAGAAGCAAAGAAGCAGAAGAAGAAGAAGAGAAGAGAGAGCAGAAGCAGAAGAGAAGAAGCAGTAGCAGAAGAGAAGCAAAGAAGAAGAAGAAGAACAGTAGCAGAAGCAGAAGAAGAAGAAGAGAAGAAGCAGAAGAAGAAGAACTATCACAAACAACACGAACCATTCATACGATGTGTCGAAAGACACAAAACTGACAGAGGTTTGGGAATCATTTTAGCAAACATTTGTAACTCCACAAAAAAAAACAAAAAAACAATGATGTAAAAAAAGAAGAAGAAGAAGAAAATTTGCTGTTTAGGGAATTTGTAGCAGTATGCACCAGAAGCGAGTCTGCACGCAACATGAAAAGAAAATTGTCCATAATGCGTGAGCAGATTGAATTGCAATGAAAAAAAAAACTACCTTGGCGTTGTGTGTGTGTGGTGTGTGTGTGTGTGTGGTTTGTGGTGTGTGTGTGTTGTGTGTGTGTTGTGTGTGTGTGTGTGTGTGTCTCGTCGGGTCTGCTGTCTGTCTGTGTTGTCTGTGTGTTCTCAAAGAGTAGGCGTTTTGTTTCATGGGTTTGTTTTTTTTTTCAAGTTATGCTAATAGCTCAATGATCAGAGAGATGCTCTTCGGATACATCTAATCATATCCCTATAAAAAGTATTTAGAATAGTGTGCAGGCTTGTCGAATATCAAACTGATCTTAGGGCATGGCATTGAAAACGTATTTATAAGATAGTTTTCTTCTTTTAAGTCTCCATTTCTTTCCTGCATTTTCTGTTAATGTTTTTAATTGTTTCCATCTTTTAATTCTCCATTTTTCATTTCTGCTTATGTTTCTAATTATTTCATTCCTTTAATTCTTCATTTATTTCTAATATTTCTGTTTATACTTCTGTTAGAATTTCCCCCCTTAATTTTTACCTGTATTCATGGCTGGTACAGAACTGAATTTTTTTTTTTTTTTTAAAGCAAGCTAATAACGCGTCTCAATTATATGAAATAAGAACACGCAGTTGCATTGATCTTTACTTTTGTCTGCTGCGTTCTGAACGTTTTATGAAACGGTCTTTGAATATCAGGGCGTGTTTAAAAAAAAAAAAAAAGGATTTTCTCCAAGAACAACGTGGTGGGAGGAACAATGCTGTAATGATGTAATTTTTTTTTTTTGCTGGAAAGAGGTTAGTAGGCCTCTGCGCCAGTAAGCATTTCTGTGTCTCGCACTGAAAGAGGAAATGTCTTCTTCTTATTCTATCATTTGGCTTGCATGCGAAATAAAAAACTAGGGCGGTAGAACTTGCAACAAAAGATGTCTAAACAATGGAGATGAGATACTTCCGAAGAATAGACCACATCTCAGATACAGATGTAGTCGAAAACAAAGAAACGAGCTTAAAAGAAGATGGACGTTTCCGTCCAACGAAAGAGACAAGCTGATTACAAGACAGAACACGACGCGTTTCGACCTCTGTGGTCTTCTTCAGGCAAGACAAAACAACATTCAAGACAATGAAAACGAAGGAAGAACGTTCTTTCTCCTGCTCGTTGCGAACGTTCTTTCTTCTGTTCGTTCGTCCGTTCTTCGTTTTTACATTCACACACACACACACACACACACACACACACACACACACACACACACACACACACACACACACAACTCTCTCTCTCACTCTCTCTCTCTCTCTCTCTCTCTCTCTCTGTCTTTCTCTCGCATTGATGTGTGTGTTGGTGTGTGTGTGTGTGTGTGTGTGTGTGGTGTGTGGTTGGGGAGAGAGAGAGAGAGAGAGAGAGAGAGAGAGAGAGAGAGAGAGTATCGCCCGTCCGACTAACATAAACAGTAACATCATCTACTTGGCATTCATTCTGTGCACGTCTAAACCACACATCAGAAAGAAAGGGAAACAACCTATCTAGTTTTTCTCCCACTCACCCCCTAACTCCCCCCCCCCTCCCCTCCACTTCCCCTACGCTTCCCCCTTCCTCTCCTCCTCCCTCTTGCAA
>CM065719.1:59626685-59629185 GCA_033310375.1 Conus canariensis | reverse complement strand
GCCTGGCTCTGCCCCGCCGCCACAATACTCAGGTTGTCTGTTTCCCTCTATTAACGGCCCCCTCTGTTCTCTTGGCGGCGTGTCCAGACTGGCATCCACTCTAATTAAAGCTGTGGGGAAGGAAGTGGGGGACTGGGATGGGATGGGCTGTAGGGAAGAGCGGGGGGGGGGGGGGAGGGGGGTGGGGGGAGGGGGAGGGGAGAGAAGAAGCGCATGGAGGAGAAAGGAGTTTATGGGGAAGGGGGGGGGGGGGGGGGGGGGGGGGGGGGGGGGAAGGGGGAGAGAAAGGGGGGAAGGGGGAATGTATATCTGGTTCAACCATCCAGTAGAGTGTATGTCTTTGGGTTCGACGCTACGCGATATTAAATTTTTTTTTTTTTTTTTTTAAATAATAAAAATGCTGCGTAGTTCGTCGAACGGGGGGTTCCGGCGCAAATGTGAAACAAACCGAAACACGTGTACGGAAAGATCAAGCGACTCACCGCTGTCACTATGATGGACAAACAAAACCTCACACTGCACAATTCTGACGTCCAGTTGAACAGGATTTAGCGTAGTAGAACTGTCACGGCCGTTGTCTCTATTGAAAAACCAATGTAAACCCGTCGAAACGGGACGATGTAAATAGAAATTTGTGATTCAACGTTGTGTTTCACCCATCTTATGTTTTGTTTTTTTTTTTTTGTTTTTTTTTTTTGTTGTTTGGTCTCTCTCTCTCTCTCTCTCTCTCTCTCTCTCGTTCAGTTTTGTCGTGCTCACGCCGATTTTGGATTTTCGGAAATCAAGACGCGCAAAATTTGCTCGTAGTTGATTTATGATCAATTTGTCGTCAGATTTGTGCAGTGAAGGTTTTTTGTACATTTGTGTGACCATGATTTCCGTCTGCAACATTACACTCCATCATTGGGTGGAGGAGGAAAAAAAAAAGAAAGAAACGGGAGGTTGCGTGGGTGAGAAGGTGTGTGGGTGGGTGGGAGGGATTCTGTTGTTTCTCCTTCGTGCATGAAAGTTTTATCACATTTTATAACAATCCAAACAATCGGACAAAACCCCAATAACAACAATGACAACCAATCAACCAATCAACCAAACAATGAAAAGAGCTAAACAGATTTTGGTTGTTGCGTTTGTTTCGTTTTGTTTGTTTGATTGTTTGTTTGTTTTTGTTTGTTTGTTTGTTTTGTTTTAGCGAGCATCGTAGAAAGTTCTTTAAAAAAAAAAAGAAGAAAAGAAACAGGCAGAGAAAAAGAAAAGAAAAAAAAATTTCTCCTTATACTTTATTCCCAGCTTTCAGTTCTTCCATTCGCTGGGTTCCGCCGTAGGAGGCGCGGTTGTCGGATTATGAGTTGTCTCCCTGTAATTCTAACAGAAAAATGATTGGTGATAGGAGTCTGTTACGTATCATGTGTCTACAGCCACAAGCAAACCAGTTCTACTGAAGAGCCTCACCCAAGACACAAGTGTCTTCAGACAAGGAGAAAGAGTGATTCTGTTCACAAGTCAGCATTCAACAGCACCCATTTATTCACAATGGATGGCTTAATGTTTTGATATTCACGCTTAAATAGCCTCTTCCCCCCCCCCCCCCCCCTCTACACACACACACACACTAGCCTCCTCTCTTCTTCTTTCTTTTCTAATTCTTTGTTAAATTATTGTCATGACATTAGAGAAATTGTTTGCGTAGTGTTATCCCCCCCCCCCCCCCCCCCCCCCCCCCAGCTTCGCTTCTTGTTCCAAAGACAGAAGAAAAAGAACAAAGAAAACAAACAAACAAACAATCTTTCAAAGACGACGAATGATGCTCAATAAATTGCACCTGTCTCTTTTTTTTAACAGAGGATAGCTGACTTTTTTTTTAAATCTCATTTGATTTTGCCTTCAGTTGTGGAACAGATGAGAATATTATGGAGAGAGAGAGAGAGAGAGAGAGAGAGAGAGAGAGAGAGAGAGAGGAATGGAAAAATAGGCTGAGTGGGTGAATATCCGATCATTTTATCCAAATTCATGTAATTTCCATGTTTATTTTATTAGAGCGGGGATTAATTTCTCTAGATTGGTTGGGTGCCGTTTTGCTCCTTTATGCAGTCATTTTGTTGTTTAAGCATTTCGTTCTTTTTTTTCCCCCTTAGAGATTGCTTATTTCGGTTTCTTGTCGATTTAATTAATTGAAATTTGCATAGTTATTGAACGAAGCAGCCGAGCTATAATAGAGATCCTGTTGGGGTTTTTTTTGCCCCTTGAAGCCCCTTTTTCTCCACTCCCGCCTTTCTTTGCCTTCTTTGCATCTTTCTCTGTGTTTCTCTCTGTGTCTCTCTGTGTTTCTCTCTGTGTTTTTCTCTCTGTGTCTCTCTGTGTTTCTCTCTCCTTCCCTTGGCTTACTGCCCCTGTCTGTCTTTCCACTGTCTTTTGCTGTCTTGTTTTTTCTCTCTGTCTCTCTCTCTGAAGTGACAGTTGTTTTTGACGGGGTTCTGTTGTTTTTCTTTTTAATTTAGAATAC
>CM065719.1:59616685-59619185 GCA_033310375.1 Conus canariensis | reverse complement strand
AGCAACCAGGTTAGGATTGACAAAGAGAGAGAGAGAGGGGGGGGGGAGGAAGAGACAGAGAGTGGGGGAGGGAGGGAGAGAGTGGGAGAGAGATGGGGGAAGAGAAGAGAGAGAGAGAGAGAGAGAGAGAGAGAGAGAGATTGATTGATTGATTGTTCATTCATATAGGCCTCAGCCCCTCATTAAGGGGTAAACGTACATACACAGCACTCTATCATCCCATACAAAAAGAGTACTATAACTACGGTTATGGCAGGCACGTCCAGGAAAACTGTGAAGTAGCTATTTCTCTATATTCGAAAGCCTCATAAGAAAAAATCAACGATAAATTTCCTGTAACATCAGGTTTAGTGCATGCTATGAGTAAACTTAGAAAAGATAGAGAGAGAGAGAGAGAGAGAGAGAGAGAGAGAGAGAGAGAGAGAGAGAGAGAGAGAGAGAACAGACAGACAGACAGGCAGGCAGGCAGACAGACCGACAGACAGACAGGCAAGACTAGACAGAGAACTGTTGGATTTCGTATCCACCACACTCATCCTCCTAGCCCTGGACCCGGCGTTCCTCTCCACGTCAGCTGCCATGTCTTGCTATCGGCACGCTGAGGGGGAAGATAGGCCTGCTGCTGCAGCCGCTGTGTAAAGGGAAACAGCTGAAACGCCGCCACAGCAGCTGACAACAGCATGTGCGGAGGCCTGTACAATCATCCCCGACACCATTTCTCTCCCCCACCACGCTTCTCCCAAAATAACAACAACAATAGCAGCAGCAGCAGCAACAACAAGAAGAAACCACAAACATCATCTCTGTTGTTGTTGGTTTGTTTGATCTGGTTTTTTGTTTGTTGGTTGGTTTCTTCTTCTTTTTTTTCTTTTTTTTTTTTCTTTTTTTTTTTTTTTTTTTTTTTTTTTTTTGAAAATCCTATTTAGTTTACCTCTTTCGGTCCACGTGTTAACGAACTTTAGAGAAAACCGGCAGTTTTTTCTCTCAAGCAGGGCACTTTACTGTTAACTAATTTCTGACTCTGTTGCCAAAACGAGCTAACCCCGTGACGCAGGCTGCCTGGAAGAAAACAGAAAAAAAAGTTTCAAGCAGAGGTAACGAACCGAAAGTTCCAACACTATGCTAGTGCACTGTCGACGTTCTGAAGTTGCGCAAGGGAGATAAGCATAAAAAAAACATGGTTCTAACTTAAAAAGAAAATATTTGGACTTGTTGAAGGATTTGGACCACTCTCTCCATTACGAGTTCTCTCGAGAATCGGCTGGTTCGGCGGCCAACTTGTTACAAGCTGTCTCAAAAGTCGTCTGAAATTAGTTAATGTTTGATGCACGGTGACAAGAATGAAGGCTGAACTTGATTCGGAGAGACGTCCTCCTTGATGTCTATAGCCCTTTAAAACAACAGCTGAATGAGACCATAGATGGTTTAAACTTTTGTCTTCGGTTTTCCACAACTGACTGCTTTCGTTATATGTAGTGTTATATATGTCGTGTCACATGATTGGTCCAGTTCTGAAAGCTTCCATCCGATTGGTTGGCGGAGACCTCGGCATTCATCTGTGAGGCACCCAGTAGAGTGTGGCAAGGGAGATAATCTTATACACTGCACAACACCACCAGCACAACACATTAAGGTGGGTAGTGGAATTTATCAGGGGAGGTGTTTGTGTGTGTGTGTGTGTGTGTGTGTGTGTGTGTGTGTGTGTGTGTGTGTGTGTGTGTGAGGGGGGGGGGGGATTTGTGTAATTTGAACTCGCTGCATTTTACGGCGAAGTTGTTGTTCTAACCAACTGAACCAGTCTGGCGCCAAAAGCTACAACCGCTAAGGTTATAAAGAAAACAGTCTCAAATAATGTGCCCCTTCCTGCCCTACCCTCATGATGACCCCAGTTTCCAGTTCCTGTCCATATCTATGCACGTGATAAGTTCGAGGTCGCCGGTATCAACAAGTTTTAAGGGGAATGTCTTTGGACGGACGCAGTGGCGCCCTCCTGAAGAGAAGGAGGCTCACTCACGCTGGCTTTGCGACTAAGCGATCATTAGGTAGTGGTCGTGCGTATGTTGGTGTTGGATCAGAACACCCATCACTGAACACCACCGAAGTGACTCGGCAGCAGTGCTGTGTCTCCTCCGGTGGGTCGCCTCCAGACTGACTGCTCCGTGTAGATTGCCGGTGCCGGGGCTACAGGTGGATAAGCCAGGGTGTGGGCTGTATTGGCCTCTCCTTTTCGGAAAAAAGATGAAATGGGATGTAACGGCTGTGCAAGTTTTTTTTTTTTTTTTTTTTTTTTTTTTTTTTTTTTTTTTTTAACGAATTGGTACACGCATGGGACCTTGGGTGTAAAGTCTCCTATGAACCAGGTGGGGACAGGAGTCTGCACAGGATTTAACTCCGAAGAGAACATCTCTCCCAACCTGTCCCCGTCTCCAGTGGGAATAGAACCCTGGCCTTAAAAGTTTGACGCCGTAGCCACTTGGCCGACAAGGCCCCGTTACGTAAA
>CM065719.1:59596685-59606685 GCA_033310375.1 Conus canariensis | reverse complement strand
TAGGCATTCAAAGAACTGATAAACTGTCGTTTGGTCGTAGTCCTTCCATTTAGATCTGAGACAGAGACAGAGCAAAGTAGCTTAGGATGAACGACCGAGGTTTTTGAGCGATTAGATGCTTCTGGTGTGTGAGCTGCTGACACTGCTGAAGCTGGTGAATCGATCGACTGTAGGGAGAGTATACAAAGAACACTGTGAGGGGGGAGGGGGGGGAGTAGAAAAAAAAACCCTCAGAAGTGGTGGGCTGACAGTGTTCGGACAGGGTGTGTCTGTACTTCCAACGATTGTGAAACCAGACGGGTCGGCGACAGATTGTGATTTTTCGTGGGAATTTCGAGCCCCAACTTCTTTGGCAGTGACAGACAAGACCATCGATAGAAGTCTTGCCGGACTTAGGTATTTAAAGCATCCATTAGTAAAGAATGTGATAGTGTGGGATGGTAAAGAGAGCTGGGAAAGACAGACAGATGAAGGCAGATTGACGAACAAAGGGACGACAGCCAGCCAAAGAGAACGCAGAGAGAGCGAAATAATCCGCCCCCCCCCCCCCCCCCCCCCCCCCCCCCACCTCCCTTATTTCTCTTCCAGAGCGCCAGGAACACAAGATGTCAAGAATGGTTAAGATTTACGTCCTCACAGCAAAAGCTTTTAGAGACAAGTTGTTCTTTCGCGGTAGTCTTGGAGGATGACAGGCTACCAGCGCTCTATAGGCCTGTAGTGCCAAAACGTGGACCGCAAAGCCAGCAACACGGCGCCGCAGACAAAACGGGCCTCGCGGCCTAAAACTGTCAGAAATTAATGTTTTCTGTCGCAGCTTCGCGCGTTGGCTGGCTCGCCGTCCGTTCAAAATAATCAAATATATTAACTATTGGTGAAAACCTTAGAACCCAAGCAATGAAATGAAGCGTGTCACTTTTGATAATTTTGTTGTTGTGTTAAATTGTTGGCTATTGAGGTACAGAGATTGAAACAACTGTAACGAGTGTCCACCATGTTTTTCCCATTGCGATAATACCTTCCAAACAGCATGAAAACAAAATCAATGAATAGCGCCCATTTTTACATTTTTCGTGCATACAAATTTTATCAGCAGAACTGTTCTGAGCGGAGAGCTCCGTCTTTGAAATTGGTACAAAACACAACTGGCTTTCCTCCTCGCCCGGCTGGCGACATGAGCTTTAGATCTAATTTTCGATTAGAAAATATTCTGCAGAACCGGGCAGTCGAATGATATTTTTTTTAATCCAATTTCAGTTATGTTGATTATAATAATGGAGTCTTAACCAGGATTTGAATTGGAAAGCCTGAGTTTTGTAGAATGATAATTGAGCAAAATCCCCAACAATGACAAAGATTGAAGCGAAAAAGGCGACTGTTCAAGGGAGGTCGGCGTCGTCAGTCATCTCGTATAGTCGCTAACTTGTAAGGAAATGTCCTAAGCATGGTTGTGCGAAATGAGAGCTTACACACTTTACTTTGAATTTACATGTTTTAATTCCACAGGTTTTCTCATATCTTGAACGCAATCAAGAAATATGCAAGGTTTGACCAATGGGGATTCGAAATTGACGCCAATATCAGTTGTGCAAAATATGAGTTTAGAGAAAATATGGGTTTTTCGATCCAGTATAGTTGTAACAAATAAAGGACATTGATCTTTATGACTTCAGTAACGTTTTATATATCATCTTACAGATTCTGAGGCATTCACATTTGAAAGATTTTATACAAAATAATTAAGATTCATCAATCAAGGGAGGTAAGTCTAGAGCAAATCATTTCGTCTGCTAAAGGTCACCAAGAGATATGTGTACGCTGTAGAACCTGGCTACAAGAAGGTAGTAGTTTGTTGGATGAACAGAGAGAAGTGGCCACAGTTCTGCTGGGGGGTAACTTCACTGAAATGTGATCAGCTGGAAGAAAGCAATCTTCAAGGAGGAAATGACAAAGATACTCGAAGAATAACGGACAGTAATTTCCCTTGGTAGCGTCCATCTTAGTCCGAAGTTAGCATCCAAACTGATCGGGTGTGCTGGAAAGAGGGGGGGGGGGGGGGGGGATTGCGTGCATCTGTCGTAACCGAGGTGGTCCTCCGGTGTCTGTGGATGGAAACAGGAACCGTGACAAGAACATCAGAGTGCTTGAAATCAACTGTCTGTCGCCAGGCAGCACCCAAGAGGACGCTGTGCTTCCCAATAAGATATCACCCCCATTCAGAGTCCAGCTCTGACAGAGAACTGAAAACAACAGATCAGAACTGCAGTGTATCTTTGGTCCTCACAGAGCTCAGACAGCCTGTAAACCCCATTGAGATCTTGCGGCGAACAATTTTGTGAGAAGGAACATCAACATTGTCGTAGACGCGACAAAAAAAAAATTAGATGGAAGGAAGGAATTCGGTTTATTGTCCAGTCATACCTAAAGATTATTGTAAATATCTAATAATGATAATTATTTTTACAATAAATCGTGATCATCAAGAAAAAGAGGAAAAGTGTGTGTGTGTGGGGGGGGGGGGGGAGGGGGGGAGGGGAAAGGAGTGTAAAACATAGGCGGAGGAAAGAAGGGGGAAGTATGGACTGTGTAAAGGCGCTAGCAGGATAGACGAATGAAATAATCATGTACATTTGAAGTGATCTCAAGTACAATTACAGAATATTACTCACTGGGCTTGTACAAAGCAAGTCGTAAATTTAAACTGAGTTATGTCCTTTGGGACCGCTCAAGCAAAGGACTGATTTGTGGTAATGATATTACGACATTTTAAGAACGAACTCTTGGAGATGAATCGTAACTTCCTGTTGACAACAAATTTAAAAGGGGACTCATTTTATAGCTGCGCCGAGGGGAAAAACGCAACAGAACAGGAGAACAATATTTACGCTGTCCAAGGCAATGATCTCTAAGCTGTATTTTCAAATGGCTTTCCATTCTTGGTATGTTGTGTAACGATGATGGCGTTTCTGCCAGGAACGTGACCCCTTTCTCAGCGTGATTGATATTCGTGCCATGATATGTTATGACTTACGCTAGGGAAAATCACTGAATGAAATTTTTTTTTCTATGTTTATCGCACTGTTTTGGCAAGCAATCTCCATATGTAAGAACAACTTTCTAGAAGTTCAAGGATTCTAAGTGTAGGAAGTTAAGACCCAAATAATTATGATGGCCATTGGGGTTATGTAGTAAACATCGTTAGCACAAAGAAGGTATCCCAAGTGAGGCCACTGACTGAGGAGAATCCAAGAATTACCTGTGCTGAAATGAAGAACGCCATGATCGCTTCATCAGGTAACACCAGTGTCATTCTCTTTAAGCATCTTGGCGTTGGAAAGCGTTGTACCTTTTGGGTCTTTCAAACATTTCATGAAGAGCACAGGAAGGTAAGAGATAATGAGTAAGTGCGCACACATGCTCCATAACTTTGACGGAGACCGATTCAATAGCGTTTGGGACACTGCAGATGGAGACGAGTCTTGGATATTTCAGTAATTGTCCAGAACCAAGCAACAGCTAGCAGTTAATTTTTTTCCCCAGAATCCGCGTGTAAAACCAGAAGTGCAGACTTTCTTTTTCCACAAAATCCGCCATATAGCCACCAAACCCCTTCAGGACAAGACAAATAAACAGTACGACCCCTGACCGGTATGTCAGTCACTATCGGAAATAGTTTAGGCCTGGTGCAGACTGCATTCTGGCGCTGTAGCCTGGGATCTGCTCCCGCAACAAGACAATGCCACGGGGCACACCTGCAGCATCAGTTGTCGACTGTCTAGTGGAAAATAGTGAGTGTCATACATCGGCTCCCTATTCTTCCGATTTATCCATTGAGACTGGTTCCCCTGTGGAGGGAAAGGCAGTTCCAGAGTGCTGGAGATGCACGAGCTATCTTGGAAGGCGTCATTTTGGATGGACTAAATCGGGCTGGTCAGGAGCCATGGGCACGTGACTTTGAAGATGTGAACATTGATGAGTGCAGAGGAAAATTAATCAAACAGTTGGAATAGTCTTTTGTTGTTGTTGTTGCTGTTGTTTTTGTTGTTGTTGTTGTTGTTGCGATAGTATGCCCGAACAGCTGCATTCAGATTCTTTGAAGCCCCACCCCTCCTCCGTCTCGCTTTCTCTGGTAAGAGAAACAAACAAACAAACCAACACAATTAACAAACATTCTTCGTATCATAGTATGATATCGTGGAATAGCTCACAAGAAGAATGTTTTGCCTGCGGTTTAGGGCATCTTGTTGTAAAGTAGAGTTCGGACAGAAACACTATTGGACTTGATGCCATTAATTCCAGAAACTGTTAGTGATGTCTTCGTCTGGACCACCAGACTAAACACAGGGATCAAAGTTCTACCAATTTCCTTTCTCTTGGAACCCGTCTATTTTCAATATCAAGCTCTGGCAAATAGGATTAATTGAACATCTTGTTTGATCTCTGGTCTTCGGCGAAAACTCAACGTCTTGAAAGACTGCTTGTTAACACGACTTCAGTCCTTCGGGTTGCCGAAATGGCGGGTCTTACGTCGTTTAAGAGGAGTCCATTAAGGTCGCTGTCTAAGATGCCATCTCTGTCTTTGCCATCAGCACAGTCACGCGAGAGACTTGAGCTATTTCGCACATACCAACAGTGAAAGCAATTAAATGAAAAAGGTGCCTTTAAAGTAAGACTGAAATATATACAACTGTACAGCTTTCATTTGTCAACTAGATGTAAGAAAAAAAACACCATTTCAACGTCAACATATAGAAGAAAAAGAAAATAAGAAGAACAAGAAGAAGAAGAAATGATAACAATGATGATGATGATGATGATGATGATGACGATGGTGATGATGATGAAGTAGTTGTAACAGAAGAAGAAGAAGAAGAAGACGAAGAAAACAGTTTCGTGAAACAATGCTTTGATAGAAGAGGTTTAACTGCTTACAGTAAAGAAAGGATTTAAGCTCTGGTACTTAAAGAGGGTTGTGGTTTCCACTCAGAGACACGCATGTAAATACATAACCGTTCTTTGAATTTATGGGGGGGGGGGGGGGGGGAGAGAGAAAAAGAAAAAAGCGGTGAGATGGGTGTCAGCGACCGACCGCTATTTAACAAGAAACGCAATGTGTCGTGATTTGAAACCACTTTTCTTATCTTCAGTGAGAGCTCTTGGAATTTCATCGTTTTGTGTTGTGAGGGCGGTAGAGAAGGGACGGAGGAGTGGGGGGGGGGGGGGGAGCGGGGCATGGGAGACATCCTTCAAGGGGACAAGGAACAAGGGTAGCGGGGGGGGGGGGGGGGATGTACTGCGCATACCGTATCTTCCGGAATCATGTCAGGAAGCAGAGAGAGAGCGTCAAGCAAGAGACAGCACTAGGAAGAAAGTTCCAGGAAGTCACTGGAAACTTGATTGGTACCAAATTAGCTCGTTACTGGAAAAGCACGAATGTTCTGAATATGTTCAACATACTTTTGACATTTTGGCAGGCACGGGATTTATCTCAAACTTGATATATATTTATATATATATATATATATATATATATATATATATATATATATATATAACAAGCTTCGTTTAGATTAGTTGATATTTCGAAGAATAGTGTGTGCACGTGTACCCGTCTATTATCTGTCAACTTCTTACTTTGTTTAGTTTTAGGGTCTGTATAGAAATGATGTCATATTGTTATCAAGAAAGTCCAGTTTGGTAAAAAGTCACTGTAACTGATGAGGACTTGTGCAAGTTGCAAAATTTATTTCTTCGTCTTACGTCAGAGGTTTTTTTTTGTTTATCTTTTTAACATTGCAGCCATTTTAGATTGGCACATTTGATAGGTCTTCTATTGCTTGATCTGACCTTTTTTCAAACAGTTGTTTTTCTTTGATTTATTTGTTTGTTTGTCTTTCTAGAAGTCTAATATAAAGGAAAATCTGCAGACAAACTTTGATAACGGTGCCACTTTTAGTCTCTAAAGCGTGTGCTTGTGTGTGAAGGGGGCGGGGTAGGAAGGCACAGCAGATGTAGGGAAGGGAAGTCGGGGGAGGGGGTCTGAATACAGTAAACAAAATTACCTGGAACTTGGATATTTACCAAACATATTTTGGGAGATTTCATTTACAGTAGATACTTGCTTGAATTATTAAGTCCGTTGATGTCCACCGAATGAGTAAATCGCTCTTAACTTTTGACAGAGTGAGTTCATTTGTCTTTTTGGAGGAACGGGGAGGGTTAAAGGGGATAAGAGGGAATGGGGGGAATGGGGAGGGAGAAGACGATGCTTAAACCGTGCAGATGAACAGGTCGTTTAATCATACCGCATGCAAAGCAGATGTACTGTGGCAATCGAATTTACAGTTCTGATACGCTTGTCAACCAATCTTGACACTGACGTTTTCATTAATCGCACCTCTTACCCTCTACTACCTCCTCTATCTACTCTTACTCTCTCTTACGTAACAGCTGTGAGTTTCATATCTACCTCACACACACCACACGAACCACTACACACACACACACACACACACACACACACACACACACACACTCACACAACACAACACACCACAACAGCACACCACACCTCTTCCAACACACGTACCCACAAGGGCAGACAGACACTGGCGAATTAATCAACGTCAAGACCTCAAGTGATCAACGAGAACAACGAACCCCCCCCCCCCCCCCCCCCCCCGTCTCCTGGACCACTCCAAGGTGTCTCAACGGTCTCCGCCAAGGATGTCTTCATTCCGCACGAACCTAGCGAGCCCCCGCCCGCAACGGTCTGTAGGATGGACCCAACCCATAAGTTTGCCCATCAACGGCCCGGGTCCTGGGAGATCGTTAATTACAGCCGTGTAATCCTTCTTTTCACCACTTCGGCCTCCCACTTTCCGAACCCGGTTTCCGCGGGAGTAGGGGTCTGAGGGAGTAGGGGTAGGGGGAAGGGGGTAGAGGAAAGGTGTGTGGAGAAAGAGAGAGAGAGAGGGGGGGTGGAGGAGGTTGGCGGGAAGGGAGGATGGTGGTGGTGGTGATGGTGTGTGTGTGTGTTGTGTTGTGTGTGTGTGTGTGTGTGTGTGTGTGTGTGTGTGTGTGTGTGTGTGTGAGTGTTGTTTGTGTGTGTGTGTGGAGGGGGGGGGGGGGGGGGCGGCGGACAGGATGGAGAGGGAGAGACGATTAGTTGGCATTGTCCTCAGGTCTTCCGTTGCAGACAGGCCCGTCAAATGAACGAGGTTCCCGGAAGTTGCGGGTTGGCATCGTTCTTCGTATCGATCTCTCGCCCTGAAGAGAGGGCGATGTATGGGGGCACGACAGACACCCTGAAAGCCCGCGCTGTTTTCGCCTGCAACTTATTCCTAACCCCCCCCCCCCCCCCCTCACCTCCCCCCCCCCCCTCTCCCACCGACCGCCACGTATTCCTCACCCCACACCCTACCCAACCCCTGGTTTCTCCCCGCCTTTTCCAGCGTTTTTTTTTTTCTTTTTCACCTATACCTACATTTTCTTGCCTCTTCTTGCCTGATCCTTTGTTTTCCTACAACTGCCTTTCATTTTACTGTGTTTTTCTGCCTTTCATTCTTCGTTTTTCTTCTACAACTGCCTTTCATTTTCGTGTCTGTTTCTTCGTTTTCCTACAACTGCCTTTCATTTTTCGTGTCTGTTTCTTCGTTTTCCTACAACTGCCTTTCATTTTTCGTGTCTGTTTCTTCGTTTTCCTACAACTGCCTTTCATTTTTCGTGTCTGTTTCTTCGTTTTCCTACAATCTGCCTTTCATTTTACGTGTCTGTTTCTTCGTTTTCCTACAATTGCCTTTCATTTTACGTGTCTGTTTCTTTGTTTTCCTACTAATTGCCTTTCATTTTACGTGTCTGTTTCTTCGTTTTCCTATCAATTGCCTTTCATTTTACGTGTCTGTTTCTTCGTTTTCCTACAATTGCCTTTCATTTTACGTGTCTGTTTCTTTGTTTTCCTACAATTGCCTTTCATTTTACGTGTCTGTTTCTTTGTTTTCCTACACTTGCCTTTCATTTTACGTGTCTGTTTCTTCGTTTTCCTATATTTTACTTGGCTTTTTTTTTCTTTTCTTTTCTTTTTTTTCTTTTTTATTATTATTATTTTTTTTTTTTTTTGCCTGTTTCTTCGCTTTTCTACATCCTCTTATAAGTTTCGTTTCTGTATTTTGTTTCCTTACCTTTTTTGTTTTTCTTTCTTTCTTTTTTTAACCTTTTTCTTGCCATCTCCTTCGTTTTTTGTTGTTGTTTTTTTGTTGTTTTGTTTTGTTTTGTTTTGTTTTGTTTTTTTCCCAACGTTTCGTTACCCTTTCTTTTCCTGTTCCGTTGTTTTCCGACATTTGCCCCCTACCGTTTCCTTGGCTATTTCTTCATTTCTTCAGATTTCTCTATCTTTTATGTGCCTGTTCCTTCCTTTTCCTACATTTCCCTACATGTTTTTGTCTGTTCCTTACTTACCTACAGTCCCCTTCCTTGTTTCGTTCCTCTTTTACATTCTTCTACATTTTTTATGTCCTTTGTTTTTGCCTGTTTCTTAGTTGTTGTTTTTTTTCCCCCTAGGTTTCCGTACCTTTCTCTTGTCCGTTTTACGTTTTCCTGCATTTTCAAACCTTTTTCGTGCCTATTCCTTCGTTTTGTACATGTCCCGACCCTTTCTTTTCCTGCTCCCTCGTCATCTTACAGTCGCCAACCGTTGTCTGACCTATTCCTTCCTTTTCCTACACCACCTGTTTTTCTTGCCTGTTCCTTTGTTTTTCCTATATTTCCCTTACGTTCTCTTTTTTTAAACTGTTCCTTCATTTTCCTACATTGTCATACCAGTTTCTTGCCTGTTGCTTTGTTTTCCTATATTTCCCAAACGTTCTCTCTTTTTTTTTTTAAAGTGTTCCCTCCTTTTCCTACATTTTGATACCAGTTTCTTGCCTGTTCCTGTGTTTTTCCTATATTTCCCTTACGTTCTCTTTATTTTTTAACTGTTCTTTCCTTTTCCTACATTGTCATACAAGTTTCTTACCTGTTCTTTCGTTTTCCCCCTACATTTCCCTACCTTTGTCTTGCGTGTACATTTTTTTTTACAACCTTTTGCTACCGTTTTCTTGCCAGTACCTTCGTTTTCCTAAGTTTTCCCCACGTGTCTGTACCTTTTCCTTGCCGGTACCTTCGTTTTCCTAAGTTTTCCCCACGTGTCTGTACCTGTTCCTTGCCGGTACCTTCGTTTTCCTAAGTTTTCCCTTCGTTTCCCTAGTTTTCTGTACCTCTTGATACTTTTCCTTTCATTTTCCCATTTTGTCCTTTGTTAGTCCTAAGTTTTCTACTCTTTTCGTAACCTTTCCTGCTTTTCCCCTGCCCCTGCTTTTTGCTACATTTTTTTTAATCCTTTTCTACCTTTTCTTACCTATTGTTTTTCTTTAGACCATTCCTTTTTTGTGTCCTCTACCTGCCTCTGTTGTTTTGTTGTTGTTTATTCTCCTCTTTCCTCTTCTTTTTCAACAATAAGAGGCTTCCTAACTACCTACCTGTAACAAAGCACAACACGCAAACCAAAGATCACACACACACACACACACACACACACACACACACACACACACACGCACGCACGCACGCACGCACGCACGCACACACACACACACACACATACACACACACACACACACACACACACACTCTCTCTCTCTCTCTCTCTCTCTCTCTCTCTCTCTCTCTCTCTCTTACACACACACACACACACACACACACACACACACACGCACGCACGCACGCACGCACACGCACACACACACACACACACACACACACACACTCATACGTGCAGTCAATAAAACCCACGTATGCTAAAGCACCAAAAACCAGACGCATGTAGGCACTTGTCTAATGTGTCAATTGATCAACTATCAGCCTGACATTTGGTGATGCAGCAGCACTGTCACTGTCGTCTAGGAGCTGGTAAAAAAGGGGGGCATAAATGGAAAAAAAGGGCTGGAATTGGGGGGTGGGGGGGGGG
>CM065719.1:59551685-59566685 GCA_033310375.1 Conus canariensis | reverse complement strand
AGTGAACTGAAAATTTCCGAAGAAAAGTTGACAGAAACTGTGATGGATTCTGCACCATGTGTAACAGGTCTGTGCAAAGTAGGCCTGATAGAATATCAAAGTGAACTGAAAATTTCCGAAGAAAAGTTGACAGAAACTGTGATGGATTCCTGCACCATGTGTAACAGGTCTGTGCAAAGTAGGCCTGATAGAATATCAAAGTGAACTGAAAATTTCCGAAGAAAAGTTGACAGAAACTGTGATGGATTCCTGCACCATGTGTAACAGGTCTGTGCAAAGTAGGCCTGATAGAATATCAAAGTGAACTGAAAATTTCCGAAGAAAAGTTGACAGAAAACTGTGATGGATTCTGTACCATGTGTAACAGGTCTGTGCAAAGTAGGCCTGATAGAATATCAAAGTGAACTGAAAATTTCCGAAGAAAAGTTGACAGAAACTGTGATGGATTCTGCACCATGTGTAACAGGTCTGTGCAAAGTAGGCCTGATAGAATATCAAAGTGAACTGAAAATTTCCGAAGAAAAGTTGACAGAAACTGTGATGGATTCTGCACCATGTGTAACAGGTCTGTGCAAAGTAGGCCTGATAGAATATCAAAGTGAACTGAAAATTTCCGAAGAAAAGTTGACAGAAACTGTGATGGATTCTGCACCATGTGTAACAGGTCTGTGCAAAGTAGGCCTGATAGAATATCAAAGTGAACTGAAAATTTCCGAAGAAAAGTTGACAGAAACTGTGATGGATTCTGCACCATGTGTAACAGGTCTGTGCAAAGTAGGCCTGATAGAATATCAAAGTGAACTGAAAATTTCCGAAGAAAAGTTGACAGAAACTGTGATGGATTCTGCACCATGTGTAACAGGTCTGTGCAAAGTAGGCCTGATAGAATATCAAAGTGAACTGAAAATTTCCGAAGAAAAGTTGACAGAAACTGTGATGGATTCTGCACCATGTGTAACAGGTCTGTGCAAAGTAGGCCTGATAGAATATCAAAGTGAACTGAAAATTTCCGAAGAAAAGTTGACAGAAACTGTGATGGATTCTGCACCATGTGTAACAGGTCTGTGCAAAGTAGGCCTGATAGAATATCAAAGTGAACTGAAAATTTCCGAAGAAAAGTTGACAGAAACTGTGATGGATTCTGCACCATGTGTAACAGGTCTGTGCAAAGTAGGCCTGATAGAATATCAAAGTGAACTGAAAATTTCCGAAGAAAAGTTGACAGAAACTGTGATGGATTCTGCACCATGTGTAACAGGTCTGTGCAAAGTAGGCCTGATAGAATATCAAAGTGAACTGAAAATTTCCGAAGAAAAGTTGACAGAAACTGTGATGGATTCTGCACCATGTGTAACAGGTCTGTGCAAAGTAGGCCTGATAGAATATCAAAGTGAACTGAAAATTTCCGAAGAAAAGTTGACAGAAACTGTGATGGATTCTGCACCATGTGTAACAGTCTCCGGAGTTGATACCACCATCCTTCTCACATGGTTTTTTTTTTTTTTTCCTCACCGGTTTCTGAAAGTTCGGCACCTCTACCGCAGGTTACAAGACGGCTGGGGAGTAAGGAGTGAGTATCTACGGAATGGAATCCGGAAGGTGGACAAGTTGCGTGAGAGTCGGCTTCATGAATACTGACGAGGATGTAAGGCGTGGGTAAACAGAGAAAACATGGAGTCATTACGCATCGTTCCCTGGGCGCCAGTCTCTGATCAGAGGCCATTTCCATGACTACACTCGCCCAAATCATTGTCATTGGGAAGTCGTTCTGTACTTTGAAGTTTTGATTCTCTCTCTCTCTCTCTCTCTCTCTCTCTCTCTCTCTCTCTCTCTCTCTCTCTCTCTCTCTTCTCTGAAGCATACACACACACATACGCACTTGCACACTCAAACAAGCCGAGCGCGCGCGCACACACGCACGCTCGCACGCACGCTCGCACGCGCATGTGCGCCAACACACATACACACACACACGCAAGCACACACACACACACACACACACACACACACACACACACACACACACACACACACACACAATACGTCCATGCATGCGCATGGAACATATATAAACATTTGAATGCAGGATTTGTGGATCATAGAATCACTATACGTGTTCTGCTTAACGAAAATGTTGCCAACAATAACAAAGCAGTTGTAATTCATTTGGCTTGATAAATTCGCAATGGTTTTACATGTCACCGAAATTCTAGCGCCGACAACTTCTCAGAGAGAAAGAGACAGACACAGAGACAGAGACAGACAGAGGCCGAGGCAGAGAGGAGGTCAGTTTAGGCAGTTTGCACCAAACGCTATCAAAATCGATTTACATCCTCGACAGAATACCAGGGAATTTTCCAGAAGCATAAAAGTACAATTCCCACAAAGGAAAAAAAAAAAAAAAAACCGAGAATTGGAATACCACTGGAACCTGCAACTCACAGAACAATTTGCGGCATTGCAGGTACCACCAGCGTCACACTCCCAGGGAAGTTGAATCGTGTTGTGAAAGGGCTGACACACATCTGCCAAGTTGACAGGCGCGGATCACCGGGGTGTGAATACATTGAAAGTCGATGTGGCTGGTGGTTCCTGTGGAAAGAAGCTGGAAGCTGTGGGGGGAAATCCTGCACAGAGAGCCAGCTTCAGCACTACTGACGAGGATGGAAGGCGTGGGTCAACAGAGAAAACATGGAGTCATGGAACGTGATTCCCTTGACGATCTTCCTCAAATGAGCGGGCGCGCGGGGGGGGGGGGGGGGGGGGGAGGGGGGGCGTTATTTCGGTGCCTGCGCAGCGAGAAATGATGGCTGAGAGGAAGTCGTTTTACGCTTTGGAGAGTCCGCTTAATCTCTTCTCTCTCTCTCTCTCTCTCTCCCCTGAAAAAAACGCAGAAACAGAGACACAGAGAAAGAGACAAGAAGGCAGAGAGACAGGCAGAGACAGACACGAAGAGTAAGAGAGAGAGGACAGAGAGAGGGACATACAGACAGAGGCCAAGGCTGAGTGGAGGTCAACAAAAACAGTTAGCACCAAATGCTGTCAAACTTCGATCTACACCCTCGACTGAATATCAGGGAATTTTTCCAGTAACAGAAAAGTATATTTCCACAGAGGACATTTTGAAAAACCTGAGCTTGGAATACCACTGGAACCTGCAACTCACAAACAATTTGCGGCATTGCAGGTACCACCAGCGTCACACTCCCAGGGAAGTTGAATCGTGTTGTGAAAGGGCTGACACACATCGGCCAAGTTGACAGGCGCGGATCACCGGGGTGTGAATACATTGAAAGTCGATGTGGCTGGTGGTACCTGTGGAAAGAAGCTGGAAGCTGTGGGGGGGAAACCTGCACAGAGAGCCAGCTTCAGCACTACTGACGAGGATGGAAGGCGTGGGTCAACAGAGAAAACATGGAGTCATGGAACGTGATTCCCTTGACGATCTTCCTAATGGCGGGGCGGGGGGGGGGGGGGGGGGGGGGGAGTTATTTCCGTGCCCGCGCAGCGAGGAATGATGGCCAAGAGGAAGTCGTTTTACGCTATGGAGAGCCCGCTAGATCTCTTCTCTCTCTCTCTCTCTCTCTCTCTCTCTCTCTCTCTCTCTCTCTCTCTCTCTCTGTAAATACGCACAAACAAACCCAGAGAGAGAGAGAGAGAGAGAGAATATGTTTGTCGGAATAACAATGGCTTTTAACCGATCAAATATTTCACTGCAGGCTTAACAGAACGGCACTGGGCTTGTGCTGCGTGTAAAATAAACATTTGTTGTTGGATTTGGTGAATATAAGAATGGGTTCGCACACATGAAGCACATGAAAATAAATATGGAATAACCACAGATCGTGTGGATCGTAGAATATTGCACTCAGATATAGGGAGTGGTTGGACTTGATGCGTTCACAACGATGTTAAACCACACCACAATTACGGGTTTGCTAACAAACCAATCGATTTTTTGGCAGTATAAAGAAATATACCAGAAACATGGATTTGATGGAATTAAGTTAGTTTTTTTTCGCGAGTTGTATGAAGATTTCGATCGCAACCTTGCCCGAATTTCAAGGAATTTCCCACTCTAATCAAGTTAACAGGCAACTCAGGAGTGGGAAATTCAATGGATTCTGCATAAAAAATTTAAAAAAAAACATAAAATAGTTTCGACAAGCTTTGAAAATCCCCTTTTTTTTTTTTTTTTTTTTTTTGGGGGGGGGGGGGGGGGCGTTTTTCAATTATTTGTAGAAGAAAAGCTGGCGCTCCAGTAACGAGGTTTACATAACTCACTGTCTGTTGTATCATGTATGTATAAACATGCGTTTACTTTATCTGTCTTTCTGTGTCCGTCTAAAGCTCTCTCTCTCTCTCTCTCCCCTCTCTCCTCTCTCTCTCTCTCTCTCTCCCTCTCTGGCCCTGTCTCCGTCTCTCTTTCTTTCTCTCTCTCTCTCTCACTTTCACTCTCTCTCTTCTCTCTCTCTCTCTCTCTCTCTCTCTCTCTCTCTCTCTCTCTCTCTGTCAGTCTTTTTCAGTGTCTCTCTCATTGTCTCTGTCTGTCTGTCTGCCTGTCTCTCTCTCTCTCTCTCTCTCTCTCTCTCTCTCTCTCTCTCTCTCTCACTCTGTCAGTCTTTTTCAGTGTCTCTCTCTTTGTCTCTGTCTGTCTGTCTGTCTGTCTCTGTCTCTCTCTCTCTCTCTGTCTCTCTCTCTCTCTCTCTCTCTCTCTCGGTGAACACTGAAGAGATATATTATTACATTCTTCATCACATACAACATTCACCGACAGCCACGATGGGGCTGGAGCTGGTGGTGGTAGTACTGACAGTGAGGTGAGGTTGTGGTGGTGATGGTGAGTTTGCCACCTGTCTGCCCCATTCGACAAAAAAAAGGACTCATACAGTTCTCAATTGAATTCCAATCGATTCTTAACCATATGAAATTATTTCCACAGGTCTAATCATCTCCAATCCCCTCTCTCACCACAATATTCAATATCTTTTTTAAAAAAAAAAATAAATAAAAAAAGAAGAAGAAAAAGAAAAAAGCCTGAAAGTACATCACCGTCATGAAAGATGTAGATGACTTCGGTGCGAATGTGTTCAACGACAAGGGTGGCTTTTACCGCACAGAATGGACGCGGGAAACTGAACACCCGTGTGAGAGCCAGCTTCATGAATACTGACGAAGGGTCCGAGGTCTGGGTAAACAGAGGGAACATGGAGTCATGACACGTCATTCCCCGACGATCCTCTCTAATCGGGTGGTTATTTCCGCGCCTGCACAGCGAGAAATAATGGGCCACTGGGAAGTGATTTGAGGCTTTGAAGGCTTGATTGGACCTGCCCCTCCCCCTTCCCCCCTTCCCCTACCCCTCCCCTACCCCCTGCCTCCCTGCACCACCCCCCTGCCCCCCCTCCTCCCCCCGCCCCCAACCCCTATCTCGTTGTCTCTTTGTTTTCCATAGTTGTGTTCTGTGGGTGCCTCTGTTTACGGCTGTTTCTGTCTCTTACCTCTCTGCCTGTTTGTCTGTGTGCCTGTCTGTCTGTATCTCTGCCTCTGCCTCTGCCTCTCTCTCTCTCTCTCTCTCTCTCTCTCTCCTCTCTCTCTTCTGCCTCTGTCTGCTGTCTGCTCTGTGTGTGTGTGTGTGTGTGTCTGTCTGTCTGTCTCTCTCGCACTCGGTGTGTTGTCTGTCTGTCTGTCTTCTTTGGCAATGGAGTGATAGAGGAAAAGAGAGTACGCCTTACATCCATCTCTCTCTCTCTCTCTCTCTCTCTCTCTCTCTCTCTCTCTCTCTCTCTCTCTCTCTCTCTCTCTCGAAAAGAAGCATTTTGAAGAAATGTTAGGTCGTCTTGATACTTTGACTTTCTCCCTCTCTCTCCTCTCTCTCTCTCTCTCTCTCTCTCTCTCTCTCTCTCTCTCTCTCTGTCTGTCTGTCTCTCTCTCTTCCCCCCCTCTCTCTCTCTCTCTCTCTCTCTGTCTGTCTGTCTGTCTGTGGTTAAGAGACTTACACGGCCAGGGTGTGAATAAATTGAGTGTCCATGTCGTGGCTGATACCCACGGGAAGAAAGCTAGCGGATGAAGAACTTGCGTGAGAGCCTCGTTCATGCATACTGACGAGGACGAGGAAGTCTGGTCTGGGTAAACACCGAGAGAATGATATATTGTAGTCATGATACGTCAGCCTCTTGACGATCCTATCTACTCACGGGTTATTTCCGCGGCTGACCAGCGAGGAACACTGACCACCGGAGAGTCATTTTATGGTTTGAAGATTTGATTGGCTCTCCCCTGTCTTTCTCTGTCCGGTCATGTCTCTGTGTACCTCTGTGTCCTTCCCCTGCGTTTCGGTCTGTCTGTCTGTCTGTGTCTCTGTTTCGTCTGTCTGTCTGTCTGTCTGTGTGGGGAGCGCTGTCGTGCAGGCTCGTCTTCTTATCTTTCTGGAACCTTGACATAATGTGTGTATTCTATGGTGCGACCTAGTCAAGACCGATGTATGCGTAGAAGTGCTCCCCCCCCCCTCCCCACTCTATCTCTCTCTCTGAATGTTGTATGCTTCTATCTGTTTACTCTCTCTCTCTCTCTCTCGTTCTCTCTCTCTCTCTCTCACTCTGTATCTCTCTCTCTCTCTCTCTCTCTCTCTCTCTCTCTCTCTCTGTGTATCTCTGTATCTCTCTCTCTCTCTCTCTCTCTCTCTCTCTCTCTCTCTCTCTCTCTCCTCTCTCTCTGTCAGTTTTTTTTTAACATGACGATTGTTCTGTCTAATCCTGCCCTGAACACCTTGTTCATTGTTTTAATTTTCATCGCAGAGTCAAAGTCATGTTTTCATTCATTCACCGTAATCCATGGGGAAAAAAAAGATTTTTGCTCCATAAGAGTGACAGTGATCCCTAGCGTTCATCTGTTGATGCAACCGCTTTACAAGATCGTCCTGCCAATAGCCAAAAGACATTAGGTGACAGATGCTTCTCGCATGCTGCCCCCTCCATCTGGAACACTATCCCTGCAGAAATAAGAGAAACTAATTCCGCTGACTCCTTCAAACGCTCTCTGAAAACCCACATCTTCCAGAAAGTTTACAATTAGTTCATTTCGCTGTCAATCTATGGGCACGTGTGTGTGTGTGTGTGTGTGTGTGTGTGTGTGTGTGTGTGTGTGTGTGTGTGTGTGTGTGTGTGTGTGTGTGTGTGCGTTGTCTAGTTTTGCTTTAATTGTTTATATATATGAAATTTGTAATGGGCCGCGTGTTCTGTTCAACAGAGAAGTGTGCACATAAAAATGTTCATTATTATTATTATTATGTGTTTTTTTTATGTTCTTCTAAGTCAGATTGTGTCGTCCTTCTAAATCTTGCAGTTGAACTAGGTGGAAGCTGCCAGGTGCGGTTAAGTTCGTACATCCATCCTCTTTCACCAGGGCGTGTACGGCCAGGGTCAGCTTCAACACAATCCAGCTTAACCTGGGTGCGAGGGCTAACTTCAAACGTGGATATCGTGGTTAACTTCAACCATTGATCCGATATAACCTGGATATCGTGGCTAACTTCAACCATTGATCCGGTATAACCTGGATATTGTGGCTCACTTCAACCATTGATCCGGTATAACCTGGATATTGTGGCTAACATCAACCATTGATCCGGTATAACCTGGATATTGTGGCTAACTTCAACCATTGATCCGGTATAACCTGGATATTGATGGCTAACTTCAACCATTGATCCGCATAACCTGGATATTGTTGGCTAACATCAACCATTGATCCGTATAACCTGGATATTGTTGGCTAACTTCAACCATTGATCCGTATAACCTGGATATTGTGGCTAACATCAACCATTGATCCGTATAACCTGGATATTGTGGCTCACTTCAACCATTGATCGGTATAACCTGGATATTGTGGTTAATACCAACATTGATCGTATAACCTGGATATTGTGGTTAATACCAACATGATCCGGTAAACCTGATATTGTGGTCACTTCAACATGATCGGTATAACCTGGATATTGTGGTTAATACCAACCATTGATCCGTATAACCTGGATATGGTGGTTAACTTCAAGCATTGATCCGGTATGACCTGGATGTCGTGGTTAACTTCAAGCATTGATCCGGTATAACCTGGATGTCGTGGTTAACTTCAAGCATTGATCCGGTATGACCTGGATGTCGTGGTTAACTTCAAGCATTGATCCGGTATGACCTGGATGTCGTGGTTAACTTCAAGCATTGATCCGGTATGACCTGGATGTCGTGGTTAACTTCAAGCATTGATCCGGTATAACCTGGATGTCATTGCTGAGCTCTTACATTGATCCGGTTTTAACGTGCATGTCGTGCTTGACATCATACATCGGCCTGGGTGTGGAACGTCGAGTCAATTTCCCACACAATCCGCTTTAACCTGGGCGACAGGCGTCGACTTAGAGTATTCCGGGTGTCATGTTTATACAGCTCCCAACGCCCATCTGCTTCTAACCTGGATGTGAGTTGTCGGGTTGGACTCAGCACACCATTGACACAGATGGCAGGATCATCCGTTGTCGCTCTTGCTGGCTCTCCCGCGGCCCGGAGATCCGAATAGTCAAAACTGTCTGATGAAATTTTAGGTATTCGTCCAGAACCCAGCTGGTTATTCATCAGCCGATTTGGGGGTGGGGGGGGGGGGGGTGCACGTAGAGGTAAAATGAGAAATTCAGTGACACGGGTCTTGGAGAACCTAGGCAGTAAGTAAGACAGAGCATTGAATGTGGTATGGGTAGTTGGCGACCCGCATTGTGGCTTTAGGTAATTAAGTCTTCAAGACGAGTTAAGAATAAAAACAATAAAAGAAAAGTTGACTCAGAAATAAAAAAAAGACTGTTTCAGGTCTGTTTGATATTAAGAACAGGATGAGGTAAGACAGGGTGAAGAACGTCAGCGCCATAGAATGCGTTGTCTGGAAGCAGAACACAACAGAGTGCCTACACTGCTGTGCAGCGCCAAACACCAAAATGCAACGAAAGCACAAACACAACTCATCCTAGGACTACCGATTCATCCTGTGGTGCGTGTTTCTGCTTTCTGAAGGGAAGAAAAGCAAAGACAAGAATAAAGAAAGGAGGAAAAAAACAGAGGTGAATGTATGTTAAAAAAAAAAGGGGGGGGGGAGAGAGAGAGAGAGAGAGAGAGAGAGAGAGAGAGAGAGAGAGAGAGAGAAGGAAGAAAGTTGAAAGGGAAGAATGAAGAGGGATGTAAAGAAAGAAAGAATGAAAGAAGAAGAAATAAAAGAGGAAAAAAGATTGATAGCAATACAAATAGGGACCTGGAGGCGAAAGAGTTAGAGAGAGACAGGCAGCCATGCAGACAGACAGATGGACAAGACAAAAAAGACAGGCAAAGCATGAATCTTTTCTCAACAGGAACGTCTGCGCAGAGAAATACATGACCAAAAAAAATAGCAATAAATCGACAGGGAAACGGAGAAAAACCCTATTCTGGTGAAGCAAATATTGCCATCATTTTAGCGAGACACTGAATCTGTCATTCCTTCTCTGCTTGGAAAGAACGCACGCTTGCATGCACGCACGCACGCACGCACACGCGTGGGCACACACGCGTGCAAACGCGCACGCACACACACACGCGCGCGCGCACACACACACACACACACGCGCGCGCGCGCGCGCGCGCGCGCACTCAAACACACACATGCTTATATACACATGCACGCACGCACACGCTCATACAAATGCAAGTACGGATACACACACGCACGCACGGACGCTCGCATACATTGAGGAAGACATACACTTGCGCACTTACAGACATATACATACACTCACGGACACATACGCGCCCGCGCGCGCGCGCGCGCACACACACACACACACACAACACACACAACACACACCACACACATACACACGCGTGCGCGCGCGCGCATGCACGCACGCACGCACACACACACTCGCATTAAGAGAGAGAGGGGGAGGGAGGGAGGGGAGAAGAAGAAGAAGGAAGAAGAAGAAGGAAGAAGAAGAAGAAGAAGAAGGAAGAAGAAGAAGAAGGAAGAAGAAGAAGAAGAAGGAAGAAGAAGAAGAAGAAAAAGAAGAAGAAGAAGAAGAGCAGGGTGAGGACGAAGGCAGCTAGCACAAAACGTTGATGCATGGATTTTTCGCGCTTTCTTACCACTGGAAACTTTGTTCGGAAAATAAAAGCTAAGCAGTATGAATGCTGTAGAGGCTGCAGCTTTCCGGAAACTGATGCCACGGGGATGCCAAGCTTTTAACTCCCGAGTAATCTGTCTCTTTTCTGGCCCCCCCCCCTCTCCACTCCAACCCTCTGTCTTTTTCTCCTTTGCATGCTTCCTCTGTTCCTGACTCCCAGTGAATGCTTGTTCAGTGCGCCCCCCCCCCCCAACCACCACCCCACCCCCCACCTCACCCTTTCCTTTCCTTCCCTTCTCCTACTCAGCGTTTCTTCTGTTTCTCTTGGGTGTCCTCTTATTGTCTCGTCCTCTTCTCTCCCTTTCTCCCGTGATACTTTTTCCAAAATGATACTAGAAAGTTGGTGACTGTACACCACTCCCACCTCTCACCTCTCCCTCACCACCACTCACCCTTCATCCCTCCCTCTCTCTCTGCAGTCTGTTTCCTTCGCTTACCGTCTGCTCTGTCTCCTCTCTCCTCTCTCTCTCTCTTTCTGTCTCTCTCTGTCTCTGTCATCTCTGTCTCTGTCTTCTGTCTTCTGCTCTTTTCTCTCTCTCTCTCTCTCTCTATTATTCTTTGGCTATCATCTCCTTCCTTTTGTCATTGTCTGTCTGTCTGTCTCCTGTCTGTCTATGTCTGTCTATCTGTCTCTCTCTCTCATTCTTTTGTCGTCTGCTAATTTCTGTCTCTCTCTCTGTCTCTGTCAGTCTGTCTGTCTGTCTCTGTCTGTCTGTCTGTCTGTCTCTCTCTCTCTCCCCTCTCTCTCTCCTCTTCTCTCTCTCTCTCTCTCTCTCTCTCTCTCTTCCGACCCTTCCTCCCCACATCAGTGGTAGTTTCTAACTTGCTTCCGTCAACAACAACAACAACAACAAAAATAAATAATAAAAGATTTTTAAAAAGTCTCAGTCACGGGTTGGACCATAAATGCTTTCTGAAAATTATAAAATCCTTTTAAAGAAAAAAAAATGAAATAAGATAACAGAACGTTGCGCGATATCCGACAGGCAGCAATTAAAATGTGAAAAATAAAGAGCTGACACATTTCTCCACAGGAGGCCAGGAGGGGGGCAGGAAGGAGAGGAGGAGGAAGAGGAGCGGGAAAGGGTCAAAGGGGGGGATGGGGGACGGGGAGGGGGAGGGGGGGGGTTGGAGGGTGTTTTTGCTTTGCCAAATTGCTGTGCAAACGACAGAAGAGGCGAAATGTGCCAGAAGGGAAAATGCTGGCAAGATTGTTCCATTCGGAACGACAGAGACGAGTTTGTCTCCCCTTCCTCCAAACCCTCAAGTGGTATCTCTGTCTGTGTGTCTGTCTGTCTGTTTGGATGTTTCTGTCTGTCTGTTTTTTCTCTTTCACTCTCTCACTCACTCACTCCCTCTCTCTTCTGTGCACGCGCATGTGTGTGTGTGTGTGTGTGTGTGGTGTGTGTGTGTGTGTGTGTGTGTGTGTGTGTCTGTCTGTCTGTCTGTCTGTCTGTCTGCCTATCTGTCTGTCTGTCTGTCTCTTTCTCTCAGTCTGTAACTGTTATTTAACAAGATGTTCGGACTGTGGTTAGATGTAATTCTGATAATGCTCGAATCGCTTCGCTATTCATGGCAGAATCTCTGTAAAAAAAGCTTTGGCATGCTCTGGATAAACACTTTTGTATTCGTATTCGTACCTTATGTTTCTGTCTCCCTCTGTCCGTCTGACTCTCTCTCTCTCTCTCTCTCTCTCTCTCTCTCTCTCTCTCTCTCTCTCTGTTTCTCCTGTTTCTCCTATCTCTATCTCTCTCCCCCCCCCCCTTTCCTGTCCCCAGGTCACTGCAGTCAATATTTTATGCCACGTGTTTAGAAATGAAATGTTTATTTTCATGTGAGCGACTGTGTAGATAACATGCTATCTTAGAGTAAGGAACAAGCTACGCAATATCACATGGACTACGAACAGGGAGAGAGAGAGAGAGAGGGGGGGGGGGAAGGGAGAGAGAGAGAGAGGGGGACAGACAGACAGATAGACAGACAGACCGACAGACAAAGGAAGCAGCAGAAAAATACACAGAAATACAGGTAGAGTTTGAGAGATATAGAGAGTTAGTGGAAGGACAGAGACAGAGAGAGAGAGAGAGAGAGAGAGAGAGAGAGAGAGAGAGAGAGAGAGAGAGAGAGAGAGAGATTTCATTGATGATAGACTGGAGACATGCAAAGGTGAAAGTGAGCAGTGGCCCTACATCCAAACTTCCCGCGGGCATACAGACAATGGTTCATTACGAAGCCACAACACATCTCCTCTGAAAGGCTTTATCCCAATAAATTGACAGGTTTCTGCGAGACAGAGAGAGAGAGAGAGAGAGAGAGAGAGAGAGAGAGAGGAAGAGAGAGAGAGGATGGACGGACGGACGGATGGACGGAGAGAGAGAGAGGAAGAAGAAGAAGAAGAAGAGAAGAAGAAGAAGAGGTGGAGGAGGAGGAGGAGGAGGGGAGGGGGAGGAGGAGAAGAAGAAGAAGAAGAAGAAGGGAAAGAAGAAGAAGACAGATAGAAATAAAGAAAAAGAGAGAGAGACAGAGAAAGAAAGGGAGAGACAAACTAGACGCTCACATGTTGACAGACAGACAGACAGACAGACGGGACAGAGAGGAGTCGTGCTAGTAAGATACAGACAGTGTTGGCACCACGAAGCTGTCATCAAAGTGAATGAAGTGGTGCCGACAAGTCTTTTAACCTCTGGACGTCTTTGTTAGCATCCCATCGGTGCCCTGGTCGACTGGCGATATCACGTCTGTCCGTCCTCCCTCTGTGTCTCTCCGCGTCTCTGTCTCTCAGTCTCTTTGTCTGTCTGTCTGCCTGCCTGTCTGTCTGTGTCTCATTCTCTGTTTGGCGCAGTAAAATTCGAAGAGAGAGAGAGAGAGAGAGAGAGAGAGAGGAGAGAGAGAGAGAGGCATTTCATCCCTCTATCCCTCTTTTTGAAAAGAAGCGTTCGGAAAAAAATGTCTAAACGTTAAAAAAAGGGACATAGTATCTCTCCTTCCCACCTTCCCTCTGTCTGTCTGTCTGTCTGTCTGTCTTCTGTCTTCTCTCTCTCTCTCTCTCTCTCTCTCTCTCTCTCTCTCTCTCTCTCTCTCTCTCTCTCTCTCTCTTCTCGCCTATTAACACTCACACGCTACGTTGTTGCTGTCGATAATGACAATGATCATACGAGTGAAGGTAATGGTAACGATGACGATGATGACGTTTGTTATACAACACATTATCATCTTATTATTATTAGTCGTCGTCGTCGTCGTCGTCCGTCATCATCATCATCATCATCATTCATCATCATCATTCATCATCATCACATTCATCATCATCATCATTACTGGTGATGAAGATGACCATGGTCACTGCACCACAACCGCCACCACAACCACAACCACCACCACAGTCATACTTACCAGCACCCCTTCCACCTCCACCCCCACCCCCCACCCCCCCCCCACCCCCACCCCGCCTGTCCCCAAAGCTTTCTCTTATCGAAAGTTCCCAAGATAGATACATCAGCTGGACAAATCAGCCATGGCTTCGCAATGAACAGCAGCAGCAGAGTGAGAGAAAGGTTCTGAAGGGAGTAGAGGTGGGAGAGAGAGAGAGAGAGAGAGAGAAGAGAGAGAGGAGAGAAGGGGGTGTAGGGGGATGGAGGGTAGGAAGATGTGTGCTGAGGTTGGTGTTGAGAGAAAAGCCAAACAGTTACAATAAGAGAGACACGGCAGATGACGTCTGTGTATTCAAATCTGAGTGTGTGGACGAGTGTTGGAGAATACCCGGGGTTTGCGGATTTGAGCTCGTTCCTTTATTTGGTTTGCAACCTCATTCATTTGATGTATCAGCCATTACAGATGTTTAAGCAGTACAAACCTGGGCCTTGGTCCAGGAGAGTGTTGTAGGGCGAACGTCAGCATCAATCAAATTAGAATACATGAATTGAAAAGACAGACTTGCATTTAAGGGGGAACGGGGTATGAGAAGCATTCCTTCTTCAGTAAGTTAGTTATAGTTCCTCTCTCTATATCTCTCTCTCTCTCTCTCACACACACACACACACACACACATTCACTACACACATACAACAAGCATACAAACTGCCTGGCAGCAACACACACTCACACACACACAATCACAACACACAATACACACACGCACACACACACACTGTGTGTGTGTGTGTGTGTGTGTGTGTGTGTGTGTGTGTGTGGTGTGTGTGTGTGTGTGGTGTGTGTGTGTGTGTGTGTGTGTGTGTGTGTGTTCATTGCTTTGATGTTTGAAGAGTTGTCCTTGCAAACGGAGGATGATAGTAAGGATAGTACTCAAAGAAGCACAACACTTAGAGGGAGAGAGAGATAGTGGCAAAGGTGCAAAGGGATACAACAAGACTATATAATGGGGAGAATTCTTTTTTTTTAATGTCCATTTTTATGTCCTTTGTTTTTGTGTGTGTGTGTGTGTGTGTGGTGTGTGTGTGTGCGCGCGCGCGCGTATGCATGTGTGTGTGTGTGTGTGTGTGTGTGTGTTGTGGGTGTGTGATGTGTGTCGTGTAGCGTAGTGATGTGTGTGTGTGTGTGTGTGTGTGTGTGTGTGTGTGTGTGTGTGTGTGTGTGTGTGTGTGTGTGTGTCGCGGTGAGTGTGTGTGTGTGTGTGTGTGTGTGTGTGGTGTGTGTGTGTGTGTGGTGGTGTGTGTGTTCGTATAGAGACGTGTGTGTTTATGCATATGTGTGTGTGTGTCGTGTCTGTCTGTGTGCGGCGCGCGCGCGCGCGTGTAAGTGTGTGTGTGTGTGTGTGTGTGTGTGTGTGTGTGTGTGTGTGT
>CM065719.1:59539185-59541685 GCA_033310375.1 Conus canariensis | reverse complement strand
AGTGCGAGCGAGCGAGAAAGAGAGAGAGAGAGGGGAGAGAGAGAGAGAGAAAGAGAGGGAGAGAGAGACAAGAGAGAGAGAGAGAGAGGGAGAGAGAGAGAGAGAGAGAGAGAGAGAGAGAGAGCGAGAGAGAGAGGCTGAAGAATAGAAAGAAGAACACGAGAGTATATAAGGAGAAAGAGAAAGGGAACCGAAGAAAAGGAGGAAAGAGAGGTGCTTGCGATGGAAGGATGGGGGGGGGGGGGGGGCGGGGGGGATGGAGAGGAGGGACGAAGGAGAGAAAGGGAGATGGGGGGGGGGGGGAAAAAAGGTTTGGGAAGATCGAGAGATAGAGAGAAAGAGAAGAAAAAAAATATGGGAGAGAGAGAAGGGGGGGGGGGAGGGGGGGGGAGAGACAGAAACGGAAACAGAGAGATTGAAACAGTGCGACAGACAGAAATTAACAGATCGACAAATGTGTGTGTGTGTGGGGGGGGGGGGGGGGGGGGGGCGTGCGCGCGCGTGATAGAGAGAGAGACAAACAGACAGACAGAGACAGGGGAGGGGTAGGCAGGGAGAGAGAATTAGGCCGGAGGCTAAGAGAACAGATGAGAGAAAAGAGAGAGACAGACAGACAGACAGACAGACAGACAGACAGACAGACAGACAGACAGATTGACAAAGACAGAGAGTTGCACGAGGATTTATACATGATGAAAAGAAGACAGAGAACAAAGAAGAACAAAGGAAAGAAATAATCCCCTACCCCTACCCGAAACTCTCTCTGGAAAAAAAAAGGAGAGACAGACAGACAGACAGATAAACAGGCAGGCAGACAGGCAGACAGACAGACCGAAATCGCATGGGTTGTCAGCTGTCATGTTAACAAAAGTTACTGACTTGCTTAGAACTTGTGACGGCCACACAATGAAGTGTGAATGATGCTGGCCAAAACCGGGACTGCCTTACTTCATTTATTGCATCAATCCGATTGATTCCTCTCGGGAGGTGGAGGGATCCTCGATACTTCTCTTTGCCCGAGTTCTCAGCTGGTAAGCGCAGGAAGACTGATTGAGAGGAGGTGTGTGTGTGTGGGAGAAAAAAAAAGAGAGAGAGAGAGAGAGAGAGAGAGAGAGGAGAGTGAGACAGACAGACAGACAGACAGACAGAGGAGAGAGAAACGAGAGAGAGCGAGCGAGAGACAGACAGACAGACAGAGGAGAGAGTCAAACAGACAGCACGAACAGACAGGTCAGACAGACAGACAGACAGACATGTAGTTTCAGTTTCATTTTCATCAAGCAGATGTCACTGCATGCGGGCTGGTCCATATACGCTACACCGCATCGGCGAAGCCATGAAACTAAGGCGCGCAGGATCCAGTGTGATCAGTGTCATTGTGAACATGGGGAGAAAGTCTCTTGGGTGAAACTTAGTAAGTGCCTGACCTAAGCATTAACCGAACGCGCTTGACAGGCTTTGGATTATCGGCCTTGGCACGAAGAGAGAGAGAGAGAGAGGAGCGAGAGAGAGAGAGAAAGAAGGTGGGCGGGAGGAGGGAGGAAGGAGGACGTAATGAGAGAGGTAGAAGGAATGAGGGAGAGAGAGAGAGAGAGAGGAGAGAGAGAGAGAGAGAGAGAGAGAGAGAGAGGTGTGTGTGTGTGTGAGAGAGAGGGGGCGGGGACGGACAAACAGACATATGAACACGCACACGCGCGTGCGCGCACACACACAACACACACCACACACACACACACACACACACACACACACACACACACACACACCACGCACGCACGCACGCACGCGCGCACGCACGTACGAGCACAAACACATACACATACACACACATGTACACATATATACATACATATGTATATGTACACACACACACACACACAACACACACACACACACACACACACACACACACACCACACACACACACACACACACACACACACACACACAACATTATATATATATATATATATATATATATATATATTCACTTAGAAGGAAATAACAATGAAGTTTATGTATCATTCACTCTCTAGGAGGCCTGGAGAGAGAGGGGGGATAGGGAGGGAGAGGAAGGGAAAGTGACAGAAAGAGAGAGAGAGAGAGAGAGAAGGGAGGGAGGGAGGAAATAAAAGGAGAGAGAGGCAGACAGACGCAGAGAGAGGAGAGGTGAGAACGAGGAATTGGGGGGGGGGGGGGGGAGGGAGTGAGGGAGGAAGAGAAAGCGAGAGACAGAGAGACAGCTCTTGACACACGAACAGAAAAAAAAGAAGAAAAAGGAATGACGAAAAATACATTGTTGTTGGTTGTTAGAGACAGTGACAGAGAGACAGAGGTTTAGAGAGAGAGAGAGAGAGAGAGAGAGGGAGGGAGGGAGGGAGGGAAACAGAGAGGACGAAGTAATAATGGTTGGTGGCGCGCTTGTAACCAAAAGTTGTAGACCCACTTAGACCTTGTTACACCAAAAGAACTGTTTAAGTGTGAATGATCTCTACAAACT
>CM065719.1:59531685-59534185 GCA_033310375.1 Conus canariensis | reverse complement strand
GACAGACAGAGATATTGACTAGACCCAGAGAGAAAGGGCCAGCTTGGAAGAGACAGAGAGACCTGTGCAGGGAAGGGGAGAAAAAAGTCAGGAAATAATAGTGGTTAGTTCCGGGCAGCTGGTAGTAATGGAGAAAGGCAGACAGCGCTCAGAGAGAGAGAGAGAGAAGAGAGAGAGAGAGGAGATGGTATGGTTGTTAGTTGACAGCGGCGCTTGTAACTAAAAGTTGTATAGACTCCTTTAGAAGTTGCGCCAAAACAACTCTGAAGTGTGAACGCTCGTGGCAAACTTTTCCCAAGTTTCTGTCACCCACAATCTGACTTGGTCCTTTTTTTTTGTATCCAGCTTTGCTTCACTCGTGTCCATCTCTTCCATTCCACAAGGGACGTGTAGGAAATCATCGTTGATCCTGTGCTGACAGCCTGCTCTTTGGCAGGGTTATCTTCTGGGATTCATTCCTAGTTTTTGTGATATTAATATATATATATGTCCAATTGGAAGTTGGTTGACATCTAGACTTGGAGGCTCTCACGTCGTCAAATGCATGAGGCGTGTGTGTGTGTGTGTGTGTGTGTGTGTGTGTGTGTGTGTGTGTGTGTGTGTGTGTGTGTGTGTGTGTGCGTGTGCGTGCGTGCGTGCGTGCGGCGTGTGTTTGTGTGTGTGTGTGTGTGTGTGTGTGTGTGTGTGTGTGTGTGTGTGTTCAGATTCACCTTTTCCAGTTTTGTTTATCCGTCATGTCTCTCATGGTCATAAGTCCACATGATTAGAAGAAAGTTTTTTGTTTTTTTTAATTTAACCCTAGTTCGATCTTGAGTATCGTGAAGGAAAGCAAAAGCTTAAACAGGTCTGTTTCACTTTCAAAAAATGCAAAAGGGTAGGAATTTTAACGTAGGATTTTGAGTTCATAGATCTGATTTAAACTTTGCTTCTGGTCTGGATTATGGCTCTGCAGTCGGTTAGACTAACAAGAACATGGCTGGACTTTTGACATGGTTTGTTCATGACAAGATATTAAATGAAGTCAGACCATTGACTGGACTATATGCACTCTGAGGGGAACGTGCAGAACGTTTTTTTCCATGCAAAAACCTCAGTTCGAAACCGCATACCATCTTCAGCAGAACAGAAAAAGGGCAGGGAGGGTGGGGATCGGGGCTGGATGGAGAAATGACTTTGTGAAGGAGTGTAGAGGTCGGGGGTCAGATCGAATTTTCACACACAAAAAAAGAAATGACGGTGCCTGCCCTGAATGAAGCGTGACCCCAACAGTTTCCAACAACATCGCCTGGCTGTGACACAATTAACCCTGCCACTTTTATTCAACGCCTTGTCAGAACAACACGCGTAGAAATCGCCCCCGAGGTCAAGTCATCTCATGTGGAATGCCTAATGAGCGCGTGCGCACTGACCGATCACGTGTGATGGATTAGAGGGGCGGAGATGGGAGGGGAAGTTTCTACGAGGCCATGGAGAGCCATGCAATCTGAGCAGCTCTGTATCTTCCCTAGTTCTTGGGTCCTTGGGGAGACGGTGAGAGAGGAACTGGAAGCGAAAGGGAAGAGAGAATTAAGACAGAGAGCTGCCAGCACGCCTTTCTCCTGAACTGTCTTTGGAATTAGCCAGTCGCCCTGGTGCACTCGTTGTCGTATATCTCTTGTGATGTTGTAGTGAATATCTTTGACAAGAGGAAAACATAATAAAGTAGTAGTAGTAATAGTAATTGTAGTAACAGCTGCAGTAGTTAGTACTTGTAATGGTATATCGTATGCTCATATGAAAGTTTGTCTTGAAATACAGTATAAAAAATACTAGACCCATGCGAGTCAAACGGATTTGTTGTGTAACTGAATTTTACAAAAATCTTTTTTCCCCTGAGGAGAGATCTCTGAGATCAGGTAATGTTCATTTTACAGTGGTCTGTCTTTGTTGAAAAAAAAAAAAAGCACACAGAATCAAGCATCGCTGTTCTTGTTTACTCTGCACCCATCTTCAAGAGATAATCACGGTCTGACAAGATACCAAACTCTGACAGTGACTCTGACTCTGACAGTACTCTGCTCTGAGACCAGAACCACACCTGTGTGCATGGTGAATGAAGTCGTTAGACAGACGTGATGGCACCTTGCAGAATGGACCACTCACTGACGCTGGTTCCTCGCTGAAGCAGTCATCCTGTTCTGTAGAGGGAGGGGGGAGGGGGCTTTGCATGTGGTATTCCGCACACGTCGGATCAAAGCAAGCACCACTGAACACCTGCAGGTTAACTTGATACAGTGCAGTGTCTCCTTTGGTGGGTTTCCACTTGACGACCATATGTTGAATCTCCCCATGCACTGTGGGAGCTGTGGCTGCAGTAGGAAAACATTTTGACGTGGCTATGTATTTGATAAGCAGGAATGAACGGTGAGGGAATAATGCCTGCCATTGAGAAGGTACGGAAGATGATCCCACCCTCCCCCATAAGCCTAGACTGTCTCCCCCCCCCCCCCCCCCCTTACCC
>CM065719.1:59524185-59526685 GCA_033310375.1 Conus canariensis | reverse complement strand
TACGAGTGTGGCGCGCATTGTTCTATTTCAAGCAAACTTCGGACTCCTTCGGCTCCACATTGTCTTCTGTTATCCTGAGAAACTTCTCTAACCAGTACTTTCTTGGGTGGGAGTTGAAGGGGGGGGGGGGTGGAGGATTTGTCTATTTTTATGTGTTGAAAGCCTGTAAGACCGGGACCAAACGACGCCGTTTTACCCAAATCGCAGACAAATTCTAAACCGTATTGATTTCTGGCCGTTTCAGCCTGGTACCCGGACTACTTCCAGATTCATTGAATTTCTTTTGTGTCCAGTACTCTGTAGTCTTCCTCCACGTCCACCAGAAGAGTGCCCCTGTGTGGTCTGCTCTTTTACCACCATCCTTGGCACACGCCCCAAAGTGATGCCGTAAGGAACCTGCCTCCTTCAGTCTTTGCTTCGTCTCCTCCTCACTTTCTTCTTTGTTTGTTTTGTTTGTTTTTGTTTGTTGTTTGTTGTTTCATCATTACTTCGTGCTTCCACGTTTGCATTTCTTTCTTTCTTTCATTCGTGTGTTCGTTATTTCTTTCTCATGGTCTTTTTCTGTGTTTTCTTTTTCTTTGTTTCTTTCTGTTTGTTTTTTCTCCTTTCTTTCTTTTTATTCACTCTCTCTCTCTCTCTCTCTCTCTCTCTCTCTCTCTTTCTGTCTGTCTGTCTCCCTCTCTGTCTTTCTGTGTCTTTCTGTCAGTCTGTCTGTCTGTCTCTGTCTGCCTGTCTGTCTCTGTCTGTCTGTCTGTCTGTCTGTCTCTCTCTCTTCTCTCTCTCTCTCTCTCTCCTCTCTCTCTCTCTCTCTCTCTTTCCCATTCATTTCTTCCAGTTTTGTCCCTCTGTTCGTATACTCTGATTGCCTCAGTTCCGGTAACTAAGGGACAGAAGTCATGTCAGACGGCATGCCAACACATGCACGTTTGACAGGCATTAACATCTTGCAGTTCGCAAGCACGGCTGTAAACTTCCATGTCTGGCATGGGCTGGTATTTGGCCATGCATATCTGTCTCTCCTACTAGTCCATTCTAAACAGCATGCTACAGTTCCAAATGGCAGTCCGAAAGAACTCGTATACGAATAACCTCAAAGGCTGGACTGGTTAGTGACTCTACAGCTTTACCTTGCTGAGTCTTCTCAAGGAGAGAGGGTCATGGAGTGTCCTCATTGCTGAAGCGTCCTACATAGGACGTCAATGAAACGGGACATTGACACGCCCTCCCCCACCGCCCCCCCCCCCTCCCTCCTCTTCACAAGTCACACTGATGGGTTTTTCACGGGTGAGTGTCAACGACATGTAACAGGTGGGGTCGTGGAAGCATCGGAAGAAGATGCTTCATCAAGTCTTGACAGGGCAGATGACTGGTGTCGACCTCACGGTGTCCGTGATGCCAGACTTGATGGCCTGAAGTTGCTGACAGTAACTGGGCGACGGATTGATTGATGAATAAACGACTGCTACAGAGAAGGGCTGATTTATGGATTCTTTAGCTGGGTGGCTGGTTGGTAGGTTGGTTGATTCTGCTCTCCCTGTCTCAGTCTCTGTCTCTGTGTCTCTGTCTGTCTGTGTGTCTGTCTGTCTCTCTCCCCCTCCCTCCCTCTCTCTGTTTGTCTGTCTGTCTTTCTTTCTCTGTCTCTCGCTGTCTCTCTCTGTCTCCCTGTTTCTCTCTCTCTTTCTCTCTCTCTCTGTCTCTATCTCTCCCCCCCCCCCCCCCTTGTGTCTGCACCTATTTTGTGTATGTGCTTGAAGATGTCTGAGAGAGAGAGAGAGAGAGAGAGAGAGAGAGAGAGAGAGAGAGTAGAACATGTGTATCATATGAAGTGAAACCATCAGTCTCGGTCTCCGACTTCACTTCGCCAGGCTCGACTCAGCCATGATACGGCTCAGCTTGCACCGGCTGTCTAGTCGCCACACAACAAGCTAAAGCTCAAAGCTGGCACCAGCATATTCTCTCGTTTAGCACAACATGACTCGTTTCTCACCTGCCGTCTAGTCGCCGTGCAATAAGCTAAAGCTCAAAGCTTCGCACCAGAACGTGTTGTCAGGGCGTGATACGGCTCAACTCCCGCACCAGCACCCGCCCACTTCGCATGGTACTGCTCAGCTCGCACCGGCTCCTAGTCGCTGAGCAATAGGCTAAAAGCTCAAAGCTCGCACCAGCACGCGTTGTCAGAGCATGCATGATACGGCTCAGCTGGCACCAGCACTCGTGCACTTGGTACGATATAGCTCAAAGCTCGCACCAGCACAATGTTGACTTGCTTTGGTCCGCGCGAGCTCGTGTCGACTCAGCCCATCTGCGCCAGCATGAGTCAACTCTGCATAGTTGTTGTTGTTCGTCCTTCGATTTCGAAGATGACCATGACTTCAATCTCAGATGGAAGATCGCTGAATGTGGGTCCACAGATGGCTGGTGAGGCCGATCTGGGCCCGAAAGGAACTCCCACATGTGGGGCACATGTGGGTGGGTGCTAAAGTGGAGGTGGAGGTAGCTC
>CM065719.1:59506685-59509185 GCA_033310375.1 Conus canariensis | reverse complement strand
GAAGAACATCTTTCATGCTGAAACGTTTAATGCCAGGGTTCCTACAGGTCTTAAAAAGTCTGAAAAAGTCTGGAAATTTGAAGTCCATTTTCCAGGCCCTGGAAAAGTCTGGAAAAAATCGCACTATGGCCTGGAATAGCCTGGAAATTGAAGAATCAAGCACAATTGCATGATATTATGCATGGCTGCTTTAATTTTCAGCATCATTAGCGTTTATAATGCAAAAGAAAAGTATTATTCCGTGCCCTCAAACGTGATATTTCGTCTCTTGTGCGTTTGTGTTTATAACATCACTTTTAAGACATTGCATTATGAGCAAAGTCTTGAAAGTGGTATTGAAAATGTAGGTCTTGGCCTGGAAAAAGTCTGGAAAAGTCTGGAATTTTGAGTAGCATTTCCTGTATGAACCCTGGACTGTCAGTCTGCTTCAGCACTGAATAAGAGCTACGATTGAAACATCGACCGCTTCAGTTGATGCAGAAGGTCTGTACCCGAAAGGTTTTCTGCTTCAGTCCTGAGGCGGAGCGGCGCTGACACCTATTCCTGTTACGGAACAGCCGGTAGAGCTAGCTAGCTTTGATAGACTTGAAAGAAAAAGAAATGCTATTCCGCCAGACGAAAGTGACCATCAAACTGACTTGTGATTTCTTTGTCCCTTTTGTCAGGCGGAATAGATTTTTTTTTCTTGAAGTTTGTTTTCAATTTCCGCCTGCTGTCGCCCCACTTTGAAGCTGACTTTGACAGGTGAAGTGTTTCAGTACTGAAGAATGTTACACCCACAACTGTTCCTGCCACAGAACAATGGAAGAGCTACCTTTGACAGGTGAAGTGTTTCAGTACTGAAGAATGTTACACTCACAACTGTTCCTGCTACAGAACAATGGAAGAGCTACCTTTGACGGGTAAACTGTTTCAGTTCTGAAGAATGTTAACACTCATACCTGCTCCTGCTACAGAACAATGGAGGAGCTACCTTTGACAGGTGAACTGTTTCAGTGCTGAAGAAGGTTACACCCACTACTCCTGCTACAGAACAATGGAAGAGCTACGTTTGACAGGTAAACTGATTCAGTGCTGGAGAAATGCTACACTCATACCTATTCCTGCTACAGAACAATGGAAGAGCTCTCTTTGACAGGTGAACTGTTTCAGTGCTGAAGAGATGCTTCACTCATGCCTATTCCTGCTACAGAACAATGGAAGAGCTCTCTTTGACAGGTGAACTGTTTCAGTGCTGAAGAAATGCTACATTCGCCCCGATTCCTGCAGCAGAATGGTGGAGAACCTACCCTTGACAGGTGAACCGCTTCAGTACTAAAGAAATGCTACACTCAACTCCACTCCTGCTTCAGGACAGTAGAAGAGCTACCTTTGACAGGAACACTACTGGAGAACTACACTCACCCAGATTCCGGCTACAGAACAGTACAAGAGCTACCTCTTTGACAGGTGAACTGTTTCAGTGCTGAAGCAATGCTACACTCGCCCCTAATTCCTGCTTCACAACGGTAGAAGAGCTGCCTCCTACAGAATAACTGCTGGAGTACTAAATTCTACATTCACCCAGATTCCTGCTACAGAAAAGTGGAAGAGCTACCTTTGACACCTGAACCGTTTCAGCGCTGAAGAAATGCTACGATCAGACTGATTTCTGGTTCAAAACTATGTGTAAAAGTTGCCTTTGACAGGTAAACTGCTGGGGCTTTGAATTAATGCTACACTCACACTGAGTTCTGCGACAGAACAGCTTTGACAGGTAAGCCGCTTCCGTGCTAAAAGAAATGCTACGTCCACACCAATTTCTGATTCAGAACAGTCGAAGAGCCACCTTTGACAGGCAAACTGCTTGAGCGCCGAATAAACGCCAAACGTCGCGCTGCGTAAAAAGGGGAAGAAACGCGAGAACTGCGTTGTGCAATAGTCCAGTCTTGAAAGAACAAAAGGAACGGGTTTGAACAGCAGCTTCAGCAGAAAGAAGAGAACAAATGGCAGACTCTTTTCAGTTGACAGAAAATCGCCAGACAGCCAGAAGAAAGCGTTTCGTCAGAACAGACATCCAAATAATTTGTGCTGATGACTGAAAAAGGTTGTAGATTACACTGAAATGTCATGGGACCATGTCTGGATACAGTCCAACGAGATGACCTCCGGACCACAAGTGCCACGCTTGAAATGGTTACTGGGTCAGTAGCGAGGAAGAGTTTACAGTTCTTGTTGCCACCTTTTCCCATCTCTTCGGGGGCGGCTTGTATCTAAGCAATAGCGGTTTGAAAAAGGTGCGTTGCTGTCTGAAACGAAGTATTTCTTTTTTTAAGCATTGTACACTCCTTCAGATCCGATTCAGTACGGATTTCGTCAGGGGACGAAAGGGAACAAAAACTTCAATGGACGAATTTGTTGCTATTGTTTTCGATTAACAACGAAAAGCAAATGTCATTTTTTTTTTTTTTTTTGGTACTTCTTGTTTCTTGTTCTCTCTCTCTCTCTCTCTCTCTCCCTC
>CM065719.1:59501394-59503894 GCA_033310375.1 Conus canariensis | reverse complement strand
TGAGTAGGCAAGGTAGACGGTTTAAATGAAACTAGCTTTGATGGAATTTGAGATTTGATACTGAAGGAAAAAAATAGGGGGAAAAAAACCTATCGTATAAACAATTCTAATAACTGTGGGATCTTTTTGAAAAGCATTAGACTAGCAAAATAAACAACAACAACAACAACTAACAAACATAACAGAGAATGCGCTGGGATAGGCCTACTACTGTTCGATTCTTTCTGGGAAATGGAATGTAAACGTTTCAAGTGAAGAACATCTTTCATGCTGAAACGTTTAATGCCAGGGTTCCTACAGGTCTTAAAAAGTCTGAAAAAGTCTGGAAATTTGAAGTCCATTTTCCAGGCCCTGGAAAAGTCTGGAAAAAATCGCACTATGGCCTGGAATAGCCTGGAAATTGAAGAATCAAGCACAATTGCATGATATTATGCATGGCTGCTTTAATTTTCAGCATCATTTAGCGTTTATAATGCAAAAGAAAAGTATTATTCCGTGCCCTCAAACGTGATATTTCGTCTCTTGTGCGTTTGTGTTTATAACATCACTTTTAAGACATTGCATTATGAGCAAAGTCTTGAAAGTGGTATTGAAAATGTAGGTCTTGGCCTGGAAAAAGTCTGGAAAAGTCTGGAATTTTGAGTAGCATTTCCTGTATGAACCCTGGACTGTCAGTCTGCTTCAGCACTGAATAAGAGCTACGATTGAAACATCGACCGCTTCAGTTGATGCAGAAGGTCTGTACCCGAAAGGTTTTCTGCTTCAGTCCTGAGGCGGAGCGGCGCTGACACCTATTCCTGTTACGGAACAGCCGGTAGAGCTAGCTAGCTTTGATAGACTTGAAAGAAAAAGAAATGCTATTCCGCCAGACGAAAGTGACCATCAAACTGACTTGTGATTTCTTTGTCCCTTTTGTCAGGCGGAATAGATTTTTTTTCTTTGAAGTTTGTTTTCAATTTCCGCCTGCTGTCGCCCCACTTTGAAGCTGACTTTGACAGGTGAAGTGTTTCAGTACTGAAGAATGTTACACCCACAACTGTTCCTGCCACAGAACAATGGAAGAGCTACCTTTGACAGGTGAAGTGTTTCAGTACTGAAGAATGTTACACTCACAACTGTTCCTGCTACAGAACAATGGAAGAGCTACCTTTGACGGGTAAACTGTTTCAGTTCTGAAGAATGTTACACTCATACCTGCTCCTGCTACAGAACAATGGAGGAGCTACCTTTGACAGGTGAACTGTTTCAGTGCTGAAGAAGGTTACACCCACTACTCCTGCTACAGAACAATGGAAGAGCTACGTTTGACAGGTAAACTGATTCAGTGCTGGAGAAATGCTACACTCATACCTATTCCTGCTACAGAACAATGGAAGAGCTCTCTTTGACAGGTGAACTGTTTCAGTGCTGAAGAGATGCTTCACTCATGCCTATTCCTGCTACAGAACAATGGAAGAGCTCTCTTTGACAGGTGAACTGTTTCAGTGCTGAAGAAATGCTACATTCGCCCCGATTCCTGCAGCAGAATGGTGGAGAACCTACCCTTGACAGGTGAACCGCTTCAGTACTAAAGAAATGCTACACTCAACTCCACTCCTGCTTCAGGACAGTAGAAGAGCTACCTTTGACAGGAACACTACTGGAGAACTACACTCACCCAGATTCCGGCTACAGAACAGTACAAGAGCTACCTCTTTGACAGGTGAACTGTTTCAGTGCTGAAGCAATGCTACACTCGCCCTAATTCCTGCTTCACAACGGTAGAAGAGCTGCCTCCTACAGAATAACTGCTGGAGTACTAAATTCTACATTCACCCAGATTCCTGCTACAGAAAAGTGGAAGAGCTACCTTTGACACCTGAACCGTTTCAGCGCTGAAGAAATGCTACGATCAGACTGATTTCTGGTTCAAAACTATGTGTAAAAGTTGCCTTTGACAGGTAAACTGCTGGGGCTTTGAATTAATGCTACACTCACACTGAGTTCTGCGACAGAACAGCTTTGACAGGTAAGCCGCTTCCGTGCTAAAGAAATGCTACGTCCACACCAATTTCTGATTCAGAACAGTCGAAGAGCCACCTTTGACAGGCAAACTGCTTGAGCGCCGAATAAACGCCAAACGTCGCGCTGCGTAAAAAGGGGAAGAAACGCGAGAACTGCGTTGTGCAATAGTCCAGTCTTGAAAGAACAAAAGGAACGGGTTTGAACAGCAGCTTCAGCAGAAAGAAGAGAACAAATGGCAGACTCTTTTCAGTTGACAGAAAATCGCCAGACAGCCAGAAGAAAGCGTTTCGTCAGAACAGACATCCAAATAATTTGTGCTGATGACTGAAAAAGGTTGTAGATTACACTGAAATGTCATGGGACCATGTCTGGATACAGTCCAACGAGATGACCTCCGGACCACAAGTGCCACGCTTGAAATGGTTACTGGGTCAGTAGCGAGGAAGAGTTACAGTTCTTGTTGCCACCTTTTCCCATCTCTTCGGGGGCGGCTTGT
>CM065719.1:59476394-59491394 GCA_033310375.1 Conus canariensis | reverse complement strand
AGATGATGACTGGGGCAAAGTAAAATGATGATTAGGGCACATCAAGATGATGACCGGGGCGAGGTAAAATGATGATTAGGGCACATTAAGATGATGACTGGGCGAGGTAAAATGATGATTAGGGCACATTAAGATGATGACTGGGGCAAGGTAAAATGATGATTAGGGCACATTAAGATGATGACTGGGACAAGGTGAAATGATGATTAGGGCACATCAAGATGATGACCGGGGCGAGGTGAAATGATGATTAGGGCACATTAAGATGTTGACTGGGGCGAGGTAAAATGATGACAAGGGCACATCAAGATGATGACTGGGGCGAGTTAAAATGATGATTAGGGCACATTAAGATGATGACCGGGGCGAGGTAAAATGATGATTTGGGCACATCAAGATGATGACTGGGCGAGGTAAAATGATGATTAGGGCACATTAAGATGATGACTGGGGCGAGGTAAAATGATGATTAGGGCACATCAAGATGATGACTGGGCGCGGTAAAATGATGATTTGGGCACATTAAGATGATGACTGGGGCGAGGTAAAATGATGATTTGGGCACATCAAGATGATGACTGGGCGAGGTAAAATGATGATTTGGGCACATTAAGATGATGACTTGGCCAGGAAAAATGATGGTTAGGGCACATCAAGATGATGACTGGGCGCGGTAAAATGATGATTTGGGCACATTAAGATGATGACTGGGGCAAGGTAAAATGATGATTTGGGCACATCAAGATGATGACCGGGGCGAGGTAAAAATGATGATTTGGGTACATTAAGATGATGACTTGGCGAGTGAAAATGATGATTAGGGCACATTGCGATGATGACTTGGCGAGTGAAAATGATGATTTGGGCACGTTAAGATGATGAGTGGGTGAGTGAAAATGATGATTAGGGCACATTAAGATGATGACTTGGCGAGTGAAAATGATGATTAGGGCACATTAACATGATGACTTGGCGAGGTAAAATGATGATTAGGGCACATTAAGATGATGACTTGGCGAGGTAAAATGATGATTTGGGCACATTAAGATGATGACTTGGCGAGGTAAAATGATGATTTGGCCACATTAAGATGATGACCGGGGCGAGGTAAAATGATGATTAGGGCACATCAAGATGATGACCGGCGCAAGGTAAAATGATGATTTGGGCACATCAAGATGATGACTGGGCGAGGTAAAATGATGATTAGGGCACATTAAGATGATGACTGGGCGAGGTAAAATGATGATTAGGGCACATCAAGATGATAACTGGGGCAAGGTAAAATGATGATTGGGCACATTAAGATGATGACGGGGCGAGGTAAAATGATGATTAAGGCACATTAAGATGATGACTGGGGCAAGATAAAATGATGATTAGGGCACATTAAGATGATGACTGGGGCAAGGTAAAATGATGATTAGGGCACATCAAGATGATGACTTGGCGAGGTAAAATGATGATTTGTGCACATTAAGATGATGACCGGGGCGAGGTAAAATGATGATTTGGGCACATTAAGATGATGACCGGGGCGAGGTAAAATGATGATTTGGGCACATTAAGATGATGACCGGGGCGAGGTAAAATGATGATTTAGGCACATTAAGATGATGACTGGGCGAGGTAAAATGATGATTTGGGCACATCAAGATGATGACTTGGCGAGTGAAAATGATGATTTGGGCACATTAAGATGATGACTGGCGAGTGAAAATGATGATTTGGGCACATTAAGATGATGACTGGGGCGAGGTAAAATGATGATTTGGGCACATCAAGATGATGACCGGGGCGAATGAAAATGATGATTTGGGCACATCAAGATGATGACTTGGCGAGTGAAAATGATGATTTGGGCACAATAAGATGATGACATGGCGAGTGAAAATGATGATTTGGGCACATTAAGATGTTGACTGGAGCGTTAGAATAATGATTGGGGCACGTTAACATAATGACGCAAGTAGTGGAGAAGGCACTTTTAAGATGTGTGTGTGTGTGTGTGTGTGTGTGTGTGTGTGTGTGTGTGTGTGTGTGTGTGTGTGTGTGCGCGCGTGTGTGTCTGTGTCTGTGTGTTTGTGTGCGTGTGTGTGTGCGTGTGTGTGTGTGCTTGAATGGATGCACGCGGTGAGTTTGTGTGTGTGTGTGTATGTGTGTGTGTGTGTGTGCGCGCGCACGCGCGCGCGTGCGTGCGTGCGTGCGTGTGTGCGTGCATGGGCGCCCTCGTGCATTCACGGACGCGCTTTCCGTTTGGTTTAAACTCCTCGCCGCTGACAAGAACGGCAACAGCAATTTGTCAGGAACACTGCACGCACACACGCACACGTGTCCCCTGCCACCTCACCATCCACCCCATCCCCCACCCCACCCCACGCCACCACCATCACCATCCCCCACCTCTACCCCTCCCTCTCCCCTTCCTGAAAGCCTCCCCTCATTCTCTCCCCTTTCATATTTCCCTAACGTCTTCCGCTTTGCCTTAGAGGCACAACGGGCCCCTCGTGTTTTTGTCTTCCCCCCTCCCCCCCCCCCCCCTCTCTCTCTCTCTCTTCCCCACCTCTTCTACATCGAACAAAATAGTTGTCTTCCGTTATTGGTGGTTTGAGGAGAACGTGGTGTCAAGGAGAAGGACAGGTTAAAAGGGGGGTGGAGAGAGAGAGAGAGAGAGAGAGAGAGAGAGAGAGAGAGAATAGAGGGGACGTGGAGGAAGGAAGGAAGCGGTGATGGGGTTGGGAGAAGGGGAGGGGAAGGGGAAGGAGAGATAGAAGGTGTAGTTTTTCAGAAAAAGAAAACTTGGGCGGGAGGGAGGAGGGGGGGGGCAGCGGAGTCGTGGAAGGATTAAGTTAAAAGGAGGAGGCAGGAGAAGAGAGATGAGTTTTGAGGACACGACGGCCGGAGGAAACATAAAGAAGGGGGGTGGGGGTGGTGGGGGGCAGGACTTGGCAGTGCTGATTGGCTGGAAGCTTTGCGCATACCTCTGCCAGCTTCCGGAAATGGCGGGCTGATGTTGCGAGATCTGGAAGATGGAAACGCGTTTCAGTCGGGGGGGGGGGGGGGGGGGGGGGGGGGGAGTGTAAGGGGTGTGGTAGTGGGTGGTGCTGATGGCAGGTGAGACCTGCAAAGACAGGAAGGCGGGTGGTGGGGGGGGGGGGGGGGAAGGCGAAGATGAATGAACAAGTGGAACGAAGCGGTCAAGCCTATGTCAGAGTTCTCTTCTTTTACTCTTTAAACCATGATCTGAGGATCATACCATCTTCTTCTGATTGTCTGTTGGGTGTGGTCAGAATCCTTGTTTTTCTGTTGCAAGAGAATGAATGTGCAGAGAAGAGCCTCAAGAAGATCGAATTTTGTGGTGTTGTCACTCGCGCCTGCTTCGCGATTAGGCAATTATCGTCGACAGTAGGGGGTGTAGTTGATAGTGTCCTGCATATGTTGGATCAGAACAGGCACCACTGAACACCATCGAAGTGACTCGGCAGCAGTGCAGTGTCTCCTCTGGTGGGTTGGCTCGTGACGACTTGACGTGGACTAGTTGCAAAGCGAGACGACTGCAGGCGGAAATCTAAACAAATCTTAAATAAATGTTAGCGAACCGCCAAGAGAACGTGGACAAACGAGTCACAAGACGAAACACAAGGCGTTTCGACCTCTTAGGTCTTCATCGGGTGAGACATAAACGAATAAAACAACGAAAATTCACTTAGCTTTGATCGCTTCAGATCACTTCACAGGGTTCAGCGCAAGGAAGAAGGCGTTGAATGAGATGATAAGTTTGTACATTCTGCTTATGCCCTGTGCACACGTGAAATATGCGCGAATGTATGCATTCAACGCCTTCTTCCTTGCGCTGAACCCTGTGAAGTGATCTGAAGCGATCAAAGCTAAGTGAATTTTCGTTGTTTTATTCGTTTATGTCTCACCCGATGAAGACCTAAGAGGTCGAAACGCGTTGTGTTTCGTCTTGTGACTCGTTTGTCCACGTTCTCTGGGCGGTTCGCTAACATTTATTTAAGATTTGACGTGGACTGTTCCCAGCGGGTTGCTGATGCCGGGGCTGTGGCGGGTCGCGCCGGGCTGTGGCTGAGGACTAGGAGTTGGAATGAGCAGCGTGAGGGCAATGCCACTGAGATGGCGCAGAAGTTTGGACAGCGCAAACAAGCAAACTTCGTGGTGTTGTCCAGTTAATGTTTCCATGAAGTTGCGGTTCGTGTCACTGCAAATTTTATGAAAACTGTTCATTGATATCACTGTCTGTAAATATTGATAACACTGTAAAGTTTGTAGAATATTAGGGATTGATATCTCTGTCGTTGGACTGGTGTTTTGAAAAAAAGAACCAAAGAACATGACTGAAATAGACAGGAACAATCGACACATGAATAGTAAAGTATCCATTCAGTGAAATCTGAAACGGGTAGATGAGTAGCAGCATTAATGATACACAAGTAGTTTTCTATTTCCATGGTGAAATAACCGAAGGAACGTACAACACATATTGCTTGTGGTACCCGTTTACCTTGCACGCACTACATTCAAAAGGCGCCCAAAACAAACGAGAAAAAAAAGACTTCTACTTACTAAATGTTATTCCAGTATCCCCCCGGGACGTATTCACGATATCCACAGTTAAGTTTGTCAGCAGTGTACAGCTAAGAAAACCTGACCGCTCAAAAGCGATAGAGACTAGGGTGTAATTGGCCCAGCGTCGTTCTCTGGAACCAAAGGTCCTGAGGTCGGTTCCGGCTTGAGACTGTCAGGTTAGTCGACAATCTCTCTTTGAAGCGAAGACTCCAACCTTCTGCAAACCTTTCGGATGAAACTTCAAACCTAGGTATCTTTTGTGAACGCTTGCATGTGTCACTCAGACTCATTTCACACACACCACACACACACACACACACACCACACACACACACAACACAACACACACACACACACACACACACACACACACACACACACACACACACACACACACACACAAAGGTGGTCGTTTAGACCTCATTCTCGAGGACGGGACTTGTGTACCTTCGGAACAAAACGCTCACATTACCATTATCGTAATCATAATAATTATTATCATCATGGTCGTCGTCGTCATGGTCGTCATATTTGTCGTCTTTATCATCATATCGGAATTTGTGTATCACATGCCTTCACAGGTTTACATCATGGCTTACTCGCATCCAGGCATACATTCGCGCATATTTCACGTGTGCACAGGGCATAAGCAGAATGTACAAACTTATCATCTCTTTGAATGTGAACCACTGAATTCTAGCTGAGGAAGGGAGGAAGAGAGAGAGAGAGAGGGAGAAAGAAAGAAAGCAAGCAAGGAAGAAAGAGAGGAAAGAAGGAAGGAAGGCAGAGAGAAAGAACGGGAATGAAGGAGAAAGACTGAGGAAAAGAAGGAGGAGGAGGAAGGGAGAGGGGAGGAAAAGGGGTTCATCATCAACAAAAACTACAAGCAGAAGAAGGAGGAACAGGAGGAGGGGAGGAGGAGAAAGAGGAGGAGGAAGAGAGGAGGAGGAGAAGAAGAAGAAGAAGAAGAAGAAGAAGAAGAAGAGAGAAGAAGAAGAAGAAGGAGGAGGAGGAGAAGAAGAAGAAGAAGAAGAAGAAGAAGAAGAAGAAGAAGGAGAAGGAGGAGAGGAGAAGAAGAAGAAGAAGGAGGAGAAGGAGGAGCAGGAGGAGGATGAGAAGAGAAGAAATAGAAGGAAAAGAAGAAGTAGAACAAGAGCAATAACAACAACAACAACAACAACAACAACAACGACCCCAAGATGATGCGATGCTGAAGAAACTACCGGGACGGTTGACAGCCATGCCTCACGGGCAGTAACTCGGGTTCCTGCAATCCCGGATCGGAAGCTGTTTGTGCCTCATTACCTCCCCATTCATGGAGCCTCAGTGCTTGCCCCCCAGCTCCCCTGAACCCGCCGCCCGTGAAGCGCGCGTGTATGGCGGCCTGCTGGCATCGAAAGATCTGTTCGGCTGTTGTTGTTTTTTTAACGAGGGAAAGCAGTCATCGTCATCACGACTACTGCGATAATTATCATTTTCATGTGAAACAGTAACATGTAAGAAATTCATCATTTTGGCGTGAAATCAGTTTATTTAGTTTCAAAGTGAGGTAGGTGCAGGCGAAATTGAAACACACTTTTTTTTTTAAAGGAAAGTCATAGTACATCCGCCAGACAAAGGGGGCAAACAAATTACCAGACAAAACACGACGCGTTTCGACCTCTTAGGTCTTCTTCAGGCAAGATAAACAATGTTCAGGACACTGAAAACGAAGAAGGAGCAATCACTTATCTTCTCGAATTCGGCGCAAGATGGGCGTTGATTCTGAAAGTTGTTTATTTTGCCTGAAGAAGACCTAAGAGGTCGAAACGCTTCGTGTTTTGCCTTTTGTAATTTGTCCCATTTGTCTGACGGATTTATAATAATTTTCCATCAAGAGACTTGTGAAATCAGTAATTCATATCAGACAACTGTTATGTTCACATGAATGCAGTTATGCTTTCAGTCACGGGTTTTGACGCTGTGAGGATATCAGATAATTACATGGGTGTGAGAATACCGACGGTTCCACCATCCAGTCAGAAAGCGTTACTATTTTGGATGCATGCGGACAAAGATATTGGCTGAACCTCATTCGGAAAGGTCTCATCGTTGACCGTCTGTCTGTTGGGCAACATTTATATTGTTCAAAAATGGAATTTAAAGTTGGTTTTAAAAGAGAAAGAAACTGAACTAGACACTGCATTTTTCAGACTTCGTCTTTGTTTTTCGTCTCTGTCTCACTGATGTATAAATTGTTTCTGTGTATGTTGGACAACCTGATTCGTCCAGTTCTGTTAACTTCCTTCCGATTGGGAAAAAAGAGATCTTGGCATTCATCCGTCGTGAAATCTAGCAAGCCGTGAATTTGGAAAACAAAAAAAAGAGTCATTCTGATTTTATGTTCCTTGGCAAAGCAGCCTTTGAAAGGCCTACACAATGCGCGCGTTGATATCAATGATGGCGTTGCCGTGTTTGTAAGCCATAGGTATCGGTATCTATACGTCATAATTCCTTCTTTTCATGTCTCCTCGTAACTATTGTCATGGTGATATCGTGTGACCGCCCACCCTGCCAGACTATAAATCGAGAATCGATCGAGTGATTATGAAGTAGCAGCATAAGAGATGATTATTGCTGATCGTTGGTGTGTTGAAGAAAATTAACAAGAAATATGACTGTTTAATGTTGTTAGCTACAGTACGTATGAACGGAATCATGTGCGTGAAAATAAACAGGGATTTAGTCTTGTGAACAAGGTTTTGGGAGGTGGAGACGGAGGGAAGAGGGGAAATGGGTAGGGAGGAGAGATGGTGGAGAAGGGGAAAAGAGGGGATGGGGATTTTTTTTCCTGTGGAGAGTGAAAAAACCACTGATGTCAGCATGTCTGCTGATAAAAGAGTTCCTGTTCATTTGTAAAGCCTCTGATGTCAGCATGTCTGCTGTTAATTCTTTCCAAAGCCGATGCTTTCTTCCAGACGCTGATGTACAGGTAATGTACAACGCCTGTTGCTGATGTCTATAAAACAACAACAACAACAACAACAACACACGCAAAGAGAGAGAGAGAGAGAGAGAGAGAGAGAGAGTCGAGTTTATCGACAGATACATGAACGGAGATCATACATACGCACATACATATATGCATGCCTACACACATGCGTACATGCGTACATACATACATACATACATACATACATGCATGCATGCATGCATGCATGCATGCATGCATGCATGCATGCATGCATGCATGCATGCATGCATGCATACATACATACATACATACATACATACATACATACATACATACATGCATAGGCATTGTGTTTCTTTCGCCCATGTTGTAGCTGAACGTGCCTGCTGCAGTCAATATGTCCTCGTTACGTGACGGATGAAGAGGGGGGGCACAGAAAGGAATCAGACAATTTGCCCGCACGCTACCGAACGTGTGTCACCAATGTATACTCAGAGGCATAAAAAACGCGAAAAAATAGAGACAGTGCACGATTGTTCACATTGTGAACAGGACGTAAGCAATGTCGCTGTCACGTGCAACATTAGCAGTACGTGGTGTCTTGGCCGGTTGTAACCTCGTAACAGTGGGTGAATGTTGCCGGGTCAGCGTTTTTGGCACGAGGAGTGCATTTGCCATGTGGACTACCTACGCCACGTGCATCAATGTGAATTGCAACTCAATGTGGCCCCGATTGTGGGGCTATAAATTTCCAAACCCCAAAAAGTTCAAATTATCCCTTCCAGCGGCGCCAACATAATGCCGAGACTTTCTCGTCAAGATCGTTGCATAGCAATGGGGCAACTGCAGGCCAAGGTTCCAATGAGGCAGGTCGCTATCGCATTCGGAGTCCACATTTCCACCGTCTATCGCCTTCTGGACCGCTTTCAAGCAAGAAACACCACTGATGACAGACCGAGGAGCGGCAGACCGAGGGTCACCACAGCAGCCCAAGACCGCCATCTTCTGCGTCAGCATCGACGGGAGCCTTACCAAACCGCTGCCAACACAGCCAGGAACACCGTCAGCAACCATGGCAGGCCAATCAGCAGCAGAACCGTGCGTCGCCGACTGAACACAGTTGGTCTCCAATGCAGGCGTCCAGCCCGGCGACCTATCCTGACACTCCAGCATCGCCAGAACCGTATGCAGTGGGCACAGATCCACGTGCATTGGCGCCATCGGGACTGGGGCCGAGTCCTCTTCGGTGATGAAAGCCGGTTCTGCGTCGACCCAGGCGATGGCTGCATCCGGATCTGGAGAAGAGCGGGGGAACACTTCACGCATGCCAACATCACCGAAAGGGACCCATGGGGTGGTGAAAGCATCATGATCTGGGGGGTTATCGGCATGAATCGCCGTATTGGGCCAGTCATCTTCCAGAATGTGGGTCCAGGATGTGGTAACGGGGTCAGTGCTGTTCATTACATCGACCAAGTCCTGAGGCCCCACATCCTTCCGCATTTCCAGCGGCATCCACAGAACCTGTTTCAGCAGGACAACGCAAGGCCGCACACTGCCCGTGCTACGCAGAACTTCCTGAGGCAGAACAACATCAATCTGCTGCCTCACCCAGCCCGTTCTCCCGACCTTATCCCAATAGAGCATTTCTGGGATGCCCTTCAGAGGCAGTTGAACCAGCTCAACCCCAGACCCCAGACAGCAGCTCAGCTTGCTGTCGCTGTGGGCCAGGTGTGGTGGCAAGTCCCCCAGAGGCAGACCAACACTCTAGTGCGCTCGATGTACCGCAGGTGCACAGCTGTGATCAATGCTCGAGGTGGTCACACCAGATACTGACATTCTGCTGTTAACACAGGGTCAAGGTCAAGTTCATGTGACCTTATTTTCTACCAGAATGAACTTTGAAAGGACACTTTTGCGGTGTTTGATTGCTTTTTCTCGCTTTCTATTACCAGTTCAAAGGAATCGTTGGCCAAATTACATCAAAATTTCTATACAGTTTGTTTTCGCGTTTTTTATGCCTCTGAGTATATATGGATTCCGGCTTTACTTCTCGCCATTCGTCTTCAACCCACACAGGGACAATTTCCATGATGCACGCACACTACGGCGGACACCTTGACATAGGGGAAAAGATGGCTTCTTTCCTGGTTTGCTTTTTGTCGTTTTTTTTTTGTTTGTTTTTTTTTTTTTTAAACCCACTTTTCTTCTTTCCCCCTCTCTCTCTTGTTTACGTCTTTTTTGGGGGGTTACTTCTTTCCGGTTTTTCTTCTTCTTTTCTTCTCTCTGTCTCTGTGTCTGTCTGTCTGTCTGTCTGTCTGTCTGTCTCTCTCTCTCTCTCTCTCTCTCTCTCTCTCTCTCTCTTTTTTTTTTTTTTTTTTTTTTAAAGAATTTCATGTTCGCTTTCTTTCTTTATATCTTTCCTGTTCCACTTCTTTTCTTGTTTATATTGCTTCTAGTTTTGTTTTCCTGTTGTGCTTCTTTCCGTCTTTACGTATTACCTTTGCCAGGTCTTTCCTTGTCTACTTCTCTCTTCGTTTACTTCTTTCTTTCTGTGCTTCTTTCCCGGTACATTGTTTTCCTTCTGTGCTTTTTTCCCGGTATATTTCTTTCTTTACGTGTTCCTTTCCCGGCACATTCCTTATGTGTCTTTCCCGGTACATTTCTTTCCTATGTGTCTTTCCCGGTACATTTCTTTCCTATGTGTCTTTCCCGGTACATTTCTTTCCTATGTGTCTTTCCCGGTACATTTCTGTCCTTCTGTGTTTTTTTCCCCGGTACATTTCTGTCCTGTGTTTTTTTGCCGGTACATTTCTGTCCTTCTGTGCTTCTTTCCCGGTACATTTCTGTCCTTCTGTGTTTTTTCCCCGGTACATTTCTGTCCTTCTGTGTTTCTTTCCCGGTACATTTCTGTCCTTCATTCTTTCTTTCCCGGTACATTTCTGTCCTTCTGTGCTTCTTTCCCGGTACATTTCTGTCCTGTGTTTTTTTCCCGGTACATTTCTGTCCTTCTGTGTTTCTTTCCCGGTACATTTCTGTCCTTCATTCTTTCTTTCCCGGTACATTTCTGTCCTTCTGTGCTTCTTTCCCGGTACATTTCTGTCCTTCTGTGTTTCTTTTCTACTTTACTTCTTTCCTCCTGTACGTCTTCCCGTCTTTTTCCTCTGTTCTTATTTCTTAAGTACTTCTTTCTTTGGTTTCATTGTTAACTTTTTTTTTTACTCCTTTCTTGTCTTCTTTTTGATTGTCTACTTTCCTTATTAACTTCTTCGCTTACTCTCTCCCTCCCCCCCCCCCCTTTTTTTTTTTTTTTTTTTTACATCCAATCCTTCTTCTTTCCTTGAACTTCTGCTCTTCTTAAAGTATTTTCTTGTCTGTTTTTCCCCCCCCCCCCTCTGTTTACCTTTGTTTCTCTTTTGTTTGCTTTCTTTACTTGTCTGCTTCTTTCCTTGTGTACGTCTTTATTGTATTATTCTTTCCTTTTTCTATTTTTATTTTTTTTTTACTTCTGTTCTTGTCTGTTTCTGTTCTTGTTGCCTTCCCTCTCACACTGTTTACTTGTTTAACCTTCGTCCGAATCTCGTTTGTTCTTTTGTGCGGAGCAGGTGGAAGGGGCGTTTGTCGAATACGTTTTCTTCACGAATTGACCCGCGAAATTCTCTTTGCGGTCTGTCGTGGCTAACTTCACTCAGATGGTAGAGAGGGGTGGGTTGTTTTTCTTCTTTCCGTCCTCGTTTCTCCCCTCTTGTTTGTATTTGTGTGTGTGTGTGTGTGTGTGTGTGTGTGTGTGTGTGTGTGTGTGTGTGTGTGTGTGTGTGTGTTGTCTCATCGTCCCACCTCCACGCCCCCCTCCTCGCCCCCTCCTCCCCCCAGTCCTTCCAGTGGCGTTAACCACCACCACCCGCCCCTTCAAACACGTTCCGTCTCCGTGTCCACCGCAACACGCACGTTTGTCCTACCGCAGCTCAGCACTGGTAACCCACAGGGAGCAGTCAGTATTAAGTCGTCGTTAGGCCACCCAGCAGAAGAGTCTCAGCACTGAAACCGAAGAATCACTGCGCTTCTGCCGAGTCACACTTCGGTGGTGTTCAGTGGTGCCTGTTCCGTCTGATCCCGCATACGCACGACACCACCACTTGTTTAGCCCGCCTCTGATTGAGCTAGCGTGGATGAGCGCTCCCCTCAGTGAGTCCCCCTCCCGCCTCCCTGTGTCTTTCCGTCCTTCTTTCCATCTTCCTTCAGTATTTCTTTAAGTTGTTTATGTCTTTCATTGTACATAATATCTGTCCTCACCTTGTATCTGTACTATTGTCTGTCCATCTGTACTTTTCCCCCCTTTGTTTCCTTCTTTCTTTCTTTCTGTACTCTTTTCTATATTTCTTTCCTTCTGTACTTCTTTCCCTAGTTTCTTTCTTTACTTTTCCCCTGCCTTCTTCTTTCCTTCTTTCCTTTTCTCCCCCACCCACCCGCTTGTTTGTTTTTTTTTCTTCCATGATTCTTTCTGTGTTTTCTTCTTTCTTTGCTCCTTCCCGATTTTTTATTCACTGTTTTTTGTTTTGTTTTTAGCTCTTTCCTTTTCCTTTTTTTTTTTTTTTTTAAATTTCTTCTTGGGCATGAATCTCGTTTCCGTTTCTCGCGGAGCAGAGTTAAAGAACGTCCGACAAACATGGTGTCTTCCCGAAGAGTACCGGTAAACTCACTTTCCAATCGGCCGTGATTCATTCAGAGAGCGAGAGAGAGACAGACAGACAGACAGACAGACAGAGATGCAGGCAGGCATGCACGAACGCATGCTCACACATACACTCCACACACACATATACACACTCACGCACGCACGCGCGCGCACGCACACACACACACACACACACACACACACACACACACACACACACACACACACACACACACGCACGCACGCACGCACGCATGCGTGTGTGCTCGCGTGTGTAATGCATGCTCATAAAGAAGAGAGAAAAGGACGGCTGACAGTAATAGGAAGATAGAAAGAAGGAAACAGTCGGAGTAAGGGATAGAAGAAGAAAGGAACAGACAGAAGGGAGGAAGAGCAGAAGGAGGAAAAGCGAAGGTATAAGAAAGGAAGAAAGCAAGAAAAAGAAAACAAAAAGGAGGGCGAACGGATTTTCACCGCTATGAGTGTGATATCTAATTATGACAAGAAGAAGAAGAAGAAGAAGATGGTGATGATGATGATGATGATGATGATGATGATAATAATGACATGATGATGAAACAGAGAGGCGATGGAGCAAAGGAGAGACAGAGACAGACAGACGCAGACAGACAGACAGACAGACAGACAGATATAGAGCGATGCAGTTAGCTCAGAACGACTGTTGGCAGTCAGTTGATTGTGTGTGTGTGTGTGTGTGTGTGTGTGTGTGTGTGTGTGTGTGTGTGTGTGTTCGCGCGCATGCGTGCGTGCACGTGTGTCTGTCTGTCCAGCTGTGTCTCTGTGTGTACGCGCGCGTGCATGCGCATGCCTGTGTACATGCATGCGTCCATATGTGTATTTCTGCCTCCCCACTTCTCTCTCTCTCTCCCTTTCTTCCTACCCTCTCTCTCTCTCTCTCTCTCTCTCTCTCTCTCTCTCTCTCTCTTGCGTGTATCTTCAAACAAGGAACCTAACTATCCTTTCTTTCTTTCTTCACCAGCCTTCGTAATACAAAGGAATAACATACGAGGTTTGTATATATCTATGTGTGTCTCGCCGTATTCAGTTTGTTTTTTAGCTGTTTTCCCCTCCGGTCTGCACACATTGAATGTCTACGCATATAAACCTCTTTCCGTCTGCCTAAGTTACATTTATGATTTCTTTATTTGTTCGTGTGTGATTGTCGCGAGGATCTCTCTCTCTCTTTTTTTTTTTTTTTTTTAACAATATTCGTTGGCGTTGTTTGTTCTGTCCACTTTCAAGTGAAGGAAACCCGATCGTAATGTGATGCTTGTTGTTTCCTTTTTATGTGTCGTGTTTGTGTCCCCTGTGTTGGTTAGCTGTTGTGTTTATATTTTGTTGGTTTCAAGTTGTTTTTTTTTTCGGGGGTGGGGGGTGGGGGTGGGGGGTGGGAATGTAGGAAGGGGTGGGAGGGAGGAGAAAGGGTGAGGGCGGAAATGGGGTAAAGTTGTACAGTTTATAAACCGCGAGCTTTTAAAGTGCAGGGCTACTAGGTCCATCTTGAGCAGGTAACAAGAAGTCCGACAACTCTTTGTGAGTAGTCATTGAAACAAACCATGACCTGGTGTTGTGTGTGTGTGTGTGTGTGTGTGTGTGTGTGTGTGTGTGTGTGTGTGTGTGTGTGTGCGTGTGTACCAGGCTAACTTGTGAAGTGGGTTTACCGAATTGTCAAACATCTGGAAAGTGTTTTCTTCTCCCCCCCCCCCTCCACCCCCACCGTAAACCCTCTTTTTCGTTAACCCAGTTTATCTTCGCATAGATTCCGGGAAATTATCGGAACCATTTTTTTTAGATAATGTAAACTTTCTAAATTGTTGATTTAAAAAATAAAGATCAACATTGTCTGAGTTGATCTGCGAAAGAAAACAAAGATTGGTTTTCAAATGTTGAAAAAAAAAAAAAAGTCCGAAGTTTCGTCGTAGAACATTCTAGTTTCGCCTTATTGTTTATATCAACTTTGTTGTATTCTTTTCCTAAATTATAATCTTCTTTGAAATGCATTTGAAAAGTCAATAAACCTAATTTGAGGATTGAGTACAATATATATATATATGTGTGTGTGTGTGTGTGTGTGTGTGTGTGTGTGTGTGTGTGTGTGTGTGTGTGTGTGTGTGTACGTCAGTACAACCTAAATTTAATTTGACTGGTAACTGGTTTCTGTCAGTCAGGGTATACATGCGTGTGAGTATCTGTTCTCACTTTTTTTTGTGCATGTGTGCGTGTGTATTCTACGTATGCGTGTGTCTGTTAAAGCTTATATACGTACATGTGCACACATTAAAGGCGTTGTGTTGTTCCCAAAATTTTCAATATATTATTTTTCATTTTTTTGGGCAGTTGAAACAAACACCGATCTGAATGTGCATATTCTGTGTCATTAAATGTCTACATTTCTTTTTTTTGTTTTGCCCCCCTCCCTCGCCTTATTGTTGTTTTGCAGCGTACGTAACACATGCAGTCTTATGTTATGTAATTGTATGCATGGGTAATTACTGATCTTCTGACTGACTGATCCGTTACACGATTGATTGGTCTAGTTGTGTAGGATTGATGACATATGTTGGAATAGTAGCCCAGCAGAGCTAAATGTTTTGTATGGTTGGTAGATTATTGAGTGATATGATACAGTATCGGTATGCTTTGAATCGAGGTGTTAGAGTGTATGCAACCATTCCCAGAGAGAGAGAGAAAGGAGAGAGAGAGAGAGAGAGAGAGAGAGAGAGAGAGAGTCCCGCGTTTATGGGGTACATGGAGTAAACAATCA
>CM065719.1:59461394-59468894 GCA_033310375.1 Conus canariensis | reverse complement strand
AAACAGTCCTGACCCAGACCAGCTTTTAGAATTGGCTGGAGGTGAGTGGGGGTGATGATGAGGTGAAGGTGAGAAACAGGAAACTCTAGACTGTGGCAGAGAGGTGAAGGTGAAAAACAGGAAACTCTAGACTGTGGCAGAGAGGTGAAGATGAAAAACAGGAAACTCTAGACTGTGGCAGAGAGGTGAAGATGAGAAACAGGACACTCTAGACTATGGCAGAGAGGTGAAGGTGAGAAACAGGAAACTCTAGACTGTGGCAGAGAGGTGAAGGTGAAAAACAGGAAACTCTAGACTGTGGCAGAGAGGTGAAGATGAGAAACAGGACACTCTAGACTGTGGCAGAGAGGTGAAGATGAGAAACAGGACACTCTAGACTGTGGCAGAGAGGTGAAGATGAGAAACAGGACACTCTAGACTGTGGCAGAGAGGTGAAGGTGAGAACAGGACACTCTAGACTGTGGCAGAGAGGTGAAGATGAGAAACAGGACACAGAGAATGTGGCAGAGAGGGTGACGGTGGGTGGCAGAGAGGGTGACGGTGGGTGGCAGAGAGGGTGACAGTGGTGGGTGGCAGAGAGGGTGACAGTGGTGGGTGGCAGAGAGGGTGACAGTGGTGGGTGGCAGAGAGGGTGACAGTGGTGGGTGGCAGAGAGGGTGACGGTGGTGGGTGGCAGAGAGGGTGACGGTGGTGGGTGGCAGAGAGGGTGACAGTGGTGGGTGGCAGAGAGGGTGACAGTGGTAGGTGGCAGAGAGGGTGACAGTGGTGGGTGGCAGAGAGGGTGACGGTGGTGGGTGGCAGAGAGGGTGACAGTGGTGGGTGGCAGAGAGGGTGACGGTGGTGGGTGGCAGAGAGGGTGACGGTGGTGGGTGGCAGAGAGGGTGACAGTGGTGGGTGGCAGAGAGGGTGACGGTGGGTGGCAGAGAGGGTGACAGTGGGGGGTGGCAGAGAGGGTGACAGTGGGGGGTGGCAGAGAGGGTGACAGTGGTGGGTGGCAGAGGCAATGAGTCGGATCAGAAAAGACAGGGTGAGGGGTTGAGGAAGTGGACAGAGTGTGAATAAGAAGATACAGGAGCTGTCAGGAGGCGAGGGGCTCACGCGACTTGCGTGAACACTGTGCAGCTATTTATCACCATTTAGAGACAGTACTGTACAGGGGGAGGGGGAGGAGAGAGAGAGAGAGAGAGAGAGAGAGAGAGAGAGAGAGAGAGAGAGAGAGAGAGGGAGGGAGAACTCTGAACTCTGAAAAATGTATACTGCAAGGCCACGGGCCTGTACGCAAAGGAGGTACATGTATCATGTAAAGACACAACATGAGAAAAGAACTCACACAGACCAAACATAAACAATCTACAGAACAAAAACATATCATTTCCTAACTGCATAGGAAAAACCAACTGGGAAATTGCTTTCAGGCATGAGAGAGAGAGGTGGTGTGAGGGAGATGGATTAATGGACAGAGAGAGAGGGAAGGTTGGGGTGGGGGAAAGGGAGGGAGAGGGGAGTGGAGAGAAGAGAGAGAGAGAGAGAGAGAGAGAGAGAGAGAAAAGTGGGGGGGGAGGAAGAGAGAGAGAGAGGTTGGGGTGGGGGGGGAGGGAGATGAGAGACTGACAGGCAGACGGACAGACAGGAAGGTGGGATGGGTGAGAGAGAGTGAGAGAGAAAAGAGAGAGGTGGAGCAAGACAGACAGACAGCAGAGAGAGAGAGAGAGAGAGAGAGAGAGAGAGAGAAGAGAGGAAGAGAGAGCATAGAACAGGACAGTAAAGCACACTGAGTCAGAGACAGAGAGAACGAATGAACATCTCACCATCATTATATTATTCATCACTTCACAAAACATGCAGTAATCTGCTTTCCGCTACGTGCAGAAGAGAGAGACACAGCCATCTGATAAAGAAAAAACAACAAACAACAACAAACAAACGATAACTGTGAAATATCTCCTAATGAACATTATCACCCTGGAGTGATGTTACGCACAGTGCCCTCTTTATGGACGCAATGACTCATTCTGCCTTATCCTTCCCATCTCTCTGATAGACGACCCTGTCAAGGCGTGATTGACAAACAACCCTGACCCGCAATCGCTTTCCACTGATCTGGCTGGAGGTGGCGTGATGAGGGGAACCTGAGAGAGAGAGAGAGAGAGAGAGAGAGAGAGAGAGAGAGAGAGAGAGAGAGAGAGAGAGAGAGAGAGAGAGAGCCGGTGCAAGAGTTAGGGAGTCTGCGAAATAAAACGTTGTGGCAAAAGTATGTACAAAGAGAAAAAGGGATTGGGGGAGGAGGGGGGGGGGAGACGAAAGACATAGTGAAGGGGGCGGAGGGAGAGGGAATAGGGGAGTGGGAGACAGAGAGACTGCGAGATAGAGAGAACCAGAGAGTGACAGTGAGAGATAGACATCATGATAAAGAGAAAAGAGAAAGAGGGGGCGGAGTGGGGGTAGGAGAGAGACATAGCTACGGATAGAGAATAGGAGATCAACAAACAGGGATAAAACAAGACAGTGAACATGAGAAAGACAGGCGTCATGATATACGTAGACAACAGAGAGACTGATTGGTGGGGCAAAGAGAACTCTTACAGAGAGAGAGAGAGAGAGACAGAAGACAGACAGACAGAAGACAGACAGACGAGACAGAGAGAGAGGAGAGAGACAGACAGACAGACAAACAGACAGGCAGACAGAGAGAGGCAGGCGGAGAGAAAGAGAGAGAGAGCAGGCAGACAGACAGGCAGACTGAACAATGACATACAGAGAGATGGAAATGCAGAGGCAGAAACAAATACAGGCATGGGGATAAAAAGAGAGAGAGAGAGACAGAGACAGAGACAGACGAGAGACAGACAGAGACAGAGAGACAGGAGAGACAGAGAGACAGAGACAGAGACGGAGAAAATAAATATCAACCATTATTTTTACATCACTCATTCTAACTTGTCAAACATGTACTCAAGCAAATGTTTCATGTATCTGGTTGGAGGCATAACCTTTTCAATAAAAACAGCAAACGTTGAAATACATGGTAATAAAAACAGCCCCTCGTAATGCCAGACATAAACCTTCTCTGTATGGAATCCATGGCCTGGCACACTCGACCTTGCCTTCTGAAATCTGAGAAGGTGAGGATGTGCGAGAGAAGGAAGGGGTGAAAACAGTGGGAGGGTGAGGGTGGGGGTATCTGGGGGAAGGTGAACAAAGTGAGCACACGACACAGTAACTATCTGGAGCGGAGAGGTCTTAAACGGTGGTGACTTTGTGAAAGGAGTTGTTAACAACGCAGTGATAAATGAACAATAGCATCGCTAGCTCGGGGGGGGGGGGGGGGGGGGGAGGAGAGAGAGAGAGAAGAGAGAGAGAGAGACTCAGAAACTTTATTACTCAAGGATAAAAATTCTAGACAGTGCTTAGTCTTTTAATCTATCCTTTTTATTCTGCTGTGTTCTATAAAATCACAAAGAAAAGACCATGGCATCCGTAACAACAACATCATCAACAACAGCAACGACGACGACGACGAGAACAACAAGAACAACAACAACAACATCATGATCATGAAAGCAATAAGAAAAGCACGCAGAGATTCACTAACATTCTTTATGTTTTCAAGATTAAAACTATAAGAACAAATCTAGCTGCAAAGTGAGACGACTGCAGGCAGAAATCTAAACAAATCTTAAATAAATGTTAGCGAACCGCCAAGATAATCGTGGACAAACGAGTCACAAGACAAAACAACGCGTTTCGACCTTTTAGGTCTTCTTCAGGCAAGACAAAAACAAATAATACAACGAAAATGAACGAATCTGGTACTCAGCTTCGATCTCTTCACTCTTCAGCGCAAGGATGCCAGGCGTTGAATGCATATTCAGTGTGAGAACGGTGGTGAGCTTTAAGAAAATAACTTCTGGGTACTATGTTGTGACACAACATTTAAGGTTTTTCCGTGGGAAATCAATTGGGAGCCAACTGTTCGACACACGTGATTGATATATGTGAAATGCTAAATTTGTGTCTAGGATTACGCTTAGAACACCACGTTCGCTGATCTGCTCGAACAAATGTACGTCTGTTTTCAAGCTCTGGTGAAGGCTTGAGTTGTTAGGTGTGTGTGTGTGTGTGTGTGTGTGTGTGTGTGTGTGTGTGTGTGTGTGTGTGTGTGTGTGTGTGTATGTGTGTGTGCGCGGGCGCGTGCGTGCGTGCGTGCGTGCGTGCGTGCGTGCGCGTGCGTGCGCGCGTGAGTGTGGGTGTGTGTGTGAGTGAGAGGATGTGTTGTGGTGTGTGTGTGTGTGGTGTTGTGAGAGAGATGATTGTGGTGTGTGTTTTGGTGTGATAGTGTGTGTGTGTGTGTGTGTGTGTGTGTGTGTGTGTGTGTGTGTGTGTGTGTGTGTGTGTGTGTGTGTGTGTGTGTGTGGTGATGTGTGTGTCGTGTCGTAGTTGTGTGTGTGGTGTGAAGTTGTGTGGGTAGAGATGGTGATTGAGTGGGGAGAATAGGTGAGGAACGTGGGAGATAGAGGTGTGATTAACAAGAGAGAGAAGAGGAGAGGAAGAGGAATAAGAAAAGAGAGAAATGGTGTAGGGTGAAATGATGATGACACAACAAAACCTACAGATGCTTCGTACGCTCCTTGCTGTTCGTGATAAGTCAATGTGAGTCGATGTTAGGAATAGTCAGAGAGGTGTCAGAATACATGCAGTAAATGTAACAATGGCGTGACGATAGAAGGGAGAATAGAGTAGAGACATGACTGCAAGAGGATAGTAGAGATAGAAATAGGTGACGAGAAGGAGAAAGATAGGGTAAAGAAATGGCGATGACGATAGCAAGGAGAAGATAGGGACGAAGGGGATGAGATAGAAGAGAAGATAAGGGGTAACAAATGGGGCGTGCGATGAGGAGAAAGATAGGTACAGAAAATGGGCGATGATGAGATAGAACAGAGATGAGAGAAAAATAGGAGGTACAGAAATGGGATGACGATGAGAAGAGAGAAGAATGATGAGTAGCAGGAGAAAGAAGAGGTAGAATGATGAGGCAAGAGAAGATAGGGGTCAGAAATGGGGGAACGATAGCAGAAGAAGATAAGGGGTAACAAAAGCGATGACTAGCAGGAGGAACAGCATACGAAGCAGAGTAACAGAAATGGGCGATGACGATACGGATAGGTACGAAATGCTCATGCGAGGTAGTACAGAAATGGCGATGACGATAGCAGGAGAAGTAAGGGGTAACGAAAATGGGGCGAGACGTGCAGGAGAAGATATAGGTAACGAAAATGGACGATGAGATAGCAAGGAAAAGATAGAGTAGAAAAGGCGATGACGATAGCAAGGAGAAAGATAAGGAGGGTAACAGAAAAGGGGCGATGACGATAGCAAGGAGAAAGATAAGGGGTAACAGAAAATGGGGCGATGACGATAGCAAGGAGAAAGATAAGGGGGTAACAGAAAATGGGGCGATGACGATAGCAAGGAGAAAGATAAGGAGGTAACAGAAAATGGGCGATGACGATAGCAAGGAGAAAGATAAGGGGTAACAGAAAATGGGCGATGACGATAGCAAGGAGAAAGATAAGGAGGTAACAGAAAATGGGGCGATGACGATAGCAAGAGAAAGATAAGGGGTAACAGAAAATGGGGCGATGACGATAGCAAGAGAAAGATAAGGGTAACAGAAAATGGGCATGACGATAGCAGAGAAAGATAAGGGTAACAGAAAATGGGGCGATGACGATAGCAAGGAGAAAGATAAGGGTAACAGAAAATGGGGCGATGACGATAGCAAGGAGAAAGATAAGGAGGTAACAGAAAATGGGCATGACGAAGCAGGAGAAAGTAAGGAACAAGGGATACGATAGCAAGGAGAAAGATAAGGAGGTAACAGAAAATGGGGCGATGACGATAGCAAGGAGAAAGATAAGGAGGTAACAGAAAATGGGGCGATGACGATAGCAAGGAGAAAGATAAGGAGGTAACAGAAAATGGGGCGATGACGATAGCAAGGAGAAAGATAAGGAGGTAACAGAAAATGGGGCGATGACGATAGCAAGGAGAAAGATAAGGGGGTAACAGAAAATGGGGCGATGACGATAGCAAGGAGAAAGATAAGGGGGTAACAGAAAATGGGGCGATGACGATAGCAAGGAGAAAGATAAGGGGTAACAGAAAATGGGGCGATGACGATAGCAAGGAGAAAGATAAGGGGGTAACAGAAAATGGGGCGATGACGATAGCAAGGAGAAAGATAAGGGGTAACAGAAAATGGGGCGATGACGATAGCAAGGAGAAAGATAAGGAGGTAACAGAAAATGGGGCGATGACGATAGCAAGGAGAAAGATAAGGAGGTAACAGAAAATGGGGCGATGACGATAGCAAGGAGAAAGATAAGGAGGTAACAGAAAATGGGGCGATGACGATAGCAAGGAGAAAGATAAGGGGGTAACAGAAAATGGGGCGATGACGATAGCAAGGAGAAAGATAAGGAGGTAACAGAAAATGGGGCGATGACGATAGCAGGAGAAAGATAAGGGGGTAACAGAAAATGGGGCGATGACGATAGCAAGGAGAAAGATAAGGGGGTAACAGAAAATGGGGCGATGACGATAGCAAGGAGAAAGATAAGGGGGGTAACAGAAAATGGGGCGATGACGATAGCAAGGAGAAAGATAAGGGGGTAACAGAAAATGGGGCGATGACGATAGCAAGGAGAAAGATAAGGGGGTAACAGAAAATGGGGGCGATGACGATAGCAAGGAGAAAGATAAGGGGGTAACAGAAAATGGGGCGATGACGATAGCAAGGAGAAAGATAAGGGGGTAACAGAAAATGGGGCGATGACGATAGCAAGGAGAAAGATAAGGGGGTAACAGAAAATGGGGCGATGACGATAGCAAGGAGAAAGATAAGGGGGTAACAGAAAATGGGGCGATGACGATAGCAAGGAGAAAGATAAGGGGGTAACAGAAAATGGGGCGATGACGATAGCAAGGAGAAAGATAAGGGGGGTAACAGAAAATGGGGCGATGACGATAGCAAGGAGAAAGATAAGGGGGTAACAGAAAATGGGGCGATGACGATAGCAAGGAGAAAGATAAGGGGTGGTAACAGAAAATGGGGCGATGACGATAGCAAGGAGAAAGATAAGGGGTAACAGAAAATGGGGCGATGACGATAGCAAGGAGAAAGATAAGGAGGGTAACAGAAAATGGGGCGATGACGATAGCAAGGAGAAAAGATAGGGTACAAAAATGGGCGTAAGCAGGAAAAATAGGGGGTACGATGGGGCGTGACGATAGCAAGGAGAAAGATAAGGGGGTAACAGAAAATGGGGCGATGACGATAGCAAGGAGAAAGATAAGGGGGAGGTGGGTAACAGAAAATGGGGCGATGACGATAGCAAGGAGAAAGATAAGGGGGTAACAGAAAATGGGGCGATGACGATAGCAAGGAGAAAGATAAGGGGTAACAGAAAATGGGGCGATGACGATAGCAAGGAGAAA
>CM065719.1:59446394-59458894 GCA_033310375.1 Conus canariensis | reverse complement strand
ACACACACACACACACAACACACACACACACACACACACACACGCACACTCACGCACACACACACACACACACACACACACACACACACACACACACACACACACACCACACACACATAGTCACAGAGAGAGAGAGAGAGAGAGAGAGAGATGTGGCAACGAATGTCTTTTGAGTGGGGCAGACAAAGAGATGGACATTAGACAGAGACAGAGACACAGAGAGAGAGAGAGAGAGAGAGAGAGAGAGAGAGAGAGAGAGAGAGAGAGAGAGAGAGAGAGACAGAGAGAAGCACAAACATATAGAGAGAGAAAGAGAGAGAAAGTTACCAAAAGGAAGTCAGACTCGTGTTTCAATCCTGTTCCTGTCTCTTGTTTTCCCACCTGCTGCTTTACGCCCAGCATGGCAGAAGGGCAGGAAGAGGCAGCCACAGAGTTCCAGACTCCTTTCCATTGAAGACCTCCGAGGAGAAAGAAGACGAAGATCATGCCGCAGAGATCAGTTCCGGTCAGAGGGTACATGACACGGCTGTACTCAACTCCCCTATTAGAATATGACCTGATAGGTTTGGCTCTGTGTCAGGCCTTCATATGAATGTAGGAAAAACTAATGTCGTTGGCTGGGAAGTGAGAAAAATTCTGAAATCCGTTATATGGAACATTTAGGTATGGAATGGAATCCATCTAAATTCCGAGTATTAGGAATGTGGTTCACTAATGACCTGAAAGAATGTGTAGATATAAATTACTCGGAAAGACTAGCAGATGTCAAACACTTATTCAAAATATGGCTAAAACGACAGTTAACACCCCTCGGTAGGGTAGCAATATTAAAATCTCTTATCCTCTCAAAGTTGACACATCTCTGGTTACTATTACCAAACCCACCAGACATATTTTTTCAAACATGTCAACAGGCTTGTTACAAATTTGTTTGGAACAAGAAGCCAGATAAGATTAACCGAAAAACTGCCCATGAAAGTATCAAAGATGGCGGCATTGGTCTTCCTGAACTAAAAACTTTTGTTTTATCTCTGAAGCTGTCCTGGATACGTAAAGCTGAGATGTCAACCCATAGATGGCGAAATATTCTGTTGTTTAACTTCCCTAAGTGGTCGCTTATGAAAAAATATGGTCCAGAATTCGTTTCCAAATTCACTAAGTATAATCAGTTTTGGGCTGAAGTTCTTGATGCGTATAAAGGTTTTTACTACAAGTGTTCCCCGCAAAACTCCACCGAACTTCTTGTCGAACCATTATGCCATAATAAGCGATTTCAAATCGGAAAGAAGTGTATTGTATCGAAAAAACTAAGTAGCGAAGATATCAACTGTCTCGCCCACTTTTTTGATGACAAAGGAAAGTTTTTGCCACATGCACTTTTTAAAGAAAAATATAATGTAAATATTGATTTTGTCACTTTTGCTGGCTATAAATCGACTATAATGGATTATATAAAAACGTCTGGTATCACTATAAAAAACGATAAGTACATAAACTCATCACTGTGCTTTAAACATCTTTTCGCTATAAATAAAGGCTCCAAGTTGTATTATGATATCATCATTGCGAAAAATCCTAAACCAAAATGTTGTGATAAATGGGACATGAAATTGTTGATGCAAAATGATTGGAAATCCTGTTTTTTGCACGCGCATAAGATACGTGATGTAAGGCTGCAGTGGTTTCAACTGAAAATATTACAAAGGTGTTTATGCACAAATGTTGTTTTAAAGGAGATTGGAATCGTTGAAAGTAATAACTGTAGTTTTTGCAGCACATTCAAAGATAGCATTGATCATATGTTTTGGAAATGTCACCATGTACAGGTATTTTGGAATGCTCTCATTGGTTTAATGAAAGAAAAATGTTTGAATGCTGAAAATGTCCTTTTGACAGAAGCACTCGTACTATATGGCTATGACAATATGATTGTGGGCGACACCGTCTTTTACTTTATAATACTATTTGCGAAGCATTACATATACGTTTGTAAAATAAACAACACCCTGCCACAAATACAAGTATTCATAAACAAATTAAAATTTAGATACAAAATTGAGGAACATATTGCATATTTGAAATTAAACCATGCAGATTTTTTGACCAAATGGCTGGCATACAGACCATTGATGGATACTGTTTAACATTTATACCCTTTTGTCTTTCTTTTCTTTTCAAAAACAAGTTGCAGCAATAGATTTAGAAGTGTAAGATGAAGTGTGTAAATGAACACTTTTTTGTACATTATTAGAGGCCTGATTTCAATATTTTGCCAAACATAATGATGTGAAAACATCCCTGTCAGCATGATTTTTCTTGTTACACATCCACCGCTCTCTCTCTCTCTCTCTCTCTCTCTCTCTCTCTCTCTCTCTCTCTCTCTCTCTCTCTCTCTCTCTCGAATTAGATAATGTTTGCATGAATTTGTGAATTCACATTGTTTGGGGTGATTTCTTTCTTTATTTATTTCTTTATGCACATACTTGCCTTCCCTGTATATATACATGTATGAATGCAAATTTTAAAAAGTTAAAAAAAATTTTTTTAAATATGACCTGGTGTCAACAAGGCCCGAGAGTTCCAGACGGCTGCGGGATTGATCAGAAAATTTGAACACCACCATCAGAGATGCATGCATCCATTAAATGGATGAAACTCAACTGTGTAGTTTCCGTCTTCCCATTAGAGCCCTTACGACACTCAGCTCTCAGTTCAAGCCGGCTGCGTTAAAAAAAAAAAAAAAAAAAAAAAAAAAAAAAAAAAAAAAAAACTCACAAAGAAATGCCTCTCTGTGAAATGGAAACCACAACCTTTCAGCCTTCATGTAGGCAACCTTAATCACTTCACCATCATAACGCCTTGGCTTTTTTGTGCCCCTGTTCTTGTTTCCAGTTCCAGCTGAAAAGAAACCAAGCTGAGAATCGTCCCTTTTGCCATGCGAATCAAATGCCAGATCACTTCTTGGCCTTTTCACCAGGCGAGAGAATTGCCGGCAACGCAAGAGTCGTATTGTAATCTAATCCACCCGGCCACCCCCTCCCCCCCCCCTCCCCCTGCCCTCCTCTCCTTTCACGTGATGGAACTCTCCTTTTCATGTGACGATGAGGAGAAGAAAAAAAAAAGGCAGAGGTTAGCAGACAAGGGAGCAAGTGTGTGTGTGTGTGTGTGGGGGGGGGGGGGGTGTCTGTGTGTGTACATGTGTGTGTATGTGTGTGTGTGTGTCTGTGTGTGTATGTGTGTGTGTGGGGGGGGGGGGGGGTCTGTGTGTGTACATGTGTGTGTGTATGTGTGTGTGTGTGTGGGGGGGGGGATCTGTGTGTGTACATGTGTGTGTATGTGTGTGTGTCTGTCTGTGTGTGTATGTGTGTGTGGGGGGAGGGGGGTCTGTGTGTGTACATGTGTGTGTGTATGTGTGTGTGTGTGTACATGTGTGTGTATGTGTGTGTGTGTGTGTGTGTGTGTGTGTGTGTTGTGGTTTGAGAGAGAGAGAGAGAGAGATCGAGAGAGAGAGAGAGAGAGAGAGAGAGAGAGAGAGAAGATGAAGGTGGTTGGGGAAAAGGAGGGAGGGGGCTGAGGGAGAACGGCGTGTGGGGAAAGACAGGAAAGGGGTGTGGGGGTGGGCATGCACCACAGCGTGTGGATGTGACACACAAGCCGTCAGGACATATACATGACCCACTGTGATTCTGCTGCTGATGCACATTAACGTCTTCACATGTTCAGTGAGAGAGAGAGAGGGGGGGGGGAGTGGCGGGAGGGAGGAGAGAGAGAGAGAAAGAGAGAGAAACAGGAGGGGGGAGAGAGAGAAGGGGGTGAGAGAGAATCAGAGAGAGAATGAAGCAGAGAAACAGTACTTGATGCTTTGACAGGTGAAAACAATAGAATGTAAATAAAATGCTCACAAAAATTCATCACTCATGTTCTTTTTGTCATTCGACACAGTCATCATGTAAAGAAGTACTGTAAGTCAGATTGTGACTCTCTTGAGTGCGGTCTGAGAGATTGTACAGAGTGTGTTTCGATGTGGATGAGTGACAACAAGTTGAAAATGAACGATGATAACACTGAGCTCATTGCTATACTGGCACTAATTCAAAGATCAATCAGGTTACTCATACTGCTGTGTCTCTCTCCGGTTGTGACGTATCCTTCTCACAAACTGTCAGGAATCTTGGTTTCTACCCGGACGAAACCTTGTCTGTGGAAGCACATGTCAAACAACTATACCGTATTCTGTACCTTCAGTTACGTAGAATAGGTAAGGTCCGCTCCTTTCTATCCACTGATGCTGCCAACAAACTTGCTGTCTCTTTCATACTCTCCAGACTAGACTACTGCAATTCTCTACTTGCTGGTCTCCCCGACGATCAACTAAATGAACTTCAACATATACAGAATCATGCGGCTCTCCTTGTTCTCCGCAAGCCCAGAGACGTGAGAGTGCAAGATCTCATCTCAGAACTCTTCACTGGCTTCCTGTAAAGGCCAGAATTCAATATAAAGTTGCCTGTCTCTGCTTCCAGTGTCTCTTGTCATGAGAACATGCCATATTATCTTTCCAATCCCCTGCAGATATACAACCATCTCGAACACTCCGTTCTTCTGACACCTCACTGCTGATACCTCACTGCTGAAGGTAAAATGTCCTTCTCTGTCTTTGGCCCAAATGCATGGAACTCTCTACCCCTGCCTTGTAGGAAAACAAATGGCTTCTCGAGTTTCAGATGGCCTCTGAAAACCTACCTCTTTCCAACTTATCTATCCTGAGAAACTGACATGTGCAACTCCTTCCTAATTACATTTATTCTCCCGCCTGTATGTTTCTAGATCAGTAATGTGAAGCTCTGTGTGTGTGTGTGTGTGTGTGTGTGTGTGTGTGTGTGTGTGTGTGTGTGTGTGTGTGGTGTGTGTGCGTGCGTGCGTGCATGTGTGCGTGCGCGCGCGCGCGTATGTGTGTGTGTGTGTGTGTGTGTGTGTGTGTGTGTGTGTGTGTGTGTGTGTGTGTGTGTGTGTAAAGGTGAGGAGTGGTTTGTAGAGGATTTAAGAATGAGAGAGACTTTTTGTGAAGTTTCTTCTGTGATATGTTTTTAAATTATTATTATTGTTATTGTTGTTATGCAATGTGTTAATTGTGAATGCATTATGATTTGTTTTAATATTGATATACAGTGTGTTAATCAAAAATCTTAATGAGAGTGATTTATGTATTATAATGCTCTGTGATAAGTTTCCTTAGTTTAAAAAAATGAATTTTTGTGTGTTGTGTTTTTATTGTCATTATAATATTAATCATTATTGTTAATAATATGAATAATTGTGATATATGTAAGGTTACTATGTACAACTACATATAAATGTACACATACGCGCGAACACACACCTCCATGCACACTCCCATGTGTGCACACATATGCACGCACAATGCACGCCTCACGAAATCGATGTGAATTGGTACTGAGGTGCATGTTTATGTATTATTTGATTTTAGCATGTCAGTGTTTGATATCTTGGGGCTTTGTGGTGGTGTTTTTTTTTTTTTTTTTAATGTGCATGACTTTTATGACTTAAGTTTTTACCGTTTGCTTTTTCTTGAAATGTAAAGCGCTGTTGAGCATTTTTATGGAATATGCGCTATAGAAATAAACATGATTATCATTATTATTATTATTTTGCTTTGTTGATTTATTATTTTAATTACCAGCAAAGAAAAGTCATTTGATGAACAAAAGCAGCAAAGTGTCAACAAAAGCCACTGCGTGATTAAAACGAATAGTCTCTCAGTACGTCTGTCTCTTTCAAGTCTCAGTCTCTCTGCCTCTCTCCGCCTCTCTGTCTGTCTCTCTATCTCTGCCTGACTCTGTCTCTCTGCGTCTGTCTGTCTGTCTGTGTCTTTCTCTGTCTGTCTCTCTCTGTCTGTCTGTTTGTTGTCTGTCTGTCTCTCTCTCTCTCTCTCTCTCTCTCTTCTCTGTCCCTCCCTCCCTCCCTCCCTCTCTCTGTCCTCTCTCTCTCTCTCTCTTTCTTCTCTCTCTCTCTCTCTCTCTCTCTCTCTCTCTCTCTCTTCCTCCCTTCCCCCCTCTCTATCTGTCTCTTTCTGTCTGTCTCTCTCTCTCTCCCTCTCTTCCTTTCGCAGTACATCCCACGAATGTATTTCAGTAATCCTAGCCTTTTCAATGTATTATTGTTAATATAATCATCAAATGAAAATACTGTTAAATACTTAGCTATTGAATCATGTAACACTTTCAAGAAGCTAGCTATTTAATCATGTAACACTTTCAAGAAGCTAGCTATTTAATCATGTAACACTTTCAAAAAGGCAGAACACTTTCCATCATCTATGTAACCTGAAGAAGATGCATATCAATTTGCGACATGGATCACAATGTGTGTCCCCTTTCTAAGGGGCTATGGCCTTTATGAATAAAAACTTGACTCTCTGTCTCTGTCTCTGTCTCTGTCTCTCTCTCTCTCTCTCTCTCCTCTCTCTCTCTCTCTTCTCTCTCTCTCTCTCTCTCTCTCCACCCTGTCCTTCGCGAAACTGACAATCTTGACCCAGATAACCTAGCCTGAAGACAGTCGTAAAACATGATGATAATAACAAGCAGAAAGGTACACAGGGCAGCAGAGAGGGAGAGGGGGGGGGGGTGATATGGGGCTGTTAGATATGAATGACAGAATGGGGGAGGGTAGAAAGACAGGCCAAAGAAAGTGGGTGAAGGAGAGTTTCAAAAGATGCAAAGTTTTCTGACACCGCTTCATGAAGAATCTGTGTCTGCAAACGTTTTTTTGTTTTGTTTTGTTTTTAATGGGAAACAGACAGATAGAGAGGTCATTTTGTTTTTATGTGCTGCTGCTTGTATTACTACTGTCTATGTTTTCCGTCTCCTCCTGTAAACCCAGCATGCGATACGGCCATGAACAGCCCAGAGAAGTTGAAACTGTCTTTGGACGACGATCTATGAGGATGAGGACAGTGAAGGCCCAAGCATACTGACAAATGCAGAGCTGATAAAGCAAAAAAAAAAAAAAAAAAAAAACGAGAAACATTTTGAGCAACGCCATCACAGATGCACCCATCTTCTTCTTCTTCCTTTGTACGACCAACATCATTTTGCTGATGGTTTTGTCGTAGTTTGGGGAGATTGCCGAAGATTGCGCTGTTGTGAGGATTTGGAGGGGAAAAAAAAGTAAGGGTGGTGGGGTGGTGGTGAATAAGCAGTAGGGGGAGGAGGGGGGGGGGGGGAACAGGAGTAGAAAAGTGACTGTGAAGGATGGCAGGGGAGAAGAGGGGGGGGAGATTGTAGGGAATAGTGGTAAGGAGGAGGGTAAGGGGGGAGGGTTGGGGGTGGTGGGGAAGGGGGGTGATGGGGAAGGGGAGGTGGTTGTTTCAGGTTCTAGAGATGGGAGGCCAGCCTGGACTTGAAGCAGTCCAGTGACTCAGCCATCACAACCTCCTGAGGCAACTTGTTCCATTCTGGTATGGTCCTCGGAAAGAACGTCATCTGCCTGTACCGTGTTGTGCAGGTGGGAATGTTGTATGAATCAGATGAAACACCACTGTCTGATTGTAGTCTTCCCTTCAGAGCCCGTTAGACAGGTAACTCTGAGTAGGAGCTGCCTGGATGGAAAAAAAAAATCTGTCAAATGAATGCCTCTCTCTGGGGAACTGAAGCACAGCCTCTCGGTCCTCCAATCTGTGATGTTAACCACTTCACCACAGCTGGTTGGTGTCGTTGTTCTCGTTTCCATTTCCAGCTGAAAAGGGAAGCCAGCTTAAAAGCTGCTACACATTTTGCCGAGCGAATCAAACAACAGATCACTTATTGTCCGTTTGACTTGGTAAGAAAATCGATTACAACGCAGTGTGTTGTATTGTAATGTCACCCAATCCAGCCACCCCCCCCCCTCCCTCCCATCATCTCCTTTCCTCTGTCCCGACCCCACCCGTCTACCCCTTTTCCTCGTCTGTAACGTGAGCGCTCACCTTCATGTGATTGAACTCCTGTTCATGTGACAATGAGTTAAAAAAAAAAGGCAGAGATCAGCAGAGAAGGGAGTAAGTGTGTGTGCGTGCGCGTGCGCGTTGTATATATATATATATATATATATTATATATATATATGTATAGTGTGTGTGTGTGTGTGGGGTGGTGGTGTGTATGAGAGAGAGAGAGAGAGAGAGAGAGAGAGAGAGAGAGAGAGAAAGAGAGAGAGGTGTAGACAGTTGGACGAAAAGCAATAGGGGACTTAGTGAGATGGGGTTGTGGGGAAAGACCGGAAAGCGGGTGTGGGAGTGGGTAGCGTGTGGGTATGACACACGAGCTGTCAGGCGATATGGATGTGACCTACTGTGATTTTGCTGCTGATGTATGTTATCGTCTTCGCATGTTCGATGAGAGAGAGAGAGAGAGGGGAGAGAGAGGTGGGGGGGGGGGGCGGGGATAGGGAGGGAGAGAGAAAGGGGAGGGGATACAGAGGAGAGAGACACAGGCAGACAGACAGACAGACAGACAGAGGCAGAGAGAAACAGAGACAGAGAGAGAGATAGTGAGAGATAGAGAGAGAGAGTGAAACGGAAGAAGGCAGTTAGAGAGAAAGAGAGAGGATGAAGTAGAGAAAGGGAGTGGCTCTGACAGGTGAAAACAATAGCGTCCAAATTAAATGCTCACAAAATCGTCATTATCAATGTTCTTGTGGGGGTAGGGGCTGTGTTGTCGTTGTTGATGTGTCTGTTGTCTTTCTGTCTGTCGATCTGTCTCTGTCTCTGTCTCTCGGTCTCGGTCTCTCTCTCTCTCTCTCTCTCTCTCTCTCTCTCTCTCTCTCTCTCTCTCTCGTCCATTGCGAAAGCGACAATCCTGACCCGCATGACGTAGCCCGAAGGCAGTTATGAAAGACGACGATAACAACAACAGGCAGAAAGGTATGAAGCAGCTGACAGGGAGAGGGGAAAGAGTGGCGGGGGTGGGGTGGGATGGGGGGGGGCGGGGGAGGGGAGGAGGTGATGCTGCTTAATGGCGGAATGGAAGTGAGCAGACAGGAAGACGAGACAAGAAGGTGGGTGAAGAAAGTTCCAGAAGATACCAAAGTTGTCTGATGTTGCTTGAAGAGGAATCTGTTGTCTGCGAATGGTTTCCATTGGACACAGGGAGATAGACAGAGAGAAGTCAGTCTTTTTTGTTGTTGTTGTTGTTTAATGCTGCTATATATCTTTTAATTGTCTTTTGGGTTGGTTTTTTTGTTTGTTTGTTTGTTTGTTTTTTTTGCCTCCTCTTCCGCACCCGCCATGACAGAGAGAGCATGAAGAACCACAAAATTTGAGGTTCTCTTTGACTGACGATCTCTGAGGATGAAGGTGATGATGCTATGGAGTGTTATATTTCGGAGTTCAGTGCTGATGAGGGGAGCACATGACAGGACCGTTCTTACTGTTCCCTTTCAGAACATAGCACTGCTCCAGCTAGGTGCAGGGACACCGGCAACTGCAGAGTTGTTCAGATCATTTTCAGTAACCCCATCAGAGACCCATCCATGAATCGGATAAAACCAGACTGTGTGGTTCCAAGTCTTCCCACTTGAGCACACTCACCTCTGGGTAGAAGCTCACCTGGGTTATAAAATCCTACAAGGGGAGGAGAATCGAACCCACAACCTCCCAGTCCTCGAGTCTGTGAAGTTAACCACTTCACCACAGTGGCTGGTTTGTGTACCTGTTCCACCTGTTCTCGTTTCCATTTTCAACTGAAAAGGAAAAAAAAAAAAACGCTTAGAGATAATCCATTTCGCCAAGCGAATCAAATGCCAGATCACTTACCCGTCCAATTTATTGGGTAACAGAATGGCCAGCAACGCAGTGTTGTATTGTAATGTAATCCACCCACCTGCCCCTCCATCCCCTCATCTCTTTCCCCTTGCCCTTATCCTGCCCGTCTTTCCCTTCCCTCGTCAGCAACGTAAGCTTCACCTTTCGGTGACTGAACTTTTCATGTGGCGACGGCAACGATGGGCAGAGGAGGGGGTAGTGTGTGTGTGTGTGGTGTGTGTGTGTGTGTGTGTGTGTGTGTGTGTGTGTGTGTGTGTGTCTGTCTGTGTGTGTCTGTGTGTCTGTGTGTGTGTGTCTGTGTGTCTGTGTCTATAAGTCTGTGTGCGTACGTGCGCGCGCGTGTGTGTGTGTGTCTGTGTGCGCGCGTGTGTGTGTGTGTGTCTGTCTGTCCGTGCGTGTGTGTGTGTGTGTGTGTGTGTGTGTGTGTGTGTGTGGTGTGTGTGTGTGACTGTGTGTGTGTATCTGTGTGTGTGTTGTGTGTGTGTGTGTGACTGTGTGTGTGTATCTGTGTGTGTGGTGAGAGAGAGAGAGAGAGAGAGAGAGGAGAGGAGAGAGAGAAGATGCGCAGGTGGTTTTAGGAGAAGCGGAGGGACACAGAAAGAGACGGAGGACGGTGTGGAAGGGAGTGTAGGGGTGGGTGGCGTGTGGATGTGACACACAAGCTGTCAGGAGATATGGATGTGACCTACTGTGATTCTGCTGCTGATGCAAGTTATCGTCTTTCCCAGTTCCATGAGAAAAGGACAGAGGTAGGGGGGAGGGGGAGGGACACAGAGAGACACACACAGAGAAAACACGAAGCTTTTTGAGAGAGAGAGGGAGAGAGAGAGAGAGAGTGGGGGGGGGGGCGGAGAGATCGACAGACAGACAGACAGACAAGACAGAACTCGGTGTGTGTGTGTGTGTGTGTGTGTGTGTGTGTGTGTGTGTGTGTGTGTGTGTGTGTGTGTGTGTGTGTGTGAAAGAGAGAGAGAAGAGACAGAGACAGAGAGAGAAAGAGAGAGATGCATGCGTATTTTATGTATAGCTGATTTGAAGGACTGCGGTGGCCGACATGTCTTGATAAATGCAACATGAAAATTCAATAAAAAATGGTCACAAAAAAGAGAGAAAAACTGGATTTGAAGAAATTGATGGGTAGACGTGGCAAAATATACTCGTTGAAAAATAACACGTTCTTGCGCAATCGATATGGGCATACCTCATGGATTTACAACTTTCCACCACTTTTTGATAGTATGTCTTATGATTTAACAAAATGTCTTTCTAAATCTACAGGCATTGTCAATAAATTGTCAGTAAACCTACACCGGGTCAAGATTCCAGAAATCTGGTGCCCATTGCACATCAGATTTACACTGATGTGTGATTAAGAAGACTTTTTCTGCTCTGAGTATGAGCTTGAACAAGTGACAGACTGGATAACACATCTCAATCTATCAAGCTGGCCATTAGCATTCCATTTCCAACAAACACAATGGAACTGTCCAGAGGTTTACCTCTTGATCCAATGAAAAAGTTAGTTTCGGCAATCTACGTTCTTTGAGCAAGTTCACTGAAAAGTTCAATTAAAAGAGAGTCCAGAGCCAGGACTTTAAAAAAAGCACAAAGAATAGTAAAGATTTTCACTTTTGTTTCCGAAATTTTTTTTTTAGGAAAAAAGTCATGTTCATCCACATGATGTTGCCCCAATGATGAACTCTTTGCCTTTACCATCTTGGAAACGAACATGGGCTTGCTTTGACATACATCTTCGCGATTTAAGGAAGAACGAACGTGTAGATATTTTAACTGCCCCAGTCAAAGCACGCTAAGCAAAAACATAGTATCCCAGTCATCTTAAGATGTACATGGGTGGATCTGTATTACAGCATCAAAGTGCGGGGTACTGGGTTTATCATTCTGTCATTACAGGTTGAGAACATCTTATCATTTGGGAAGAGATTTGTCAATCTCCGTGGCAGAATTCCTCGCCGTTGTGACGGTTTTGTCGGTTTTGGCTGATCTACACTAAATTTGATGAATGTTTTATTTTGCATGGACTCTAAGCCACTTTTGTAATATATTTCATCAAAATTTTGTGAATGTAGTCACTTTTTTTTCCAAAATAAAACTGTCAGTTCATTGAATTCAAAAGAAAGGAAGGAAGATTGATTTTTGTTGTATTCCCTCACATTCTGGGGTTATTAACAGTGAACTTTCTTATCGTCTTGTAAAACTGAGAGCAAGAACTATTGCAAATGTCGTTGAACTGCCAAGTACGCTGTCACGAAAGGAAATTTGTAGCATCATAGAAAGACACATTGGCTGCTTTTTTTCTGTTCTGAGACATGTAAATCCTTGTACGTTCACGTTGTAATAAGTGCCTGTATGTCGTATTTCTGTTTCGGTTGGTTGTCTGTTTGTTCATGTGCTTGTGCACGTATCTGTCCGTGTTAAATCTTAACGTGTTAAATCTTAACGTGTTAAATCTTAACGTTAGAGTTTTCACAGCAACTACAAGCATGAGCTTTAATCCAACTTCCTGGAATGATAGCTAGTGTTAAAACGTTCCCAGACAGTCGAGACCCTCTTCTTCAATTGTCTCATCTTTGTTGTTAATTCATATATCCGTCAGCTTCAAATCATGCGTAGTGTGGTCTCAAAACTTAGCGGATGTGGTGTAGCGTATAAGGACTAGT
>CM065719.1:59436394-59438894 GCA_033310375.1 Conus canariensis | reverse complement strand
TGTGTTTTGGGTGTGTGTGTGTGTGTGTGTTTTACAATGTATAGTAGATCAATTTGATTAGATTTACAATCTTTTTCTTCCGTATTTTTGTTCTGTCCGGATAACACTCTGCAGTGTGTGTGTGTGTGTGTGTGTGTGTGTGTGTGTGTGTGTGTGTGTGTGTGTGTGTGTGTGTGTGTATTCCTTATATTCATTTGTCAATTTCCTCTTGTCTTACGATTATTGATATGGTTTAAAGACACGCGTATGCGAAAATACGTGTTCAATTCACTTCGTTCTCTTCCCATTCAGGTTTTGAAATTCTGCTTTAATTTCTTTTTTTTTCAGTTTCCTTTTTTTTAATTATCTATTATTGTTATTGCCTTAAATGCATCCTTTTATTTGTGCTCTACTGTGTCATATTGTTATTGTCTTCAATCTGTAAAAACGTTTACTGCTGAACGTGCAACAAATTTCTCTTTTATGAGATAATTAAGTATATTGAATTGAATTGAATTGAATCTTTAAATGTAATTTTTAAAGATTGTTTCAAGGGTATTCGATATCAGATCAGTGAGCATTATCGTTTATTGTTTGTAAAAATTGAGATCTAATCTGAATGAGGAAAACAAAACAATGTTCTTTTCGAAGAAATTACCCATTCTTGAGTTTGCTCAAATGTAACCGTACGAGAAGTTAGTATGGCGCTATTGCTGTCAAGATTTAATCGTTATTACAAGGAAGACAGCAAAACCTACAATTTCCACCAAGTTAATTACTTCAGAAACCATCCTGAAGCTGTCTCTTGTTTTAAATGGTATCATGTGGACAAAAAGTTACAGCCAAAACTGCGCTACAACCAGTTTTACACACACACACACACACACCACACACACACAACACACACACACCACACACACACACAACACAACACAACACAACACAAACAACACACACAACACAACACACACACACACACCACACACCACACACACACACACACACACACCACACCAACACACACACACACACACACACACACACCACACCACACCACACACACACACACACACACCACACACACCACAACACACACACACACACACACACACACACAACACACACACACACACACACACACACACACACCACACACACACACTGGTGATTCCTGAACTCACTTCGAAGCCAACACCTTGGAGGCTGTCTCTTGAGTTCTTGAAATACTGGAAAATGTTGACAAAAGACATGAAGGCGAAAACACCACACAGACGCACATGCACACGACACACGGAATGTGTGGGTCCATTCAAAAAGCTGAAAATGTTGCAACAGTAGCAAACACAAAGAACCATTTTTCCGCAGTAGAACAAAATCTCCAATGACAAACAATTGATTAATATGAGTGTATGAATGAACCTTCTCGCGTATTCGAACGGATCGAAAAGCCCATACGAATGCGTGGAATGCGTGCTTTTCAGTTTCCCTTTGATGGTGAATATTATGAACTTCCTTATCAATTCGAAGAGGACTCCAAACCACCTTATGATTTTTTTGTTTGTTTGTTTGTTTGTTTGTTTGTTTGTTTTAATGTAGAACCACGCTTCACAGATGAAGAACGCATCTGAATGAAGTCATACAATTTCTAAGAAAAAACATAACTCACATAGAAGAAATAACATTGTCTACCCGGTTTCATGAGGCCCTTACTTTGTATGTGTGTCTGTATATCAGGACTGCGATTTTTTTTTTTTTTTTTTTTTAATAATTCGTGTCTTTCCACATTGAGTGATGTTACAATTAAAACCACACTAACAAACAACAACTACGGCAAAACAATGCTAAACTGAAAAAAAAAAGTAGCGGACACTAATCAGAACAGCAAAAGACACGAAAACGTCTTTTCAACATTCTTTTTGCCCACTCTGCCCTCAAAAAGAGTGTATGTAGATATAGGATAAGAAACCAAATAGGCAGACACAAAACACCCAGACAAAGAGACAAACCAGAGCCGTCTTACGGACAAACACCTAGTGAGCAAAAAGATCGCACAAAAATTGAAGACAAGACACCTTTTTCAGCCAAAATGTGAAACAAGTGCAGCAAGTCATCTCTACCAGAATGAAGCCAAACGTCCTCATTGTTACAAGAACCTTGTCATTTTACACCACACCATCTCGACGAAAGCTGGCCAAACGATCGTGCTGGCAAGAATTTTTTGTGTGTGTGTGTGTGCAAAACAGCCATAGATGGAGATATATTACAGGAGGAAAGGAGGTGTTATGAGCGGGGGGGGGGGGGGGGGGGGGGGGGGAGTCAGGGCGTGCATCAGGAATGGAGGAAATAGGAGGGGGGGATAAAGGGGATGGAAGTGGGGGCTTGGAAGTGGGGAGGGGGCAGCAGGGAGGTTTACAGAGAGTAAAAGAAGATGGCTGATTAAAGCACAAGGTCTGAAAGTAGAGATTATGAGCCTATATTGTATGACGCAGAAGTTAAAGAAGAAAAAGAAGAAGAAGTCAGA
>CM065719.1:59428894-59433894 GCA_033310375.1 Conus canariensis | reverse complement strand
AGCATGTTCATAGAAACCACAGTAGCTGACAGATGCAGTACTCCATGGACGTGGGGGGGGTGATGGGGGTATGAGCCTGTGTCCATATCCTCATTTCATTAGGCACATTATAGTAGTAGCCTTATTTGTTTGAAAATAAAACGGCACAAAAAGAATGGAACTGAATGAGACACTTTTTTTTTATCTCCCCGTCCTCCGTACACCGGATGGAGCCGGAATAGGTCAGTTGGTAGAGCGCCGGACTCGTAATCTTCGTGATCTTGGGGTTGCGGGTTCGAATCTCCGCCTGGGCGTTTCGGTACAGGGGGATTTTTCCCTCGGAGTTAACATTGGTTCTGACTCCATTCCCCATACAGTCTTCGAATGAGACTATAAACTGAGGTTCCGTGTGTGAACGCACGCATAATATCTTGCACACACGTAAAATCCCATCGCCAACTTTCGGAAGAGTAAGGCCAGTTTGGCCGTTGGTATGGATGACACGATACACATAGCATGCACCCTGCGTGAGAAATGGAAAGAATGAAGGAAGTAAGGAAAATGAGTGAACGATATTGAATGATATTGACTGGATGACACGGGAAACGACTGAATGAAGCGCCAGATGGCAGCTCTTCAGTCGGCACTACCCAGGTAGGCAGCCCGTTGTGTAAACGAGTGTGGATTGTAAAGCGCTGAGAGCTTGGTCTCTAGCCGAGAATAGGCGCTATATAAGTATTCATCATTATTATTATTATTATTATTATACCCTCAGTGGCCTGACTCCCCCTGCCGCTCATCCCGACTCATCCACACACAGCTACACCCAGACTCGTGCTATCGCAGTTTCAGCCTAGCAGTCCTCGGTGAACAGTCGGCATCAGGTCTGTATGGGGGCCACCCTTCAGCGGAAGCCCTGCCCTGCTGCTAAGTGACTTCATTAAGATTCAGTGGTGGTGCCCGTTCTGATCCAGCATACGTAGGATACCACCCATGACCCCCCCCCCCTCCCCCCTTGCCCACCCACCCCCGCTCCTCCTCTCCCACACACACAGTCTCCTCCCCCGTCTACCTCCCTTTCTGACAACAGTAATTGCTTAGGATTTTTTTTTCAATGTCACATAAAAGAATATCTTCTCAAAAAGCATAGACAGAGCATTTTTCAACGATTACGCGTACGTTTTAGTTTCCGTACAAAATTAACAGTGAAACAGAGCATTCTCGTACGTATTTCTTTGACATCGCTGGGGATTATCGGTTTTTATCTGAAGGACGGAGGGGCACGCAGCCGAACAATTAAGAGAGTTTTCCTGACGGCCGAGGGTTCGAATCACAAGTTGGGTCAGTTTTAGTGAAAGGGGGGGGGGGGGGGGGGGGCTTGAAAACCCTCTCTGTCCTCCCAGCAGTAAATGGGTACCTGATTCAGTTCAGAGAAGATTAAAGGCGGCGGAAAGAGAGGGATGTTCTCCGCTTTCCGGCACGCCGTGGCCTAGACACGGTTAACCTCTGATAATTCACTGCTCCTACGACCATTCGGTTATGGGATGTTCAACCTTTGACCTTTCAGCCTTTAACTGAAGGACATGCAATCGCAAAGCAACTAAAAGGAAATTGGGGAAAAAGAAAACATTTAAAACACACCATGCAAGATTCCAATTACAAACTTTGACTGTTTGTTGTTGTTGGTTTTTTTTTTGTTTGTTTGTTTGTTTGTTGTTTGTTCGTTCGTTTCTGTTTCTAGGCAGGGTTGTCATCCTCCTTCACAAGTCTGAATCTCTCTCTCTCTCTCTCTCTCTCTCTCTCTCTCTCTCTCTCTCTCTCTCTCTCTCTCTCTCTCTCTCTCTCTCTCTCTCTCTCTCTCTCTCTGGATTATCGATTGTAAATGGCAGAAACGGCACGATCACTTATATCAGAGTGATGGATTTGTACAGTAAAGACATTTTACAACTACTTATGAGGTAGACCCGTACAGCAATGGAAAAATCAATCGATAGATTATTAGTACATTAGCTTAGTTTAGATCTGGAGTTTTCTGACTCTGCTTGCTATCGTTTCACATGTTCTAGTTCTTTTGAAAGTGAATTGACATGTCGCTTGTGTGGTTTAGCAAAGTAAGATGAAATGTATTCATGCTTGTGCTGCATTACGCGATCTCAGAACCAGACTTATCCTGCCTTAGTATCTGAATGAACCATGTCATTTCAAGGTCATGTTTTTTTGTGTGTTTTTTTGGGGGGGGTTGTGTTTTTTTTTTGTCCTGAAGAAAAAAAAATCACATTTTGTATCTGTGAAGCACAAAAAGACCACGTGGAGTTATTGAATATCCTTATTTAGTCATGTCCATTTTACAGTCTTCCTGTGAATATGATTTTGATTCATTTTGACGTGTGCCGTAGCTTATTTCGTTTGATTGCATACATGTCCCTTCGGCATAAGATCTTTGGTCTCCAATTTGAATAAACATTCGTATTATCTCTCTCTCTCTCTCTCTCTCTCTCTCTCTCTCTCTCTGTCTGTCTGTCTGTCTGTCTGTCTTCTCTCTCTCTCTCTCTCTCTCTCTCTCTCTCTCGTGAGCAATCCACATAAGTTTAAAGCCTGTAGCTTTGCAGAAAGAAAAAGAAGACTTGGTATTGGTTCGTTAGGGAAAACAAGACAACAGTTGGCGTGTGAGATGTTCATCCATTCAGGAAGCCCAGTAGGGAGGACACGCAGGTTCCACTGCGCATCCAATATGTTCGGGACAGCCGTCGGGTGGTGTTCGTCGGGGAAATTGACTTCCGGCTTTCAAACCATCGACCTTTTGCTAGCGAAATGGAAAACAGCTCGTGCTTCATTTCAACAAGGCCTGGAAGAGGAGGGAAAGGCACAGGAGGTGAGGAAGGGGGGGGGGGGTTATGAACCATTCTTGGTTGCACGACTCAGAGTGTGACAAGGAGCTTTCCTTCTATGAAATTATATTATATATATTATTATACTGGGTATTTATATAGCGCCTGTCCTCGGTCACAGACCAAGCTCTAAGCGCTTTACAATAAACACATACCTCACTCACTCAACGGGCTGCCTACCCAGGCAGAGCCGGCCGAAGAGCAGCCTACTGGCGCTCATTCAGTCGTTTCCCGTACCATTCAAATATCAGTCACTCATTTTCATTTATCCCTCCAGTTTCTCACATAGGATGCATGTGATGTTTATACGTGTCCTCCATTTCCACCGGTACACGATGGCACACGATAACAGTAAGTGACAATTTTTGTGGCTTGGTAAGAAATACCAGGCGGCTATCTTCAATCTACATCAATTTTGCCAGGGCAGCGGGGAACCCCCCTGCTCTTTTAGAATTTCAACTGCCGTGGGTTCTTTAACGTGTGCAGGGGGGCAGGAAGGCACACGGGTCCGACTCGCTTATAGTCCCCATCCGATGGACTTGACGTTCAGTTCGATTTGTCATTCAAACTGGGAAAGAAAGGGCGAGAAAGGCAGGGCTCGAACCCACGCACTTCTCACACGTTGGATTGGCAGGCGAACGTCTTAACCACTCTGCCACCTTTCTTCCTAAATGACATGAAATACAAAACCAAAAGAAAAAAATGACGAAAGAAAGGAGCGCTGATGCGGAGGATGTGTCGTCTGTTGAAGAAGGCCTCGGTCATTCTAAACGTAATTAATGGCCAGTAAGATGAGCCACTTTACTCTGATCCATCGAAATGCAGCTTCGGAGAATAATGTGTGCTGGCACCAAACATTCAGTGAAGGCGAGAAAAGAAAATCGCACAAAGAAACAAACAAACAAACAAAATCCTTCACATTCAGCCATTCGTAAGAGTAGTCGCATCGATAACTGAAGCAAACATGATTGCGAAAAATACACTTTGTGTTTCTTTTCCTTTTTTTATCGTGTCAAAAACAACAACAAAAACAGTTGCTTTGCGCAGTGTGTTTATTTGTATTTTAGCTTCTCTTTAGCAACACTACAACCTGTTTTAAATTTCTTATCAGAATCTTTCTTACGACTGCTGATAGTCACACAAAAAGTCACGCTTTGGAAGGACAACATGTCTCAGCATTTCACCAGTAGGTCTAAGTTGAATACAGTAAGGATATCCTTTGTTGTTGATGGTGGTGTGTTTTTTTGTTTTTTTTTTTCCCTTTTTTTTTTGTCTGTGTGTTGTTCTAATTAACGTCCATGCAAAAAACGAGCAAAGAAATAGAGACATGAACACAAACATCAGCATCTTCTACGTAAGTGATTAATGTGTCGGACACTAAAAAACAAGAAATCTAGCCTGCCTTGTCGAAACGGTTTTGGTCTTCTCTAAGTATAGCGCCTCGTGTCTAAGTTCAGCTCTCCATATCATATCAACTAGCCCTAATCTTGACGTCGTGTCTGTAAGTTCTTCCTGTGCGCGAGCGTTATTTATAGGTTTGTCATTGTGATAATCCTTACTCGGGTTAAGGACAGTTTCCAGTCCGCTTGCCATTATTCTGTCATTCTGTATTCTGAACTTGGAAACCATTTTTATCCCCCTCAGCAAGATGGTCAGCACGTTCCATACTGCAGATTTCATGACCGGATGTAAACTTTCCAAACGCCTGTGGCCACGCGCTACAATTAGGATTTTGCACTAAAACCACTATATAATCCAAGTAAGTGTTTTGAAGCCTACCATAAGTTGGAGCCAAATTTAATATTAAACTGATAATTCATCAGAAGAACAACTCCCCACCAATTTTTTTTCTTTGTTTGGGGGGGATTTTCACCGATGAAATCACAAGCAATCTTTAAATACGTGACCTTCCCCTTAGTTGACATCATATTTCAGGCCTTTGCACTCACCCCGTGATCCTATCTTTGCGCCAGCTGGGAACACCCCCCCCCCCCCCCCCCCCCCCAAAAAAAAAAAAAAAAAAAAAAAAAATCCCATTCCTTTGATTGTAATCTGTCTGCTTGGAACCACCTGGCTTGTACCTTGATGGCCATATGAAAGAAAATGAGGAGAATCGACTTTCAGGCGCGAAGA
>CM065719.1:59418894-59421394 GCA_033310375.1 Conus canariensis | reverse complement strand
CTGGTGCTACGGTCGCAGTCGCCGCCAGCGCTGGGGATACTGCGACACTATCAACTGTGGTGAGTTGTTGTTTTGTTTTTTTTTTGGGGGGAGGAGGGTTGAGTGGTTGGTTTGGGTGGATGGATGGGTGGGTGAATGAGTGGTTGCTGGGTGAGTGAGTGGGTTGGTTGGTGGGTGGATTCTGGTTGGATGGGTGGGTGGGTGGGTTTGTAGGGTAGGTGAGTTGGGTGATGGTTGATTGATTTGGGTGGGTAGATGGGTGGGCAGCATTGGGTGGGATCGTTGGCTGGTGTATGCTGGCTGGATGGATGGGTGGGTGGGGTGCTGGTTGGCTGGTTGGATGAGTTAGCTTGGTGGGTAAGTGGAGGCACTGGTTGGTTGGAGGGGTGGAGAGGTAGGTTCGTGGATGAGTGGGTGCTGGTTGGAGGGGTGGATGGGTGGGTTAGGTTGGTGGGTAAGTGGAGGCACTGGTTGGTTGGATGGGTGGATAGGAAGGTTGATGGATGAGTGGGTGGTGGTTGGTTGATTATGTGGATTAGGTTGTGGATAATTGGGGGTTGTGGTTGGTTGGATGGGTGGATAGGAAGGTTGATGGATGAGTGGGTGGTGTTGGTTGATTATGTGGATTAGGTTGTGGATAAGTGGAGGTACTGGTTGGTTAGATGGGTGGATAGGAATGTTGATGGATGAGTGGGTGGTGGTTGGTTGATTATGTGGATTAGGTTGTGGATAAGTGGAGGTACTGGTTGGTTAGATGGGTGGATAGGAATGTTGATGGATGAGTGGGTGGTGGTTGGTTGATTATGTGGATTAGGTTGTGGATAAGTGGAGGTACTGGTTGGTTAGATGGGTGGATAGGAATGTTGATGGATGAGTGGGTGGTGGTTGGTTGATTATGTGGATTAGGTTGTGGATAAGCGGTGGTGGTGGTTGGTTGGATGGGTGGATAAGGTTTGTGGATAAGTGGGGGTGGTGGTTGGTTGGATGGGTGGATAGGTAGGTTGGTTATGAGTGGGTGCTAGTTCAGTGGGTGGGTGGGTTAGGCTGGTGGATGAGTGGGGGTGCTGGTTGGTTGGACTGGTGGGAAGGTAGGTCGGTGAACGAATGGGCGCTGGTTGGGATGGGTGGGTGGGTGGGTTTGGCTTGTGGGTGACTGGGTGCTGGCTGGCTGGTTCGATGGGTTAAGATGGTGGGCGATTGGGTGCTGGTTGGGTGGTATGGTAGATCTGACTGATGGGTGAGTGGGTTCTGGTTGGCTAGTTAGGCGTGGCTTGTTTGGTGGGTGGGCGAGTGCTGTTTGGTTTGTCGAATGGGTCGATGGGTGAGTGGGTGCTGGTTGGGTGGTAGGCTGGATCTGGTTGGTGGGTGAGCCAGTGCTGTTTGGTTTGTCGAATGGGTCGATGGGTGAGTGGGTGCTGGTTGGGTGGTAGGCTGGATCTGGTTGGTGGGTGAGCCAGTGCTGTTTGGTTTGTCGAATGGGTCGATGGGTGAGTGGGTGCTGGTTGGTTTGTTCGTTGGATGGGTGGGTGGATGGACAGTGGGTGCTAGCTGCTAGGCTGGTAGACTTGATGGTTGAGTTGATGCTGGCTAGATGTCTGGGTGGGTTGGTTAGGTGGATGAGTTGGTGCTGGATGGTTGGTTGCTTGGTTGGTTGGTTTAGTAAGTGTATGTTTGGAACAATGAGGGCTTGCTGTTTAAAGGGGAGGGGTGGGAGGGAGGATGCTGGATGGTTGGATGGGTGGGCTGGTGTGTGTGTGTGTGTGTGTGTGTGTGTGTGTGTGTGTGTGTGTGTGTGTGTGTGTGTGTTGGTGATCCTCCAGCCACCTACTTTTTCCACTTTTCTTCTTTTTTTGTTTTCTTCTTAACAAAGGTGGGGCTTCCATCCTCCACTTTTTCCCGCTTGTCGTTTAATAATCACAACTCTCATACATCAGACAAGTCTGTATGTTCTATCACTAATAGACATTATCTAGCGGATTTTACTGTATTTGCGTTTTTATACAAAGCGCGCGGCAGGGTTTATTATGTTCTTGTTAGGTGGATTGGTTGGTTTCGGGATGGGTATGTGGGTGGGTACTGACTACTTTGGTTGGCTGATTTTCAAACGCTGATCAATGGAATAATCTTGTATTCCTAACTGGTTGAAAATCGGTGACAAGTTTATCAACAGGATGGTTTTAAGGTTTTTATAATTGGAATTTATATCAAACACTCGTTAGATATTATTAAAGTACTTGTTAAGTAACTGAGGTGAGTTTGGTGAGTCATTAAATGCTGACAACATTATCGGTTAATTGCCATACTATGGATACTATGTCATATTCTTGTGTATCAAGAAACGACAGTGCTTCTCATCTTCTTTAGTGCAGTGAATTGATTTGGCGACCGGTCTTAGCCTTTACATGTATTCACGACACCTCCGTGTCATCCCCCCAAAATAAATAATAAATAAGTTTAAAAAATAAGAAAAGAAAGAAAGAAAGAAAAAGAGAGAAAAAAA
>CM065719.1:59411394-59413894 GCA_033310375.1 Conus canariensis | reverse complement strand
TATAGAATGCTTTGGCTGAGGCACGTGCAGAACACGTACAATATAGAATGCTTTGTTTGAGGCACGTACAGAACACGTACAATATAGAATGCTTTGTTTGAGGCACGTACAGAACACGTACAGTATAGAATGCTTTGTCTGATGCACGCACAGAACACGTACAGTGTAGAATGCTTTGTCTGAGGCACTTACAGAACACGTACAGTGTAGAATGCTTTGTCTGAGGTACTCACTGAACACGTACAGTATAGAATGTTTTGTCTGAGGCGCGTACAGAACACGTTCAGTACACAGTGCTTTGTGCTCTCTCTCTCTCTCTCTCTCTCTCTCTCTCTCTCTCTCTCTCTCTCTCTCTCAGTCTCTCTGTTTCTGTCTCTCTGTCTGTCTGTCTGTCTGTCCTCTCTCTGTCTCTCTCTCTCTCTCTCTCTCTCTCTCTCTCTCTCTCTCTTGTCATTCTCTCTCATCTCTCGTTTCTGTCTCTCTGTCTGTCTGTCTGTCTCTCTCTCTGTCTGTCTGTCTGTCTGTCTCTCTCTCTCTCTCTCTCTCTCTCTCTCTCTCTCTCTCTTTGTCATTCTCTCTGTCTCTCTGTTTCTGTCTATCTGTCTGTCTGTCTGTCTCTCTCACTCTCCTCTCTCTCTCTCTCTCTCTCTCTCTCTCTCTCTCTCCCTTTTCCCCTCCTCCTCCTCTCTCTCTCTCTCTCTCTCTCTCTCTCTCTCTCTCTCTGAATATGTGATGCTTAAAAGACAAGAATATTGACGCACAGAAAGACAGTCAGGCATCTACAACACACACACACACACACACACACACACACACACACACACACACACACACACACACACACACACACACACACACAGGCGCGCGCGCGCGGAACGATTTACATTTATATTCTTTTCGAGGGTAGGAGGAAGAGTGATTTACACAAATCTGACGTCAGATTAATTAGCAGCTCATAATAGAACTGAATGCAGGTCTTTATTTTCGTATGAAAATCTATTGTACACGCGACAAATGAAAACGAAATCAATAGAAGTGTGTTGAAATTTAAAAAAATGTATCAAAACTTCGAACACAAAATGAACAAACAGTTCAAAGTCGGAACAAAGATTTTTAGAGCAGATGATTACATTAAAAAAATTAAAAAAAACCCGAGGGATGAACGCATCGTCGTCTGCTTCTGTACACAGCTGGACTGTCACTAGAGAATGCTGGCACTAGAAGAAGATGAGGATGTTCTAGTTACGTGGACCCAGGCACAATGAGCGTATTCCAACCAAATAGAATAAATATCCCAGCAATTGCATAGATGAGGATGTTATAGTCACATGACCCAGGCATAGCGAACATCTTCCAACCAAATAGAATAAATATCCCTGCAATTGCATAGATGAGGATGTTCTAGTCACATGACCCAGGCATAGCGAACATCTTCCAACCAAATAGAATAAATATCCCAGCAATTGCATAGATGAGGATGTTCTAGTTACATGGACCCAGGCACAGTGAGCGTATTCCAACCAAATAGAATAAATATCCCAGCAATTGCGTAGATGAGGATGTTCTAGTCACATGACCCAGGCACAGCGAACATCTTCCAACCAAACAGAATAAATATCCCTGCAATTGTATTCCTGTAGGCCCGTTTCCGTTCTGCTTCCCGTTTGCGATGGAACGCATTAGCCACGCTACAGGGGGGTGGGTGGGGGTATGGGTGGAAGCGGTAGAAAGGTGGGAGGGTGAGTTGGGCAAGGGGCTAGGGGGCAGAGATCTAGGTTGAAAGAGAGGATGGGTGGTATGGATGGGGAGGGGAGCGGGAGGGGGAGGCTGACCACTCTGTTGCATATTATTGTCTCTGGAACAGGGTTGTTTTTTTTAAATTGGGAAACGGAGGGGGAGGAGTGGGAAGGAGGGATATGGAAGGGAAGGGGGATGAAGAGGGAGGGGGCGGGATGGGAGGGGAGGAGATTGGGGGAGGGGGGAGTGTGCATTACATGCCTGTCTTTATTGACCGAAAATGAACGAAGAAAAGCACATGCGCACTCTCTCTCTCTCTCTCTCTCTCTCTCTCTCTCTCTCTCTCTCTCTCTCTCTCTCTCTCTCTCTCTCTCTTTTCCGGAGCACTTACGTACATGATCCATTCTGAGTTCCTTTCTAACTACACGCGCGCGTGCGCGCATGTGTGTGTCTGTGAGAGAGAGAGAGAGAGAGAGAGAGAGAGAGAGAGAGACAGACAGACAGACAGACAGACAGACAGACAGACAGACAGACAGACAGAGAGCTATCGTGCATGTGTGTGTGTGTGTGTGTGTGTGCTGGAGAGGAATGGGGGGGGGTGATTTTGGTGTTGGTGGTAAGGAGTTGGTCGCAATTACTGCCGTTGTCTCTGCTCTGTCGTAAATGATGCTCATGCAGTATGCAGCACACGGAAGTAAATTGATGTTAGACTTCAGGAGAGAGGAAAAAAAACAAGCACATAAGTAATCCTGATCTGAAACTA
>CM065719.1:59386394-59396394 GCA_033310375.1 Conus canariensis | reverse complement strand
TACCAGCAGAACCTGCGAGTACTGGGTTACATAGTTACCAATACTACCTGCGAATACAGGGTTACATGCTTACCAGCAGAACCTGCGAGTACTGGGTTACATAGTTACCAATACTACCTGCGAATACAGGGTTACATGGTTACCAGCAGAACCTGCGAGTACTGGGTTGAATGTTTAACAGCAGAACCTGTGAGTACTGGGTTGAATGTTTAACAGCACTTCGCGCGAGACATGGACACTGACAGAGGATCTGAACAGAAGAGCCGAAGCCATGAAACTGAGGTGTTAGCGCAAAGACACGGAGCATCAGACACGCTGATCACATCACCAGCGAACTTCTGCGTCAAACCATCAAGCAGAACATCGGACCGTACGAAGATCTGCTGTCAATCGAGTCAAAGAAGGGAGAACTGCGTCAGTATGGCCACGCAACCAATATCCAATAATGGTCTTTGCTGAAACAATCGTCCAGGGAACAATTTGAGGGAGGGAGGTGGGGGTGAAAACAGGAAAACCGGGTGGACTGACAAACATCGCCAGAGTGGACAAAGAAACCCCCTGCAGAGACCCAGGCCTTGGTACACACAGTGGACAAAGACACTCCCTGCAGAGACCCAGGCCTTGGCCCACAGAGTGGACAAAGAAACCCCCTGCAGAGACCCAGGCCTTGGCCCACAGAGTGGACAAAGAAACCCCCTGCAGAGACCCAGGCCTTGGCCCACGGAGTGGACAAAGAAACCACCTGCAGAGGCCCAGGCCTTGGCCCACAGAGTGGACAAAGAAACCCCCTGCAGAGACCCAGGCCTTGGCCCACAGAATGGACAAAGACACTCCCTGCAGAGACCCAGGCCTTGGCCCACAGAGTGGACAAAGAAACCCCCTGCAGAGACCCAGGCCTTGGTACACAGATTGGACAAAGAAACCCCCTGCAGAGACCCAGGCCTTGGCCCACAGAGTGGACAAAGAAACCCCCTGCAGAGACCCAGGCCTTGGCCCACAGAATGGACAAAGAAACCACCTGCAGAGACCAGGCCTTGGCCCACAGAGTGGACAAAGAAACCACCTGCAGAGACCAGGCCTTGGTACACAGAGTGGACAAAGAAACCCCCTGCAGAGACCCAGGCCTTGGCCCACAGAATGGACAAAGAAACCCCCTGCGGAGACCCAGGCCTTGGCCCACAGAGTGGACAAAGAAACCCCCTGCAGAGACCCAGGCCTTGGCCCACAGAGTGGACAAAGAAACCCTCTGCAGAGACCCAGGCCTTGGCCCACAGAGTGGACAAAGAAACCCCCTGCAGAGACCCAGGCCTTGGCCCACAGAATGGACAAAGAAACCCCCTGCAGAGACCCAGGCCTTGGCCCACAGAGTGGACAAAGAAACCCCCTGCAGAGACCCAGGCCTTGGCCCACAGAGTGGACAAAGGAACCCTCTGCAGAGACCCAGGCCTTGGTACACAGAGTGGACAAAGAAACCCCCTGCAGAGACCCAGGCCTTGGCCCACAGAGTGGACAAAGAAACCCCCTGCAGAGACCCAGGCATTGGCCCACAGAATGGACAAAGAAACCACCTGCAGAGACCCAGGCCTTGGCCCACAGAGTGGACAAAGAAACCCCCTGCAGAGACCCAGGCCTTGGCCCACAGAGTGGACAAAGAAACCCCCTGCAGAGACCCAGGCCTTGGCCCACAGAGTGGACAAAGAAACCCCTGCAGAGACCCAGGCCTTGGCCCACAGAGTGGACAAAGAAACCCCTGCAGAGACCCAGGCATTGGCCCACAGAGTGGACAAAGAAACCCCCTGCAGAGACCCAGGCCTTGGCCCACAGAATGGACAAAGAAACCCCTGCAGAGTCCCAGGCCTTGGCCCACAGAATGGACAAAGAAACCTCCTGCAGAGACCCAGGCCTTGGCCCACAGAGTGGATAAAGAAACCCCCTGCAGACCCAGGCCTTGGTACACAGAGTGGACAAAGAAACCCCCTGCAAAGACCCAGGCCTTGGCCCACAGAGTGGACAAAGAAACCCCTGCAGAGACCCAGGCCTTGGCCCACAGAATGGACAAAGAAAACCCCTGCAGAGACCCAGGCCTTGGCCCACAGAATGGACAAAGAAACCCCCTGCAGAGACCCAGGCCTTGGCCCACAGCCGTCGGAGCTGAGGGGAACCTGGTGAACTGTTCGTCAGTTAAGGTTAGGTGCCTCAATGACTCTTTACGGAGTTGTGGAGAAGAAGAAGAAGAAGAAGAAGAAGAAGAAGAAGAAGAAGAAGAAGAAGAAGATCACCAACAACAAAAACGACAACAAGAGGTACACAGCCCAGGTCTGAAGGCAGATGGTAATACTGCTATCACTATTGCATATAGAGAGACCGCCAGCTGCCGTGGAGCAGTGGTCAGCATCGCTGATTCCCGGCTAGGAGGTCGTGGGTTCGATTTTCTTCAGAGCCATTTATTGGTGAGATTTTTTTTTTTTTTTTTTTTTTTTTTTGCTGCCCCGACCGGCTCCTACCCAGAGCTGAGTTGACAATCGGAAAGACAGGAGGAGCCACACAGTCGAGTTTCATCCCACTTAATAATGGAGGCGTCTCCGAGAGTGTTGCTCAAAACTTCCTGACCAGCACTGCAGGTGTCTGCAGTCTCCCAGGCCTGGTTGACGCTGGGTTATGTCGTGATGAAAGTAAGCGTGCAGTCTCCAGCGGAATGGAACTTGATGGCCTCACCTTCATCATCTGCATCATCCTCATGCTCATCGATCAGCATAAAGAAAGAAAGTAATCAAATTCTGTGGTCCTTCATGACTTGCCGTCACGGGGACCTTAGTTTCAATTTCCTCTCCGCATCTAGCCCTTGGTGGGTTCGTGTAGAGCTCGCCGGTATGGACATGTTCATGGGGAATAACTCTGGACGGACGTGGTGGCGCCCTCTGGAAAGAGACCTCACTCATGCTGGCTCTGCGACTAAGCAGTTTTTTGTTTTTGTTTTTTGTTTGTTTGTTTGTTGTTTTTTTTCTCGTCGGTCAGGAGCTTAGTAGGTAGCGTTCTGCGTATGTTGTAGAGTTAGGCGTCTGCTAAAGGCCTCGTTCTGGCTAAGGTATTGATGGACCAATGAAAAAAGAAGATTCTCGCGAGTGCGGGAGACTCAACGCTCTGCTACAAAGATCAGCTGTAGCAACTGTGGTACCCAGTTAGTCATTAACTAGGCTCCAATACCGGTTAATTTGATGTGGTGTCAGAAGTGCTGGCAGATAGTGTTCTGCGTGTGCTGACACCAGAAGAGACAACATTTGAGCACTGCCGAAGTGACTGGGCAGCAGCGCAGTGTCTCCTCTGGTGGACGTACTCATGGCGGTTTTAACATTGACTGCTTTCTGTGACTTGCCGGTGCGGAGCTGCAACAGGACAAACTGAGGTGTGGCTGTGGATAGGGAGCCGGAAGGAGCGGAGTGAAGTGGAACAAGAGATGAGATAGCAAAAAAGAAAAAAAAAACAAACAAACAAGAAAAAAGAAGAAAAAAAAAACACACACACAAAAAAAAGTACGTTGGCCTTGCTTCGTAATGAATACAAAAGTCTAAGTTACATGACAATGTTCTTCCTTTTTTCGAAAGCGCATGAATTTACCTCTTTGCCCCTATTTTGACTTTGTTTAGTTTGCCGAGGCCTATGCCAACGAACACGGTGCAACGTTGACCGTTTCGTTACGTATGACATGCCAGGCCACAACAAAACGAGCCTTCGAGTGAGTTTGCACTGCACGCCTGGCTGGTGAACACAATGGATTGTGTTGATAAACTGTCGGATTGTTGTGATCCCCTGTTTCAAATTCAGCGTCCTCGCGTCTCTGAGATCTCCAGATTGTCCCTTCAGGATAGATCGATCAGTTATCCCAAGCAGTCCTGTCGAGTTCTCGCCAGCTGTTTTCGTTGTCATATCAAGCGCTAAGCAAGCGCGCGTGGGGTTGTTAGTCACGTTGCAACTTGTCGGCGCCGTTTATTAGCTCATGAGATGTCCGTGTCGTGAAAGAGGAAAGTTTAGTTTCTCTCCCTGTGGCGCTAATGTTCACTGCGTGACAGTTGTCGTAACGTGCGTGGTTTTTCTTTCTTTTTCTTTTTTTTTTTTTTTCTTTTTTTTTTCCCCTCTTTCTTTCTTTTTTTGTTTTTTTTGTTTTTTGTTTCCTTGTTTGTTTTGTTCGTTTGCTTGTTTGAGAGAGCACGGCGGGTGGCTGTTATCATGCATGTCACGATCACGTTTTGCTGCGTGTCTCGGAATGTCTTGTTGTTATTGTGATCGCCTTTATCACGTTTCTGATAATCATGGCCTAGTCCTTCCTTCCTTCCCCACTGTGTGCCCTCTCTCCTCCCTCCCGCGTTCCACCCATCGACATCCCACTCTCTCTGTTATTCTTTCGTTCTGTGTGTGTGTGTGTGTGTGTGTGTGTGTGTGTGTGTGTGTGTGTGTGTGTGTCTGTCTGTCTGTCTGTCTGTCTGTCTGTCCGTCTCTCCCTCTGTCTCTCGTCCATCTCTCTCTCTCTCTCTCTCTCTCTCTCTCTCTCCTCTCTCTCTCTCTCTCTCTCTCTGTGATGATGATGATGATGATGATGATGATGATGATCAATATGAATGAATTATGATAATAGTCGACAGGAGTATGAACTAAATCCTTTCTCTCCTCTCTGTCTCTCTCTGTCTCTGTCTGTCTGTCTGTCTGTCTGTCTCTCTGTCTCTCTCTCTCTCATCTCTCTCTCTCTCTCTCTCTTCATATCTCTCTCTCACTTCATATCTCTCTCTCTGTCTCTCTCTCTCTCTCTATTTCATTCATTCTCTACTTCATTCATTCACTCTCTCTCTCTCCTCTCTCTCTCTCTCTCTCTCTCTCTCTCTCTCTTTCTTACTCTCTCATTCATTCGTTCGTTCATTCATACATTCACTCATACTCTCTGTCTCTGTCTGTCTGTCTGTCTGTCTGTCTGTCTCTCTCTCTCTCTCTCTCTGTCTGTCTGTCTGTCTGTCTGTCTGTCTGTCTGTCTGTCTGTCTGTCTGTCTCTCTACAGAATCTAGATATAAGAATATCTGTTTGATTGGTTTCAAACGCAAGTGAAAATATTTTTGTTTATCTTGGTTTGTTTCCTTGGTTTATTTCCCCTTGTAATTGTTTGCTTCTGTGTTTATCTTGGTTTGTTTCCTTGGTTTATTTCCCCTTGTAATTGTTTGCTTCTGTGTTTATCTTGGTTTGTTTCCTTGGTTTATTTCCCCTTGTAATTGTTTGCTTCTGTGTTTATCTTGGTTTGTTTCCTTGGTTTATTTCCCCTTGTAATTGTTTGCTTCTGTGTTTATCTTGGTTTGTTTCCTTGGTTTATTTCCCCTTGTAATTGTTTGCTTCTGTGTTTATCTTGGTTTGTTTCCTTGGTTTATTTCCCCTTGTAATTGTTTGCTTCTGTGTTTCTGGAAAGAAACTGCTTCCTTTTGCTGATTACCCGTACCCGTTCTTATTTTATTCTCAACAGACGTGTACCCATCGTATACAGGTCGGTGGCCTTACAATTAAGAATTTGAGAGTTCATTTCAGAGAGCTCTCTCTCTCTCTCTCTCTCTCTCTCTGGACTCTCTCTCAAGCCACCGAGGAGTACGGACGTGTTTTTGACAGCGCTCCGCTTGTGCGATGTAATCACTACAGCAGTATAGGGTTTTTTTGGGTTTTTTTTTTTTTTACAGTCAACTGGGCCAAGGTAGCCCGCCTTGTTAACTTTGGTTCTGTCTTTTCTTTTGTTTTCTTTTCTTTTTGGGTGCTGTTACTAATTCAAAATAATGCCAATATCAAACTTGACTTGGAGAAACACGTGTGGTGTGTTTTTCTGGACTTATACAAACTTTATGGGGAAAAGAGCGAGACAGGTTTCCGTGAGGTGTAAACCTGTTTCTCTTCTGTGGCCTGTGTCTCCTATCCGGACAGTTGTGCTTTCCCTGCTCTTCATTTTTCTGTGTGTGGACACTGGAGCTGATACTTCACAGGATTACTGCAGCCATGCCAGTGTTACCTGTGCTTCACACAACCCGTACTTCAACATAACAGGTGGGAATGTGTCGTTCTCCAAACTGTACCGTTCATTTCTGATGCTGGCTGCCATGAGATACTGTAAAACTGTCCAGTGGGGGTTAGTGATACCCCTAAAGGTAACTATGGTTGCCCACCGAGACAGGTCTTCATATATGCTGTCTGTCTATGTGTGTGTATTTTTAGTCATGTTTCTGTTGCTGTGTGGAGATATTGAGTCCAATCCTGGACCAGGATTTCCTCCCAACCCAGCACCTCTACACACTCAAGATGTACAGGTGGAACAGTGTTTTCAATCGTTATGTGGCAACCAGTCAACTTCTGAGAACTATCCTTGCACTCTTGAGTCCTTGTACTATTCTCTGAAAGATGAAAATAGACAGCTTAAAGATCAAGTTTCATGTTTGTCTCAAAAATGTTCCGTTTTCGAGCTTCGTCTTTCACAACTCTTCCAATGGCAGGAATTCCTTTTAGATATGTCTGATCACTTGCACGATCATCAAGATAAACTTGAAACTTTTTCACGTCAGTACAACATCAGATTTTTCAACGTCCATGAGGACCATCGCGAAGATTATACGACCTGCGCTCGTAAAGTCGTTCAACTTCTGATTCGCTTCTACCCCTTCAAGAATTGGTCTCTGGAGGATGTAGAGCGAGCCCATCGCGTAGGTCAGAAACAACAAGATGGCAGACCTCGGACAATCATTGCGCGATTGCGGAACTGGAGTGACAAACTTTCCGTTCTGCAAGAAAGAAAATGCAGAAGGGAGATGGCCGATACGTTGGGTATCCGTGTGGCTGGGGATTTGACAATCCGTCAGCAAGGGGAACTACGCCGACAACGGTACCAGGGCAAGACGGCGTACTACAGAAATGGTCGGCTATGCTTCCGAGAACAGCGATCCCCCCACTTCAGAAAAGCCAAAGGCCGTGGGAACCAGCGTCAGTACGAGTCTGGTCAGAGGGCACAGTCTGGGCATCGCTCTCAGAATAGAGATGCGCCTGATGTCCACACCCCAGTCAAATCCCCACGGCCATCCTCTGCCGGCCATAGGTCACCCCCAGTCCGCCATCCTACTTCCTATGCCCCCGGCCCTCCACCCTCCAGTTCCACCCGTTACCCTCCACCCTACACTTCCACCCGTCCCCCTCCACCCTCCACTTCCACCCGTCCCCCTCCACCCTCCACTTCCACCCGTCCCCGTCCACCCTCTACTTTCACCCGTCCCCCTTCCCCTTCCACTTCCACCCGCCCCCCTCCACCCTCCACTTCCACCCGTCCCCCTTCCTCTTCCAATTCCACCCACCCCCCTCCTCCTTCCTCTCCCACCCATCCCATTACCCCTGTCTCTTCCACCCATCACCCTCCACCTTCCGCGCCCACCCGTCACCCCCCACCTTCCTCTTCCACCCGTCACCTGCCTCCTTCCAGTCACACCCCTTCCTCTCTTCCACTTACCTCCACCCATTCCACTCTGCCTTCCACTTCCACCTGTTCTCCTTCATTTTCCATTTCCACCCGTTCGCCTGTTTCCTTGACTTCTACCCATCCCCCTCCACCTTCCACTACCACCTTTCCCCCTCCGCTGTCTGTTTCTACCCAAACCTGGTCGTCTTCTTCTCGTCCCCCTCCCATGTACAACATGCAAGAATTCCCCACCCTGCTCAGGACAAGTACTCCCAGGAGTGGGACTACTGTTACATGTCCTAAACAAAATCAAAACCAAAGCAACCTGCTTGAGGCGTCCCCAGGCCGCCATGGTTGCAGTCCTGATTCTTCTCAAAGTGGGGATCCGTCGATTCCTACAACAACTGAGGATTGCATGGACCCGCACCTAGCAGGAGTGACTGACCCTACATCAGAGGGTCTACCGACCTTGCCATCACATTCACCAGACGTTCTTGATGACAGCATGACTCTATTAAAACAGAGAGTGTCCTTGGTAAACCCTCCGCACGACGTGGAAAACCAGTCCAAGGGTGTGATAGGTACAGTGACAGAGGGTCTCAACACTGGCGAGAGTCACAGTACCGAGGTGGTGGAGAACCCTAGGCCCTCTCCGTGGCAGGTGTCGATGGTCAGTGAAACCGAGGGCCAGTTCTCTGGCTCCGGTCCTTGTACTCGCAGTCGAGTACGAACCAGACAGACACAGCTCACAGAAAGATTTTTAAGGGCCCATTCAAGAGGTAGTCCTGGACGTAATAATGAACAAAACTGTGCTTCCCTGCTGCCCCCGTGTCCTTCTTACAATGAAGTCACCTAGGATAACGGCCGTGCCCGTGTCAAGACTTGTCAGAAAAACAGTCTCTCCTTTCTGACTTATAATATTGAGGGTGTATCGTCAGTTTATGACCCTGATGTAAATAATTATATATCTCAGTTCGATTTTGTTGTTTTGACGGAAACGTTCTCAAGAACATTTCCTTCTTTTCTCTTTTTGGATTACGAAGTTTTTCTTTCACCTGGAATCAGATTAACCGATGCTGTTACTGCACGTTTGTCAGGAGGGATCGTGTTTCTTGTAAGAAAGACATATGCCAAACTAGTCAAACAACTTACAGTGGAATATGACCATACTATTGTTCTCCACCTTAAAGCTCTAGATCTTGACGTTCTTTTAATTGGAATTTATTTGCCCCCTGCTAACAGTGTTTATTATGCAGATACCGAGATTGATAATGGGGTTTCCCTTCTTGAACAATGTCTGATGGATACTTTTGAACAAGCGGGTGATCTTCCAGTGATCATCCTCGGCGATTTAAATGCAAGAACTGGTCGGCTGAACGCACAAGAACTACCCGTATATTTAGGTGACTTGATAAATGAAAATACCACCGGTGATGACTGCTTTTCTCGTGTATCAAAAGATTGCTCCACTAATGAATTTGGTCTTTATTTAATTATCATCTGTCAGAATTTTGAGTTGGTTATTCTAAATGGTTTTCTGCCTGGTGATAAAAGCGGGGATTACACTTATATCGCTCACAATGGTGCAAGTGTTATTGATTATTTTATTTCCTCCCAATCCTTAGTTCCACTGTGCCGTGAATTGAAAGTAACCCCACGGGTAGAATCAAAGCACATGCCTGTTGAATTTGTACTAATGCTTCCCAGTCCGAATCAGGAGACGGTTTCAAAAAGGTTAAAGGTAACCAAATTTAAAAAATATGCATGGGATCCAGCAAAAGAAGGTGATTTTATCGGTGCACTTCAGTCTGACGAGGTCAATTCAACCTTTAATGAAGCAATTGAATTGATTGATGTCAATTTTGAGAGTGCACTGAAGAAACTAAACGAAGGTCTGTTTATGGCTGGTCAAATAATGTGTAAAGAAACTGTCACAGGTAACATCAAGCACAGCCCATGGTTTGACTCTGAGTGCTATGTTAAACGCCGTCAGGTGAGACAAGCATTGAGAACGTACAGTCGGGTGAAAGTTAATGACAACCCCGATGCTGTTCAACTGAGACTTAACTATTCTATAATTAGAAACGAGTATAAAGACCTACTTCGAGACAAGCAGCAGTTATACAGACAGCAAGTTTTAAATACACTTAACGAAAACGCCAAAGATTCTAAGCGGTTTTGGAGCACTGTAAGGTCTTTAAAAAGTAGTTCTCATGTACCAAACACAATATCCAATGAAGAATGGTTTCAGCATTTCAAACAAGTCTTTAATGATGAGCTTATTCCTTCTGGTCCTAATTCTCAGGAACTTCAAACTGAGTATTTTCCTGTTGCTGATGGTAACGTTGATGAATTGGATGTCTGTATAACTGAAGGGGAAATTCTTGATTCAGTTAAGGCTTTAAAATCAAATAAAGCACCAGGTCCAGACGGACTAATTGGGGAATTTTATAAATATTGTACCCCACTATTCTCTTTTTCCTTAAGAAATTTTTCAACAAACTCTTTGATTTTGGCATCTTCCCTTCTATGTGGTGCGAAGCT
>CM065719.1:59371394-59381394 GCA_033310375.1 Conus canariensis | reverse complement strand
GTTCAGTCGTTCGTGGGCGTTTTGTCTGCCTGCCGTCGTAAGATTTCGTCACGAAATGGATTGACAAGGGTGCATGTAGGCCATACAGGAGGAGAGGAGAAAGCTGGCATGACGAAAGCTTTTATGTCACTGTACCGTTGAAGGAGTCCCCCTCCCCCTCCCCCCCCCCAACCCCCCCTCCCCAAGCAAGAAACGCATTCATTATTTTAAATCACCGACTCGGACTGTTTGCTTGCTGGGTCTCGCTGCTGTCCAAGCAGTAGTGTTCTAACTTTGATGGCCTTTTCGCCTGTCTTCGTGCCGCTACGGTCTTTGGCACTTTTCCTCCCCACCGCCTCCCTCCCCCCCCCCCCTTCCCCCCCCCCCCCCCCCCCCCCCCCCCCCCCCCCCAGCTCGTTTTGTTCCAGTTTACTGCTTAGACAGGTTTTTCTGTGTGGATTTGACGACTTGGGTCATGAGGCTGTTGACGTTGTCCGGTGCTGGATACGAGTAGCTGTCAGACCTGCAGTGTCTATGTGTCGAAACATCATTTTCAATGTCTTTTTCGGTGTGATACAACGGCCATGTTTTTCATTGTTATTTTTCAAGCTGTCTTTGTTAATAAAAAAAAAAAAAGACGGAGGTGGGGACTGGGGGGCGAGTTGAGAGGGTGGGGGTGGTGGGGTGGGGGTCGAGAGAGGAGGTGGGTTGGAAAAGGGTTGGGGGGGGGGATTGAGCAGAGTTGAGTGACGTCTGTCTGCTGTATGGCTTAGTGTTTTATGGCTTAAGGATGGTGACAGATCAGCTACGATGGCACGAAAGGCTGTAGATGATTACGCGTTGCCGTTTGCTTGAGGGGTTGGGGGGGGGGGGAGAGAGAGAGAACAGGGGGGAGAGGGTGTTTAGGGGGGGGGGGGTGGGGGGATATGGATCAAGGAGAATGGCTGACGTCATCAGAATGGCTTTTGTTTTATGCGCCTTGAGGATATCGTGAGTTCAGCCGTTATGAACTGTTGTAGAGGATGTGATGTTGTTGTTCGTTGGTTGTCGTTGTTAGAACGGGTCCTTCTTATCTGGTGCCAGTCCTGAAAGAGAGCTGGGCGGTGATTAAGCTGGAAGTGACATGGACTGGTCTGGTTTGTACGGAGGGGATTGTTTATTTATCTTCTTAAGAAGAACTATGATAAAGCAAACGAGTCCTGAGCATGTATCAGCAAACGCCGCGACAAGAACATTCAGTGTCAGTCCAATATTTGTGCGAAATCTGGACGGAATCTTAATAAAGGAGATGGATACTGGTTTTTAACAACAAATAAACGCTGTGCCGCTGAGCACCAATCGCAAGAACAGTTGATCGTATTTTGCGAATGGCATTGTCAGACACAGATTGAAATGAATTCTTTGGGAGAGAGAGAGAGCGGGGGGAGGGAGAGAGATAATGAGAGAGAGACAGAGAGAGAGAGAGAGGGGGGGGGGAGGCAAACTTTAAACAGGCCAACCTCTCCTTAGCTTCTTCCGTTTGCAGTCCTCTTCATTGTAGATTCAAACGAGATCATTGTTGTCTTTCACAGTGGATGTAAGACAGAAACCTCTTTTGCACTATCTGCTGCTGTTGTTTCGATCGAGACTTTTTGTAATTCCTCGAAAGTGGTCTGACTGGTAGACATGTGGTGTCACACACTTCTAAACGTTCGAGTACTACTGTTGGTGTCTGTTTTAAACGGTACCAGACGACTACGTTTTAAAGATCTCGCGAGTTTGGCTGTTTGTAGGTTATTTTGTTTACGTAAGTCACTGTGCCTATCCTATTTCAACATAGTCTGCTCATAACAGTCAGTGATCAGTTGACAGGCGTTAAGAGGCGTACAGTTCGTTCAATGACGGTGTTACATTTGTCTTAAGTGACTAAAACTCGTGGCAGCAAAGTGCACAACAGTTTGTGATGATACGTGATTGCTTTGACACATGAACTGCTACGTAATATGTCGATTATTTTCATTCTTTTGTGGTTCTTACAGACATCGACCCCCACTCCACCTGGTTCCTCCTCCTTCCTCCTATCTTTTCCCTCCTCAAACCCTGTCCACCCACCCACACCCCCCCTCCCCCCGCCAAAAAAAAAATGAAAGGAACTCGTGTGTGTGTGTGTGTGTGTGTGTGTTTTGTGTGTGTGTGTGTGTGTGTGTGTGTGTGTGTGTGTTTCCTTGCGGTTTTGAAATGTGGGATAACCAGCGATCCTAGATTAGGCCTATTTGTAATATTTGGCGTAATTGAAACGTTTAACAGTGGTCTGAAAGTATAATATAAATGTATTCTCTTACGATTGTGTGTGTGTGTGTGTGTGTGTGTGTGTGTGTGTGTGTGTGTGTGTGTGTGTGTGTGTGTGTGTGTGTGCGTGCGTGCGTGTACGTTTCTTTCCGGTTCTTCTCGACGCAGTTAGCGTAGCGTGAGGAGTGTGATCCCCAGTGTTTGAAGAACTCCACAGAGATCCTCCGAAATCTTTGCGCTTCATCCATTCCTTTCCAAACAATCAACCTTTCGTGAAAAATAAATATGTAAACATAAAAACTGGAAGTGTGCATATGTACACCATTGCATTACTGCAACATTGACGACAGAAACCCGTGTTTCAACATGGTTTCTGTCGTAAATGTTGCCATTTTAACTTGCCCACGACTGGTCCTACCCCACCACCACCCTCCCCAGACTCTACCCCCTCCCCCCCCCCCCCCCCCCATCGTTGCAGTTCTGCTTCCACCAGCCAGCCCTGCCCTCCACCCCCAATCTCCCCTCCCACCCCTTCACCCACCCACCGCTCGTCTTGGCACTTTCCTTCTGTCTCCATGCTTGTATGAAATGGGGGAGAGGGAGAAAGGAGGGTCTTGAGGCATGGGTGAGGAAGTGACAGGCCGTGTCAGTTCATCCTCTCGTTTCATTAGAAGAGCCAGCACTCAGCGTTTGCCACAAGCAAGCCCAGCAAAGTGCTGGTCAGCTTCTCCATTGCCCAGCGCCCCACCAGTGTCATGGTTCGACTGATTAATTCAAGACTGTAATCTGGAGAGTGTTCACGCATGGAAAAGTTCGGTTCGAGTCTGATATCAGTTGGGTAGCGAAGATCATGTTATATGTATGCATATGTATATGGATGTATGTATGTATGTATGTACGTGGGTCTGTATGTATGTGCATATGCATGTAAGCATACTCGTTTGGTGCAGTAGTCATCTTGGCAGGGACCTCACGGGTTGGCTCCGGGACCAGTAATGAAGTGATGTACATGTGCAACACTTGCAATCTATTTACTTTACGTGTTTGTTTGATTTTGATCTCCCAGAGCTGCCCAGGTTGAACGCCCCGCCAGGCGTGGTGCACGGCACCATCACGGCGGTCAACGCCACGGTGGAGTGGCGCCGGTGGAACCCGGAGCGGGGCGACCCGGGCGACCCGGACATCCTGTGGTACGGCGTGCACCTGCGCGCTTCCGGTGAGACGCAGTACCGGCAGGCCGGCGTGGTGAACCACTCGTCGTGCCGGGAGAAGTGCCGCTTCCTGCTGACCAAGCTGAAGCCCAACACGCGCTTCTCCGTGTACGTGTCGGTGCGGAGGGAAGGGGAAGGCGGGGAGGGCCCGCCGGGCCCCGTGATTCACCTGACCACCAAGTGCTCGGGTGAGTTTTGTGTGGTGGTGCTGGTTGTTGTGGTTGGTGGTTGGTGGTGGTGGTGCAGGAGGTGGTGGGTGGTTGGTTTGGTGTGTGTGTTTGCCTGCATGTTTGTTTGTTTGTATGTTTTCGTAATCCAGGTAAACAACGCAGTCGGGGGTCTCCCAGTAGTATAAACAGGCAACTTCACTAAACAAAAGCCCAAGTGACTAAGCGCATTTTCGCAGGGCGGGAGAATTAGGGTTTGGCAGGACCTGTTGATACCTCTGCCTTTCAGATTATGTTTTTCATTGGCGTCTGGTGTTGATGTTGTGTTGTTGTTGTCGTCGTCGTCGTTGTTGTTGTTGTCATTGTTATCATCATCATCATCATCATCATCATCATCATTATCATCATCATCATCGTCGTCGTCGTCGTCGTCGTCGTCATCGTTGTAAGTTGGATAACCGTACGTGAAAACTACACCAGATTTAACACAAGTAGATAAATGAGATGAGGTGGCCCATTTTTTCATATTTTAGTAAGAAGAAACTCTAGAGAGAAGTTGGCATCATCACGGCCTCAGAGAAGAAACCCCCCTCAGACAAGTGTTTCGGCCCTGAACTCTTTACTCTCTAAGGGGGCCGGGCCACGTCCGGGCCATGACTCCCAGATGCCCTTCTACTGCCAACTTACACGTGCAGAAATCCGAGTATCAATAATAAAACGAAACAAATTATAAAAAGAAAGAATAAACTGAACGAAATTTAAGAAATTCTCTTACCCCTGTTCGCTGAACTCCCCTCTCTCTCTCTCTCTCTTCTCTGTCTGTCTGTCTGTCTTCTCTCTCTCTCTCTCTCTCTCTCTCTCTCTCTCTCTCTCTCTTCTCTCTCTCTCTTCTCTAACCCTTGGTAAAATGAGACTGAAACAGAGATCAGTGTTACTGAAATCAAGGCCGACACAAATCAACTCACCAAGCAAGATGTAAAGTAACGCCTGTTGAATCCACAGTAAAAACCAGTAAACTTTTGAACTAAACAGACGAGCCAAATTTTTAGATAAACATGTATTCTTCAGACATGTCACAAAATAACACTCGTAGAAATGCTCAAAACTGTGGTTCCCACGCGGTTCTCAGTTGCAGAATCAAAGGAATTCTTGGGGGGGGGGGGGGAACGAGTAACTTTACAGACATCTGAGTAGGCTTTCCACGACTAGGGAGTATTAGTGTGTAAGAACTTCATTCCAGACTAAATGATAGGAAAGGATCAACAGGCCTGTAGGAACCATAATCATCAGGGAGTGACGCGGTCTTATCCCACGTCTGACGCAAAGGGAGCAGGATCAAAGGTGCCCTGGCCTATTGTCCAGATTAAAAAGATGTTCTCGAGTTAGTATGACCGTGTGAATAACCTTTGTCTCTCTGTCTGTGTCTTTGTGTCTGTCTTTGTGTCTGTCCGTCTGTCCGTCTCTGTCTGCCTCCTCTCTCTCTCCTCTCTCTCTCTTCTCTCTCTCTTCTTTCTCTCTCTCTCTCCTCTCTTCCTTCTCTTCTCTCTCTGCTCTCTGTCGTCTGCCGTCTCTTCTTCTTTCTCTCCTCTCTCCTCTCTCTTCCCTTCCTCCCCTCCTTTCTCTTCTCTTCCTGACTTGTCTTCTGTCTGTATTCTTCTGTCCTTCTCTCTCTTCTCTGTCTCTGTCTGTCCTGTCTGTCTCTTCTCTCTCTCTCTCTCTCTCTCTCTCTCTCTCTCTCTCTCTCTCTCAGCGTTTCTCTTTCTGTGTCTGAACATGGATGCATGTTTCTCAAGGCAATGTTTGTGAAGACTTAAGGGGGAGACCGCAAAACTATGGACTGACAAGATTGTAGAGTGGACCCGGAAAACTTGTTTCGCCGAGACCCACGCCATGGCACGCGACCAACACAAGTGGAGGAATCTGACGAACTGTTCTTCAGTGTGGTGCCCCTGTGACTGCGCGCGGAGTTGAGGCGAGAGGAGGAGGAGGAGGAGAAGGAGGAGAAGAAGAAGAAAGAAGAAGAAGAAGAAGAAGAAGAGGAGGAGGAGGAGGAGGAGGAGAGAAGAAGAAGAAGAAGAAGAAGAAGAAGAGAAGAAGAAGAAGAAGAAGAAAAACAAGAAGAGAAGAAGAAGAAGAAGAAGAAGAAGAGAAGAAGAAAGAAGACGACGAAGAAGAAGAGTAGAAGAACGAAAGAACAAGAAAAGAAGAAGAAGAAGAAGAAGAACAAGTACAAAATAAGAAGAAGAAGAAGAACAAACAAGTACAAGAAGAACAAGAAGAACAAGAACAAGAAGAATAAGTACAAAAGAAAGAAGAAGAAGAGGAAGAGGAAGAAGAATCTTCTCCTAACATCCACTCTTTAATTCGCATTTACGTCATTCATCACGCTTCTCTTAACGTTAACTCTTTCATTTTCCAAACATACATGCATTTAACTCCTTTTTGTTGCTTCTGTGAACAAATCTTTGATGGGGCGGGTAAGTTATGAATGGTCAAAGCCACATGAGGAAGCGCTGTGTTCACGTTAACGGTAACGTTAACCCTTCCATGTCCACAGAGCCCAGTCTGCCCCCAGACATCAAGAAGCTGACGGCATCGCTGCAGCATAATTCTTCGCACCCCAAAACTCGCATTGTTGTCACGTGGAACGTGAGTATTACTGCCATGGATGCATGCTTGTTTGTTTTGTCAGTGCAGTGTGTTTGTCTCTGCGTATCTATTTCTCTCTGTCTCTGTCTGTCTGTCTGTCTGTCTGTCTGTCTGTCTGTCTCTCTCTCTCTCTCTCTCTCTCTCTCTCTCCTCCACACACACACACACACACACACACACACACACACAGTTTGCTTAAAATTGGAATAAGAAGAAACTTACATCAAAATGTTATGAGCACGTGCGACTGTAGAAGCTAGCGTAAGAGTTGACGAATCTTCAACCCGGGATATAATCCTCACCAACGGTTTCCAACAGGGGAGTGGATGCAGCCTGTATTGTTTTCTGTGTTTGTTAATGAATTAGCATTAGAAGTTACTAACTCTGCAAGACATGATGCAAATATCGTAAATGTTTTGTTTTGGTGTGTGTGTGTTTTTGTTTGTTTGTTTGTTTGTTTGTTTGTTTTTTGTTGTGTTTTGGGTGTTTTTTTTTGTTATTGTTGTTGTTTTTATATTTTCATGTTTCTTCCCAAAGATGATGTCGCTTGAATGTCTGAAATTCTGGTTGGTTCACAAATCCAGCTGAACTGTGTATAAAGAGCTTCTCCGTCACTTTTATTAAAAATAAACATGAATGAAAGTAATAATATATATTGTGTTTTAAAAGGGTGATTATCGTACCACCAGAAAAAAGGTGGACCTATATTACTGGAATCGCTGTGTATGCAGTGAATGCTTATTATGTACCTTGGTGTTCACTTTTCTAAACGCTTAAACTTTACCTTCGCTTGCAAGATCTTCGAAAAGGGGATAAAGATGCTCTTTTGTGTATCTTGAAGAATTAGCACTGTTAAAGAATGAATCTCTGATATTTCAAAAGAATTGTTTTATTCTCAAATTCAATCAATGTTACAATATTGTGCCGAACTCTGGAGTTTTGATTCTGCTGCTATACATATTGAGAAGATTAATGTGTACGCTCAGAAGAACTTTCCTGGCGTTTCTTTGAAAACAACCGAATGAATCGATTTACGGAGAGACTGGACAATACACAAGATATTTGATTTCAGTGATTAAATGTATTCGTTACTGGTTACGGATATCACACAAATGGAATCAGACGGATTGCCTCTATAAAGCCTAAACGATGCTTGTAGGATTGGATGTCACCGGTAAGAAAAAACTGGACCTCGAATATAAGACTGAAATTGCAGAAGTACCGACCGATTGGGTTCTGTATGGGAGAATCAGGGTGTCGGTGATTTGAAAGCTTTTATTAAATCCTTTCGGCAAAGACTGGTTGATTATGATCGGCAGAGAGAACTCACTCATGAAAGACCGTAGCGGTTTCTATATTTACTGAATGTTAAGACAACTATGCTTTGTTGTTTCAAGGTATTTGTCAGTGATTGTTGACAGCCATTTGAAGCATAACAAAACAAACTTTCAAATTTGGTATGAAAATTTGAATGATTGTGTGAGTATTCTTCCATTATGTCACGAATCACAAGAAAATGATTATTTTGTTCTTTCATATCCAGAGTTAAACGCTGTCAGCAATTAATACCACCTGAATATTTCAGATATCCTTAGTTTTCAGATTACTTTTGTACATGGCTAGACATTAATAATTCAAATTGCTGCACATTTGTATACATGGTTTGAACAGCGAAATGTTGTAATATCTTAACTTGTTCGCCTTCTCTGTGTGAAATGGATTTTTGCAATGCCATTATGATTGTTTCACTTCTAAGGGACCACAGCATTTATGAATTAAAAAAAAATTCTTCTCTTCTCTTCTCTTCTCTTCTCTCTTGTCTTCTCTTCTGTGTCTATCTGTCTGTCTGTCTCTCTTTTTCTGTCTCTGTCTCTGTCTCTGTCTCTGTCTCTCTCTCTCTCTCTCTCTCTCTCTCTTCTCCCCCTTTCTCTCTCTCTCTCTCTCTCTCTCTCTCTCTCTCTCTCTCTCTCTCTCTCTCTCTTCCAGCCAGTCCTGTCTCTGTCCATGTGTTTATGTTTATGCTTCTCCCTCTTTCTCTTTTCCTGTCACAATTTCTCTGTCTTTCCCTATCTCTTTCTCTGTCTCTGTGTCTCTCGTTGTCTGTCTCTCTGTCTCTGTCGGTCTATCTGTCTGTCTGTCTATATGTCTGTCTCTCTTTCTCTCTCTCTCTCTCTCTCTTTCTCTCTCTCTCTCTCTCTCTCTCTCTCTCTCTCTCTCTCTCTCTCTCTCTCTCTCCCTCGTGTGTGTGTGTGTGTGTGTGTGTGTGTGTGTGTGTGTGTGTGTGTGTGTGTGTGTGTGTGTGTGTGTGTGTCCCCAAAGGAGAAAAGATAGAAAGAAAGAAAACAGGGGAAAAAGAGGAAGATATAACCATTTTAAAGATTATTTTTAATCCATTCAGTGAAACAAACGAGCCGAGTATTCTGTACTATCCAGATTGTTCTGCTTTAAAAAATATTACAACAGAATCTAAAGACCAAAAACAAGCCAACAGAAAAAGAAAACGATAGGAGTCATCAGTACAGTCTACGGATTCTAGTTTTGCTATTTGACAGAGAAAGTGAAAAGTAGGAGGGTGGGATAGGATTTGATGCCATTGTGTTTTGTGGAAATGTGGTAGATCCCCCAAAAGGCGACCTTAGCAACTGCGCGAACTACAGAGGAATCACATTGCTGTCAGTGCCAGGAAAGGTTTTCAACAGAGTCATTTTGAACAGGTTAAAGGATCCCGTTGATGCTCAACTCCGCGACCAGCAGGCTGGCTTTCGCAAGGATCGATCCTGCACAGACCAGATCGCAACGCTTCGCATCATTGTTGAGCACTCGAACGAGTGGAACTCATCCCTGTATGTCAACTTTATCGACTACAAGAAAGCCTTTGAGAGCGTAGACTGAGACACCCTCTGGAAGCTTCTCCGACATTACGGTGTGCCGGTCAAGATCACCACCATCATCAGAAACTCGTGCGAGGCTCTGACCTGCAGAGTCATCCATGGAGGGCAGCTCACGAAGGCATTCGAAGTGAGGACTGGCATCAGACAAGGTTGCCTGCTTTCGCCATTTCCATTTCTACTGGCAATCGACTGGATCACGAAGACCTCAACAGATCAGAGAAGACATGGGATCCAGTGGACACCCTGGACGTAGCTCGACGATTTGGACTTCGCCGACGACCTGGCACTACTTTCGCACACTCAACATCAGATGCAAGAGAAGACAAGCAACGTAGCAGCCACATCAGCACAAGTAGGGCTCAACATCCATAAAGGCAAGAGCAAGATTCTCAAGGCCAACCCTGTTAGCACCAACTCGATCATGGCGGACAGCGAGACGCTAGAGGAGGTAGAAGCCTTTACCTACCTGGGCAGTGTCATCGATAAGCAGAGGGGCACAGACGCCGACGTCAGAGCAAGTATCGGAAAGGTCAGGGCAGCGTTCGTACAGCTACGGAACATCTGGAGCTCCAAGGAACTGTCAATCAACACCACCAACATCAAGGCAGTTCTATTGTAGGGAGCAGCGACCTGGAGAACTACAGTCGCTACCACCAAGAAAGTGCAGGTGTTCATCAACAACTGCCTGCGCAAGATTCTCCGTATCCGATGGCCAGACACCATCAACAACAACAAGCTCTTGGAGAGAACAAACCAGCTGCCCACAGAACAAGAAATCAAGAAACGACGTTGGGGCTGGACTGGACACACGCTGCGGAAGCCTGCAAGCAACATC
>CM065719.1:59351394-59356394 GCA_033310375.1 Conus canariensis | reverse complement strand
GGGGAGGGAGGGAGGGAGGAGGAGGTAGATCTTTAACAGACAGCCTTTGGGGGCCAGTAGCTTTGGGAATAAAAGGAAACTGTCACGGGAGACCCCCTAGATCCCTTGTCCCCCCTTCCCACCCCCCACCCCACCCCTAACTCCAGCCGCCCATGCTCTCTCGACCTCACCCTCCATCCCGCCTTCGCCTACCTTAAAACCCGCGGCTGGAACCCAATATCATTTTTGTCCATGCGACTGCAAGGGTTTGATGATGATGATGATGATGATAATCTTTCTTTCAAAGGATAACAGATAAGCAAACACATGCTTTTTTTCATCCGGCCCTTGCCCCGCTAAGGGATTAACTAAGCATGACTAGCGACTAAGACTTAAAAATTGTAACAAACACACATATCTTCACAAATGCATTAAAAGTTGATGAGTTGTTCATCCATTAACATTTAAAGCGTAGATGACTTTAAAGGGAAACAAAGCGATTGAAACAACAAGCAAGAATAAAGAAATCGATTTCAAAGAAGAAAAAAAAAATCAGCACACACAGACATAGAATAAGCGATCCTCCTATCGAAAAGAGAGAGAGAGAGAGAGAGAGAGAGAGAGAGAGAGAGAGAGAGAGAGAGAGAGAGAGTTACATTCCTTTTGTAAAATATTAACATACAACAAGCTGCCAAAGATGATTATTAGACGACTACAATGCCTCAGTAATATCAACATTTTTTTTGTGGTCTTTTACATTTACATGATGTGGTTACAAGGCCAGACGAGAACGAGCAGTACTACAATCAGTTATCAGTTGGCGACAATAAAGCCCTAGCATCAATAGTCATAACACTCATGTGTCGTGATGTGTGTATGTGTGCGTGTGCATGCGCGCGTTAGCCGAAGGAGATCGTTCTGGCTGCTTCTGCTGCTCTTTGCAGTCAATAGCCTGTCTGTCCATATATGACGACATTAATGTGGAAACCCTAACAAAGCACATCTAGAGAAATCAAGACCAAAAAATAAATAAATAAAATAAAAAGAAAAGGTCATGAAGCTCACTTCCTGTCCACAGCTTTTGTTCGTGCGTGGTTTTGCGCATGCGTGCAGGAAAATGATTTTTTTTCCCCCTTTTTCTCTCTTACCCGCTCTGTTAAGAATTGCAGGCGTGATCTGTGTGAACTGTTGCCTGCTAACAGCCTGTTCAGCGCATTTTATCGCCAGCGTGCGCGATAGCTTGTTCGTAGAGTGGCGGTGGGTTGTCTCCTCTTGCTTTCACATAGCCCTTCTTCAAGGGACATCATCATGGAAAATGGTGGTTCATAATCTGAAGTGTGACACGTAGCTTGTATGGAATTTGCAAGAGAGATTCGGATTTAATGGAGAGAGAGAGAGAAAAAGAAGAAAAGAGGACTCAAAATAAATTTCTCCACAAAAGTGTCGTCGTCGTCGTCATCGTCACCATCATCATCATCATCATCATCTCACAAACAACAAACAATTACACAATACGGAAGCAAAGAACATGCTACAATACTTATCATTGCTCTCAAAATCTAAATGCAGCGTCTGTTAGTTGGAACGCGCGCGTGCATACACACACACATACACACACGCGCGCGCGCGCGCGCGTTCTAACACAAACCACTTTTTAGGGCACATCTAGCTTACATCTGTAGTTATGACCATTATTAATTCTTGTCATTATTGTTGTTGTTATTATTATTTATTACTATTATTATTATCATCATCATCATTATTATGCAATTGTCATTATAAGTATTAATATTATTATTGTCGGCATCATAATCCTCATCATCATTACTATCATTATTAATATCATCATCATTATCATCATCATCATAACTATTATTACTACAACTGTGTCTACTACTATTGCTTTACTACCACCACCACCACCACACTACTACTACTACTACTACTACTACTACTACTACTACTACTACTACTACTATCATCACTATTTCAACCGCTAGCCTTTTCAGCGTCAAATCATTGTACGTTCACTGGCGTAGGAGCACAAGAAAAAAAATCATTCTGTTTGTCTCGCTTCCTTTCTGTCCTGTCTGATCATCGGTCAGTCACGAACACCTTTTTTCCTAGCTCAGTTTGCGCGGGTTTAATCCCACCTTTCGCATTTACCACAAACGAAGAATTATCTTAAGAAGCAAAGAGAGCGTCTGTTCTGTTCAGACTTCGTGTTGGTGTGGATGTGTTTGTTTGTTTTGTTTTGTTTATTTCTTTTTCATTTGAGCTTAGGGTTCACCGGGAACGGCGCAAAATATCCGAGATGCTCAAGACACCTTTATACCAGTATCTGAGGGTGCATCATGATGGATGGAATGCTGGGGAGGAGGTGGGATTGGCAGTGATGGTGTGGGTGGTGGTGGTGGTGGTGGTGGTGGTGGTGGGCTTGTGATGGTGTTGCGTTGTGGGTGTGGTGAGGTGTGTGTGTGGTGGTGGACGTGTGTGTGTTAGTTGTGGGTGTGGTGACAAAGGCTCTCTGTTGTGTGGTGGTGGTGGTGGTGTGAGTGGGTTGTGGCAGTGATGGTTGGGAAGACGTTGGGTGGTCATGGATGTGAAGAATGCTGGGCTGTGGTGGTGATGTTGATGGGTGTGACAATGATGGGACGTGGTGGTGGTGGTGGTAGTGAGACAGTACTGGTAGCGTTGGCCCCCGTGGTCTAGCTAGCATCGACCTCGCCTTGAGGCGCTGCGAGTTCCTGTCCCAATGAGCAAACAACACAAACATTGCGACTTTTGCGGGCCATCTTAACGTGTTGTCGTTCTGGTGGTGTCAGTGTAGTGTTGGATAGATCCCCTGCCTCCAGCTCCCTCTCTGGATTATTCATTATTCCCCGTCTGTCCTGCGATTGTTGGTGGCTGGGGACGTCAAGGCTGAATGTAATGAAGTAGCCCCAAGGTGATGGCCAGATGTGGGAACGAAGTTCTTGCCCCCATGGTGACCCCAGTGACCTGACCTGTGGAATGAAATCTTCGCCTGCTTTACATCTCGCCAACTTAAAAACAAGATGGGTGCAAAATGAACTGTCTCCCTTCCTGACAACCTGAGAAAAGCAGGGACAGGGTGAGGGGAAAGGAGATAAAAAGAGAAAAAGTTCGTGTCTGTCAAGGAGAGGGGGAGGGGGGGGGGGGGGGGGAAGCCCTGAATGCATATTTCTTCCCTGGAATCCATTACGGCTTCAGAAGACGAGGAAGAAACCGGCTGTGTTTTTCTCTTTCTTTCCTTGTCTTTCCTTTCTGTCTCTCTTTCTTTCTTTCTTTCCTTTCTTTCTTTTTTTCCTTTCTTTTTATCTTCCTTTTTCACTTTTTCTCTGTTTCTTTCTTTCATCTTCTTTTTCTTTTGTTCTTGTTATTCTTGTTCTTCTTGTTCTCCTTCCCCCTTCTCTCTCTGTCTCTCTCTCTCCTCTCTCTCTCTCTCTCTCTCTCTCTCTCTCTTTCTCCCTCCTCTCTCTCTCTCTCTCTCTCTCTCTCTCTCACTCCTCTCTCTCTCTCTCTCTCTCTCTCTCTCTCTCTCTCTCTCTCTCTTCTCTCTCTGCTTCTGTCTTTCTCCTTCTGCTCCATGTTTACCTTGTTTTGTTCTTGATCATATTCCTCCTCCTATTTCTCTTTTCCCCTCCTCACCCTCCTCCATCCTACCCCACCCACCCCCCTCCACCCCAGCCTTTCCATTCCTCTCCCCTTCTTTTTGATATATCTTCCTTTGATATATCTTCCTTTGATATATCTTCCTTTGATATGCCTTCCTTCAACTTCCTCATTTTCTTCGTCCTTTTCCATCTTCTACATGCTATTGCTCATGCCCCTCCTCTTCCTTCTCCTCCCCTCTCCCCGACTTTCTTTTCACCCTCGTCAATCTGCTTCTTCTTCTTCTTCTACTGCTTCTCCTTCTTCTTCTTCTTTTACTTCTTCTTTCTTCTTCTTCTTCTTCTTCTTCTTGGGATAACTCAAATACTTGAAAACGTTCGTGTAGAAAAGATGAAAACTTTTAACGAACTGTTGATGTATGTGATAAACAACTTTGAGAAGATTCTTTCCTGACATGCCAGTTTATGTGTTTACGTTGGGTAGCTGGAGGAAGACAGATCACGATTTATGAAAATCATTTCCACCGGTATGTTGTACGAAAACTCAAATGGACCGCGTTCACAAAGGGGTACACACGGTTTATCACATGCTGTGATGAACACAATGAACAAGTCGGTCTTGAAATGCATAGTTTCTCTGTCTCTGTCTGTCTGTCTGTCTGTCTGTCTGTCTCTTCTCTCTCTCTCTCTCTCTCTCTCTCTCTCTCTCTCTCTCTCTCTCTCTCTCTCATACAGGCCGGTGGCCTTACAGTTAAGTTTTTCAGAGTTCTCTCTTCTCTCTCTTCTTTCTTTCTCTCTCTCTCTCTCTCTCTCTCTCTCTCTCTCTGTATCTCTCTCTCTCTGTATCTCTCTCTCTCTGTTTCTCAGAAATACTAATTTGCCTTATTACGTGAAACGATTTTTGGAATGAAGTCATGTACATTTTAAACAGGCGTAAAGGAAGACAGCTCTCTGTGCATCTGTATTGTACGCCAGGCATCTCTACAAAGACAATGCATTTATATACTACTATGTACTGCGTCTTTTCCGGTGTTGTTACCACTCTATTTTGTAGCCGAAGATCATGAACAGCGAAACAAAATTTGCATTGCACTCCGACTGAGATCAAAGTTTACGATAAATAAATATCGATCTATATCCGTCAGGTACGGTGCTCGGGATTCTGTTTGAGAATTCCTTTGTAGAAGTTCGTTTCGTTCAGATTTAATGGATTCTCCTTACGGGAAAAAAAAGGGACGGAACTCTAACAGCTCTTCCGTCAATATCTTGCTCATGACGTCAGACAAGAAGTGCCAGCGCTTTCGGGTCTTTTGATATTGCTCTCGGCTCTGCGGATGAGTTTAGAAGCGGAGAAGGGTAATGTTTCACCCAGAGAGGTATTTGTAAGTA
>CM065719.1:59318894-59338894 GCA_033310375.1 Conus canariensis | reverse complement strand
GCACAACCTGTGTCATCCTGGACCCAAACCCACCATCCGCGCTATCTCAGCACGCTACATCTGGCCTGGACTCAAAAAAGATGTGAGGAACATGGTCAAGGCTTGTCACGAATGTCAGGCTAGCAAAATTGGACGCCACACCAAAGCTCCACTCTCCCCTTTTGACCCCCCTGATAGACGCTTTGGTAACATACACACAGACCTTGTGGGACCACTCTCTTCATCAGAAGACTGCACTTATCTGCTTACCATTGTGGACAGATTTACAAGATGGCCAGAAGCTATTCCTCTTCCCAACGCAGAAGCTGTTACCTGAGCCAAGGCCTTATTGCGTGTTTGGATCGCACGATTCGGAGTTCCAGACACAATTACTTCAGACCAAGGCCGTCAGTTCACCAGTGCGCTGTGGCGGGAGCTGAACATGGTGCTCGGAGTTAAACCTCAAACTACTACAGCGTACCATCCCCAGGCTAATCGGCATGGTGGAAAGGTTTCATCGCAGTCTCAAAGCCGCTCTCAAGGCTCGCCTCGATGGACCACGCTGGATGGACCAACTACCAATCGTGATGCTAGGCATCCGGACAACGTGGAAAGAAGAACTTGACGTCGCTCCTGTTCTCCTCACCTATGGCACAAACCTCCGAGTGCCTGGTGATTTCCTTCCACCCCCATGTGCAGACAAGGTGTTCGCTTCCAGTACCTTCGTCCATGAACTACAAGAAAAACTTAGAAAACTTTCCCCTTTTCCCCCTTCCCACCATGGATCACCAGCGTCGTACATCCCCAAGAACTTACAGTCAACAGATCAGGTGTACCTTCGTCATGACGCCCGCAAGGGCCCCTTAGTGAGGCCTTACGATGGACCGTTTCCTGTGTTAGCCCGTGCCGAAAAATACTTTGACATTTTCAAAGATGGGAAGACTGTTCGCGTGTCACTGGATCGACTCAAGCCTGCTTATTTCCCACAAACTTTTCCCAGACCTGGTCAGAATCCTTGTGTGTCTGAGCCACAGGACCCTCATGCACCTCAAGAGGATCACACTGCCAAAACAGATGATGCTACCAGATCAGATCGTGCTGCCAGATCCGATGATGCTCGAGGCAACGCTCCAGCACCTGCACAGTATCCTTTATCAAATGCTCCGACACCACCAGTTTCAACTCGCACTGGGAGACTGGTGCAGAAGCCAAAGAGATATCGAACATTTTACCACTCAGCCGAGTCTGAGCATTACAACATAGAACAGATGCTTCAAAGACTCAACCAAGCATATACTTTCCACATCATATTGGACAGTTGTTATGAGTTTATTGATTATACTATTTTTACTTTGGTATCTTTGCATTCATCGCACTGCGCCGTTCTGGGGGGAGCCATGTAGCACTTACCTAATGACATAATGTCGCATGCGATTTGGGTTTTTAGTCAATTGTAGTTGGATACCGGAAGCGTTGCTATGACCACGTTGTTCAACTACTGTGTCAAAGAAGTTGATCAGAGAATGTTTTAGTTTTGTTATTAAATATTTAAAACGTTGCCTTTGCGTCTGTGTGATGCTTCGCTCCCTTTATGTCTGTCTGTCTGTCTGTCTGTCTGTCTGTCTGTCTCTCTCTCTCTCTCTCTCTCTCTCTCTCTCTCTCTCTCTCTCTCTCTCTCTATCCCTCTCTCTCTGTCTTTCTCAGAAATGGAGTGAGAGAGGGAGAGAGAGAGAGAAAGAAAGAGAGAGCGTTTGCGTGCGTGTGTTCGCGTGTGCGTGCGGGTGTTGCTCGCGCTGCCCCCCCCCCCCCTCCCCCCCCCCCCCCCCCCCCCCCCCCCCCCCCCCCCCCCCCCCCCCCTTTCTTGTCATCTTCATTTTCTCTGACAGTGTGGCGGCCACGGAGCCCATGAAAGTGAACCTCTGTGAAAGTGTGATCAGCGGGAAGCCTTACGTGTTGGACAAGGGGCGCCATCGGTCCCCGCTTGATTTATGTTTTCATTTGTTTTAGTTGTTTGTTAACACCTCTCTCTCTCTCTCTCTCTCTCTCTCTCTCTCTCTCTCTCTCTCTTCCCCCCCCCCTTCTTGCCTCTCACCCCTCTCTCACTCCTCTCACTCGCTCGCTTCCTCACTGTTCCTCTCCGTCTCTCTCTCTCTCCCTCCCTTCTTCTCCTCCCCCTCCCTCCCCACCTACCCTCCTTCCCTCTCTCTCCTCCCCCTCTCTCTCCTCCCTCCCTGTCTATCTTTCTCATTCGCCCTCCCTCCTTCCCTCCCTCTCTACCCCCTAGCCTCCTTCCTTTCTCTCCCCTCTCTCCTCTCTCTCTCTCTCTCTCTCTCTCTCTCTCTCTCTCTCTCTCTCTCTCTCTCAGGCTCACAGCAGAACCCAAGGTTTAGGAGCCAACCATCAAACGGCCGGTTGGATCTGGAAAATACGGTGGAAGATGTTGGCTCGATGTATTTGAATGGCATCAGTGAAGATGAAGAACAACACTTCATTATTACTTTGTTGTGAAGCCGAACAAAGACATGGACGTTTTTGGACATAGTCGCTGCACAGCACTGAAACTTAATTAATGTGGTCTGTTGTCCACTAGACGATGGTAATGTTACACGTTGACTCGCCAAGTATGTCGAGAAAGCTGTTAGCACTATTAGGGAAACGAATATAATTATTCAATAACCTTCACGACTCTAGAAAGCAGTGCCTGATGTTCATATCAGTTTGATGGGTCTTTTTTTTCTCTTTTTTTCCACTTTTGATTAATTATGCCTGTCGTACTTCTTTGTAAATGTGTGTGTGTGTGTGTGTGTGTGTGTGTGTGTGTGTGTGTGTGTGTGTGTGTGTGTGTGTGTGTGTGCCGCGCGCGCGCGCGTGCATGTGCAAGTTTGTGTGTGTGTGTGTGGTGTGTGCGCGCGCGCGCGCGCGTGCATGTGCGAGTTTGTGTGTGTGTGTGTGTGTGTGTGGTGTGTGTGTGCACGCGCGCATGCCTATGTATGCGCGTGCATTTGTGAATGTGCGCGCGCGCAAGCGCGTCGCATGAGCCTTTGCGCTATCAATATATGACGTTTTTCAACCTAGTAGGTGTGTTCGCATGTACCTGTTACATTGTTTTTTGTTTGTTTGATTTTTGTTTTTGTTTTTTGAGTTTTTTTTCTTCCATTCGCCATGGATTTGGACTGGTCATGAGATTTTTCTTTTACTTGTCTTCATTTTGGAATGTTTTGATCTCTGACATTTGCTCATTTGGCTTGTAATCTGCCAGTTTCATTCACGTTGTTTTTTTCTGGCACTGCAAATAAGAGGTTGTACACACGAGGACGCTACAGGTCAATGCCAATGAAAAGAAATTGTTTGAAGTGTCTGAAGCATGTCTGTCTGTCTGTCTGTTAGTCTGTGTGTGTGTGTGTGTGTGTGTGTGTGTCTGTCTGTCTGTCTGTCTGTCTGTCTGTCTGTCTGTCTGTCTGTCTCTCTCTCTCTCTCTCTCTCTCTCTCTCTCTCTCTCTCTCCAGTAACCAAAGGTGCCTTGACAAAGGTGCCTTAATTGAAAAAGTTCACCTGTATGCGCTGAAGCGCTTTTTGAATGTAGACAGTAGAACGCCCAATGATCTGGTTTATGGTGAACTTGGACGATATCCAATTTATTTAAATTCTTATTTGAAATGTATAAAATATTGGCTCAAGTTAACAAGAATGAATGACGATAGGATACCCTTTAAAGGTTACAGGGTGCTGTTGAGTTTAGATGAAAATGGTAAAAGAACATGGGCTTCCCATGTTCGACAGTGTTTGAATTCATATGGATATGGTTTTGTTTGGGATAACCAAGGTGTAGAAAATATATCAGAATTTCTGAATTGTTTTAAACAGAGGATCATAGATTGTAGGTGGCAGGACTGGCATGATCATATGTATAATAGTGATAGATTTGCTCAGTATAAACTCTTTAAATCGACACATAGCTTTGAACCTTACATTGGGATAAAAATGAATAGATTTATCAAATGTGCACTGACAAAATTTAGATTTGGAGTGTCTGATATCGCATGCCATCGCCTCAGGTATAGAAATGTTGTTGAAAATGAACTGATGTGTCGACTCTGTAACAGAGCAAGAGAAGACGAAATACATTTTTTGTTTTGCTGTCCTGCTCTGAGCGATCTTAGAATAAAATTTATTCAACCCAAATATTACACCGAACCATGTAATTTCAGGCTAGTTCTCTTGCTGTCAACAAGGAATGAGAATATACTTTGGAATTTAGCCATGTATATTTACGAAGCAAATAAGAGAATTCGGACAGTAATGGCTTAATGTACTCTGCGTTTTTGTAACTTATCTACATTTTTTCATGATTTCATTGTGTTATGTATTAGGAATGTTGTATGATGCATGTATGAATACCCTTCAGTATGGGGCTGTGGCCTTAAACTGAATAAAACATTCGCATTCGCATTCGCATTCTCCAGTAACCACCTTTGTTTTTTTTCTGTTATTTTTCATTCTCTTCCCCATTAACCTTCCTTCTTTCTTACATGCTCATCTGTTTATCCATCCATCTCTCTATCCGTCGTTCTGGGAATGTTCCAGGCCCCACCCAGAGAGTCCATCCACTGCAACCACATCGCCAAGTACGTGCTGGAGCTGGCGCCCCCGCCGGAGAAGGGCCCGCCCCGCACCTGGGACATCCCGGCCAGTAGTCGCCGCATGATCTCCATCCCCGGCCTGCTGCCCTTCACCGAGTACTGCGCCTCCATCTTCTTCCAGACGGACGGCGGCTTCCAGTCCCCGGAGTCGCAGACCCAGTGCGTGGTGACGCCGGAAACCAGTGAGTTACTTCCCCTTCCCTTCACGGACCCCCCTCCCCCTCTCTCTCTCTCTTTCTCTCTCTCTCTCTCTCTCTCTCTCTCTCTCTCTCTCTCTCTCTCTCTCTCTCTCTCTCTTGACGCTCAGATTCAACCGATGCTACAATATGATGGTATGATGCATATTGAGAACATTCACTTGTATGCTCTAAAGAAATTTATTGGTGTTTCATTGAAAACCACCGACCGATCTGGTATATGGAGAGACCAATACATACCCTATACATTTAATTTCAGTGGTAGAGTGTATTCGTTACTGGCTAAGAATAACACAAAGGGAACAGCACAGATTGCCTTACAAAGCCTACACTATGCTTTTAGAGTTAGATAACAGGGGAAAGAAAAACTGGACTTCTAATTTAAGACTAACATTGTATGAATTCGGATTTGGCTTTGTGTGGGAAAACCAGGGTGTTGGTGACGTAAATGGTTTTATTCGTGTGTTTCGGCAAAGACGGATTGATTGTAGTTGGCAGAGGTGGAACTCGCATGTTAAATCCCATGCATTGCATTCCTACCTATTTGTCAATGGCTGTTAATAAACATTTGAGACATGCTGTGACAAAGTTTAGATTTGTTATTTCTGATATGTACGCACATTCTCAACGTTATGGAGTTGTAAGTGATCGTATGATTTTTTTTGTCCATTGTGTCATGAATCGGAGAAAAATGAAGTTCAGTGTGCTCTTTCATGTCCAGAATTCAGTGATCTAAGACAACAGTATATTCCTCCTAAATATCTTAGACATCCATCCTTGTTTAAATTAATCTTGTTAATGGCATCGACGAATGATGAAATAGTGAAACAGTTTGCTGTTTATTTGTACAGAGGTTTTAAACGGCGAAACTCCATATGTTAGCTTAAAGCTGTTAACAATACCTGCTAGAAATGTATTGTGTAACGTTGCTCTGTGTACATCCCCCTTCTAAGGGGCTATGGCCTTTACGAATAAAAAGACTTTGTCTTTGTCTCTCTCTCTCTCTCTGTCTGCCCCCCCCCCCCCCCCCCCCCCTCCGCCGGCAAACCCCTCAAATAGGTGAACGCCGATGTGCAGAAGAAAGTTACCAGAATTGAGCGAAGGTCGTAACCCGACGTGTGCAATACTGTTTTGTATGTAAATGAGACAGAAACGGAAAAATAAACTTTGTTGCCTAGGTGAGGCGACTGCAGGCGGAAATCTAGACAAATCATAAAATCTGGCGCCGAATTTGACAAGATAAGTGATTGCTCGTTCTTTGTTTTCGTTGTCCTGAGTGTTGTGTATCTGGCCTGAAGAAGACCTCAGAGGCGGAAACGCGTCGTGTATTGTCTTGTGATTCGTTTATTCACGTTTGGCGGATTTATTACGAAAACTTTTTTAAGATTTGGAAAGAAAAAAAAAAAAAAAGACTAAGTGAAAATGTTTAGAGTCTGATTCAGATTGTCTTCGTTTAAAATCCATCTTCTTTCACTATGAACAGAATGAATGTTGTTTTAGAAAGGGCTGAAGATGGATGGGAGAATTAGGTTACGCTGTTAGTTGCATCCGTTTGCGCCTAAAATAGCAACGTCTTCTGATTGGTCAAGAGGAGTCCTCGCTATCCCTCTCGTCCCTGCCCTGCTTTTCCAACTTTTCCTTAAGGCTAATACTGAGTCTTCTGTGGTGCGTGGTCTAAGAACGAGTTTGTAAGGGGGGATTACAAGGATCTTTATTTGCCAAGATCATATTGATGGAAAGGGGGGTTACAAGGGTCTTTATTTGCCAAGATCATATTGACGGAAAGGGGGGTTACAAGGATCTTTATTTGCCAAAATCATATTGACGGAAAGGGGGGTTACAAGGATCTTTATTTGCCAAGATCATATTGACGGAAAGGGGGGTTACAAGGATCTTTATTTGCCAAAATCATATTGACGGAAAGGGGGGTTACAAGGATCTTTATTTGCCAAGATCATATTGACGGAAAGGGGGGTTACAAGGATCTTTATTTGCCAAGATCATATTGACGGAAAGGGGGGTTACAAGGATCTTTATTTGCCAAGATCATATTGACGGAAGGGGGGTTACAAGGATCTTTATTTGCCAAGATCATATTGACGGAAAGGGGGGTTACAAGGGTCTTTATTTGCCAAGATCATATTGACGGAAAGGGGGTTACAAGGGTCTTTATTTGCCAAGATCATATTGACGGAAAGGGGGGTTACAAGGGTCTTTATTTGCCAAGATCATATTGACGGAAAGGGGGGTTCCTAGAAGAAAAAAAAGCTCTCGCCTCTGAAACGAAAGGATGACGGTGTTGCGTGTTGGAAGCAATCCCATTCCGAAATCAACAGATGAGAAAGGCTAGTGGCCAGAGTCACCCACTGCGGAATAAATCCAGAACAATCCCCCCCCCCCCCTCTCCCACCCCTCTTTTGTTCCAGAAATCACACCCCATCTTAACATTCCAACCGTGTCCCAAACGACAAAGCATATTAATCAAAGCATATTGCACCTGAAATTGACGAAGGGGGGGGGGGGATGATTTTGGACCTGAGCCAGACCCCCTCTTCTCCACCCACCCCCTCCTCTTCTCCCAGTCTCATCCGAAACAACTCTCAGGTGAGGGATTTCGGACTGAGCATAGGCATATTCCAAACAACTCTCAGGTGAGGGATTTCGGACTGAGCATAGGCACATTCCAAACAACTCTCAGGTGAGGGATTTCGGACTGAGCATAGGCACATTCCAAACAACTCTCAGGTGAGGGATTTCGGACTGAGCATAGGCACATTCCCAAACTCACTAAGCGCTGTTTGACAGGGAGAGATGCAAATGAATTGTGAATTGTACATTTTCCCCTTGGCGCTTCCCTGCCTAACGTGCCACCATCATTCATTTATTCCCCCCCCCCAGACCCCACCCTCCATACTCCACCCTTAACCGCCCCTTTTTATTTTTACATCTCTGTTCGCAGCTCCCCCGGCCCCAACGGACCTTACCGAGATTCGAACCACCAGCACCAGCGTGACGTTCAGCTGGCAGCGGCCGGAGCCGCCCCACGGGAAGATCCGACTGTACCGAGTGACCTACTGGCAACTGAACAGCACCGGTGCCACAGGTGTGTGTGTGTGTGTGTGTGTGTGTGTGTGTGGTGTCTGTCTGTGTCTGTGTCCGTGTGTCTGTGTCTGTGTGTGTGTTTGTCTGTCTGTTGTCTCGTGTCTGTGGTGTCGTGCTGTGTTGCTGTATGAGTGTGTGTGTGTGTGTGTGTGTGTGTGTGTGTGTGTGTGTTGTGTGTGTGTGTGTGTGTTGTCTGTGCCTGTGTGTCTGGTGTGTCTGTATGAGTGTGTGTGTGTGTGGTGTGTGTGTTGGGTGTGTGTGTGTGTGTGGTGTGTGTGTGTCCGCGACCTCAAGTTAATCTGACGGTGAATGGTTTCAGTCAGTGTGGTATGTGATGTCTCTTTGGCCTCGTTCTTTGTTTGTTTGTTTTTGTTTGCCTTTATTGTGGTTTGTTTTTTGTTTGCCTTTATTGTGGTACAGTGTCTTACAAACAACACAAGAGCGAAAAGCCATGCTGGAACCTGCGGAATTTGAATGGGTTCATCTCAATCAAAAACCACCAGCATCACAATCCTCGTTGTCTTTCTTCTTCTTCCTTCTCATTCATTTCATTATAAGTAGTGTATATTTTTTTCTTTGTTGCATTAGTAGAAGGAATATGACTGGCGGTGATAGTTGTGGTGGTAGTGGTGGTGATTGTGACGGATGGTTGTGTTGTTAATTGTCTGATTTATGATACTGCATGCGTATGAAAATGTAGAAAGTTATATGAAAGTAGTAGTCGTAGCAGTAGTTGTAATAGTAATCGTTGTTGTAGTAGTAGTAGTAGTAGTAGTAGTAGTAGTAGTAGTAGTAGTAGTAGTAGTGTCGATTACCGTACTTGTTTATTGTGTACTGTTCCCTGCCTCATTTAAGATTTCCGTTCATACCATTCAAACTGAGGTTACCTGTACCCGTTACCGTTCGTCCGTGTGCAGTTTGATTGCATTCAAGATGAACAAGGCTGTGGCAGTCTTGAACATATGTTTAGTTTGTGTTTGTTCATTTCTGCAGTTGTTGTTGTTGCTGTGTAGATGTGTCAGGCACAGGGTATATGGGCAAGCTTGGAGCATCCTTTTTGGGGGGTGGGATGTCTCCTTGCTTGTTCTGTGTGCTCTTGTGTTGTCATTTCTGCTAGGTGATTCGGTGTCCGTAAGCAGCATTCGTTTGGAGTTACGGGCGTGTATTTATTTTACCATAGGAGCAAGAGTTACCCTATTTGTTTATTGTTAATTATCATTGTTGTTGTCGTCGTCGTCCTCATCGTGATAATCATTGTTATTACAGGCGTGGAGTGTCGCTCGGACGATCCGCACGTGGAATGCACGCTGACCAGCCTCAAGCCTTTGACCACCTATCAGATTCAGGTGAGAGAGAGAGAGAGAGAGAGAGAGAGAGAGAGAGAGAGAGAGAGAGATGGGTGGAGGGGGGTGGGGGTGGGGGGTTGACGGAGAGTTTGTGGAGAGGGAGACGGGGAAGGAGAGGGGGGCGGGTAGGGGAGGAGAATGACGATAGAAGTAGGAAGATTGGGAAAGAATGTGGGAGGGGGAGGGGAGGGGCAGGGGGAGTGGTGCGTCATTCACCCGTGAAGCATCAAGCGGTGAATTAAGACAGCTCTTCCCACCAGTCGCCAAGTTTACAGGGTTTGGCGAATGAGATAGTCCAACACGTACTAGCATATTTACAAACTAGCATTGCCCAGTCAGTCCATAACCCCCCACCGCCACCTTCCCACCCCCACTGCACTTCCCCCTCTTCCTTCCCTTCACACATTGAAGAAAGAACTTTGATCACACAAAGACTGATCGACTATCTCGCCGACTCTGTGTGTGTGTGTGTGTGTGTGTGTGTGTGTGTGTGTGTGTGTGTGTGCGTGCGTGCGTCGTGCGTGCGTGGTGTGTGTGTGTGTTGCGTGTGTGCGTGTGTGTTGTGTGTGTGGAAAATTTGCACAATACCTCATAGTGGGACGTAAGGGTTTTTTTTCATTGCCCCATTTGTTTGTTTGTTTTTTGTTTTTGTTGTTGTTGTTGTTGTTTGTTTTTTTTTTGCCTTGCCAGGTTTTTAATCTCGAGTTCCTAGCAAATTTCTATTGCGTGAAATGCTTTTGAAATAATTGAGACCTTGTCAGTACCTAATTAAAGTAAAAGGGTGATATATTTCACTAACAGGTCTTGCACACACACAAAAAAACTTTGAAAATGTCAACAACAACATCAACAACAACAAAAAACAGCTTGAAAACCTCGTCGGAGAGCAATCTAATTTTGTTTAGATGAAGAGAGTGGGTCTTCAAATTGCAGATAATTTTCAGTTTCTTTCTGTTAAAACACGTCTGAAAATCCGATCGACCCATTTGTGAGGTTTTACACGCGCACGCTCGCTCACTCACTCACTCACTCACTCACTCACACACACACACACACACACACACACACACACACACACACACACACACACACACACACGCGCGCGCGTATGCATGCACACATGCGCGCGCGCGCGCGCCTGTGTGTGTGTGTGTGTGTGTGTGTGTGTGTGTGTGTGTGTGGTGTCCCCTCCAGTGTTAATGTTGTGATGGTGGAAGGGGAAATGTGTGAGTGAGGATGCTGGTGGTGGGAGGAAGGGGTAGGTTAGGAAGAGAGATGAGAGAAATCAGGGGGGAGGAGGGTGGGGGGGGTGATGTTAAAAAAAAAAGGGAAGTAGGGAGGGAGGGAGAGAAGAGAGGGAAAATGGCAGAGACAGACTGAAAGAGCAAGACCTCCAAGGACAAGAACTCCGTGAGATAAGATAATGTTGCTTATAGCCCAGCCGACCGCAAAGGGCCACATCAGGGCTGTAGAACTCCGTGAATTAGTGTTTTAAAAACTTAAGTTTGGAATGCAAACACCTTTGTGCGCGCGCTTGCTTGTGTGTGTGTGTGTGTGTGTGTGTGTGTGTGTGTGTGTGTGTGTGTGTGTGTGTGTGTGAGTGTGTGAGAGAGAGAGAGAGAGAGAGAGAGAGATGCGCATGCATGTGCACCAATGTGACAGAGAAATGGACGAAGACAGGAACGCGGAGACAGACCGACAGACAGATAAACAGAGACCAAAAGAGGCGGAGAGAGAAAAAGAGCTAGAAAGAGACAGAGAGACAGACAGAGGGGAAAAGGCAACTGTCAGAGCGAATTAGAGAGACCGTGACAGAGCGAGCGAGGGAGGAGTACGGAGACAGACAGACAGGCAGAGGCTCTGTGTGTGTGTGTGTGTGTGTGTGTGTGTGTGTGTGTGTGTGTGTGTGTGTGTATATATATATATATATATATATATATATATATGCGTGTGTATGAGCGCGTGCGTGTTTATGTGTGTAAGTATGTGAGTGCGCTTGTTTGCGTGCTTGCTTGCTTTTTGAGAGAGTGATACAATGGCAACATTTAATGACAACAGCTTGCTAGCCCAAATATTATGGAGAAGGTATACTGTCTCATACAATTAAGAAATCAGATCATCATTAATTACGAATCAGCAATGTATTCGTAGGAAATATTCATTCATCTTTCAGTGTTTATCTGCAGAAACAAGTGCTCATGTATACTCGCTGTCCTTTCAGCATGAATCAAACAGAAAACACAATTGTGCGGCGGAAATCTTGCCGAAAGTCGTTCTACGGCTACCAGGGATTAGCCAGAACATCGCACTAAAATGATATTACGTGAAAACATAAATGTTTTTTTTAAAGTGCAATGAGATTGTCTGATTTTTATATGATTCAGCGAAAAACTTGCCTACAGATTTTATGAGATTTTTGTTATCATTTAATGAAATCTCGGATATAGATGACTTTATTACAAAGGTGCTTCCTGAGGATCGTCATCAGCTTTGCGGTTGAAGAGAAAATTTCTTTCGTATTCGACGGCATTAATTGTACACATTTTGGATAGCTTTTCAGTTTCTGGTACTGGTGCAGACCGAATTTTGTTAGCATTTCGGCCCACCGTTCTAGTTATGAATCTAGCGAGCATGACTCTGTGCTCTTTGCTTTACATATTATTACTAATTGATATTTTCCAGGCTGCAAATTAGACAAATTACTAGGGAATTCAAGAAGCCTGTCATACTGTTCCTTCCATATGCGAGTGTTGCTTTTCTGTACACGCACGCACGCACGCACGCACACACACACACTCGCACACACACACACACACACACACACACACACACACACACACACACACACACACACACACACACACACAAAATCTTTTCGCTCTGAGATGAACAAATTATCACCCTCTACGTCTTGGTTGAACCATACTGTACGAAACCCTTTTTATGTAAGAAGCTTCTTTATCTTTGTCACACAGTTGCATTTATCTGTTTCACGTTGTTGTAATTGCATTTCATATAATCTAGCCAATGTTAATTTTAGCAACCCTAACCAACGTCTTATGCATTTCACCCGTGTTCGTATAAAGAGTGGGTATCTACCTGATTCTCTGCATACCATTTCGTTTGAGGAATGCGACAGGACATTTACAAAGCCTTTAACAGCAAGTGTATGGACTCTTTTCGTTTGGCAGTGATCAGATGCATTGTATCATGCCTTTCTTTCCTTTTTCATACGTTTCTGACCATTCTCAGCTGAAAACAGTTTTAGTTGTTTACTTGGCATTTTTTATAATTTGTTATTTGTAATTCTGTTCCTCAATACCAACATCTTTCATGTTTGAAAAGACGAACGCCCACTCGAAAACATGACATTTGTTTTTACAAGGTTAAGTGTCACTTGAAATCTGTCTGCTTCCATTGTCAGAAGGTTGAATTGATCTTGAAGGACAACTGGTTTTGAAGATCAACAGCGTGTCAGGAAGCAGAACAACACCGTCTACTAACAGAAATAGGAACTATCTCCACAGAGTCAGGGTCATTTGTATGCCCTGTCTTCCTCTCTGACTAATTTCTATCGCTAATTCATTGATTTAAGAAAAAGAAAAAAAAAAAAAAACAGCTGAGGGCTCATTGAACGTCCTTGTTTGACACTTCGGGGATATTGAATATTTCTGAATGCATGCCGTTATCACGAACACAGCATAGTATTTGATCGTACATCCCTGCAAGTGCTTTGTACATTTCCCCATTAATCTCTGCTTTTCTTAAGACGAACCATATTTTCGTTTGACAAAATCAAAGGTTTTATCGAAGTCCACAAAAACAGCATAAAGTGTTGGTATGCTAAAAGAAGACATTTGTTTTGTTATATTCATAATTATAATCTAAAAGTGTAATCTACTGTGATCTCTTCGAAAGCTTGCCTGTAAATAATTGTCTGGGCTGTTCGTGAAACGGAACAATGATTAATTTCGACCATTCCTCTGGAAAAATCCCTGTTTGCTAAATAGAGTTAAACAGACTTGTAAGGAAATCAAGTAAAGCTGAAATTGTATTTTTAAACATTTCACATAAGATTTTATCTAGACCAGCACTTTTTCCCCTTCTCAGTTTATGAATACCATTAGTAACTTCTTGTTTGGTGACGGGATCATTTAACAGCGGCTCTTCAAAGTCTTCCTCAGCTACGTTATCTCGTTCAGTCTCTTCGTGATCACAGCCATCAAAATTGACAATCACGTTGAAGAAGTGTTCGTACCATTCCTGACTGCTGATTTCAGTGTGTATCATGTTTTTTGTTATTGAATGTGTAAACAGAATCTGTTTAGATCATAATTTTTTAACTCGATAATTATATTTTCGTTCTTGTTTGTTCAGATCAGATTATTTGTTTCGTTCTTTCATAAAATCTTCTCTTTGGGCTGTTTTAAGCTGTAAACATTTAGCAAAACGAAAGCTTTGTAACCATTTGAGAGAGAGAGAGAGAGAGAGAGAGAGAGAGAGAGAGAGAGAGAGAGAGAGAGAGAGAGAGAGAAAAGGGAGAGAAAAACGGGATTGAAATTGTAAAGCATCGCTTCTGTCATGTTCCATAAACACACAAACAACTGGAGTGAATTTCCATTTCAAATGTCGGTGAAGGGCCCGGTGGAACCTCTAACGGCATTGTCTTGTCTGGTCATCAGTGAATGAATCCCCCGTTTCTCCCGAGAAGGCGAAAAAGGCTGACTGGGTTACCGCGACATCCTGCCAAAGCGAAGGCAGCAAAGCATTCTCTCCCCTTACCACCCCCACCCCCATCCCGGCCTCCTCCACCTCACCTCTCTCTCTCTCTCTCTCCCCTTCCCTCTCTCTCTCTCTCTCTCTCTCTCTCTCTCTCTCTCTCTCTCTCTTGTTCTCCTCTCTAATCATCCCCCTCATATGAAAATCCTTTGACTAAATGCTGAAATGGGATGGTTTATTACCACAAAGAAAATATTTGATTTGTCTAAAGATTAAGCGATCATCCGTTTTTGTCTGTTTGTTTGTGTGTCCATTTATTATCGCTTTGAGTATGGTTCAATCCGTGGTGGTTGTTTTTTTTTTTCTGTACCCGTTCGCGAATATCATTGTTAGTTGCTATTTTGACAATTCCAAGATGAAATCATGACATCGTTCGTTGAATTTGTTGTAGAGGCAAATGATGAGAGAGAGAGAGAGGAGAGAGAGAGAGAGAGAGAGAGAGAGAGAGAGTGAGACAGACAGACAGACAGACAGACAGACAGAGAACACTATGGTTTCAGCAATACCGATTGCTTAGGGGAAAAGAGAGTTGATAAGTTAAAATGAAGAAGCGAATAAAGAAAAAAACAAATATTTAACAACACTTTAAACGGAATAATGTACCTCTTTCCGTTTCTGTTCGTCAGTCAAAATCCTCCCTCTCTCTCTCTGTCTCTGTCTCTCTCTTTCACCCTCACTCTCTCCCTCCCTCCCTCTTTTCCCTTTTCCCTCCATCTATCTGTGTATGTGGGAAGGAGGGGAGGGGGGATCAGAGAGGGAGAATCGACGTGTGTGTGTGTGTGTGTGTGTGTGTGTGTGCGTGCGCGCACGTGCGATTGTATGTGCGATTGTGTATGTGGCTTCTCAAAATGAGCCTTCAGCAAGCTTATAGTCTCCAAGGGTGTGTGTGTGTGTGTGTGTGTGTTGGTAGCTTTGCGCGCGTGCGCGCGCGCATGTGTGTGTGTGTGCGTTGGTGTTTCGATTCAATTAATTGAAAGCCTTTGACGTGCGGCCCACGTTGCTATTTGTCAGTTTCTCGGTAGAAGACAAAGAGAAATGTTACAGATGTTTTTATTTTCTTCTGGTTCTTCCCCTTTGTCTTTAATTTGAAATCACCTTTGTCGCTTTCGGCTCCGATTGTTGCAAGAAGTTTGAAGGGGGCAGGAGGGTGGGGAGGGAGTAGCAGGGAAAAGGGGGGGGGGCGGTGGAGGAGCTGGAGATGAGAAATGAAAGAGTAGGAAGAGATTTTGGAGGAGGTCAATCACGTACACACGGGAAAGGAGAGAGAGAGAGAGAGAGACGGAGACAGAGATAGACAGTGCGAGACATAGTAAGAGAGAGGGAAAGAGACAGACATATATATATATAGAGAGAGAGAGAGATAATAAACTAATAAATTCCAAGGATAAGTACCGCACCATTCCAGCAACTTACAGAGCAGCTTGGTGTTGCAATGACTGCAAGAAATATTCAATTATGAACAAAGCTTGCTCTTATGTCTTAGATTGAAGAAATAGGGGGAGATAAGCATTCATATCTGCAGTGGTAGATAATTCTGCCTAACTAACAGTATGTGCTTGAGTGGGTGAATGGGGAAAATAAAATAAATGCTTCTCAAAATGAGCCTTCAGCAAGCTTATAGTCTCCAAGGGGGAGACAATCTCCAATAGGGAGGAAACTCACTAACATATAACTCCTGGTCAGATACCGATATTTCGAAACCTGATTGTTTCTCCTCGCGGAAAGTGGTAATTTGACTCCTCTGCCTTTTCGGTTTTAGGAAGAATGCTATCCCAGAAAAGGCTGGTGTGCAATACCGTAGTATGTTTGTTTATATATATATATATATATATATAGAGAGAGAGAGAGAGAGAGAGAGAGAGAGAGAGATCTAACGAAAATAAGTTGAGAGTGTGTGTGTGTGTGCGCGCGCGCGCGCGCGCGTGTATAAGTGCATGTGTGGGTGTGTACATGTTTATGTGTTTGTGTGAGCGACAAACAGATAGACAGACAAAGGTAGTCTGAAATTAATGTGTCTGTCTGTCTGTCTGTCTCTCTGTCTCTCTGCATGTTCTGTCTCTCTGTCTATGGCCGCTGTTGTCTGTCTGCCTGTGGGCGAGCGCGTGCGCATTTGTGTGTGTGTGTGTGTGTGTGTGTGTGTGTGTGTGTGTGTGTGTGCGCGCGCGTGCGTGCGTGCGTGTGTGTGTGTGTGTGTGATGGTAACTGAAAAGGTTTGGAACATATTTAAGTTGTTGACTCTTCATCACAGGTGTCAATAGATTTTTTTTTTTTTTTTTTTTTTTTGTAATGACATATTCAATGTGTTAAATAGGCCTGGCAATTGTGGCCGTAAGCTTTGGGTGATGGCATGAAAAGCCAAACAGAAGAAGACTATGAATGAACCATGTACATGAGTACACCACCTAAGAGACAAACCCGTACCTTGGACAGTCTTGAAACCGTTATGAGATGCACCGTGTTGAAGCGTAAGAAGAAAGTCACAAATGTCCAGAAAATTCAAGAAGACGGGCGTAGAGCTCTTACGACTGCGCTCCATGTCAGTGTAGATGAAAGCTGTTCGCTGAACTACCACATTTACGTGAGTGTGTGTGAGTGTGTGTGTGTGTGTGTGTGTGTGTGTGTGTGTGTGTGTGTGTGTGTGTGTGTGTGCACGCGCGCTTGCTTGTGCGCAGGTATAACAAAGAGACAAAGACAGACACAGATAGTGAGCGAGAGGGAGAGGGAGCGAAGTAGGGAGGAGAAAGAGAGACAGAACTGGCAGGCACAACCCGCGCGCCGCACGCACGCACACGCACGCACGCACGCACGCGCACGCACTACACACACACACACACACACACACACACGCACACGCACACACAAACACAGAACGAGAGAGAGAGAGAGAGAGAGAGAGGAGAGAAGAGAGAGATGGGACGCAGATGGCAAAGCCTATCTTCTGTCATGTTCACTCATTCCACGAACAAGCAAACAAATGAAGAGAATTTCCATTTCAAATGTCGGCTGAAGGGCCCGGTGGAACCTCTAACGGCATTGTCTTGTCTGGTCATCAGTGAATGAATCCCCCGTTTCTCCCAAGAAGGCGAAAAAGGCTGACTGGGTTACCGCGACATCCTGCCAAAGCGAAGGCAACGAACGCATTCTCTCCCCTTACCACCCGCATCCCCCATCCAGCCTCCTCCACCTCATCTCTCTCTCTCTCCCTCTCTCTCTCTCTCTCTCTCTCCCTCTCTCTCTCTCTCTGTCCCTCCCTCCCTCTCTCTCTCTCTCCTCTCCCTCTCTCTCTCCCTCCCTCTCTCTCTCTCTCTCTCTCTCTCTCTCTCTCTCTCTCTCTCTCTCTCTCTCTCTCTCTTCTCATCTGTTCTCTTCTCTTCGTTTCTCTTGTGTTCCCTGGTCTAAATGCTGGAATGGGATGCTTTATTTATGTACCATGGATATTTTTTGTTAACGAATACTCGTTTTCTGTTTGTCTGTCTTTCTGTCTGTCTGTCTATTATCGCTCAGAGTATGATTCAATTCAATTGATTTTTTTGTCTTTTCCCGTCTCCAAAAAACCATGATTTAGTTGCTATCTTTGCAATTTAACATCGTTAGAGTTGTTGCAGAGGCAAATAAGATTTTTGTTTTCAAAAATATAAAAACAGAAGTCTATGATTTGAGCAATATCGATTTTTTTTCGGGGGGGTGGGGGGGGGGGGGGGGGGGGGGCGGGGGGTGTTGATAACGAGTTGAAATGAATAAGTAAAAAAAAAAATAGAAAAAAAGATAAATTCACAGCACTTAAACGAAATAGTGTATCGCTTTCCGTTTCTGTTCGTCTGTCAAAATCTCTCTCTCTCTCTCTCTCTCTCTCTCTCTCTCTCTCTCTCTCTCTCCTCTCTCTCTCTCTCTCTCTCTCTCTCTCTCTCAAACACGCATACTCCCTGTCTCTGTGTGGGTGTCTCTCTCTCCCTGTATGTGTGTTTATGGAACAAGGGAGGGAGACAGAGTGGGGGAGGGGGGTTCGTGTGTTCGTGACTGCATACGTGTTTGTGTGTGTGTGTGTGTGTGCGTGTGTGTGCGTGTGCGTGTGCGTGTTTGTGTGTGTGTGCGTGTGTGTGTGTGTGTGTGTGTGTGTGTGTGTGTGTGGTGTGTACGTGCATGTGCGTGTTTGTGTGTGTGCGCGCGCGCGCGCGCGCGTATGTGTTGGGGGTTTCGATCCAATCAAATGAAAACCTTTGACATGTGGCCCACGTTGATGTTTGTCACGTCTCCAATAGCAGACAAAGAAAATATTACAGATGCTTGTTTTTCTTCTGTCGTTTTTTTTTGTTTTTTTAATAAGCATTCTCTTTCATTTGAAATCGCCTTTGTGGGGTTTTGGCTGAGATTGTTCTGGAACCTTGATAGGGGCGGCAGGGGGAATCAGAGTGATAGAGAGCTGGAGACAAGGAAGGACAGTGTAAGATGGGATTGTGAAGGATGTCAGTCGTGGACCCACTGGTAGGGGGAGAGAGAGAGAGAGAGAGAGAGAGAGACAGACAGACAGACAGACAGACAGACAGACAGGGCATATACAGAGAGAGGGAGAGAGATGCAGAGACACATACAGACAGAGATATGGTGAGAGAGAGTCGCAGAGAGAGATACAGACTGATAGACAGAGATGGTAAGAGAGAGACGGAGAGAAACACAGAGAGAGAGAGAGAGAGATTGGTTGTATTAAGCAGGCCTGGCAGTTCTGGCCATTCGCTTGGTGTGCGTCATTCATTAAAAGCCAGCCACCAGACTATGAAGGATCCATGGGCATGCCCAGACCTAAGAGCCAAGCCCTAATGTTAGACAGAGCCCCAGAGTTCACATCGGCAGACACTTGTAGACCTTGAACACGTCTTCCGATGTGCCCTCGCAGCCCTAATGTTAGACAGACCCCAAAGTTCACATCGGCAGACACTTGTCGACCTTGAACATGTCTTCCGATGTGCCCTCGCAGCCCTAATGTTAGACAGACCCCATAGTTCACATCGGCACACACTTGTAGACCTTGAACACGTCTTCCGATGTGCCCTCGCAGCCCTAATGTTAGACAGACCCCAAAGTTCACATCGGCAGACACTTGTAGACCATGAACATGTCTTCGGATGTGCCCTCGCAGCCCTGATGTTAGACAGACCCCATAGTTCACATCGGCACACACTTGTAGACCTTGAACACGTCTTCCGATGTGCCCTCGCACCGTGTAAGACACCACAAATGACGAGAAGAATTAGAAAGCTTACGCCTGCGCTCAGTGTTCATTTGTAAGAGAAAACTCTGTTTAACTGAACTACAAACACTGAGACAGAAGAAATGAGAGAGAAGACAGACAGACAGACAGACAGACACAGACAGCAACAGACAGACAGACAGACACACACACACACACACACACACACACACACACACACACACACACAAAGAGACAGAGAGAGAGTGTGTGTGTGCGTATGTGTGTGTGTATGTGCGGTTGGGGGTGGGGGGGGGGGTGGAGTGCGTGCATGTGTGTGTCGCGCGCGCTTGCATGCATGTATGTGCGTGCATATGTGTGTGTATGTCCGCGTGCGTGTGTGTGTGTGTGTGTGTGTGTGTGTGTGTCGCGCGCGCGAAGTATGGATAATGGTGAAAGAGGAGGGAAAGTGTGAATGGGGATGGTGGGGGGGTGGAGTGAGGATTGAGAATGACATGGACGAGGAGGAAGTTGGGAAAGGTTGTTAAAAGAGAGAGAGAGAGAGAGAGAAGAGAGAGAGAGAGAGAGAGAGAGAGAGAGAGAGGAGAGAGAGGGAGAGGGAGGGAATGGAGGTGACGAGGGTCAACCAAAAGAAGCAGACATTCAAGGACACGAAAATCGGATAATTCCTTTTTTTTTTTAACTCAGAAAGGTTGAGAGAGCCAGACGGACAGAGACAGGTATGGAACTCAAGATTGTCACGACTCGCTCT
>CM065719.1:59308894-59313894 GCA_033310375.1 Conus canariensis | reverse complement strand
ATCATGATTATGATTATCATCATTGCAATGTTCGCAGTCCCCGGCAAGGTGAAGACGCTGCGGAACGTCACCCGAACAGAGCACACCATCGGACTGAAGTGGATGGCCCCCAATTCATCAGGCGGCGGCAAGATTCTGCACTACACGGTGAGGGATGGAGTGAGGGATTGGCCGATGGATGGGTGGGTGGATGGATGGATTGGCTGACTGACAGAAGGACGGACAGGTGGATTGTATGGGTGGATGGATTGACTGATGTGTGAGAGGATGGATGGGTGGGCTGGCTGGTTGGTGTGTATATGAGAGAGATGGATTGACTGATGGATGGGTAGGGGGGTGGGTGGACTGATGTATACAGATAGATGAGTCCTGAGTCCTTTTTTTTCCCCTTCTTCATCATTCCAGCGCTGTGTGTAGAGTTTGATTATTTGTGTTCTTGTTTTTCCCTCTTCAGCATTCCAGGTTGAGTGCTCTATGTATGTGTTTAATGATACCTATCATTTTCTTCCACGTTCCAGAATGAGTGTTGTTTGTTGAATTATCTGATCCTTTGGTTTCTTTCTCGTTTAATTATCTTTGGGGTTTTTTTTTTTCAATTTTTCTTCCTCATTCTAGGTTGAATGCTACGTATCTGTAACTACCTACCCACGTACCTGTCTGCCTACCTACCTACCTGCCTACCTACCTACCTTCTTCCCATCCTTCGTACCTTCCTTTCTTCCTTCCTTCCTTCCTTCCTTCCTTCCTTCCTTCCTTCTTTTATTCTACGTTCCAGGTTAAGTGTTAGGCTCATGTGTTTGACTCTCCTTTTAAGTTCTTTTTTCATTCAAGATGACCACTGTTTTCTGCTTTCCATATGAAGATCTATTTTTATGTGTTTAATTCGCTAGGGAATGAGGGGGGGGGATGATAGTAGTAGTAGTTCCTTTCTATATTCCAGATTGAGCGTTGTGTGCATGAATTTAATCATAACTGTTCTTGCATCACCTACAATCCAGGTTGAGATGTGTGTGTATTGTTTATCTAAGTTGTTTTTTTTCCTGTTTCCTTTCTTCTACCTTACCAGGTGGAGTGTCAGCCGAAGCGGACCCTGCTGGGCGGCAAGGCCGCCATTTATCGAGAGCGCCGCCTGGGGGCCGGAAGTGAGGATTACGTGGTGCGCAATCTGTCTCCCGCCACGCAGTACCAGTGTTCGGTGAGGGCCCACACGGCCCGGGGTCCCGGCCCCCCTGCTTCGGTGCTGGTGTGGACGTTGGCTGGGGGTTCGTATCCCTATGTGTTGTTTTTTTTGTGAAGAGAGAGAGAGAGAGAGAGGGAGAGAGAGAGAGAGAGAGGGAGAGAGAGAGAGAGAGAGAGAGAGACAGACAGACAGACAGACAGACAGACAGTGTGTGCGCGCACACACACAATGCCAAACCAGAGGGACATAATGCAGCCTGGGTATTACCGCTTTAACTGAAAGAAGAAACAAAGGGAAGAAACAAGATGAAAGAAACAAAGTGAGAAAAGGGGGGAAATGAAAAAACGAAACAGAAAAAGAATAAGGAATTCGAAACTCGACAACAAAGAATGGAAAATAAAGGAGAAAAAGAAGGAAATGAAGGACAATGGAGGAAGAAAAAGGATGAAAGGAATGAAGGACAATGGAGGAAGAAAAAGGAGGAAAGGAATGAAGGACAATGGAGGAAGAAAAAGGAGGAAAGGAATGAAGGACAATGGAGGAAGAAAAAAAGGAGGAAAGGAATGAAGGACAATGGAGGAAGAAAAAGGAAAGTAATGAAGGACAATGGAGGAAGAAAAAGGAGGAAAGGAAAGGAACAAATAAGGAAGAAAGATAGTAAAGACAGAACACAGAAAAAAAAAGTTCAAGAACAGGAAGGAAAGAGAACATGAAAGCAAGTAAGTCAGCGAAGACAGAAGAAAAGAAAGATGAAATAGGAACGAAAGAGTAAAAGTCGAAGAAAGGAAAGACGCAAAGACTGAAAGAAAGAAAGAAAACTCAGGATGGAAAGGGGAGAAATAAAGAAAAAAGAAAGAAGGAAGGAAATAGAAAGATGAAAAGCAAGGAAATGTACTGTTGCATTATTGCATTGTTTAATAAGAACGATGTATGACCAGCATACTGACAGACAGACAGACGGACCGCTAAATGGATAGACAGAAAAAAAGATGAAGAAATAAAGGGTAAAACAGAAACGGCCAGAGAGAGACAGAAAGGTAGGGAGGGAGGAACAGAGAGAGGGGGGGGGGGGGGGAGGGCAGTTGGATGGGGATCAGACAAAGGTAAGAAGATAAGACATGACAACGTCTTCATCATCGAGGATAATGAATAGGCATGTACATGGATTTTTTTGCATCCTGCCTGTGCTCACATTGTCTATTAAAGATGAAAAATCGGAGAAAACGAAAACAAAACAAACAAAAGAAAATGGTATGATGATTTTGTCAACTCGAATTTGCTCAGTGAAGCGTATTCCGCGACCTAAAAATATATTGAAATGAATATCATTTTTTAAAAGACATTTTAAAAAAGGAAAGAAAACGTGAATTTCGAAATAGCCAGTCATTTGAGAAAAGGTTGTTGATTCAATTTGGTATTTGTTTTGTGTGTGATCGTTTGTTTGCTACGATGATGAGAATTCGGTTTGTTTTCCAAAACGTTTGCTTCATATCATGTTGTACCGGGAGAACTGAAATATTATATTGAATATTAGTTTGTCGATCAGTAATGCCGTTCAGAGTCATCTGACCTCCCTTTTCTCCTCTTTCTCCGTTCTTTTTCAATTTTTTAAATGTTGTTCTCATATTTCCTCCTTCACTTCGTCCTCTCCTTTTACCTTCATATTGTTCGTCGTCTTCTTCTTCTTCTTCTCCTTCGTCTTCTTCGTCTTCTTCTTCTCCTTCTTCTTCTTCTTCTTCTTCTTCTTCTCCTTCTTCTTCTCCTTCTTCTTCTTCTTCTTCTTCTTCTTCTTCTTCTTCTCCTCCTTCTTCTGCTTCTTCTTCTCCTTCTTCTGCTTCTTCTTCTCCTTCTTCTTCTTCTTCTTCTTCTTCTTCTTCTTCTTCTTCTCCTCCTCCTCCTCCTCCTCCTCCTCCTCCTCCTCCTCCTTCTCCTCCTCCTCCTCCTCCTCCTCCTCGTCTCTTCTTTCTTCTACTTTTCCTTCTGCTGCTTCTTTTTCTTCTCCTCTGCCTTCTTCCCCCCCCCCCTCCTCCTCTTTCTCCTTTTTCACCCCCCCCCCCCCCCCCCATTTCTCCCACTTTCTTTATCTTTTTTTTTTTTACTCTTTGTTCTTCTTTCACTTTTTATTTTCCTTCTCGATCGGCTGTTTTGATATCCAATAATCCCATGTTCATTTCACGATTGCATAAACTTGTATTCCAATTTCACCGTCTCTTTTGTTGGGTGCGTGCTTATGTGTCGGGGCATTTCATAAAAGCTGTGAGCAAATGAAATGAAAAAAACAAACAACCAATCAAACAAGCATGAAAAAAACAACCAACCAATCAAACAAGCATGAAAAAAACAACCAACCAATCAAACAAGCATGAAAAAAACAACCAACCAATCAAACAAGCATGAAAAAAACAACCAACCAATCACACAAGCATGAAAAAAACAACCAACCAATCAAACAAGCATGAAAAAAACAACCAACCAATCAATCAAACAAGCATGAAAAAAACAACCAACCAATCAAACAAGCATGAAAAAAACAACCAACCAATCAAACAAGCATGAAAAAAACAACCAACCAATCAAACAAGCATGAAAAAAACAACCAACCAATCAAACAAGCATGAAAAAAACAACCAACCAATCAAACAAGCATGAAAAAAACAACCAACCAATCAAACAAGCATGAAAAAAACAACCAACCAATCAAACAAGCATGAAAAAAACAACCAACCAATCAAACAAGCATGAAAAAAACAACCAACCAATCAAACAAGCATACAGAATAAAAGAAAACAAAACATCACCATGAAGGACAATTGATATGACATCAAGATGGCGGGCCGGTTCTGTATGTTTGCTGGGGCAGAATATGGCTTATTAACTTTTTATTTGTGTTTTGTTGTGGCTGTTGAATTTGTTTGTTCTTGTGGGATTGTTTCTTGTTTTTCGATTTTCTTTTTATGAATAGGAAGCGCGTTCAAAGTAACGTGGATACGTTTCTCTGCGCATGCTTCGGAGTGATCGCTTCGTTTCAGCCAGACTGCCCAAATCATTTGCTGTAAAGGCTACATTATGTGGATAACTTTTCAAATATATATATATATACGATTCAGTGCCTGATGGGCACATCGTAGCGTTCCTTGTGAAACGTAGAGACAAGTTGCTGCTCTGTCTGTCTCTGTCTGTCTCTGTCTCTGTCTCTGTCTCTCTGTCTCTCTCTCTTCTCTCTCTCTCTCTCTCTCTCTCTCTCTCTCCTGTCACTATCCCACGCTCTCTCTCTCTCTCTCTCTCTCTCTCTCTCTGTCACTATCCCACGCTCTCTCTCTCTCTCTCTCTCTCTCACTTTCCCATTCTCTCTCTCTCTCTCTCTCTCTCTCACTTTCCCATTCTCTCTCCTCTCTCTCTCTCTCTCTCTCTCTCTCTCTCTCTCTGGTATAATTTTGTGTCTCGTTAAAAGTATGTATGTGTCGTATGTCAAAGAAGCTGGAATGAAATCCATCATAATTCAGAAAATGTGTCGTTTCTGACTTGTTGTCTTTAAAGACATCGTTCTTCTCGTTTTGTGTGGAAGATGATGTGGATTATACACACTTGACGCTTTCACACTGTCATGTTATATTGTCATTACCAAAAGAAGTCTTTGGTGGATTATACATTTCTATAAAAAAAAAAGGAGGTGAATTCCATGGTGGGTTCTATTAGTTTTCTCTTTTTGATGTTGTAATGTCTGTCTGTTTTTGTGTACGGCCATATGCCGTGCCAGGCGATTGGTCAAATTCTCTGAATGACTTGATTGGTAGAAATGAAAAACGACGTTCACATGTTG
>CM065719.1:59288894-59306394 GCA_033310375.1 Conus canariensis | reverse complement strand
CTCTCTCTCTCTCTCTCTCTCTCTCTCTCTCTCTCTCTCTCTCTCCCCTTTAATCCATGGTCGGCAATTGCTCTCGCGACGAGGTCTAATTAAATTCAGAAAATGTTCAGTGTCAGAATCAGCAGCAGTATGGAATCGTTTAAAAAAAAAAACAACAACAGAAAATTGAAGAATACAACAGGCACACGGCGCGCCAAGAAGCCGCCATAAAGTTCACAGCACTCGGCGAATATATCCGTTTGCGATCAGTGCACATTTCTAAAATGTCACCGCCCCGACAAAAAGAAAGGTGCGGTCATAAGACAGATATCATGACTAGATCAAAAGTCATGTTTACACAAGCATATATTGGAAAGTGTTCGCTCAGGGGAGGGCTCATCGGCATTGTGTGTGTGTGTGTGTGTGTGTTGTGTGTGTGTGTGTGTGTGTGTGTGTGTCCCCATTCATGTTGCATCAGAATGTTACTTGTAACGTTCCAACGAAGTTTTCTACGAGGACAAGAAATCGAAAAGAAAGTAACATGCCGCTTTTGTTTTTTTTCAAATACATTGAATCCTTTTTCTGACTGGTAGACTTTCGACCCTCTTCATCCCCCACCCTTCCTCCCCTCCCTCCTCCATCTTCCATTCCCCCATCTTTTTATCCCTTTCCCCCTATGCTACCAGCTCCGTTCTGTGCCCAGTAGACCTGCCTCCACTGCTGGTGTGAAGAGTAGTCGCCGCTGTCATCATTCTGGAATTTCCGGAATTTTAAGAAGGCAGCAGACAGCAGGAGACACGGGGGGAGAGGGGGGGGGATGGCAGCAGTGTGTGGGTCTGGTTGATCATGGGGAAATGGAGACAGAGGGAGGAGGGGAGGGGGGGAGGGAAAAGGACAGTCACTGGACTATCTAGCCGAATACTGGGGAAGATAGAGTTGGCATTGAAGTCTGTTCTGTCTAACTGGTGTCGTGCACTCTTTTGGTCTGGCTTTGGCATTGATGCCATTCATACCGGTTGTGAACTACATGTGTCTTGCATTTAGGGGAGGTGGCTGGTTCGGGTCTTTGCAGTCTGTGCAGTCTGTTCATATATTATGGTAATGATTTTAGACTCGAAATAGAAGTATCACCTATCGTTTTGTCAGCAGATCACTGATAATCTGTAGAACAAGCTTGCATAAAAAAATAAGATCAGTTCGGTTCAGTGGTTTATTTAATGTCTTTTCATCGCCAGATGATATTAGACACTTATTTGAAAAAAAAAACTCAACACGTAACTTATCATCCACGTTAGTACTTTCAAACCCACATCTGATATATGCATATTTACATAAGTGAAATACCTTAGTGGTACACAAAGTTGATCTTTATAGAAATTTTGCAACCTGTGACTGCGAAATAACCATGGCAATTTCAGCAACATATGAACCATATAAGACAGCATTGACATTATCAAAGTTAGTCATCTCAATACCTTTCTCCTGATAAAGGTCAAATCTGAGCATTCCAACAAAAGATGATGTACAGAAATGTTTTCTCTGCAGACACAAGTAATGCCATGAGAATATTTAGTGTTCCAAATATTCAGCCTTAATTTATGAATTAATCTAACAATGTGCCTTGGGCACGATGGTAAAGTAGCCTTTTTTTAACTTAAATTCTGCTTATGTCTATGCTTTTCCATAATTTGGATTAATTGACAAGAGGATAAATCTAAGGGATTGTTTGGTAAATTTTCAGCGATTCTATTTGCTCCTTCTTTTGCAAGACTGTCTGCTATTTCATTCCACTTTATACCACAGTGAGATGGAACCCAACAAAAATCGATTCTTATGCCTAGAGTTATGAAACAATGCAGTAGATGTTTTATTTCAAAAAGCAAATCTTTTCTAGCTTTGCAGTCCCAACGCTCTAGTGATTGTAAAACCGATTTGGAATCAACACAAACCAAGATTTTATAGTAAGCAATTGGTGTATCATATATGTAAGTCAAAGCCTTTAGTATTGGATGTAATTCTGACACATAGATTAAATAAGAAGAAATCCGAGTCAGAAACACAGTTTTTATTCATTCATTCATTTCATTCATTCATTCTTTTATCAGTTCTACTACGAATGAACCAATTCTTTCTTTTCCTGTAATTCCCTTTTCCTGTTTCCTTTCACTTTGTTTTCTGCCCCCTCCCCTCCCCCCCCCCCCCCCCCCCCCCCCCCCCCGGTTCTTTCTTTGTTTTGTAATGAAGTTCACTCATTCTCCTGTTTCGATCAGTGTGTCTCTATCTTTTTACCTATTTTTCTTTTTATATATTTCTTCTTTTTCTTGGCTGAAATACAAGGACTTCCGTCTGTCAGTGGTAAATAGAGATAACCTCTCTCTACGGTACCTGAATGAGTGTGTGTGTGTGTGTGTGTGTGTGTGTGTGTGTGTGTGTGTGTGTGTGTGTGTGTGTGTGTGTGTGATCATTGAGGATCCCGTGCCGTAAATCTGTCATTCCGCGCAAAGAGAAAAAACGATGATGGATGAGAAATAACAAATAGTTAACAACAACAGCAGAAAAGTCAAACTGGCAAGAGGGGAGTTTGGGCTGACGGCGTGCGTGGAGATTTGAACTTTGGTATTCGATGACGATTTCCAAGAACGCGTTATTCCAAGGTCTGATGTTTTCCATCAAGGAGAAAGCAATACACGCAGGTGTTATATTCCCACACATCTGCAGTCTGCGCCTCTGCTGGAATTTTTTTTTTCAATTTGTCTGGCACTGTCTGGTGAAATAGATGTCGTTTCTCTGTCCATGTCTTCCTTTCTCCTCTTCGAACATTTTGTGATTTCTTTTTTGCTTTTTTTGCAGGTGTATGATTTTTTTTTCATGGAACTGTTGTAGAGTTACTGAAAGTTTTTTTTTCAGAGTGGTATGGGGGTAGGAGGGTTGTGGGGGGACTAGATGGGAGGTCACGGATTAAGCTGTATGCTGTTAGGGAAAAGGCTGTTGGATTATTCCTGTTTGACCCTCATTCCGTTCGTGTGAGGCCTTTAAAGATGGATGATGCCCTGACAGTGTCCGCAAATGACACATCAAAAGGAGAGATGCATTGCCAATGCGTCTGTCTGTCATTTTGTTTTTTGTTTTTTTGTTTTTTCTTGTTTTTTTCTCTCTCTTTTTTTCCATTTGCCTTGGCACTTTTTTCTTGTCCTTCTAAGGAGATTCCGAAGAAGCCTTTGTGGCAAAAGCCTGATTTCGTAATTTTTATTGAATTTGTCCCTGTGGGAAAGGGTGTTGAACTCTTTTTAACCTCGGTTTTATCTCCAAGCATCTGTTGATTTTGCTCCAGTGTGGCGCGCAACAGGCGATGCGGGTGCTACGAAAGAATTTTGACTGTGAATCGTGTGCGTGCGTGCGTGTGATATTGATAAAACTCTGCAAGAACAAAAGCTACTTCCTTGAAGTCATCCGTCACGTATCCTCAACACAGAGGTAACCAGACAGCTCATTCTATCACAGAGGTGAAGCTGGTATGATGAGGGGGGGGGGGGGAGGGGCATGGGGAGGAGCAGGGGAGAGGGAATTAGATATGTAGGGTGGAGGGCCCGGGGAGGTGGGATGAGAAAAGCAGACAAAGAGCGGCAAAGAGAGGGTGGAGGGATGTACAGAGTACAAACTGCATCAGGACGCAGGGTGGACCGGCTAGCTGATGGAAACGCACGTCGTTTTATCGTCAGTGTTCTGTCCTTTCTGTCATCGGTGGCGATCCATCACGAGAGGAACGGACGGGTTCCGTTTCACTCTTTCCTGTTAGTTTGTGTCTGAGGCTACTAATGGGGGGGGGGGGGGAGAACATTGGATAGAACGAAACAGGGACAATAATGTCCAGTTTCTTCAGTACTCCTACACTTCTCCCAGTCCTTCGCTTTAGACACTGTTTTGGTTCACTGTTCTTTCTATATTCAGTTATCCACCCTTTTGTCTTTAACTTCTTTCCGTCCATTACTGACGTGTGGTTTGTCTTTTTTTTTTCCTTTTCAGTGTGGTAGAGTTTAGTAGTATGACTCATTTCTCTGACACCCAACATGTCGACCATGGGTGATGTTATATTCCTGAGAAGAGCTGGAGTAACCATACGTATAGATTTACGTCTTGGTAAAAGAGGAGATGATGGACAGAGGATGCCTGTACAGCCGATGATAACAGATGGTAATATGCGAGGGGTGAGGATAAGAGGAAAGATGATCTACGATGTTCTGTAACATTCTCCTAGAACTCATCTTTTTTCAGGGTCTGTACTGGTCTCTCCAGGAAATAAGCAATATAGTTGCAGGTGCTGCACTCCCATTCTCGGCAATCTCCAGTTCGTCGCCACCTTAGGAACTTTTTCCATTTGTCTGGCACCGTTCATGGTGGTGTGAAGTAGATCATTGACGCTTGTCACAACAACCGCGTGCCCCAACCCAGTTTCATCCTCCCCCCCCCCCCCCCCCCTCTCCTCTCCAACCGCCTTCCCTCTGCCATCACGTGGTACCTCTTCTCCCGTGTGGTGGTGTGTGCGTTTCTTCTCGCGGTTATTCTGAAAGTTGTGGAGGGGGAGAGGGTCTCGGTCATAATGAGTGGTAGCGAGGGGAACAACAGATGAACGTTGGACATTCCAATTGATACCACGGTTTATCGTGACAGGAAGTAGCCTGGACTGTAAGTCTCAAATCCTTCCTGAAGAGAAGGGTTGCATCGCTAGTACACCATTTTATACATTAATTCGTTCGTTCATTTTTTTTCTATCCCCTTTTCTTCACTTCACCAGGCTGTAAGGCTATAGATATACTTTTTTCACCTTTGCTGGAATTCGGTTGAATTCACTATTTTAATGAAAACAGCAGTCATCATCGATTTCCTTGTCCCTCCTCAGAGGCCAAATTATGCAACCACACATGGAGATGATACTGAGGTGCTGAAAGGGAAGATCATGACCAGGCAGAGAAAGGTGCAGAAATGATGCAAGTGTGGAGATTATGAAGAGGAGGGTGGAAAGGAGGATGTTGGTTGGAAATGTGAGTTGTGATATCGCCGGTGACCCATACAAGACCTTGCTTTTCCCATCTTCTGTGGCCATTCATCACGGAGAGAGCAATGTGTTCAGCCCCCTCCCCCTTACACCAGTTTCACCACTGTGCACCCTTGCTGTTCACTGTTTCTTTCATTCTTCATTCATTAACTTTTTTCTTTTTCTTTTTGTTACTCCCCCACCATGTCTCTTTGTATAGTTTTTCCTTTCTCTTTACTTATATACATAACTCTCTATTTTGCCTATGCACTGGGGTTTAATGAAGCTCATATACGCAGTAGCCCCTGTAGCGAAGTGGTTAGCGTCGCGGACTCCTGGCTTATAGGTCGTGGGTTCGATTTCCATCAGAACCATGTGGGATTTTTCTGCCCCGACCGGCTCCTACCCAGAGTTCAGTTTGCTACGGGCTCAATTGGGAAGACTGGGACCACACAGTCGAGTTTCATCCACGAAATGAATGTGTCCATGAGAGTGTTGCTCAATTTTCCTGACAGTGTCTGTATCTCTCGGGCCTGGTTGACGCCAGGATTAGTAAGAAAGTAAGCGTAGAGAACAGCCCTGTCATGCAGTCTCAGACCGGAATGGAAATCCGTAACATAATCTTCATCATCCTCATTTTCATCGATCAGCGCAAAAAAAAAGTCTCAAATTCTGTGGCCGTTCATGCCATGCTCTCGTGGAGACCTCATTTTCGATGTTCTCTCTACGTCTAGATCTATGGCCTTGGTTTGATTCCGTCGCGGTCACTGGTATTGGCAAGTTCATGGGGGTTGTCATTGGACGGACGTGGTGGTGCCCTCCAGTGGGTGAGCTCACTCACACCGGCTCCGCGACTAAACACTTATCGCCGTCAGTAGGGGGCTTTGTAGATGGTGTCCTGCGTATGTTGGATCAGGACAGGCACCACTGAACACCACCGAAGTGACTCGGCAGCAGTGCAGTGTCTCCTCCAGTGGGTTGCTTCTTGAATGCTTGACATAGACTGCTCCCTGTGGATTGTCGGTGTCGGGGCTGCGGTGGGACGGGCCGGATCGTGTTTGTGGACAGGGGGTCGGCATGAGGGGCGTGGGTGCAATGCCACTGAGAATGTACAGAAGATGGGACAGCAAAAAGAAAAATTGACATAAGCCTGTGAGCCCAGCACGTGGGCTTGATATCAAACTTTCGTATATGTGGATGTAAAAATACCAGTCACTTATCACACCGCAATATAACGAAGGATGGTTGGAACACAATCCACAGTAAATGGCGTTAGGCAGCCAGCTGAGACGTTGGTGTGAAATGGCCGTAGGGTCCATGTTCTGCCCGAGGATCACCATACCTTGAGCACAGCAGTATGGAAGACAGAGCTCAGCCTCTTTCTTCCACAGCCTTTCTCTACCCTGAACTGATTCAGGTACCTGTTTGATTGCTGCATGAAGAGAGAGAGAGAGAGAGAGAGAGAGAGAGTTTTCAAGCTAGTATAATCCAACCCTTGAGTCGCTCGAACTCACAACTGTAAACTCCGCTGCCCAACGTTGTAACCATGTGACGTGTGGGAGGACTGAGGGGGGATAGGGAAGTTGGAGGGGAAGTGAATCAGCTGCCCGTAAACTGTCTCCAAGAACGTGGCTGTCCTGAGATCGACACTTGTCCACCAAGGAGAAAGCGGCACGTGCAGATGTTTCACTCCCGCACTACTCTTCAGTCTGCAGTCTGTGCCACTGTTGGAACTTTCTGTTAATCTGTCTGGCACCTGCCTCTGACAGAGCGAAGGGGGCTGTCGTCTTTGGTCTGATCGTCTTTCTTTCCCCTGTCCCTCCCCTGGCGTCCATTTCCCTTTCTATTTCATCTACTTGTAAATTTTGGGGGAGAGGATGGGTGGGGAGGAGGATTCTTCATGCATCTATTGTAAAGTTTCTGGAAGTTTTAGTGACTCGCGGAGGTTGCGTGGGAGATGGGGGTGGGTGGGTGGGTGGGTGGCAGGAGAGATCGAGAGGAAAGGAATCTGTTCATCCTTGCGGTGATAGACACCAAGGTCGTTCTAGTTTGAACATGCTCTGTGTCAAGCCTTACCACTGACCGTGTATCCCGTGCCGTTTATCAAGAGGAGAGATAAGTTGCCAGCTTATGTTTTCATTCATTCGTTTGTTTTTGTAAGTGTATCCCTTCGGTTTTTTTTTCTGCTGTTTTCCTTTCATTCTTTTCCTCGTTTTCGTTTTTCAGTCTTTCTGTAATCCCCTTTGCTGTTTCATGTTTCTGTTCTTGTCTAAACACGCTTGATTCCCTATTCCTCAGCATTCCTCATCTGCTCCCAGGTTGTCTGTAAATCTCCTCTGAAAGAGATAATACTGACCAGGCAAGAGAAAGGGGTCGGAGAAGAGCAGACAGAATGGAAACAGATGACAGAGAGCGCGTGGCTGTGTGAGTGCCGGCAATAGTGGGGGAAACGTTTGAGTTATAACGTCGTTGGTGACCAGTTCAAAATCTTGCCATTCCCATCGTCCTTGGCCATTCCCCAAGGTGACAGCATTACGTTCAGCTCTTACCGCCGTGCCATGCTTTCTCCTGCCTTATCGTCTGTGCATCTCTTCCGGCACTGTTCTCTCATCACGTGTTCGGTCAGTCACGGTCAGCAAGTCTTTCAGTCTGTGCTTTTTTTTTTCTCCTCTCATTCTTTCTTTCTTCCCCTCTTCTGTAACTTATTTTTCTGTTCTTTTTTCCTGGGATTTTTTTTTTACATCAAATTCGTCACCATTCCTTATCAACATTCAAGGCATCTGCACATCTCCATTCTCTGATGCAAATTACCCTGAGGTGGCGGTAGAAGAGAGCAAAGAGGAGCAGACAGACAAAGGGGAACAGACAGACGATGGGGAACAGACAGACGAAGGGGAACAGACAGACGAAGAGGAACAGACAGACAAAGGGGAACAGACAGACGAAGGGGAACAGACAGACGAAGGGGAACAGACAGACGAAGGGGAACAGACAGACGGACGATGGGGAACAGACAGACAGACGATGGGGAACAGACAGACAGACGATGGGGAACAGACAGACAGACGAAGGGGAACAGACAGACAGACGAAGGGGAACAGACAGACAGACGAAGGGGAGCAGACAGACGAAGGGGAGCAGACAGACGAAGGGGAGCAGACAGACGATGGGGAACAGACAGACGATGGGGAACAGACAGACGAAGGGGAACAGACAGACGATGGGGAACAGACAGACGATGGGGAACAGACAGACGAAGGGGAACAGACAGACGATGGGGAACAGACAGACAGACGAAGGGGAACAGACGAAGGGGAGCAGACAGACGATGGGGAACAGACAGACGATGGGGCGCAGACAGACGAAGGGGAGCAGACAGACGAAGGGGAGCAGACAGACGAAGGGGAACAGACAGACGATGGGGAACAGACAGACGATGGGGAACAGACAGACGAAGGGGAACAGACAGACGAAGGGGCACAGATGCGTTGAGGTAAGAGTATGGGTGGCTGAGAAAGTGGGATCATGAGTTATAATGTCATCGTGACCTGTCGGAAAGGTTGCCTTTTCGTGTACTGTGGCCATTCATCAAGCGGAGAGCAATATGTTCATCTGTTCCAGTCCCACCACGCCTCACCAAGTTCGCCATCTGTTCGCCTCTGCAGGCAATCTTTTTATCTGCACGCATGCATCCATTTAGCTATTTGTACCCTCAGCGCTCTTTTTCATGTTTCTGTTTTGTTGATTTTTATTAATTTTTCTCTTTCCATGTAATAGGGGGTGGGGTGGGGTAAGAACTGACACGCCTGTCTGAGACCTAAATGTGTATATGATGCTAAATTTCTTAACCAAATGGGAAGCACCCATACCCATAGAGTATCCCACCATTCAAAGGAGATGATGGATGCTAAACAACGGGCATGATGATTCAGGAGATGAGAAAAGAAGAAGACCAAAAAAGACTCCAAAAAGCAGTCCAGCAGAGCCAGCAAGGGCAATGGACAACGTGGGAGAATGCACTCCAAAGAAGTCTCACTTGGAATGACATTTGGCACATGGCCCCTCTCAGGATCAGCTTCATTCTCAGATCTGCATATGACCTTCTGCCCTCAAATGCAAACCTGGTGAAGTGGGGGAAAACAGACGATCCTGCATGCCCCCTCTGCCATGAAAAACAAACAGTGGAGCATGTCCTAAGCTCATGTAAAGTAGCCCTGGCTCAAGGAAGGTACACATGGAGGCACAACCAAGTGCTCAAAGAGATTGTACAAGTAGTCTGGGCTAGTACCAACACCACAAAAGGGAAAATCAGGACTCCAAAAGCACCCGCAACATTCTTCACGGCAGGAGGCAGCAAATCATGGCCAAGAACAACAGTGCCACTCGAAACATGCAGGCAGAGTCTGCTGGATGGGGCAGATGACTGGGAGTGCACTGCAGACCTCCCGGAATGGAAGAGTCACCCAGAGATCATCAGCAAGAGTGGCATGAGACCAGACATAGTAGTCCACTCTCAGTCAACCAAGCAGCTGATCATGATCGAGCTCACGGTGCCATATGAGAACAGAATGGAGGCAGCTCAAATCTACAAGACTGAAAAGTATGCTGATCTGGCAAACAGCCTGAGGAGAGAAGGCTATCAGGTCAAAGTCCTCACTGCAGAAATTGGAGCTAGGGGGTTTGTAGGAACGTCTGCATACAGCCTCATGAAACAGCTCTCAGTTGCAGGGAGGGAAAAAACCAGAGCCCTGAAAGCAATGGCAGAAGCGGCAGAGAGGTGTTCAAGCTGGATCTGGTCAAGGAGGAACAAAAGTGAACTTCATAAGGCTTAATTTCCCTACAAATATCAGGTGTCCCTGTGGCTCAGTGGTTAAAGCGCGAGTCATTAAGTGGAAAATGAGCATGTCCAGAGGGTCATGGGTTCGAATCCCAGCCATGGCTCGTCCCAAGATGGGAAAAAAAAGGGGCAGCAGAGGGACATCCGGAGTCATGAACCGGGTGTGGCCCAACCCCCCTAGAGTGTCAGGAGATAAGGGCCGAAACACTTGCTTGAAGGGGGCTTCTCTTCTGAGGACTCTCTGCTGCCACGCTCTCCACGAGTTTCTTTCTACTGATGCATGGGTAAACCATTGACTTCCGGGAATAGGCCGGAGGACGTCCGGGAAAGACCGGAGGACACTGGGAAAGACCAGAACCGAGGGCTCTGTGGGCTGGCTCCCCACTTTGCCTTAAACATGTGGCTACTAAGAATAAAAGGAAAAGATGCTCCCAGGATTCACCGAAAGGGGGAGAGAATGATGAATCCATCGTTGCTCAACCAATCATGACTGCAAATCCCAAACGGACTATGAACATGGACCAAATGGAATATCCATGTGTCTGTGGAAAGCGTTTCGCTACCACCCGTGGCATGAAGATCCACAGAACAAAGATGGGATGTGTGAAGACTCATCTGAATGAGCAGCAGCGCACTGCATCAGCAGATAAGACGTCGGAAGACCAAGGCCAGGATTTAAACCACAGTGCCAAGGACATCCACGCTGTTGGTTCGGATGAGGAATTTGCACAGGCCCTCGATGCCAGGCGCCTGAAACTCAACCTGCCACGAGCAAACGAAACTGAAGATTGGGAGAAACTGGATGCAAAAATCGTCCAAAGACTCGATGCACTGATAGGGAAAAGCACCCTGGAACACAAACTAGCCACATATGGGGACATTGTGTATGCCACATGTAGAGACGCCTATGGAGCAAAACTACCCAAAGAGAAAACACCTCCAAAGAAATCCAGACGCCAAGAAAAGATGGACAAGATCAGGGTCCAAAAGAAAAACCTCAAGATGCAAATGAAGACCGCACTGCCAGCTGAAAAACAAGGCTTGGAAAAACTGTGGAAAGACCTGAAAGAAAAACACAGCGCCCTCAGCAAAGCGGAATCTGCGAGGAAGAGGAAGAGCAAAAAGAAGAAGACACAAGAGCGCTTCTTCAGAGACCCCTTCCAGTTTGCCAGAACACTGTTTGAGCAGCCAAAATCTGGGACCCTAAGTGTGGACAAAGGAGTTCTTGAGCAGCATCTGAGGAAAACATACTCTGACCCACAGAGCAAAGCACCACTCGACATTCAAGGTCTGGTGTGGCCAACCAACCCTGAGGAACAGTTCAATGGCAAGCCTCCAACGTTGGCGGAAATCAAGAAGGTGGTCGACAAAGCCAGAGCCAAATCATCACCAGGGCCAAACGGAATACCTTACCAGCTTTACAAGAAATGTCCCAAGGTGCTGGAGTGGCTCCACAAGCTGCTGCGATCGGCTTGGAGAAACCAGAAGATCAGCGGCCAGTGGATGACGGCAGATGGTGTGTACATCCCCAAAGAGCAAAACTCAAGTGACATCAGCCAGTTCAGGCCAATATCACTACTGAACGTCGAAGGGAAAATCTTCTTCTCTGTCATGGCAGCAAGGCTGACCAAGTACCTGATGGAAAACAAGTACTTGGATGTGTCAGTCCAGAAAGGTGGCATCCCAGGCGTGGCTGGCTGTGTAGAACACGCCACAATGATCTGGGACGCAATCCAAAAAGCAAAAACAGAAAAGAGACACCTGGACGTAGTGTGGCTTGATCTGGCAAACGCATATGGATCTGTGCCCCATGAGATGATACAGTTGGCTCTTGAGATGTACCGTGTGCCAAAGAACATCCGCGACATGCTCAAGAAGTACTTCAATGGCTTCTCAATGCGGTTCTCTACCAAGGAGTACACAACAGACTGGATCAACTTGGAAGTGGGTATTGCAATGGGCTGTGCAATTTCCCCAATACTGTTCGTGCTGGCAATGGAACTCATCTTGAAAGCAGCAACAAACAACGCGAGACAAACAGACCTTGGCGATGGATACAAGATGCCTCCTCTCAAGGCCTTCATGGATGACACTACAGTGATTTCATCCAGAGAAGACGAGACACGTCATGTGCTGGAGAGGCTGGACGACATAGTTGCCTCATCCAGAATGAAGTTCAAGCCAAAGAAATCACGGAGTCTCTCACTGAGGAAAGGAAAAGTGGCCGGATCTGTGGTCTTCAGTGTTGCCAACCAGGCCATTCCAACAGTCACAGAAGAACCAGTCAAGAGCCTTGGAAGATGGTATGATGATACGCTGAAAGACACACAAAGAGCAAAAGAAACCAAGCAGATGGCGGAGGAAGGCTTGGAGACCATTGACCAGTGTGGGCTCCCTGGCAAATACAAGGTCTGGTGTCTGCAGTTCATGCTGATACCAAAGCTGCTATGGCCTCTGATGATATACGACATCTGCACCAGCATAGTGGAGGCAATGGAAGCCAAAATCAACAAGTTCACAAGGAAATGGCTTGGTGTCCCACCCTGTCTGACTGACATAGCGCTGTACTGTCGCCAAGCAAAGCTGAAACTACCACTGAAATCCATCCTGGAGGAATACAAAGCAGGGAAGATCAGACTTCAAAGCATGCTGGAGGACTCAGGAGACAAGGTGGTGGAAGCAATCAAGCCCCAGCTGAAGACAGGCAGAAAATGGAAAGTTCAAGAGGCGATGGATTCTGCAAAAGAAAGTCTCAAGATCAGAGAAATAACAGGACACACACAGACCAACAGACAAGGACTGGGGGTGACCAAAACTGAATGGTGGTCAAAGGCCAAAGGAAAAGCCAAAAGAGACATGATGATTCAGGAGATGAGAAAAGAAGAAGACCAAAAAGACTCCAAAAAGCAGTCCAGCAGAGCCAGCAAGGGCAATGGACAACGTGGGAGAATGCACTCCAAAGAAGTCTCACTTGGAATGACATTTGGCACATGGCCCCTCTCAGGATCAGCTTCATTCTCAGATCTGCATATGACCTTCTGCCCTCAAATGCAAACCTGGTGAAGTGGGGGAAAACAGACGATCCTGCATGCCCCCTCTGCCATGAAAAACAAACAGTGGAGCATGTCCTAAGCTCATGTAAAGTAGCCCTGGCTCAAGGAAGGTACACATGGAGGCACAACCAAGTGCTCAAAGAGATTGTACAAGTAGTCTGGGCTAGTACCAACACCACAAAAGGGAAAATCAGGACTCCAAAAGCACCCGCAACATTCTTCACGGCAGGAGGCAGCAAATCATGGCCAAGAACAACAGTGCCACTCGAAACATGCAGGCAGAGTCTGCTGGATGGGGCAGATGACTGGGAGTGCACTGCAGACCTCCCAGAATGGAAGAGTCACCCAGAGATCATCAGCAAGAGTGGCATGAGACCAGACATAGTAGTCCACTCTCAGTCAACCAAGCAGCTGATCATGATCGAGCTCACGGTGCCATATGAGAACAGAATGGAGGCAGCTCAAATCTACAAGACTGAAAAGTATGCTGATCTGGCAAACAGCCTGAGGAGAGAAGGCTATCAGGTCAAAGTCCTCACTGCAGAAATTGGAGCTAGGGGGTTTGTAGGAACGTCTGCATACAGCCTCATGAAACAGCTCTCAGTTGCAGGGAGGGAAAAAACCAGAGCCCTGAAAGCAATGGCAGAAGCGGCAGAGAGGTGTTCAAGCTGGATCTGGTCAAGGAGGAACAAAAGTGAACTTCATAAGGCTTAATTTCCCTACAAATATCAGGTGTCCCTGTGGCTCAGTGGTTAAAGCGCGAGTCATTAAGTGGAAAATGAGCATGTCCAGAGGGTCATGGGTTCGAATCCCAGCCATGGCTCGTCCCAAGATGGGAAAAAAAAGGGGCAGCAGAGGGACATCCGGAGTCATGAACCGGGTGTGGCCCAACCCCCCTAGAGTGTCAGGAGATAAGGGCCGAAACACTTGCTTGAAGGGGGCTTCTCTTCTGAGGACTCTCTGCTGCCACGCTCTCCACGAGTTTCTTTCTACCGGGCAGCAAATGACAAAAGTCAGTCAGCGGCAAGGGCTGCCAATGTGTGAGTGGGAACAGACTGCTGAAGTCCAGCAACGTTCTCCAATAACTTTGTGTTATGGAAACAGGACACTCATTGATCAAGGGAGAAAAAAAAGCATTACATGCGGACGTTACACTCCCACGCTCCACTGTCCACAGTCTTGGCCTCTGCTGGGACTCTTTCGATACGTCTGGCGCCTGTTGTGGTGGTGTCAGATAGGCAGGCAGTCGAGACTTATCAGTACCCGTCTTTTTGGTGGACCCTCTGCTGGGCTTTAATTTCTATTTCTGCTTCATCCAGCTGTGTGATGATGTATGCTTTTTGTTGTGGGTGTTTTAGTGGCTGGGGGGAAGGGGAAGGAAAGGTGTGGGGGAATGTTGGAGGGTTTGGGTGGGTTGGAAGAAGACAAGGAAAGGAACCCCCATTCATTCCATGGGCTCTTTAGGTTATGGGTACAGAGGTCATTCCAGTTAGAAACAGGCTCTTTATGGGTTGGGCCTTTCACTTAGGTACGACGCCAGCGGTAAGTGTCGCACGGGTCATCGAGGCGAAGGATTCGTTGCTGGTTCACCAGTTGTTTTCATTCATTCGTTTTTTGTTTTTCTTTTTTCGTTTATTGTTTGTTTCCTGTTGTGTGTGTCCATCTGTATAATCTGAAATGGACAGTCGCCGTTTGTCTGAGTCCTCCTCTCGCTAAATCTCCTCTTATGACACATCGGTTGTTGGGGTTTTCTCACGTGATCATCCTCTATTGTTGGAGGTTTATAAGTCACGGCCATACAATGTCGTTGAAGAGAGTGTTTCGTCATTTGATTTGTTCATGCAGTGATGAACGTCAAGACTAGTGATAGTCGGTGTTCTGTCCACCGTAGCTGTTCATGTATCTGCCGCTCTGATTTTGAATTCTGAGTCATGCATCAACAAGACAGAGTCACTGCCTTTGCATTTTGCTTTTCTCTATTCGTTTCTGTTTGTTTATTCATTTGTTCATTCATTCATTATGTCTTTCTTTTCGTGTCTTTGTTTGTTTCTTTCGATTTGCTGGGATATACTTCTTATCTGAGTGTTAACAGTCCAGTAGGATGACACAGCTGTCTGAGAACTCAGCTTATTTAACATCAACATTTTCAACATATTCTTTAAAGCTGGAATAAAAGGATATCTGCAAAGACTCATTCTTTGAAAGAGGGAATTCTAAGTGTGTTGGAGAAAGGGGGGGGGGAGAAAAGGGATAGGAAAAAGGAAATCATTAGCCAGTAAATAGGCCGCAGTGGTTATTGCCATGGACTGTCGGCTGGAAAGTCGAAGGTTCGAGTCCCATCTTTTTTTTTTTTAATTTTCAGCTCTAGCCGTCTCCCACCCGGAGCAGTATGTTCCTGAAAAGACTAGAACCACACAGTCGTATTTCATCCTCCAAATGGTGGCTGCGTTTCTTAGAGTGTTGCGGTTTTATCCTAATCAACATTGCAGGTGTCTGCATCTCTCAGTCCTGGGTGATGTCAGGATGTGTTATGAATGGAAGCGTAGGGTACATCCTTGTCAGGAACTCCCTGGCAGTAACTTCATCATCCTTATTCTCATTGATCGTCATTATTTGTTTGAATTGAATTCTGTAGTTTTTTTCACACCCTGGCTGTCACTGTCACCTCTTTTTCGGCTTCTGCTCCACGGTCTGTGTCCATGGTGAAATCTGGTCAAAGTCATCAGTACCTACAAGTTCATGGGTACTGTCACTGGATGGACACAAAGACTCTGGAGAGGTGAGGGACTGTGCTTTAATTAGGCAATCATTGTGGTCAGCAAGGAGTTCGGCAGGTGGTGTAAGTTGGATCAGGACAGACTCTACCGAACAGAGGGAGCTCGGCAGCAGTGCAGTGTCCACTCTGGTGAGTTGCAGAGTGGTGATCTAGTACTGATCGCTCCCTGATGCTGGCTGGGGGCTGCAGGAAGATGAACGTTAGTGAAGCTGTACATGGGGTCGCCACAGTTAGCTTCGTGGGAGAAGAACCGCTGAAAATACAAAGATAGAACAGCAGAGAGACAGAGAGACAGACAGGTAGAGACAGATGGAGGCGGGGAGGGAGAGAGAGGAAGAGAGACAGGCAGACAGACAGGCGGAGGCAAAGAGAGAGAGGGAGACAGACAGAGAGGGAGAGAGAGACGCAGACGTATAGGCCATAGTCCCTTAGAAGGGGGTGAATACATATCAAACCGCGCAGTTTAACTCATTTAACCAGGCTAACACATATTTACTATCTTACCGCATCATTCCACGTTCTAAACGCTTTATGCAAATGCAAAGCGAACTGTTTGATAGTGTTTTCATTCAATGATGACATTAACAGAATCAGTTTGAAGACGTTTTTTTAAGTACTTTCATTGGATTAATTGCTGTCTAACAACTTGTAGTTCAGGACAAGTGAGATCAAAATGAGAGAGAGAGAGAGAGAGAGAGAGAGAGAGAGAGAGAGAGAGAGAGAGAGAGAGAGAGAGAGAGAGAGTTGATACACGAATAGAATGGCGACAGGCAGCAGAGGGGTGTGTTGAGTGGTTGGTAGGGGGATGTCTGTGGTGGAAACGTGAGTTGTGGTACCGCAGGTGACCCTCCAAGACCTTGCCTTCCCCAGGGTCTGTGGCCATTCATCAAGGAGACGGCGGTACTTTCAGATGTACCATACGTACCCCTCCGTTTTCACTATCCACGCGCTATTTGCTGGAATTTGCCCCGTCCATGTTGTCTGGGGTACCGTTTCCAGAAGACACAGACCAGACCATCAGTATTGCTCTAAAAACTTGTTTTAACACTTTGTCACCACCACCGGTCCGTCCGTTCTCTTTACATGGCAGTTTTTCCCCTTTGTTTGGGTTCCTTCAGTTGGGTAAATAAAGCAGTTTTTATTTATCAGTTCATGTTGCATTTAGTATACTGGTTCAGTATTGCACTGGCCGGCAGTTATTCATTCATTCATTCATTCATTCATCCATCCATCCATCCATTCATCTAATTTATTTTTGTTTGTCTGCCAGTCACAAAGCCTGTTTTGTTTCATAAGTGTGTGCGTGCGTGCGCGCGCGCGCGCGGTGCGTGCGTGGTATGTCGATTTCACTGAGACCTTTTTTTTTTCTAATTTGCATGGGAGATTTAGCAGAGCCTCCTTCTCTCTCCCACCCCAACTCTCCCCAACGCTGACAGTAAAAAAAAAAAAAGAAGAAAAAAAAAAGATAGTGCCGAATAATCCTAGCACCCATGCTTCCTCTCCGTTCGCATGCCGCAATTCGGATTCACTCGAGTATTCTGAACTTTTAACAAGCTTAGCTGGGCAGGTGAGGACGGAGAGAGGGTCACAGGGGTTGGGGGGGGGGGGGGTGGGAAGGGGGAGGAATGACAGACGCCAAGTCTGGTGCAATTTGAGCTGTGCTATCTCTCCTTTGTTAGGTGCTGACTCTTGTGCAGGCACTCGCCGTGAAGTTCTGGGTTGTTCTTCCAGAGTGTGAAGAGAATGGTTGCCATCAACCAATGTCCCTCTCTCTCTCTCTCTCTCTCTCTCTCTCTCTCTCTCTCTCTCTCTCTCTCTCTCTC
>CM065719.1:59277731-59288794 GCA_033310375.1 Conus canariensis | reverse complement strand
CCATGGCAATTTCAGCAACATATGAACCATATAAGACAGCATTGACATTATCAAAGTTAGTCATCTCAATACCTTTCTCCTGATAAAGGTCAAATCTGAGCATTCCAACAAAAGATGATGTAACAAAATGTTTTCTCTGCAGACACAAGTAATGCCATGAGAATATTATAGTTGTTCCAAATATTCAGCCTTAATTTATGAATTAAATCTAACAATGTGCCTTGGGCATGATGGTAAAGTAGCCTTTTTTTTAACTTAAATTCTGCTTATGTCTATGCTTTTCCATAATTTGGATTAATTGACAAGAGGATAAATCTAAGGATTGTTTGGTAAATTTTCAGCGATTCTATTTGCTCCTTCTTTTGCAAAAACTGTCTGCTATTTCATTCCACTTATACCACAGTGAGATGGAACCCAACAAAAATCGATTCTTATGCCTAAGTTATGAAACAATGCAGTAGATGTTTTATTTCAAAAAGCAAATCTTTTCTAGCTTTGCAGTCCCAACGCTCTAGTGATTGTAAAACCGATTTGGAATAAACACAAACCAAGATTTTATAGTAAGCAATTGGTGTATCATATATGTAAGTCAAAGCCTTTAGTATTGGATGTAATTCTGACACATAGATTAAATAAGAAGAAATCCGAGTCAGAAACACAGTTTTATATTCATTCATTCATTCATTCATTCTTTTATCAGTTCTACTACGAATGAACCAATTCTTTCTTTTCCTATCTTTTCCTGTAATTCCCTTTTCCTGTTTCCTTTCACTTAGTTTTCTGCCCCCCCCCCCCCCCCCCCCCCCCCCGGTTCTTTCTTTGTTTTGTAATGAAGTTCACTCATTCTCCTGTTTCGATCAGTGTGTCTCTATCTTTTTACCTGTTTTTTCTTTTTATATATTCTTTTTCTTGGCTGAAATACAAGGACTTCCGTCTGTCAGTGGTAAATAGAGATAACCTCTCTCTACGGTACCTGAATGAGTGTGTGTGTGTGTGTGTGTGTGTGTGTGTGTGTGTGTGTGTGTGTGTGTGTGTGTGTGTGTGTGTGTGTGATCATTGAGGATCCCGTGCCGTAAATCTGTCATTCCGCGCAAAGAGAAAAAACGATGATGGATGAGAAATAACAAATAGTTAACAACAACAGCAGAAAAGTCAAACTGGCAAGAGGGGAGTTTGGGCTGACGGCGTGCGTGGAGATTTGAACTTTGGTATTCGATGACGATTTCCAAGAACGCGTTATTCCAAGGTCTGATGTTTTTCCATCAAGGAGAAAGCAATACACGCAGGTGTTATATTCCCACACATCTGCAGTCTGCGCCTCTGCTGGAATTTTTTTTTTCAATTTGTCTGGCACTGTCTGGTGAAATAGATGTCGTTTCTCTGTCCATGTCTTCCTTTCTCCTCTTCGAACATTTTGTGATTTCTTTTTTGCTTTTTTTGCAGGTGTATGATTTTTTTTTTCATGGAACTGTTGTAGAGTTACTGAAAGTTTTTTTTTTCAGAGTGGTATGGGGGTAGGAGGGTTGTGGGGGGACTAGATGGGAGGTCACGGATTAAGCTGTATGCTGTTAGGGAAAAGGCTGTTGGATTATTCCTGTTTGACCCTCATTCCGTTCGTGTGAGGCCTTTAAAGATGGATGATGCCCTGACAGTGTCCGCAAATGACACATCAAAAGGAGAGATGCATTGCCAATGCGTCTGTCTGTCATTTTGTTTTTTGTTTTTTTGTTTTTTCTTGTTTTTTTCTCTCTCTTTTTTTCCATTTGCCTTGGCACTTTTTTCTTGTCCTTCTTACTAAGGAGATTCCGAAGAAGCCTTTGTGGCAAAAGCCTGATTTCGTAGTTTTTATTGAATTTGTCCCTGTGGGAAAGGGTGTTGAACTCTTTTTTAACCTCGGTTTTATCTCCAAGCATCTGTTGATTTTGCTCCAGTGTGGCGCGCAACAGGCGATGCGGGTGCTACGAAAGAATTTTGACTGTGAATCGTGTGCGTGCGTGCGTGTGATATTGATAAAACTCTGCAAGAACAAAAGCTACTTCCCTTGAAGTCATCCGTCACGTATCCTCAACACAGAGGTAACCAGACAGCCTCATTCTATCACAGAGGTGAAGCTGGTATGATGAGGGGGGGGGGGGGGGGGGGCATGGGGAGGAGCAGGGAGAGGGATTAGATATGTAGGGTGGAGGGCCCGGGGAGGTGGGATGAGAAAAGCAGACAAAGAGCGGCAAAGAGAGGGTGGAGGGATGTACAGAGTACAAACTGCATCAGGACGCAGGGTGGACCGGCTAGCTGATGGAAACGCACGTCGTTTTATCGTCAGTGTTCTGTCCTTTCTGTCATCGGTGGCGATCCATCACGAGAGGAACGGACGGGTTCCGTTTCACTCTTTCCTGTTAGTTTGTGTCTGAGGCTACTAATGGGGGGGGGGGGGGGGGGGGAGAACATTGGATAGAACGAAACAGGGACAATAATGTCCAGTTTCTTCAGTACTCCTACACTTCTCCCAGTCCTTCGCTTTAGACACTGTTTTGGTTCACTGTTCTTTCTATTTTCAGTTATCCACCCTTTTGTCTTTAACTTCTTTCCGTCCATTACTGACGTGTGGTTTGTCTTTTTTTTTTCCTTTTCAGTGTGGTAGAGTTTAGTAGTATGACTCATTTCTCTGACACCCAACATGTCGACCATGGGTGATGTTATATTCCTGAGAAGAGCTGGAGTAACCATACGTATAGATTTACGTCTTGGTAAAAGAGGAGATGATGGACAGAGGATGCCTGTACAGCCGATGATAACAGATGGTAATATGCGAGGGGTGAGGATAAGAGGAAAGATGATCTACGATGTTCTGTAACATTCTCCTAGAACTCATCTTTTTTCAGGGTCTGTACTGGTCTCTCCAGGAAATAAGCAATATAGTTGCAGGTGCTGCACTCCCATTCTCGGCAATCTCCAGTTCGTCGCCACCTTAGGAACTTTTTCCATTTGTCTGGCACCGTTCATGGTGGTGTGAAGTAGATCATTGACGCTTGTCACAACAACCGCGTGCCCCAACCCAGTTTCATCCTTCCCCCCCCCCCCCCCCCCTCTCCTCTCCAACCGCCTTCCCTCTGCCATCACGTGGTACCTCTTCTCCCGTGTGGTGGTGTGTGCGTTTCTTCTCACGGTTATTCTGAAAGTTGTGGAGGGGGAGAGGGTCTCGGTCATAATGAGTGGTAGCGAGGGGAACAACAGATGAACGTTGGACATTCCAATTGATACCACGGTTTATCGTGACAGGAAGTAGCCTGGACTGTAAGTCTCAAATCCTTCCTGAAGAGAAGGGTTGCATCGCTAGTACACCATTTTATACATTAATTCGTTCGTTCATTTTTTTTCTATCCCCTTTTCTTCACTTCACCAGGCTGTAAGGCTATAGATATACTTTTTTCACCTTTGCTGGAATTCGGTTGAATTCACTATTTTAATGAAAACAGCAGTCATCATCGATTTCCTTGTCCCTCCTCAGAGGCCAGATTATGCAACCACACATGGAGATGATACTGAGGTGCTGAAAGGGAAGATCATGACCAGGCAGAGAAAGGTGCAGAAATGATGCAAGTGTGGAGATTATGAAGAGGAGGGTGGAAAGGAGGATGTTGGTTGGAAATGTGAGTTGTGATATCGCCGGTGACCCATACAAGACCTTGCTTTTCCCATCTTCTGTGGCCATTCATCACGGAGAGAGCAATGTGTTCAGCCCCCTCCCCCTTACACCAGTTTCACCACTGTGCACCCTTGCTGTTCACTGTTTCTTTCATTCTTCATTCATTAATTTTTTTCTTTTTCTTTTTGTTACTCCCCCACCATGTCTCTTTGTATAGTTTTTCCTTTCTCTTTACTTATATGCATAACTCTCTATTTTGCCTATGCACTGGGGTTTAATTAAGCTCATATACGCAGTAGCCCCTGTAGCGAAGTGGTTAGCGTCGCGGACTCCTGGCTTATAGGTCGTGGGTTCGATTCCCATCAGAACCATGTGGGATTTTTCTGCCCCGACCGGCTCCTACCCAGAGTTCAGTTTGCTACGGGCTCAATTGGGAAGACTGGGACCACACAGTCGAGTTTCATCCACGAAATGAATGTGTCCATGAGAGTGTTGCTCAATTTTCCTAACAGTGTCTGTATCTCTCGGGCCTGGTTGACGCCAGGATTAGTAAGAAAGTAAGCGTAGAGAACAGCCCTGTCATGCAGTCTCAGACCGGAATGGAAATCCGTAACATAATCTTCATCATCCTCATTTTCATCGATCAGCGCAAAAAAAAAGTCTCAAATTCTGTGGCCGTTCATGCCATGCTCTCGTGGAGACCTCATTTTCGATGTTCTCTCTACGTCTAGATCTATGGCCTTGGTTTGATTCCGTCGCGGTCACTGGTATTGGCAAGTTCATGGGGGTTGTCATTGGACGGACGTGGTGGTGCCCTCCAGTGGGTGAGCTCACTCACACCGGCTCCGCGACTAAACACTTATCGCCGTCAGTAGGGGGCTTTGTAGATGGTGTCCTGCGTATGTTGGATCAGGACAGGCACCACTGAACACCACCGAAATGACTCGGCAGCAGTGCAGTGTCTCCTCCAGTGGGTTGCTTCTTGAAAGCTTGACATAGACTGCTCCCTGTGGATTGTCGGTGTCGGGGCTGCGGTGGGACGGGCCGGATCGTGTTTTGTGGACAGGGGGTCGGCATGAGGGGCGTGGGTGCAATGCCACTGAGAATGTACAGAAGATGGGACAGCAAAAAGAAAAATTGACATAAGCCTGTGAGCCCAGCACGTGGGCTTGATATCAAACTTTCGTATATGTGGATGTAAAAATACCAGTCACTTATCACACCGCAATATAACGAAGGATGGTTGGAACACAATCCACAGTAAATGGCGTTAGGCAGCCAGCTGAGACGTTGGTGTGAAATGGCCGTAGGGTCCATGTTCTGCCCGAGGATCACCATACCTTGAGCACAGCAGTATGGAAGACAGAGCTCAGCCTTTCTCTACCCTGAACTGATTCAGGTACCTGTTTGATTGCTGCATGAAGAGAGAGAGAGAGAGAGAGAGAGAGAGAGAGAGAGTTTTCAAGCTAGTATAATCCAACCCTTGAGTCGCTCGAACTCACAACTGTAAACTCCGCTGCCCAACGTTGTAACCATGTGACGTGTGGGGAGGACTGAGGGGGGATAGGGAAGTTGGAGGGGAAGTGAATCAGCTGCCCGTAAACTGTCTCCAAGAACGTGGCTGTCCTGAGATCGACACTTGTCCACCAAGGAGAAAGCGGCACGTGCAGATGTTTCACTCCCGCACTACTCTTCAGTCTGCAGTCTGTGCCACTGTTGGAACTTTCTGTTAATCTGTCTGGCACCTGCCTCTGACAGAGCGAAGGGGGCTGTCGTCTTTGGTCTGATCGTCTTTCTTTCCCCTGTCCCTCCCCTGGCGTCCATTTCCCTTTCTATTTCATCTACTTGTAAATTTTGGGGGAGAGGATGGGTGGGGAGGAGGATTCTTCATGCATCTATTGTAAAGTTTCTGGAAGTTTTAGTGACTCGCGGAGGTTGCGTGGGAGATGGGGGTGGGTGGGTGGGTGGGTGGCAGGAGAGATCGAGAGGAAAGGAATCTGTTCATCCTTGCGGTGATAGACACCAAGGTCGTTCTAGTTTGAACATGCTCTGTGTCAAGCCTTACCACTGACCGTGTATCCCGTGCCGTTTATCAAGAGGAGAGATAAGTTGCCAGCTTATGTTTTCATTCATTCGTTTGTTTTTGTAAGTGTATCCCTTCGGTTTTTTTTCTGCTGTTTTCCTTTCATTCTTTTCCTCGTTTTCGTTTTTCAGTCTTTCTGTAATCCCCTTTGCTGTTTCATGTTTCTGTTCTTGTCTAAACACGCTTGATTCCCTATTCCTCAGCATTCCTCATCTGCTCCCAGGTTGTCTGTAAATCTCCTCTGAAAGAGATGATACTGACCAGGCAAGAGAAAGGGGTCGGAGAAGAGCAGACAGAATGGAAACAGATGACAGAGAGCGCGTGGCTGTGTGAGTGCGGGCAATAGTGGGGGAAACGTTTGAGTTATAACGTCGTTGGTGACCAGTTCAAAATCTTGCCATTCCCATCGTCCTTGGCCATTCCCCAAGGTGACAGCATTACGTTCAGCTCTTACCGCCGTGCCATGCTTTCTCCTGGCTTATCGTCTGTGCATCTCTTCCGGCACTGTTCTCTCATCACGTGTTCGGTCAGTCACGGTCAGCAAGTCTTTCAGTCTGTGCTTTTTTTTTTCTCCTCTCATTCTTTCTTTCTTCCTTCCCCTCTTCTGTAACTTATTTTTCTGTTCTTTTTTCCTGGGATTTTTTTTTTACATCAAATTCGTCACCATTCCTTATCAACATTCAAGGCATCTGCACATCTCCATTCTCTGATGCAAATTACCCTGAGGTGGCGGTAGAAGGGGCAAAGAGGAGCAGACAGTCAAAGGGGAAACAGACAGACGAGGGGAACAGACAGACGAGGGGAACAGACAGACGAAGAGGAACAGACAGACAAAGGGAACAGACAGACAAAGGGGAACAGACAAAGGGGAACAGACAGACGAAGGGAAACAGACAGACGATGGGGAACAGACAGACGAAGGGGAACAGACAGACGAAGGGGAACAGACAGGAACAGACCGAAGGGGAACAGACAGACGATGGGGAACAGACAGACGATGGGGAACAGACAGACGATGGGGAACAGACAGACAGACGAAGGGGAACAGACAGACGAAGGGGAACAGACAGACGAAGGGGAGCAGACAGACAGACGAAGGGGAGCAGACAGACGAAGGGGAGCAGACAGACGAAGGGGAGAGCAAAAGACAGACGAAGGGGAACAGACAGACGATGGGGAACAGACAGACGATGGGGAACAGACAGACGATGGGGAACAGACAGACAGACGAAGGGGAACAGACAGACGAAGGGGAACAGACGAAGGGGAGCAGACAGACGATGGGGAACAGACAGACGATGGGGCACAGACAGACGATGGGGAGCAGACAGACGAAGGGGAACAGACAGACGATGGGGAACAGACAGACGAAGGGGAACAGACAGACGAAGGGGCACAGATGCGTTGAGGTAAGAGTATGGGTGGCTGAGAAAGTGGGATCATGAGTTATAATGTCATCGTGACCTGTCGGAAAGGTTGCCTTTTCGTGTACTGTGGCCATTCATCAAGCGGAGAGCAATATGTTCATCTGTTCCAGTCCCACCACGCCTCACCAAGTTCGCCATCTGTTCGCCTCTGCAGGCAATCTTTTTATCTGCACGCATGCATCCATTTAGCTATTTGTACCCTCAGCGTTCTTTTTTCATGTTTCTGTTTTGTTGATTTTTATTAATTTTTCTCTTTCCATGTAATAGGGGGTGGGGTGGGGTAAGAACTGACACGCCTGTCTGAGACCTAAATGTGTATATGATGCTAAATTTCTTAACCAAATGGGAAGCACCCATACCCATAGAGTATCCCACCATTCAAAGGAGATGATGGATGCTAAACAACGGGCAGCAAATGACAAAAGTCAGTCAGCGGCAAGGGCTGCCAATGTGTGAGTGGGAACAGACTGCTGAAGTCCAGCAACGTTCTCCAATAACTTTGTGTTATGGAAACAGGACACTCATTGATCAAGGGAGAAAAAAAGCATTACATGCGGACGTTACACTCCCACGCTCCACTGTCCACAGTCTTGGCCTCTGCTGGGACTCTTTCGATACGTCTGGCGCCTGTTGTGGTGGTGTCAGATAGGCAGGCAGTCGAGACTTATCAGTACCCGTCTTTTTGGTGGACCCTCTGCTGGGCTTTAATTTCTATTTCTGCTTCATCCAGCTGTGTGATGATGTATGCTTTTTGTTGTGGGTGTTTTAGTGGCTGGGGGGAAGGGGAAGGAAAGGTGTGGGGGAATGTTGGAGGGTTTGGGTGGGTTGGAAGAAGACAAGGAAAGGAACCCCCATTCATTCCATGGGCTCTTTAGGTTATGGGTACAGAGGTCATTCCAGTTAGAAACAGGCTCTTTATGGGTTGGGCCTTTCACTTAGGTACGACGCCAGCGGTAAGTGTCGCACGGGTCATCGAGGCGAAGGATTCGTTGCTGGTTCACCAGTTGTTTTCATTCATTCGTTTTTTGTTTTTCTTTTTTCGTTTATTGTTTGTTTCCTGTTGTGTGTGTCCATCTGTATAATCTGAAATGGACAGTCGCCGTTTGTCTGAGTCCTCCTCTCGCTAAATCTCCTCTTATGACACATCGGTTGTTGGGGTTTTCTCACGTGATCATCCTCTATTGTTGGAGGTTTATAAGTCACGGTCATACAATGTCGTTGAAGAGAGTGTTTCGTCATTTGATTTGTTCATGCAGTGATGAACGTCAAGACTAGTGATAGTCAGTGTTCTGTCCACCGTAGCTGTTCATGTATCTGCCGCTCTGATTTTGAATTCTGAGTCATGCATCAACAAGACAGAGTCACTGCCTTTGCATTTTGCTTTTCTCTATTCGTTTCTGTTTGTTTATTCATTTGTTCATTCATTCATTATGTCTTTCTTTTCGTGTCTTTCTTTGTTTCTTTCGATTTGCTGGGATATACTTCTTATCTGAGTGTTAACAGTCCAGTAGGATGACACAGCTGTCTGAGAACTCAACTTATTTAACATCAACATTTTCAACATATTCTTTAAAGCTGGAATAAAAGGATATCTGCAAAGACTCATTCTTTGAAAGAGGGAATTCTAAGTGTGTTGGAGAAAGGGGGGGGGGAGAGAAAAGGGATAGGAAAAAGGAAATCATTGGCCAGTAAATAGGCCGCAGTGGTTATTGCCATGGACTGTCGGCTGGAAAGTCGAAGGTTCGAGTCCCATCTTTTTTTTTTTTATTTTCAGCTCTAGCCGTCTCCCACCCGGAGCAGTATGTTCCTGAAAAGACTAGAACCACACAGTCGTATTTCATCCTCCAAATGGTGGCTGCGTTTCTTAGAGTGTTGCGGTTTTATCCTAATCAACATTGCAGGTGTCTGCATCTCTCAGTCCTGGGTGATGTCAGGATGTGTTATGAATGGAAGCGTAGGGTACACATCCTTGTCAGGAACTCCCTGGCAGTAACTTCATCATCCTTATTCTCATTGATCGTCATTATTTGTTTGAATTGAATTCTGTAGTTTTTTTCACACCCTGGCTGTCACTGTCACCTCTTTTTCGGCTTCTGCTCCACGGTCTGTGTCCATGGTGAAATCTGGTCAAAGTCATCAGTACCTACAAGTTCATGGGTACTGTCACTGGATGGACACAAAGGCTCTGGAGAGGTGAGGGACTGTGCTTTAATTAGGCAATCATTGTGGTCAGCAAGGAGTTCGGCAGGTGGTGTAAGTTGGATCAGGACAGACTCTACCGAACAGAGGGAGCTCGGCAGCAGTGCAGTGTCCACTCTGGTGAGTTGCAGCGTGGTGATCTAGTACTGATCGCTCCCTGATGCTGGCTGGGGGCTGCAGGAAGATGAACGTTAGTGAAGCTGTACATGGGGTCGCCACAGTTAGCTTCGTGGGAGAAGAACCGCTGAAAATGCAAAGATAGAACAGCAGAGAGACAGAGAGACAGACAGGTAGAGACAGATGGAGGCGGGGAGGGAGAGAGAGGAAGAGAGACAGGCAGACAGACAGGCGGAGGCAAAGAGAGAGAGGGAGACAGACAGAGAGGGAGAGAGAGACGCAGACGTATAGGCCATAGTCCCTTAGAAGGGGGTGAATACATATCAAACCGCGCAGTTTAACTCATTTAACCAGGCTAACACATATTTACTATCTTACCGCATCATTCCACGTTCTAAACGCTTTATGCAAATGCAAAGCGAACTGTTTGATAGTGTTTTCATTCAATGATGACATTAACAGAATCAGTTTGAAGACGTTTTTTTTAAGTACTTTCATTGGATTAATTGCTGTCTAACAACTTGTAGTTCAGGACAAGTGAGATCAAAATGAGAGAGAGAGAGAGAGAGTTGATACACGAATAGAATGGCGACAGGCAGCAGAGGGGTGTGTTGAGTGGGTTGGTAGGGGGATGTCTGTGGTGGAAACGTGAGTTGTGGTACCGCAGGTGACCCTCCAAGACCTTGCCTTCCCCAGGGTCTGTGGCCATTCATCAAGGAGACGGCGGTACTTTCAGATGTACCATACGTACCCCTCCGTTTTCACTATCCACGCGCTATTTGCTGGAATTTGCCCCGTCCATGTTGTCTGGGGTACCGTTTCCAGAAGACACAGACCAGACCATCAGTATTGCTCTAAAAACTTGTTTTAACACTTTGTCACCACCACCGGTCCGTCCGTTCTCTTTACATGGCAGTTTTTCCCCTTTGTTTGGGTTCCTTCAGTTGGGTAAATAAAGCAGTTTTTATTTATCAGTTCATGTTGCATTTAGTATACTGGTTCAGTATTGCACTGGCCGGCAGTTATTCATTCATTCATTCATTCATTCATTCATCCATCCATCCATCCATTCATCTAATTTATTTTTGTTTGTCTGCCAGTCACAAAGCCTGTTTTGTTTCATAAGTGTGTGCGTGCGCGCGCGCGCGCGCGCGTGCGTGCGTGGTATGTCGATTTCACTGAGACCTTTTTTTTTCTAATTTGCATGGGAGATTTAGCAGAGCCTCCTTCTCTCTCCCACCCCAACTCTCCCCCAACGCTGACAGTAAAAAAAAAGAAGAAAAAAAAAAAGATAGTGCCGAATAATCCTAGCACCCATGCTTCCTCTCCGTTCGCATGCCGCAATTCGGATTCACTCGAGTATTCTGAACTATTAACAAGCTTAGCTGGGCAGGTGAGGACGGGGAGAGGGACACAGGGGTTGGGGGGGGGGGGGGGTGGGAAGGGGGAGAATGACAGACGCCAAGTCTGGTGCAATTTGAGCTGTGCTATCTCTCCTTTGTTAGGTGCTGACTCTTGTGCAGGCACTCGCCGTGAAGTTCTGGGTTGTTCTTCCAGAGTGTGAAGAGAATGGTTGCCATCAACCAATGTCCTC
>CM065719.1:59247731-59275231 GCA_033310375.1 Conus canariensis | reverse complement strand
GAATTCGCAAGGGTTGGGGGGGGGGGGGGGTGAGAGGAGAGATGAACTACGATGTTCAATAACATTCTCCCAGAACTCATCTTTTTCAGGGTCTGTATTGGTCTCTCCAGGAAATAAGCAATATAGTTGCAGGTGCTGCACTCCCATTCTCGGCGGTCTCCAGTTCGTCGCCACCTTACGAACTTTTTCCATTTGTCTGGCACCGTTCATGGTGGTGTGAAGTAGATCATTGACGCTTGTCACAACACCGCGACCTCCTCCCCCCACCCCCACCCAGCCTTACTCTTTCCTCCTCTCCCCTCCAACCCTCTTCTTCTCTCTGCTATCAGGGTTTATCTCTGATCTCATCTGGCAGAGTGGACGTTTCTTTACACGATTGTTTCTGATGGTTCCGGAGGGGGAGAGAGTCACAGTCTGAGCGAATGGTCGTGAGGAGAAAACTGATCGATGCCGGGCATTGCAATTCAAACCACGGCTTATCAAGACAGTTCCAGCTCAGAGTTTAAGTTTCGTGTGTTCTTTGGAAGGGCATTGCATCGCCTGTACAGTGATGGGGCATTCGTTTGTTCGTCCATTGTTGTATTCTTTCTTTCCCCTCTTCTTTGGTGTCCCTAAGACTATGAGGCTATACATTTACTTTCTGCTCTCACTCTGCTAGACAGCAGTTCCTTTCTTTTCAGTGTGTGACAAGTAAGCTGCATTTATCATCGAATTCCTCCGTAAGCAAACACAGTACTCACCAGATAGAGATATTCTGTTGATGTGATGAGAGAAAGGAAAAGACGAGAGCAGGCAGAGAAAAATAAACAGATGGTGCAAGTGGGAGTTATATGAACAAACGGGAGATTGGGAAGGTGCTGGTGGGAAATGTGAATTGTGATATCGTCCGTGACCCGATCCAGACCTTGCTTTTCTCATCGTCTGTGGCCACTCATCATGGCGGGAGCAACAGGTGTAGCTGTTACAGTTCTGGTGCACGTTCCCCAGTGCTGCGGTTATGTCTTTCTTTCATTCAGTATGCATTCATTCCAACTTTTCCTTTTTTTTTTGACTCTCCCGTCTCTCTTGTTTCGTTATTTTCCATATGTTTTCATATTTGTACCATATTTGTTGTGGTACAGTAGAGTTTAATAAAGATGATGCGTCTGTATTAGCCCTGGATATATGTGTGATATCAAACTACTCGTATGTTATGGGGCTAGTAATGTCCATACGTGTATCACTTTGCAAAAGTGAAGATGATGGCTAGAAAAACAAATCGACAGAAAATGGCATTGAACAGTCAGCTGGGAGGTTGGATTAAAGGTGTAAGTCCCATACCCTCCTGGACATAGGGGCAGTGAACTGTGTGGTGCTTACTGTACCTGGGACATATAATGGAAAGCCGAACCCAATCCACATAACCCAATCCACATAACCCAATCCACATAACCCAATCCACATAACCAACCCTCTCCCTTCTGCTGCCTACCTTCCCCTGAAATGAATCGTGTACTCGTTTTCAGACCGTTAAAATCCGACCCCATGTGTCCTTTGAATCCGCAACTGGAAACTCCAAATCCAGACGTTCGAAGCACGTAACACGTAGAAGTTTTAAGGACTTATACTGGGGAATTAGAAGTGAATTTGGTGCCAATAAACCGCCCCCGAGAACGCGGCTGTCCTGATATTGGCACACTTCAGTCAAGGAGAAAGTTATAGGTGCAGATGATACACTTTCAGCTCCTCAGTCTGGAGTTTGCGCCACTTTTGACATTTTCTTTGAATTTGTCTGGCACTTGTTATTGATAGTGTGGGGCGGAGCAAGAAGGGTTTGGGAGGGAGGATTCGGGATCTGACTACTGTTGTGATGAAAGAAATCCCTTTCATGTATGAACTGTTTCCGTGATGGATTCGAAAGAATTTGAACTGTGCTGTGTCTGTGTTGAGCCTTTGACTTAGTGTATTACTGACTGTAATTCCTACGCCCCGTTTCAAAGGAATGTTTCATGACAAAAATCTTCATTCGTTTTTATACATTTATTCTTTCCTTTCCCTTCTACTTTCGTTCTCTCTTTGGTTTGTTTGTTTCTTTTTAATACATTTTTGTTTTGTTCTTTTGTATAAAAAAAAAATTGAAATCAAATTCCTCATCAGTCATTGTCAACATTCAGAAGAACTATAGATCCCCATTTCTTAATATAGAGACGAGAGGAGATGGCGAGAGAAGAGGGCAGACTGGTGCAGACAGGACAATGGAAACAGATGCTTGGGTGTATGAGTGGCCAAGGAAGTGGGAAAGAAAGTGAGTTATGACGTCGTCTGTGACCCGGGCAACACGTTCACTTCCCCCCGTCGTCTGTGGCCATCCATCAGGGGAGAGCAATGCGTTCAGCTGTTACAGTCCCCTACCACCCGTCTGTCAGTCTGCTGTCTGCATCCTATGCTGGCACCTTTCTGTCTCTCTGTCTGTCTGTCTGTCTCTCTCTCTCTCTCTCCCCTCTCTCTCTCTCTCTCTTTCTCTCCTCTCTCTCTCTTCTCTTCTCTCTCTCTCTCTCTCCCTTTCTCCCTTCCTCCCTCCCTCTCTCTCTCTCTCTCTCTTTGTTTTTTTTATTCATCCACGTATTCATTCAGTCACGCATACCATCAGTCGTTCTTTGTTGCTGCATTTCTTTCTTGGTTTGTTGATTTACATTTTTTTTCTTTACAAGTGAATTGGGGGTGGGGTGGGGGTTAGGAATATGGAGCTCCCCTGTGAGACCTGAACGTCTACATTATGTCAAATCCCTCTTTAAAATGGAGCTATCGTTGTCCATAAGAGCTCCCACCTCACGAAAGAGATAATGGATTGGAAAACAACGGACAGCAAGAGGTCGAGGACTGTTAGTAGCAAGGACTCCAGACTTGGGGAAAATAATGATGTCCCAAAAACAGTCTCCAGCAGCTTGCTTCTTTCCACGATCGACACTCTCCTATCGAGGAGAACGCATTACTGTGCAGGTATTTCCCTTTACTCCACGGTCTGCTCTCTAGGCTCTGCTGGAACGTTTTCGATTCGCTTGGCACCTTTTCTGATGGGGTCAGATAGACTGTGGAGACTTATCAGTGCCTGTCCTCCTGTTGGTGGACTCTTGCTGGCCTTGATTTCCCGTTCTGCTTCATTCACCTGTGTTGCTTCATGTGGGTTTATTCTGGATGTATTACTGACTGGGGGAAGAGGGGAGGGGAGGTACTGGTGGGCGGAGGAGGGGGGGGGAGTTAGTTGCGACCTGACTAATGGTTGCAAGGAAAGGAATCCCTTCTTTCCATGAATTCCCCTCTCAGTGATGGACACAGAGATCGTTCCTGTCAGAATCGTGCTCTGTCTGCGTTAGGCCTTTTCCTTTAGTGCCATTCTGTATGTCCCAGACGGTTTGGCGTTTCGTTGCCAGGTCATCGTCTGTTTCCATTCAGTCCTTTGTTTCCGTGTTCCTGTTCTTTTGTTTCTCCCTCTCTGTTTTCTGTCTGATAGTGTGAAATGAATCGTTGCCATTTGCCGCCTTAATCCTTTCTGTCTAACTCTTCTCTCCTGAAAAGACAATTTTCTTCTTCTTCTTCCCCTTTAAGTTGTGTGGGGGTTTTTTTCACCATCTGACCATTTTCAAGTTGAAGGAGTGTAAGGGTCACGGTGCGGCTGGCTGGGTTAATGGAAAGCATTTGGTCAATGGATGAATTAATTCAGTGACGGACAGAAGGACCGGCTGTATCCCATGCCCCTTTGCATGTGATATGCTAGCGTGGCTTCGTCTCTGACTAAGAGTCATACCTCGTTCTCAAGAGGAACGATTCTTTGCCATTTTACTTTTTGTTTTTATTTATTCGTTTCTGTTAATTCGATTCGTTTCGTTCCTATTGTTTTCCTCTTTTTCCACGTCCAGCTTTGTTACTTTCCCTTAGCTGAGACACATTTCTACTATACATTTAACAGTTCTGTACGGTAACACAGCTTGGTTTTGATCATATTCCTCTACTTTGGGAGGGGGTGGGGGTGGAAGGGAGGTGGCATGCAGGGTAGCTCATCTTTGAAAGAGACGAGTCTAAGAAAGCAGAAGAAAGGAAAATGATGAAAAGATAAAGAAGGAAAACAGTGACCAGCTGTTATGGTGCCGTGGTCAGTTTCAAGGGCAGCAGGCTGGGAGGGTCCACGTCCCATCAGAGGTATTAATTTGTGTTGTTGTTTTTTTCAATACAGGCTGGGTCCACATAGTTGAGTATACTACGGGTGGGAGTATTAAGACTGTAATCACTCTATCGTGTTTCATCTTCTGAACAGACGCGTCTCCGACAGTGGTTGCTCAAAATTCCAGACCAGCGTATGAACTGTCTGTATCTGGGCCCACTTGACGGTGGGAGATAATTTGAAAGGAGACGTAAAGTATAGCTTTGTCATGACTGTATTCCCTGACCAGAATGGAACTGTGGAAGAACCATCGTGATAATCCTCCTCATTGATAATGATCATTCAAATGTCTTCGGTGTTATTCCTTTGATGCCATGCTCTCATACTGACTTCAGTTTTCAATTTCCTCTTCACGTCCATAGCCATGTTGTGTTCGTGTCAAAACTGTCAGTATGACAAGTTTGGGGGCACTTTCACTGGATGCACGTGGAAGCGCCGTAGGGAAGCGAGCTGTGTTGCGCTGTGACTGAGCCACTATTGTGGTCAGTAGGGGGGCTTAACAGGAGATGTCTTGTGCATGCTGGATCAGAACAGGAACCACTGGAGAGCATAGCAGTGACTCAACTGCAGTGCCGTGTTTCCTCTAGCGGGTTGCCTGAAGATGACTTGACATTGTCCTACAGACTGCTGGTGCTTTTGTGTCTCCGGGATGAACCTTGGTGAAGCTCTATATGGGTAGCCATAATGAACTGCATGGGAGGGAGCATTGTCACTTAAAATTCAAGGAAGATAAGACTGCAGAAAAAGGGGAACAGTTGAGAAAGGAACGGTACGGCTACAGGCAGCGGAGGGATATGTTCAGCGTTCAGCGGGTTGTTTGTAGGGGATGTCGGTGGTGGAAACGTGAGTTATGGATATCGCCGGTGACCCGTCCAAGACCTTGCCTTTCCCATCGTGAGTAGCCGTTCATCAAAGGGAGAGCTATACGTTCGCTTGCACCACACGGCCCCCCCCCCCCCCCCCCCCCCCCCCCCCCCCCCCCTCCCCCCCACCCCCCCCCTCCGATTTCACCATCCGCGTGCCGCCACCGACGCGTTTGCGTCCACTTTGTGTGGGGAACCAGTCTCCGATTGTTACGGAATAGACCATCAACCTTTGCCTCAAAAAAATTGTTTGTATTCTGTCGACACCATCTTTCCTCTCTGCATCACGAATGTTTTTGGGGTTTTTTTTCTTCAGCCGACAAATGAAGCTGTTGTTGATATTTTGAGCTGGAGTTGGGTCACATGTTCAGCATTGCCTCGAGCCAGCTTAGGTGGGGATTCATGCATTTATTCGTTTCAGTGGTACTTCTAGTTATTATTCATCGCATAAGCTTTTCACTTCAGTCTCTTTTATTATCTATCTGTCTGTCTGTCAGTTTCCTCATTGAGGCTTTTATATATAAAAAAAAAAACCAACAACTTTTTATTCGTCCTAGTGATTTAGCTAAAGCCCCATTTCCATTCCACCCCACCACTCTCCCTAACACTGAAAAAAGTAATACTGTATAATCCTGGCACCTATATTTCTCTTCTGTACCAGTTCCTCAGTACGGATTGAAGAGAGCTTAACTCGACTGTTTTGAACCTTCTAGAAGATTAGGGGAACAGGTTAGGATGGGGGGATTCTGGGTAACTGATGGCTCTGAGAGAGAGAGGGGGGGGGAGTTCGGGAGGGGGAGGGGGGAAGGAATGGTGAAGGCCAAGTCCAGTCCAAGTTGAGCTGTGCTGTCTCTCTGTTGTTAGGCTCTGACTCTTTCTAGGCGTTGGTCTTGCAGTTCCTCGTTGTTCATCCACACAGAGAAGACAATTGTCATATGCCCATATCCGTGCGATCTTTCGTTTATTCGTCCTTTTTCATTCATTCATTCATACATTCATTCTGCCTGTCTGTCTTTCTTTTGTTGTTTTTTTTTGTTTGTTTGTCACTCATTCCATTTATTTACCCATTTCATTCATTCATTCGTTCATTCATTCATTAATGAATTGATTGGTTCATTCATTCTTTTCATCGTTCGTTTTTTTTTTTTTCTCAGCTTTTTTGTTTGTTTCTTTGTCACTCGCCTATTGATTTATTCCTTTCATTCATTTTATTCATTAATTCATTTATTTATTCACTTATGTATTCATCAAGGATTTATTCATTCGTTTCTTTTCTCCTTTTGTCATTTTTTTCTAACTCTCTCTTCACCTGTCCCCACCTGTCTCTCTCTCTCCCTCTCTCTCTCTCTCTCCTCTCTCTCTCTCTCTCTCTCTCTCTCTCTCCCTTCCTCTCTCTCCTCACTCCCCTCTCCTCTCTCTCTCTCTCTCACTCATCTCCTCTCTCTCTCTCTCTCTCTCTCTCTCTCTCTCCTCCCTCTCTCTCTTATATTTACTGCTTTTTATATCAATAAAAATGTTGAGCTTAATCTTTTAGTTTACCTTTGCAAACTTTCGCTCCCTTTGGTCAGTACTTGTTGTGCCCATTTCCGTACACGTTACCACTTAACTACCACCAGATGTGGTCAGTGAGGGGGGGGGGGGGGGGCAGTTTGTAAACTATTCCAAACATTTTAGGAGCACTTACGTTGGCTTCTAAACGGAGTCTCTAAGTGGCATGTTCGGGAGCACAAGACACACGTCGCACAATTCGCACACACACACGCACACACACACGAAACACACGCACACCGCACACGCACGCACACACGCGCGCGCGCGCGCACACACACACAACTCTGTCTCTGTCTCTCCCTCTTCTTCTCTCTCTCTCTCTTCTCTCTCTCTCTCCTCTCTCTCTCTCTCTCTGCTCAGCCTCGTCTGTCTGTCTCTCTCTCTCTCTCTTCTCTCTCTCCTCTCTCTCTCTCTCTCTCTGTCTCCCCCTCTTCCTCTCTCTACTCTCTTTCCCTCTCCTCTCTCTCTCTCTCTCTCTCTCTTCTCTCTCTCTCTCTCTCTGACTCAGTCACAAGAACGCGTCCATGCACATACGTATTCGCATATAAGCACTCGGGCACCATTCTTTCTAATTCTATCTTACTATTCAACAAAATTAAGTTGTCATTAATCAACATCCTGTTTGTTCAGCCCTTAAATTCTTTCTAGTTTGCTTGTTTGTTTCCTGAATTACTCTTTTTGTTTGTTTGTTTGTTTTTGTTTGTTTGTTTTGATTTGTTTGTTTGTTTGTTTGCCATCCATATCATGTAATTCCAATGACGACACGCTCATAAACGTGCGCACGTGCGCGGATGTCAGAACAGCACGAACACACACACAACAAACACCCACACAAAAACACACACGACACACAACACACACACAACACACACACACACACACACACAACACACACACACACACACACTCAACACACACACACACACACAACACACACACACACACACACACACACACACACACAACCACACCACACACTACACCACACACACACACACACACACTCACACACACGACACACACACTCACACACACACACAGGGGAGAGAGAGAGAGATTCACTCACTCACTCACTCATGCATAAAGTGTAAACACTAAGCGCGTGCCTTTTTTTTTTTTAATGACATTCTTTTTTTTTCTCCTTAAAAATTAAGGGATAAAACTCCATTTGCAAGCAACGTTAGGGGATTACTATAATGAGGAAAGAAGAGGGACCGTCGCTGGCTGATTGTTTCAGGTTGGTGCTATACGAAAAGCAGACACAGAATGATAAAGAGAGCATCGTACTCCAGAATACACACAGCATCGGGATACTTAATGGAAGTGCACATCATTGTAGCGTTGCTGTTGCGTCTTTTTCTGTCATCTTGGGTGATTTCCCTCACGAAAGGCATGAGTAGATTCCGTTCCACTCTTAGCTGTTTCGCTCCCCGTATTGTTACGGGAAAAGGAGGGGCAAAAAAAAAAAAAAAAAAGATGATAATACTGAAGAGAATGAAATGGGATGTACACTGAGAAAGAATATGATCCAGTTTCTTAGCCTTCCCATACTTTGTCCAGCTCTCCACTATAGGTGCTTTCTTTTGTGTTCTTTGTTGTTGTTGTTTTTTTAATCTTTCCTCATTCATTAGTCCTTTCGTTCGTTCTTTATTTCTGCCCCTTTTTGCAAACATAATTTGTCGTGCGTGTTTTTTTTTCCAGCACAGTAGAGTTTTATTGGAAGATTCATTTTCTGAGACAGTGTGTGTGATATGTGTGATGTCACATTTCTTAAAAGCATTGGTGTAACAATGTCTTTTTTTCTAACATTCCTCACAGCGCAAGAAGACGGGAGGAATGGACGGACAAATCATAGACAGCAAAATGATCACAGTAATTTCAGATGTTGAGGAGAAGAAGAGAAGTGAATCACGATGTTCAAAAGCAATCTTCCAGAACTCATCTTGTTTTCAGGCTGAGGACTGGTCTCTCTAGGAGAAAAAAAAGATTGTGGCTGCAGACGCTGCACTCCCATCTTTGCAGTACGCAGCCTGCGCCACTTCTGGAACCTTTTTTTTTCAATTTGTCTGGTCTGGTGACGTGAAATAGCCCATTGACACTTGTCACACGACACCACCACCCCCACCCCCAATCCACCGGCACCCGCCTCAACATTTTTCTTCTCCCCATCTTCTGTCTGCCATCAGATTTCAGCTCTTATTCCGGTAGGACATTCATTGGCACGGTCATTCTGTAGACTGCAGAAGGGCAGAAGGTCACAGTCTGAATGAATGGACGTTAGAGGAGCCGGAGATCTGTGCCACGCATTCTGATTCAAACCGCGGTGTACCACACGGTAGGTCTTGAGGCTTTTGTTGAAGAGGAGAGATGCACCGCCAGTGTACCATCCATTCATTTGTCCATTCTTATGTATTCTTTCCTCCTCTTTTTCCTTGTCTTCGCTGCCTTCGACGAGGCCATTAGGCTGGACACTACGTATTCTTTTTAGTTATCAGTTTGTTGGAATACAGATTTTTTTTTCAGTATCAATCACCATGACGATAAAGCTTTATTCGAGATTGAATTCCTCGTCATTCTTCATCAGCATACACATACTCACCAGACATAGATACCCTATTGCGGTGGTGAGAAAAAGAGAAGATAAATGGGTACAAGACAGAAGAAAAGATAAACAGAGGATTCAAATGTGGAGTCATATGAGCAGGAGGGCAGAAGGGAAGGAAGATATTAGTGGAGCTGTGACATCGTCGGTAAGACCGTCCAAAACCAGCTTTTCCCCTCCGTCATCTGTGGCCATTCGTCATGCAGAGCGCAATGTGTTCAGCTGTTACAGTCATACATCCCCCAGGTTGTCCACCGTGCACCATTACAGTCCGTTCTGTCTTTCATTATTCATTCATTCATTCCAGATGGGCCTGTGGTGGTCAAATGATCAGAGCGTCTGCCTGCGGAGCTAACAGTCGTGGGTTCGAATCGCTTGTGTGGTCACTTTTTTTCCGACTTAAAAACCCTCTCCGTCCTCCCAGAAGTACATGGGTACCTGATTCAGTTCAGGGGAGATTAAAGGCGGCGGAAGGAGAAGGATGGGCGCCGCCTCCATCATGTCGTGCCCAAGACACGGTGAACCTACGAGGCTCACTGCCTCAACTGCCAATACGCTTTGGGAACTTTAACCTTTCTTAACTGCTCTTTTTCCTTATCTCCCTTTGTTCATTTTTTCTTCTCTCTATGCTGATAAGTATCTTTTTTTTCAGCACAACGGAGTTGAGATGACGCATTCCTGTCAGTCCTGTATGTGTGCGTGACACCAAACTGATCGTATAATGGAGGTCATAATGGCCACGGATTTATGCCCCTGCTGAAAAGGAAGTGAAAACTCTCAATAGTGAATGGTATTATGCAATCAGCTTGGAAGTTAGGTTAAAGGTTAAAGTCCCCCGGCCTTATGCTGCAGGTTGATGAACTGCAAGAGCACTACCAAGCCGGCATCACAGAATGATGGGAGGCTGAGCAAAACCAACACCTCCTGTCTTGCTGTTGTCTGAACTGAAACAGGTATGCATTTAACGCTGCGTAAACAGAACGGATTTTCGGGCCATCAGAATCCGACCCCATCTCAACGGTTTGAACTTAAAACCACACGCTCCACGTCCAAATGTTCTAACTCTGTCTAGGAGGATGGGAAGAGTTACGCGGGGGTGGGTGGGGGTGGGGATGAGAACTGAATTTGCTGCTAATAAACAGTCTCTAAGGACGCGTCTGTCCTGGGGTTGGCACTCTTCTGTCAAGGAGCAAGCAATACATGCAGATGTTGCACACTCTCCACACCTCAGGTTGCAGTCTGTGTCACTGCTGGAACTGTCTTGTGATCACTGCTGGAACTGTCTTGTGATTGGTCTGGCACCCGTCTCAGATGGTGTGAAATAGACTGTCGTCATGTGTCTTGAACATCTCTCCTTTTCCCCCTGTCCCTCCATTGGCGCCAGTTTCCCTGTCAACTTCTTTCCCCCTGTCCCTCCATTGGCGCCAGTTTCCCTGTCAACTTCTTTCCCCCTGTCCCTCCATTGGCGCCAGTTTTCCCTGTCAACTTCTTTCCCCCTGTCCCTCCATTGGCGCCATCCCTGTCAACTCTTTCCCCTGCCTCATTGGCGCCAGTTCCTGTCACTTCATGAGTTGTAAATTGTAGGGTCAGGTAGATGAGGAAGGTGGTTCTTAATGTAATTATTCTCAAGTGGAGGATGCGGTGGGGAATGGGCTGGGAAATGAGGGTGGAGTGGCAGCAGAGAGGAAATGAATCCCTTAATCCTTTCGGTGATGGAGTCCAAGATCATTCCAAGTCTGAAACAGTTTCTGTTTTAAACTTTTGTCCATGACTGTAAGCCCCATACCATGTTATTACTTTTTTTTTCTTTTGTTCATTCGTTGTGGCTTTTTGTTTCTTATTTCGTCACTTTTTTTTTCGTTAGTTTTGTATTGTTTTGTTCGTCCTTCACGTTTTTTGTTTTCTCTTCATTCTTTCTTTACCATCCCTTCCTGGAACAAATGTCGTGTCCTTTCTAAACGTGCTTGGCACTGCATGTCTGACAATACCTCATCAGCGTTCATGTTATCCGTAGAACGATGCCTCTGACAAGACGAGAGAAAAGGCAGTAGGAAAGCAGACAGAAGAGGGGGGGGGGGGGAAACAGATGGCCAGGGAGTGGGTGGGTGACAGTGTGAGCGTGGCGACAGGAACAGTCGTGAGTTAGTGTGTCGTTGCATACCATCAAGGCCTTGCCTTTCCACATCATTCTTGGAGTCTAGTAGTGACAGTAGTTACAGTCCTGTCACACTTCTACCGGTTTACCACCTGCGCATCCCAGCTGTGCACTTTCTTCGATCATTATTTCTTTCTTCCTTCATTTGTTCAGTCAGCAGTTCTTCCTCCGATGTTTCTTTCTTTCTTGTTCTTTCCTGTCGTTTATGTTTCTTTTGTTTCTCTCTAGTAAAACAGCAGCTTGAAAACACCTTTACGAAGTCTCTGCAGTGTCAAATTGCTCATCCTTATGAAATCGCCTGTTCCCATAGAGTCCGAAACAGATGGAAAGTGACTGCCGTCCAGTAGTAAAGATTGCAGGTGTAAGAGTGTGGGAGGAGAATTGTGACGTGCGAGAAATATCTCCAATAAATGCCTTTTTTCCAACATCAGTATTCTTTTATCTTGGAAAAGCAGAGCATATAGAAGTTATACTCCCACGCTCTGCAGTCCGCACTCTGGAACTTTTTCAGTTTGTCTGGTACCGTCTTTGATGGTATGAAATAGACTCTTGTCATTTGTCTCACTCTTTATTTCCCCTGCTCTCATCTTGACTCCGTTTCTTTTTCTGCATCTCCAGTTGCACAATTTCATGTTGTCTTCGTTCTTTATGTTTTAGTGCGTTGAAGGGGGGGGGGGGGAGGGAAAGAGAGGAGGTTCGGGGTATGTGCGTCAGGATCTGACCAGTTGTGTTGAAAGGAATTCATTCTATGAACTGTTTGCGAAATGATGTGGAGCAGAAGAAAAAATTCTGATGGACAATAAAGTTGATTGAATTGAATTGAAACAAAGGTATTTCCACCTTGAACTATGCTCAGTGCGAATCAGGTCTTTGACTAAACTGTGACTCTGACTGTATTAAGTCCTACAGCATTTTCCAAAGAAAGTTTCGATTGTCAGTTCATTCATTCATTCATTCATTCATTCATTCTTTCTTTCATTCATTTATCCATTTTCCTTTCTTTCCCTCCCCTTTTCGTTCTTCTTTTCTTTAACACATTGTTTTCTGTTCTTTTCTGAAAGTGCTTTGACTTCAGAGTCTATGCCTTATCAGCATGCAGGGGATCCATAGATCCCTATTCTCAGCAAGAGACGATCCTGAGGTGGCAAGAGAAGAGGGTGGACAGGAGCGGGCCGAAGAATGGGAAGAACTGCTTAGAGTATCTGTAGCTAGGAAAGCGGGAACGCGAGTTATGACGTCGTTGGTGACTCGTCCAAGACGTTGACTGCCCCATCGTCTGTGGCAATTCATCAAGGGGAGGGAGCAATATATTCAGCTGGTACCGTCCTCCAGGTCTCTCCCGGTCTAGGCTTCTCTGTGGGCTCATTGATTTCCTTCTTTGTTCTAATTTCTTCGTGTGGGCTTTCTTTTTTGATATTTTGATCTTTCCGTGTGTGTGTGTGTGTGTGTGTGTGTGTGTGTGTGTGTGTGTGTGTGTGTGTGTGTGTGTGTGTTATTTATTCTTTTCTATCCAGTATGGTAGGCGGTTAATAAAGTGACACACTCCTGTGAGACCTGAACGTGTATTCAACGTTAAATTTCTCATTCAGTTGGAAGTACCCATTCCCGCAGAGTTTCCACCTCACAAAGGAGGTGACGGATGGAAACCGACGGACAGCAAACGATGAAAGACATTCAACAGAAAGGACTGCAGACGTGGCAGTGCGTCTGGGGAATATATGATGTTACAATAACAGTCTCCAAGTACTTGCCTTTTCCAAGGTCGATACTCTTCTGTCAAGGAGAAAGCAGTTCTTGTAAATGATACCTCCCAGATTCCGCAGTCTGCGGTCTGTGCCACTGTCGAAACTTCTTTCCATTTGTCCGGCACCGTCTCTGGTGGTATGAAATAGATTGCTGTCATTTGTCTGACTCACTCTTTCTTTCCTGAGACTGTCTTCTGGCCTCAGTATCCCTTTCTGCTTCATCCAGCTGTGGACTTCTATGTGTTTTATACATACACACTTCATGTGTTTTTAGTCTGGATGATCTTCGTGGCTTGGGGAAACAGGAAGAGAGAGATGGGGATGCATTGGATGAGGGTATCTGGATCTGACCAGAGACTGTATGAAAGGAATCCCTCAGTGATTGGTACAATGCTCATTCCGGTTTGAAGCATGGCGTCTCTGAGTTAGAACTTTGACTTTGCTGTTACATTCACTGTCAGTCTGATACTGTTTTTCAAACCAAAGTTTTTTTTAGCCTGTTCATATCTAATTTGTTTACATGCATTTTCTTTCGTTGTTTCACTTTCATATTCTTTCCTTCCCTTTTCCTTTATTCGTTCCTTACTTTTCTGTAACACATTTCTTCTGTTCTTTTTATGAAGGAGAAATGATTGACAGCCAATAACAAAACACAGGAGCCAGGACTGCAGACCTGTTAGTATGGAAGGAGAATGATGATGTCCAAAAACAGTCTCCAAGAACTTTGCCGTTTTCTAACATTGACACGCGTCTATGGAGGAGAACGCATTACGTGCAGATGTTACTCTCCACGCTCCGCAGTCTTCAGTCTGGGGCTCTGCTGGAACTTTGGCGATTCGTCTAGCGCCTTTTGTGGTGGTGTCAGACAGCAGTCGAGACTTACCAGTACCCGTCTTCCTTTTTGGGGGACCCTCTGCTGGGATTAATTTCTGTTTCTACTTCATCCAGCTGTGCAATGTCGAGTGCTTTTATTCTGGATGGTTTAATGGCCAGGACGGGGGGGGGGGGGGGGGGGGGGGGGTAGGGAAGATACTGGATGTTAGAGCGTTGGGTAGGCTGGCAGCTGACTGGTGGGTTGCGAAGACAGGCATCCATTCGTTCCATGCGCTTTTTCTGTGATGGACGCAGCGATCATTCCAGTTTAAACCATGCCCTGTCTGGGTTAGGCGTGACGCTGACCATTTATCAAGCCGTTGGAGTGGTTGCCTGTTCTCCCCGTCTGTTTTCAGTTATTCGTTTGTGTTTTCGTTTTCGTTTCATTCCATTTCCCCTGCTTTGCTTTCCTCTGATGGTCTGTAATGGACAGTCGTCATTTGTCGGAACAATCCTCGTTCTTTCTCCCTAGCTCTCTCCTCTGCTGACTTGTCAGTTTTTTTGTTCCGTCTGCTTCATCCCCATTTAGGAGATACTCTTTTTGTGCTTGTGATTATTCTCAAATCGCTGGAGTTTTAGAGGTCACAGTCTGATTGGTAGCTGTGACGGAAGGTCATTTGTCATTTGATGAATTAATTTAGTGATAGATCGAAAGACTAGTACTGTTCCATGCTCCTTCCATGATAGGCAGTTAATGTAGATGCAGCTCTGACTGTCAGTCATTAGTCGTTCATCAACAAGAGAGATTGCTGGCCATTACCTTTTGCTGTCATTTATTCGTGTCTATTTGTTTACTCATTCGTTCATTTTTTTTACCATGTTTTTTTTTTGTTTTGTTTTCTTTCCTTTTCTTGGGACACATTTTTTTTTCCTTTGAAAGTTCTGTATGATGACATAGTTCTGTGAGAACTGAACTTGCTTTCCATCAAATTTCACAACATTTTCTTATTGGCAAGCGGGGTATCCACAAGTTCGTTCTTTGAAGGAGGTAATTCTTTGAAGGCAAGGAAGGGTTCATTCTTTGAAGAAGGCAATTTTTGAAGGCAAGAAAAATGTTTATTTTTTGAAGGAGGTAATTCTTTGAAGAATGGAGAAAGAGTCATTCTTTGAAAGAGGAAATTTTCTGGAGGCAGAAGAAAGGGGAAAAGGTGAAAAGACCAGGAAGGAAAAGGTCCAACCACTATGGTGCTGTGGTGAGTGTCATGAGCTTCGGGCTGGGAGGTCTTGAGTTCGAGTCAGAGGCATTTATTTGTGGAGTCTTTTGATTCTGGCTGGCTCTTAATCAGAGCAGAATTTGTTATGGCCTAAAGTGTTAAGACTGGAACCACGTAATCGAGTTTCATCCACTAAACAGACGTGTCTCTGACAGTGTTGTTCAAGTTTTCTGACCAACACTGTGAGTGTCTGTGTGTTTCAGGCTTGGTCGACGTTGGGGTATATCATGGACAGCAACTTAAAGCATAGTCTTCCCGTGTCATCTCAGACCAGAAAGGAACTTGGACGCGTTATCGTTATCACCCTCCACCTCACTGATGGCAATAAAAACACTCTTCGATTTTATTACCCTTTACGCTCTGCTCTTTTGGTGACATCGGTATCAATTTCCTCTCCATGTCCATGGTCAGTTCTTGTTGAAGACGTCAACGCCGACATGATCACGGGCACTATCACGGGTTGTAGAACGAAGGAGCCGTAGGTAGGCGAGCGATTGCGCTGTAATTAAAGCAAAAATTGTGGTCAGTAGGAGGCATGGTAGATGGTGTTCCGTGTGTGTTGAATCCGAACAGGCAGCACTGATCACCACAGACATGACTCAGTGGCAGGGCAGGATCTCCTCCGGTGGGTGACCTTCTGGACGATCCGATGTTGACCTGTGGACTGCTGGTGTCGGCGCTGCGACAGGACGAACCTTGATGGTTGCTAGAATCAGCAACACTGGCGTGATGTCACTGAAAAGAAGAGGAAGATAGGACAGCGAAATAGATATAAGAAAAGTGGGGGGGGGGGGGGGGGGAGGGGGGGGCAGGGAGCAAACAGTTGATTGAAAATGCTGACACCAAGGAGCTGGGGTATGGGTTGAGTGGATTTGTAGGGGATGTCGGTGGTCGAAACGGGTTATGATGTCACCAAGACGTTTTCTTTCCCATTGTCCGTGGCCATATATATATATATATATATATATATATATATATATATCTCTCAAGGAGAGAGCAGTACCTTGACTTGTACCGAGAGTAGCCTAGTTGTCACCGTCTGTACACCTTTATTGGTAATTTCTCTGTCTACTTTGTCTGGAACACCGCGTCTGACAGGCGCAGAATGGATCATGATCATCATAAATACTGACTTTGATTCTGTCGACGTCAGCTCTGGTCTCCGGGTCAAGGTTCTTTTTTTTCTTCTTTATTTTTTTTTCAGCCGGCAAATTCAGTATCATTATCATTATTTTGTGCTTGCGTTTAGTCCCAGGTTCAACACTACATCGACTGGCTTAAGATAGGCATGCGATTCATTCATTTATTTCGGTCGCATGTTTTATTTAGTCGTTCTTATTTCAGTTCTTCTTTTGCCTTGAGGTTTTTTCTTTCTGTCATCTGGTTGTTTGCCTTGGCGATTTACCAGAGCCCCCTTCCCCTCCCCCCTCCCCCCCCCTCCACCTCAACCCAACCGCCGAAAAACTAATACAGCATAATCCTGGCACCTATGCCTACCTCCCCTTCCCATTCAGCAATCCGGATTGGAGTGTGTACTTCACTCGACTGGTATGAACTTTTCAGAAGTTTAGGGGAGCAGATTAGGGTGGCAAGGGAGAATACTGGCTCGTTGACGGCGAGTGAGGCGGAGGTTGGGGGGGGGGGAGGAGCGAGGAGAGAATATACCAGATGCCATGCCTGGTCCAATTTGAGCTATGCTGTCTCTTTTTTGTCAGGCTCTAACTCTTTTGCCAGGCGTTGGCCTTGAAGTGTCTGGCGGTTCTTCCAGACGGAGGGAGTAAGTTTGTCTGTCGTATGTCCACGTCTTTTCTTTCGTTCGTCTGTTCTTCCTTTTTTGCCTTTACTTTAGTTTTGTTAGATCCCCCCGCCCCCCCCCCCCCCCCCCCCCCCCTATTTATTCGCTTCATTCTCATTCATTCATTCATTCATTCATTCATTCACTCATTCATTGATTTCTTTATTAATTCATTTATTCATTCTCTTCTCTCTCTCTCTCTCTCTCTCTCTCTCTCTCTCTCTCTCTCTCTCTCTCTCTCTCTCTCTCTCTCTCTCCCCTCGACCTCAAGATGCCAGTTAGCCAGTTCAGAACGGGAAGAGAGCATGCTGAAGGGGAAAAAAGTCTACTAGGGAAGAACGAGTTCTATACGTAGTTCAGCTATATCACTCATTCCCACTTTGCCAGTCAAACTGCAGTGGGTAAACAACAAGGCAAAAAAAAAAGAAAAAAGAAAAAGAAAAGAAAAAAGATACTCGCATAAACATGAAGAAAATCAATTACATCATCGCTCGGCCGGCCCAGTTCATCAGTATATCATTACGTACTTTGCACCATCCATTTTCATCCCTCTCCGTTGATGACCGTGTCGATGACGCACTTCCTATCTACCAATCAGTGGACGTTTTACAGCCTTTGTGAGTCAGAGCCGATTAAGTCTGATCCGGTTCCTTTCTGTACTGGAGATTAAGTTGACAACAACAACAAAAAAGATCAAGAACAGTACGCAGTTCTGAAAAAAAAAAAAAAAAAAGGATGCATGGTATGTTGTTTTGCGTTTGAGATGAAGGGTTAGGGAAAAAAAGCATATCTGTCAGTTTGATTGTCTTCGCGTTTGTCTCTCTCTCTCCTCTCTCTCTCTCTCTCTCTCTCTCTCTCTCTCTCTCTCTCTCTCTCTCTCTCTCTCTCGTTATTTCTCTCTCTCTCATCCTCTCTCTCTCTCTCTCTCTCTCTCTCTCCTCTCTCTCTCTCTCTCTCTCTCTCTCTCTCTGTCTTGCCCCTGTCTCTGTCTCTGCCTGCTTCTCTCTCTCTCTCTCCCTTGATGCATGCACGCATGATTCTTTCCAATTCTGTCTTAGTGTTGGAGTTTATTTGATCATAAATCAACAAAGTATTTCGACTGATCCTTTAATTTTTCAGTTTGTATTTGTTCGTATGTGTGCTTGCTTGTGATCCAAAGCACATAAACACAATGATGACACTTACCCAAGCAAACACACGTGTGCATTCAAACACACATACGCGCGCGTGCGCATTTACGAACGCGCGCGCACACACACACACACACACGCACGCACGCACGCACGCACGCACGCACAGAGAGAGAGAGAGAGAGTGGGGAGAGTGTAAGAGAGAGTCTCGAGTACTTACATGTTCTCCGCAAAAAGCAAACTTTTCCCTTTTAGTGTATCAAAACATTGACGTTTTGAAGTGCTTTTTTATTTGGCAATTACAGAATATTTCTTCCAGTGTTTTTTTCTTTCCTTGGAAAATAATTGAACTCATTTTCCAAGCAGCTGGTGGTGCTGTGAGTTATCAGAAGATAAAGCGGAGCTGTCACTGGCCCACCTGCTGTGTTGTTTAGCTTACCTTGTCAACAACTTATTTTCACTGGATGAGGCATGGCAGCGATCTGCTCTGGAGCCAGGAAGTTGTGTGCGTGGATGCAGGAAGTTATTTGCTATGGATGCAGGAAGTTATTTGTTCTTGATGCAGGAACTGGTTTGCGATAGAGGCAAGAACTGATTTGCTCAGAATGCAGGAAGTGACTTGTCAGATGTCAGGGAGTTCTTTGCATTGGATGCTTGAAATGATTTATTCTATATGCGGAAAGGATTCCCACTGGACGGAGGGAAATATTCGCACTGGATGGATGAAAAATATTCGTACTGGATGCAGGAAATGATTTTATGATAGATTTGTACTGGATGCAGGAAATGATTTGTACTGGATGCAGGAAATGATTTGTATTGGATGCAGGAAATGATTTGTACTGGATGCAGGAAATGATTTGTACTGGATGCAGGAAATGATTTGTACTGGATCGAATGATTGTCTGATGCAGGAAATGATTTGTATTGGATGCAGGAAATGATTTGTACTGGATGCAGGAAATGATTTGTACTGGATGCAGGAAATGATTTGTACTGGATGCAGGAAATGATTCGCACTAGAAGCTGGAAGTGATTTGCTCTAGATGCGGAAGTGATTCACTCTGGATGGAGGAAATAATCTACACTTGATACAGGAAGTGACTGGCCTGGACGCAGGGGATTGTTCTTTCTGGATGCAGGAAATTATGTACCAATGGACGCAGAGGATGATTTGCGTTGGACGCGAAACTCCTTTGCATTCTGAGCAGGAAAATCCTTTACATTCAATGCAGAAAATCATTTGAACTGGACGCGGAATGATTTGCAGGATGTTCTCTGGATGCAGGAAGTGCTTTACCAGGTTCCAGAATATGAGTTGCATTTGGTGTGGGGATTAGTTTCCTTTGGATATAGGAACTGATCTGCCAGTTCTGGAATATGACTTGCACAAGGTGCAGGGAACAGTTTGCTTTGGGCGTAGGAAATAATTTGCACTGGGTGCGGAAACGATCAGCTCTGGCTCCGTGAACCGAGTTGCACTGCAAGCCGAAGTGATCTGCACCGGATGCAGGACGGTGACATGTACTAGACCCGGAAGAGGTTTGCCTCAGAAGCGGACGCGGTTTGCCCTGGATGCAGGAAATCGTCTTCACTTCCTGTGGAAGTGATTGGCGCCAGATGCGGAAGTGATTTACCTCCGGATGCGGAAGAGAGCTGCCCGCAAACGACTCGCTCAGAGTTGGCAGTTGGAGTGACATTAAACACTCGCCCCACAGCCTGCGTATTGTCAGGCTACGAGTGTTGATGGACACGGTGACAGGAAGAGGAGAATGGGGTGGGGGTGAGGTACAGTGATACAACAAGTGCAGTACAGTCGTTGGCATTTATGCCATTTATGTTCTTTGGATCTCACTCAAAAGTGAGCTTGCGTACACACGTGTGCGCGCGCGCGCGCGCACACACACACACACACCACGCACGCACGCACGCACGCACGCACGCACGCACGGCACACGCAAACACACGCGCGCACGCGCGCGCGCGCGCGAGCACGCACACACGTAGGCATGCGCGCGCACGCTCACACACACACACACACACACACACACACACACACACACACACACACACACACACACACACACAACACAACACATCACATACACACACTGGTATTATATAACAAGTGGAAACACACATAACTTTAACCAGGGAGGAAAAGAAGTGCAAGCGGTCGACCCTTTTACCACTTGGTTGGAAAAATACCCTGACGCAGCGAGTAAAAAAGACTCTAAAAGCATAAAAAGAAAAGGTCAGTCGTACAGCTGAAACAGTATCTGTCTCTGTCTCTTTCTCTCTGTCTGTCTCTCTGTCTCTGTCTCTGCTCTTCTCTCTCTCTCTCTCTCTCTCTCTCTCTCCACACACACACACACACACAACACACACACACACACACACACACACACACACACACACACACACACACACAAATACGCACGCGCTTGCACGCATGCCTACCACACATACACACGCAAGTAGGCACGCACGCACGCACGCACGCACGCACATACATACACATGCACGGACGCACACACACACACACACACACACACACACACACACACACACACACACACACACACACACACACCACGTCGTTCCTTATTCAAATCCTTAGTTTTCGTCTTGTCGTCTCCAAACGTGACATGATAACCGTTCAGCACACTGGTCAGATCAAGAACCAGTCGTTAATTTTTGTGCTAGAAAGTCACATGAATCACGTTGTTAACGTCACTATATGGCCAAGCCACACGACTCTACGCCGGGATTCCAAGCGAGTCAAACACGCCGTGCCACTGGCGTTCATGTGGTTTGAAAACACTGTGCTTACTGTCAGACGAAGAAGCTCTGTGGATCGGTGGGGGAGGAACGTTAGACTGGAGATTTACAGGTTCCCGGTTCAATTCTGAGTTCCGACTGGAGAATGGACAGGGGGTGTAGGAGTGGAGGGGGGGGGGAGGTGAGGAAAGGGGACCGAGTGCAAAGGGGGAGGGAGGAGTGAGGACAGGGGGGACGAGTGACGGGGGTGCAGGGCTGGATTGTAGATAGTTTGACAGACAGACGTACGGATGGATGTTTAGATAGATAGATAGATAGATAGGCAGACAGACGGATAGATAGACATACAGACGGATAGACAAATAGATAGATAGACATGCCAATACTTTTATTTGCCTGTATTTCGTAACTATGGTTTGCTGTTTTCATTTTCTTGACCACAACGTGACACACGGCCTAACGCTGGACGCTGGCCACCAGATCCAGTGCACACGGCCGACCAGCAGCAGCACGCAATGAACTAACCGAAGATGATAATTATGTTGCTGCACAAAATCATCATGCATCCTCAAAAAGAGACCACAAAAAGGAAAAAAAAAAAAAAATAACTAAACGCGCGTGAAGCCTGGTTTGGTGATAACAAAGAAAAATAAAACGAAGTAAAAAAAAAAAAAAAAAAAAAAAAAGTGCGCAAATTGAAAACAGCTTGCAGCCCTGGATACTGTTACAGAAGACGTAGAAACGCTAGAGGCGAGGCGCGGAGGAGAGAGAGAGAGAGAGAGAGAGAGAGAGAGAGAGAGAGAGAGAGAGAAATGAATACACGCCCACAAAAACATGACCTGAAGAACACGAACAGAGCGTCCACTTGAATACGACTCCACACTGAACAAAAACGTAGATCTAGTAAAAACGTAGATGTTTGAAAGAAAAGCAAACAAACGACACACATGACAGGAATAACAATTGCGGCAAAAGAGATGCCTGTCTCGTGCGTATGCCAAAACAAAACTACCAAAAAATAGTAGTGTAACGTTAAAGACATCGAATTGCGTTCTAAAGTATTACTTACTTTCTTCATCGCAGTCTTGTGTGAGCGAGCGAGAAAGGGGGGTTGAGAGAGAATGAGAGAGAGAAAGAGAGAGAGAGTCAGAAAGTGATTATAAAAGCGGAGTCCATCACTTGGGAATTAAAAAAAAAGTTTGATTATTTGAATGAACTTTGACAAGGGAAAAAGTTCGAAAAAAAAGATTGTGAATCTGAAAGATAACGTGGACAGAGATAGAGTATGAGAGACAGACACACAGACATAGTGGGACAGACTGCATATATATATATATATAAGAGAGAGAGAGAGAGAGAGAGAGAGAGAGATATTGTGTCTGTTTGACTGTCTCTCTCTATCGCTCTCGCTTCTCTCTCTCTCTCTCTCTCTCTCTCTCTCTCTCTCTCTCTCTCTCTCTCTCTGTGTGTGTGTGTGTGTGTGTGTGTGTGTGTGTGTGTGTGTGTGTGGTGCTCTGGCGACGTCCTGCTTCAGCAGTTCAAACGGCATCAGCAGTCTTTTTACTGTAGCTCATCGACAAAGAAATGAAGAAGGATGTTGTTGCAGCAAAACTCAGCATCTGCCGTGCTATTCCTGTCACAAATCAGGAAGTGTGCAGGCCCTTCAGGCAACACTGCAGCCCCCCCCGTCAAGAAGACCTGTTGTCCACAAGTCAGGAACAGAAAGCTGAGCCAGCACACCCCATGTGACAAGATCAAGTGGAGACACCCTGCGGGGGAACGAACCGTACAAAGGGAAGGGAGACGGGACAGACAGGGACAGAAAGAGGTGGACAGACGTTAGCCGTTGAATGGAGCGGGGAGAGCTTTGCCGCAGTCCAGGCATTATAGTTCTACAAACGTCAGAGATGGAGACAAGTGGTGCAGCGTTCATTACTGCAGTGCCCCCGAGGCCCCTGGTACGCTCTGCGACGAGTTTCGTCGGTTCCAGCTAAAGGGGGTGTCACACAGACGGTCGGTCCGAGTGTGGGTTCGGACAGTCTTTCCTTTGCTTTCGGGCACTCTTCCCTTTAATAATGTCGCAACCATGTTAGGTAGGTAATCAAGGTCTGACCAGCGCGTTGAGCTAATGTGTAGGTCAGACATCTGCAAAGTCGTAGCCACAAGACCCTCTTCATTTCTCCATCAGCTTTAAATCATGCGCAGTGTGGTCTCAAAATTGAGCAGATGTGGTGTAGCGTACATGGACTAGTTCGCAGGCAGTGACACCTCCTTGATGAAACAAACTGTTTACCACAAGTAAGGAACAGAAAGCTAAACCGGTACACCCATGTGACAAGATCAAGTGGAGACACCCTCCGGGGAATGAACAGTACTAGGGAAGAGGAGACAGGATAGACAAGGTGAAAAAGATGGACTGACGTTAGCCGCTGAATGGAGCCGGGGAAGACCTGTGCTGCAGTCCAGGCATTATAGTCCTAGAAAAGTCAGATGGAGACAAGTGGTGCAGCGTTCATCATTGCAGTGCCCCCCCCCCCCCCCCCCCCCCCCCCCCCCCCCCCCCCCGAGGCCCCTGGCACGCTCTGCGACGAGTTTCATCTGTTCCGGCTTAAGGGGGTGTCACACAGACGGTCGGTCCGCGTGTGGTTCATTCGGACAGTCCTCCCTGTACCTCAAACGTTTCATGTAATGTACGAAGGTCTAGAGTGGTGGCAAGCGATCGTAGATTTGTTTTGAGTCCCCTTCCGAAGACCGCACACTGACACATATTCTTTAAGAGTGTTTGGACTTGCATGTTGTGAGACATAAACACTTTACAGCAGACTCCATGAAAACCTTGTTGAGAGATGTCCCATCTGGTGTGATCTTTGAATTTCTGACAAAGATAAACATTTTTCATGTGAAGATTTTACGGAAGAAAGATTTTTAATGAAATTTCCTCTGTGTTGTGTGTGTGTGTGTGGGGGGGGGGGGGGGGGGTATTTTAAAGGGTTGTGTGAATAAGACTGTTTTCAATGACATGTGAGTTGACTACAACGCGGTGACAGCCCTGATATGGCCCTTTGCGTTCGGCTGGGCTGTAAGCAACACTCTTTCTTTCCACCTTGAGGTCCCATAAGCATTTACTACAGCTAGAAGTGATCCACGAAAACAAGAATGGTGACTCGCAAAATCTGTCAGCAAATCACGCTTTAGTAAGTTTGATTAAAAATGTTGCGCGGGCGGAAAAAAAAACAAAAAACATACGAGTTGCACTTAGGTTTGGTCAAGCCCGAAGGTTAATGACGGTAACATCCGTACAAAATTAACATGGATTAGTAGACTGGGGGGTGGGGGGTGGGGGGGCTGCATTTGAATATAGTCCAATGCGAAACAGTGCGCTGGTGACGGAATACACTACACAGCGCAGTACGAATGATATAGTGCTTTGCATAACATAGTTCAGGACCCTGGCAGTCCAATGGAACATTATCTCACAAAACACCTTTTTTCCCCAAGAAAAGTATGCTAGCGCGCGTTGTATAGTTTGTGAATGTTTCCAGTGAATTAAAGAAGAATGGGCTTCTGTTAGCTTTTTTCCGTCTTCCTCTCACTACCAAAAAAAAAGAAAAACCGCAAAGCACAGAAGAAAAAGAAAGGAGGCGACGGGAATAGACAAGTATTGTGTCGACTATCTCCACTCCCCTTTTCTACCTTAAATCCCTCCTCTCTCCCCTCTCACTCCTCCTCCTCCTCCCCCCACGCCCCCCCCCCCCCCCACACAAACCCCACTCCCTCCCTCCCATCCCACCCCCACCCTACCCCTTCCTGTCCTCGTCTTCCACCCCTTTTTCCCCCCTCCCTTCTCTCCTCTATGTGCCATGACTCTGACCGGAGATCAATCTCCAGCTTGCCCCGGAGCAGTGTGCAAAAACCGCCTGGCCCCCAGATCTCTTAATATTGGGTATTGGGAGGAGGGAGAGTAGAGGGTCGTGGATGCAGGAAGGGGAGTGGAAAGGGGATGGGGGGAGAGAAGGAGGTGGGAAGGGCCGGCTTGACGTATCACCGTCTGCTGACCACGTGACACGTCTCCCGGCCAGCTGCTCGTAATGTAAGTGTCGGTCGGAATTGACCGAGACATCCGTCACTCGGCTGACGGATCGCAAAACGTCACGGTGGCCCCGCCTACCCCTTCCTTACCCCTCCTACTCCGTCCCCCCTCCCCGGACAAGAGAATCCACGCCCTCTCCGACCAGAAGAAAAAGTTCCAGAATGGACGAGATTCGTGTGTCCTCCCAATCTCTTGACAAGCAGCCTTCCCGAACGCTGTCTGAAAGGAAGAACTCGGGGTGTTGTCTTGGTGACGTTGACATGTACTTTGAACGCTTACTACTTTTTTTTGTTCTCCCTCTCCCTCTCTGTTTCTCTGTCTTTAACAAAACTTTTAAAGACGCAGAGTGGGCGTGTTCCTGAGCACAGCTGCTGTTAGTCTGGTTAGTTTTGTCAAGTGGTTTTTTCTTTGAGTCCAGCCGACCACCGAAGCCGCGACAGAGCTGCAAGGACCGTTAAAGACACAGAACTATGAGCAAATTGAAATATCAGGAGTGAAATTAAAGAAAAAAAGGGCCACAAATTTAACAGAAAAATTACTGTTCCGCCGAACGAAAGACACAAATTACGAAACACGACGCGTTTCGATCTCTTTGGTCTGCTTCAGGCAAGACAGACGGTATTCAAGACACTGAAAACGCAGATCGGACAGTCCTTATTTCCTCGGATTGGACGCAGAGTGGATGTGGAATAATGTGTGCCCAGTTTGAGGAGATCAGTGATTGCCCGTTCTTCGTTTTCATCATCTTATATGTTGTTTGTCTTCTCTGACCCTCTTCTCTGAAGAAGACCAAAGCGGTCGAAACGCGTCGTGTTTTGCCTTGCACTTTGTTTGTCTCTTTCGTTCGGCGGAACAGTGATTTTTTTTCTTTTAAGTTTCAATTTCCGCCTGCAGTCATCTCGGTTAGAAGCTGAAAAAGGTCACGTCTTCAATGACAAGACTGATCCAGAACTAGGTCAGCAAATACGTCACTTCTGAGAGAGAGAGAGAGAGAGAGAGAGAGAGAGAGAGAGAGAGAGCGAACGGACAGGAGGGGGACGAGGATGAGAGAGAGAGAGGAGAGAGAGAGAGAGAGAGAGAGAGGACAGAGTGAGTCCTGTCTCTTGATTCAGCTTCTTTCCAGTTTATAACACGCTTCGTGAATGTTGCCTTTCAGCTCTAGAGGTAACGTAAGGAAATCTTTTCCAGATACATACTGGTTCTCCGTAATCCATCAGCAGTAACATCCGCCGAGCGATAAAGTTCTCTGTGGAATTTGGGCAGCATGAGAGTGTAAAAACCATGCCAGTCAGATCAAACAAATATCCAGTTGTATTGCAGCTTTAGCGGTCGCACCCCACTGAAGGTGATACTGGCAGGCAAGGCGTAACCGTCCGGGAGAAATGGAGGAAAGGGAACTCATCTAGAACCATGCAGGCTCCACAAGAACGACAACACGTTCAGACAGGCAACGAGTAATTATTGTTGCTGTTGTTGTTGTTGTTGTTGTTTGGTGCCAATCGGAACTGAGCTGGCAACAAATGTGATCGCAAAGTCAGTCCTCTCCCATCGAACTCATGCCAGGTACCCGCCTTCTACTGTCCAACGTGTCACGCATTCTTGTTCTGATCTAGAACCCCATAAAGGTCTGTCAACCTGTGAATTGCGGTTCTTTTTAGGTGCCTGCTGCAAGGAAACTTTTTTTTTTTTCTAACAGATTCGGACGAATCATGCATCCCGACATATAGGACCTCTTCTGACGTTACATGTAAATAAAACGAAAGTTGAAGACAGACAAGATGTTGTTGAATCAGCCTAGTCTCTTTAGTCCGATTCTTTCCGGTTAAAATCATGTTCATCTTCGCAACAAAATTAATGCCCCCCCTCCCCCCCCCCCTCCCCCCCTCTCCCCATTGTTTGTTTGTTTTGATCGTTTCGTTTTGATTGTCTTGGGGTTTTTCTTTTCGCACGTACCACGAATAGTATTATGCTCTGATTGGAGCATCATGTATGAAATATTTGGCATGATTTTTTTCATTCTCATGCTGCTCAAATTCCACAGAGAACTTTACCGCTCGGCGGATGTTACTACTGATGGATTACGGAGAACCAGTATGATGTATCTGGAAAAGATTTCCTTACGTTACCTCTAGAGCTTAAAGACAACGTTCACGAAGCGTATTATAAACTGGAAAGAAGCTGAATCAAGAGACAGGACTCTCTGTCTGTCTCTGTCTCTGTCTCTGTCTCTCTCTCTCTCTCTCTCTCTCTCTCTCTCTCTCTCTCTCTCTCTTCTAGGCTGTGTTCAGTGATGCATATGTCACGTCCACAAGACAAACAGTCTCAACTTTTTCGCGAGTGGTATAATGTTAATTGGCGCTGTGTTTCCCTGGCGACAACCCCCTGATAGAAGAGAGAGATTAAACAGTATAACTCCTACCAGTCGGGGGGTGGGGGGGGGGATGTGATTATTTATAATGCGAGGGGAGGAGTAATGGTGGTGTGTAATCGGAGCATTTCCTTT
>CM065719.1:59210231-59237731 GCA_033310375.1 Conus canariensis | reverse complement strand
CTTCTTTCTGAGCACAGTTTATGTATGAATGGAGGATCGTGCGTCCAGCCTTGGCGTTGTCGTAAACTTGTCTGGCCGTCTCGTCCATTCAGTGAACGCGTCTCGTTGTCTCAGGGCATGGCAAAGTACCTGGTGTGAAAAAAATGATGCTGTTTGTTTATCGCTGTTTATTATTGTTGTTGTTGTTATTATTATTTTCATTATTGTTTTTATCATTGTTGTTGTTGTTGTTTTGTTATTATTATTATTATTGTTATTATTATTATTGATGTTGTTGTTGCTGCTGTGTTGTGGTTGTTTTTATTATTATTAGTGCTGTTGTTATTGTTGTAGTTGTTGTCGCTGCTGCTGCTGTTGTTGTCGTCGTGATTAGTGTTGTTGTTTTTATTGGTTGTGTTTTCTTATTCCTTTTCTCCTTCCTGTCATTATTGGTCCTAAAGTTCATATCGTAGGGAGGGGGGGGGGGCGGTTGTGTGCATACGTGCGTGCATGCGTGCGTGCGCGCGCGTGAGAGAGTGAGTGAGTGAGTGTGTGTGTGTGAGGCAGACAGGCAGACATAGAGACAGACAAAAACAGAGGCAAGCAGGCATGCAGACGGAGTGGTGTGTGTGTGTGTGTGTGTGTGTGTGTGCGTGTGCGTGTGCGTGTGCGTGTGCGCATCTGTGTATATATGTGTATGCGCGCGAGTATGTTTGTATGTGTGTGTGGTCATGCACGTGCGTGCGTGCGTGTGTGTGTGTGTGTGTGTGTGCGCGCGCATGCGCGCGCGTGTGTGTGCGTGCGTGCTTTCACGGCGCCCATTTCCGAACCTGTGAGTGTACGTGTATGAGGGCGAGTGCGCGTCTGTGTGTCTGTGCTCGGTGCGCACGTGTGCGATCATTACTATGCTAACTTCAAGCTTAGGTCCAGACAGCCGTCAGTTCATAAATATTCTTAGCGGAGTTCGCCCAGGGTTCTCTTCTCTTCTCTCGGGTCGGCGTCGTTACGTGTCGCTTCGTTACCTCGTCTCCCCGCTGTAGTAGACACCGTTGGTGCTTATTAATCATATGCACACACACACACACACACACACACACACACACACACACACACACACACACACACACACACACGCACGCACGCACGCACGCACTCACGCGCACGCACACGCACACAAACATAAACGACACACACACACACACACACACACACACACACACACACACACACACGTCAGATACTCACACACAACACACACACACACACACACACACACACACACACACACACACACACACGTCACATACACACACGTCACATACACACACGCACACACACACACACGGTCACATATACATGGATACATACATGCATACATACATACATGCACACATGCATACAGAGAGAGAGAGAGAGAGTCCTAACCTTGCTTACCATTAAATCAGTACGGAAATGTGTAGGTGTATTTGAGCGATCAACAGAAGAGAAGTTGTGGGGGGAAAGATCCTCTGCACCAATGAAGTAGCTGCTGCGCTACCGTTTTAATCAAACTGACAGAAAAACGCGACAAAATTGATGATATTGACCTTAGGGGAATAAATCAGGTATTTCTGGTTTGTAAACGGCCTACAGCAGTCCCATGCGGATGGTTGATATTGGCAGGCATACACAACAGTCAGCATCAGCTTTATTTTTTTCCCCCTTTTTTTAATGCGTTAAGGGGGCTGATTTAGAAGCTGGCGGTGTATTCGTTTCTCATCAGAGTATAAACTATTTCACAAATACGGTGATGAAATCCAAAGAGTTTTGGAGCACAAAAAAAAGAAAACGGGTTGATTGTATAGGGTAGATTCCAATCAGTTAGTTTACACGCATCAGAATATAAACCATTTCACAAAATGCGGTGAGATTGTATAGGGTAGATTCCAATCAGTTAGTTTACACGCATCAGAATATAAACCATTTCACAAAATGCGGTGATGAAATCAAAGATAGAGCTATGGTACATACAAAAAAGGGGGAGGAAGCGGGTTGATTTTGTAGGGTAGGTTCCAGCTGATCGTTCATTCCATTCAGGTTTCACGTGCACAGCAGCTTGAGGTGGTGTGACAGACGGTGATCATGTTCCCAGGAGAGTGGGAGAAACTGGACGTAAATGACACGACACAACATCACCAGCACGACAACAACATTCAGGCGGGCAGCTAGAATGATCTTTTTTTTTTTTTTTTCCGGCGCCCTCGTGATACGAACTCGCATCATGTGAGTACGAACTCGGTAGTCTACCTGAGCCAATTCCATATCATGGTTGGCGCCTTCGTGATTCGAACTCGCAACATGTGACTACGAACTCGGTAGTTATACCTGAGCCAATTCCATATCATGGTTGGCGCCTTTGTGATTCGAACTCGCAACATGTGACTGCGAACTCGGTAGTCTAACTACCTGAGCCAATTCCATATCATGGTTGGCGCCCTCGTGATTCGAACTCGCAACATGTGACTGCGAACTCGGTAGTCTAACCAGTTAAGCCAGTTCCAGATCGTGTTGTGTATATAGTCCAGGGGTGGCGGGGGGGGGGGGGGGGGGGTAGGGGCGGGCATACCACGGCTATCCTGAAACCCAAAACGTTTGAGTGTGGTTGTAGGCCTCGCACAGTCGACCACACTAGGCCTTTTCAGAAACGTCACTCACCGCCGCACAGAAAACAAGGTCCCATCGCGAAAGAAAACCGAACAAACGAACAAGCACGACATATATACATACTGATCTAAAACTAAAACATACTGATCTAAAACACGTCGTGATATGATGCTGATATCCTTAAAAATATCCCTAACGTTAGATGAAACTAGAATTTTTTTTCTCCCGAGAGCACAAGCCATTTCTCTTTGAGATGTTCTTTCGTACTCGGATTTCTTTTCTATGTCAGTCCAAAATGGAATGAAAACAGTGCTAACAAACAAGACAGAAAAAGATTATATACGCGAGTAGATAGAGAAGAACATACAGGTATTGTTCACGCTGAACATGTTCAAGTCTTACGACCAAGTAGCATTTCTGAAAAAAAGAAAAAAAAAAGAAAAAAAGCTGACGTGTTATAAATTGGAACAGAAGATAAAGGTGCAAAGACTTCAGGGAGCCAACACAAAGAACACGTGCCACAAGGACAGAAAAAATGCAATACAGAGAACGAGAAAGCTGGAAGAGTTTTTTAAAGGGTGGGCGCAGTCAGATATAGGCCTACAGGCTTCATACAAGTCCTTGGATGTCTTCAAACCTCAAAAGTCATCTGAATTTCGAGGACCCCTTTTCATCGACTGAAAAAGGCCTTGAAATTTGGACTTTAGTACATGTACCTTAGATTGCTTGAAAGTACTTAAAGATGTGGATTTGATGGAGCAGTTTATAGTCTGCTGAGAAATTCACAAAACTACAAACGAAATTAGTAATTATTTATATATATCATTACTAATTTCATATATATATATATATATATATATATATATATAACGCAGAACTTGAATAAAGATTATTATACATGTCGAAAATACCCTCTGTCTCTCGTCTGTTCCGAACAGGATTCTGCTGTTGAAGTCGCTATATGAAACAAGGGAAGTACGTAGAAAGGCTTATAACTTCATTTCATTTCTACAGTCTTTGAATTTTAGATTAAAAGTCCTTGAAAAGTCATGAAAACGTCCTTTTCGTTCCTGTTCTCCATGAACCCTGCACAGCGATGAACAGGGAGGTAAGGGACATTAGTGGGCACCACTTTCCCCACAATGGGATAGCAGTTACACTACAAGAGCGTGTAGCATCGCTGCAAGGAGACACGAAGACTTGAGGATCGTTAGAGATGTAGCATCGCTGCAAGGAGACACGAAGACTTGAGGATCGTTAGAGATGTAGCATCGCTGCAAGGAGACACGAAGACTTGAGGATCGTTAGAGATGTAGCATCGCTGCAAGGAGACACGAAGACTTGAGGATCGTTAGAGATGTAGCATCGCTGCAAGGAGACACGAAGACTTGAGGATCGTTAGAGATGTAGCATCGCTGCAAGGAGACACGAAGACTTGAGGATCGTTAGAGATGTAGCATCGCTGCAAGGAGACACGAAGACTTGAGGATCGTTAGAGATAAGATGATTTAAATGAATGTTGACAAATTTAAAAAAAGAAAAACAATCACAAAAATTTTTGATAATTAGAAGTAGCTGATGGCAACAACTTTCACCTCAATAGCCTTAAAAACGTTTTGTGGGATGAATTATCGCTGATGATAGTCTTCTTCAAAGCGATGTTACAGTTTCACTTTTTGATCGTTCTGTTGTGCTACATTTGTTGGACATGTGTAGGCTAAGGCACACAAGGATTTTTGTGTTGGAACGACATTGCAGTGATGTCTTAATCTTCCCTGATTTTCATGCCATTGTCTGTCTGCCTTTGGCGTTGTTTCAGACACTGAAAGAGGCCTTTGCCAAGACGGAGGAACCCGTTGTGGGTAAGGCTTTGCTGGCGTGTGTGTGTGTGTGTGTGTGTGTGTGTGTGTGTGTGTGTGTGTGTGTGTGTGTGTGTGTGTGTGTTGTGGGGTGCACGCGCGCGCGTGCGTACGGGTACGTGTGTGTATTTTTTTTTTTTTTGGGGGGGGGGTTAAAAATGTCCTTTTCATTTATGATTTAAGAATTTGAACACATTCATTGATAATGGTATTTGAATGCTCTGCTATATTGACATACTCAGAGAGACAGGAACAGAGACTGAGAGAGACAGACAGACAGAGAGCATTAAATAGAAACAAAAAGACTTCCCGAAGTGTGCAACTGAAATCCAATGAATGAAGCTGCTGATCTCAAGCTGGGAATACGATTTCAGCGAAGTGCATAACGGAACATTGTGTAGAAGTATACTACGAACCCAGGGTAGTTGCCAGTAGAATAGTCGTATCCAATAGCATCATGAATGATGTATGCAGTTCCTAGGAGAGAAAAAATGGTATGTTACAATCATCAAACAGATTACTGAATTGTGTGTACCTGACCGCAATATACTGAAAGATTGTCTTCAGATGAAAGGAGGAAACAGTTGCCACATTTTCTCTGGTCTTTAGCGGTGCCCGCTGTTCCGTACGGATGTGAGAACTGGACTGTGAGCGCGATCTCAAGCAAGGTATACAGGCGCTTAAGAAATAACTGCTTCAAACGGCTCGCCCGCATCTCACATAAGGAACGCAAGACAAACGACTGTGTCAGAGAGTAAATCAATGTATGCACTGGCTTTAGAAAGAGCTTCTCGCGGAATAACCGAAGCCGTAAGCTCAGCCGGAACGAGCACGTTATCGCCATGACTTCCCCAGTCTAGGACCGCCCCGCAAATCACAGTGGAGGATGAATGTCTCAGAGGAAGAAGTCCTTGAAGGACAACGTGAAGGGCTGGGCTGAGTGCAACGCCTCGGATGTATCGCGCCTAGGAACAGGAAGTTCCGAAGACCTCTAGTTGTCTTGGAACCTGTCACCTAAAGATCCATACAGTGGGACAGTGAGATCCCTGCAACGGTACAATGAGAAGGGGCGTGTTGCCAGTTGGGCGAAGCACATAGTATCAAACACTGTCATGTTTATCTCCAGGCGAAGTATGAAGATATGGTTTCAAACACTATCGTGTCTCTCTCAAGATGAAGTATGAAGATTTTGTTTCAAATACTGTGGTGTTTCTCTCTAGGCGAAGTATGAAGATATGGTTTCAAACACTGCCGTGTTTCTCTCTAGGCGAAGTATGAAGATATGGTTTCAAACACTGTGGTGTTTCTCTCTAGGCGAAGTATGAAGATATGGTTTCAAACACTGCCGTGTTTCTCTCTAGGCGAAGTATGAAGATATGGTTTCAAACACTGTGGTGTTTCTCTCTAGGCGAAGTATGAAGATATGGTTTCAAACACTGTGGTGTTTCTCTCTAGGCGAAGTATGAAGATATGGTTTCAAACACTGTGGTCTTTCTCTCTAGGCGAAGTATGAAGACATGGTTTAAACACTGTGGTGCTTCTCTCTGTGCCAGTGGGGGCTCTGACGGCCGACCCGCCCTCCGCCAACCACATGCCTGTCATCGTGGGCGTCCTCATCGTCTTCATCCTGCTCATCGTCACTTTCGCCATCCTGCTGCTGGTGTGGAGGTAGGGGATGTTAGTGAGGATGATGATAAGATAATGGGATGGTATACACACAGACGCGCGCACGCGCGCGCACATACACACAACACACAACACACACACACACACACACACACACACACACACACACACACACACACACGTTCGCATTACGACGCAGTATATAACTCATCGGGCAAACCGTTGAATTACAATTTGAAGACGCAGTATAGAAAAGATAATATTTTTATCTGATTTTAAAAGGAAAGTAGAAACTGTCATACACAAACCATGTAGGTATCAGTTCTGAGGCAAAGTGTGGGATTTTGTTCTTCTTATTGACGATGAGGAGGAGGAGGATGTTTTAAGGGGGGGGGGGGGAGGGGGCGGGGGAGAGTCTGTTCTTTGTGCCTTTCAGAAAGCTGCTGCATTCAATGCTCAGAACTTCGTAACCTTGTCTGGTGTGCATCACGTAATCTCTCCGTGTCCAAAACCACCACCTTCTATAGGGTACAGTGGTGCAGGGGGGGGGGTGGAGGGGGGGGGGGGTAGGGGCGTTCCAGAGAGTGACCTGGACGGCCAGCTTAAAGGACTGCTGGACTGGTGACCACACCTCTCTACCCTGTTGCACATGAATGAGGAGAAAGAGGACGGTGGAGTTTCTTTATTCTCCCAGCGGAGGCTGCGGTCTGCTGCTAGTGGACGGTAACACAAACTGATGTTAGATCATGGTTGATCGCTTGTTACAGGTGTTGACGCGGAACTTGGTCAAAGTAATCGCTTTGATGTGTGTGTGTTTGTGTGTGTGTGTGTGTGTGTGTGTGTGTGTGTGGTGCTGCGTGTGCGTGCGTGCGTGCGTGCGTGTGTGTGTGTTCGTGTGTGCGTGCGTGCGTGCGTTCGTGTTTAAAGGTAGCGAGGAGTTTCATTATTCAGGTAGACAGTGATCAGCTGGCTGCTGGATTGATCGCTCTCTGGAGAAGGTATTGAAGAGGGTGTGGGGATAACAAGAAATTTACCCTTTTTTTTTTTGTCTTCTTTCAGGCGACGTAATACATCCTCCGAGGAACACGAAAAGGCAGAGTTACCGTCCTTTGGTCCTGCCATTTTGCCGGAACCTGACACCTCCCCTCCGCCCACGCCCATCAGCGAGGGAGTGTGTGTCCTCTCTTCTCTGGGTACGTAGTCTACAGAGACCAGCTGCCGTACTTATATGTCGTCGGTAAATTCACTTCTACAACGAGATTAACTCCTGGGTACAAACCCTGTGGGTTCAGCGCATTCTACTTTCGTAGCTATATCCTCTGGGTTTTGTCTCGGTTTCTACCTACGAAGTATCTAGAAAGTAAAGGGTGAAGGTCAGATAAAAAAAAGAGGGATTCCCTCCTTCTGTGCATGTCTTGAATGACCCCCAACTTTCTTCGCATGTCCGTCGCTGTCAATGTTCTTTACAACATGGCTGCTAAACAGCGTGCCTTCTGCTTCACCGTAGCTGGCATTTTCACTTCCACAGGCAAGCGATGCAACAAGGCTGGATGTCACTCTCTAACAATTCTTGATGATGTTTGCTGATACACGCCGTATTGTTTCACCAACAACATCTTGAAATGTGCCAGTAGCAAAAAGGTGCAGTGCCAGACACACTTGTAGAGCAGGGGCAGAGTTCCGTGTCTCAGTCTGTGCAAATCAAATTCAATGTCTTCTCGGAGAGTGTCTGTCAGCTGGAAGATGTGTGACGACGAAATCTTAACTTTGCGTGAAGTTCGCCATCATTGAACGTGTCCAATGGATTCGTTCTGTCCCGTAGAATACGGTTTCTCCGCAATAGTTGCCTTCGTTCGGTGAAAAACCACACAAAGTTGGCAGCCATCTTTGTTTTGATCTAACCCAGGGCGAACTCATGCCTTATCCTCGTTGTAGGTTACCCACCCCTCACCCACTGCAAACCACGAGGTTAAAGGTTACTCTGGACATATGGATCCGCAAGCAACGGACCTTCGAGCTTACAACGAGGTAAGTAGGTCACTTCCCCGTTACCGACGACATGTAAGTACGGCCCCTGGTGGAGCAGACACAAATCCAAACGGTCGGTAATTCCCTAGGGTGACTTCCCATTTTGGCGCACTTGAAAGCTGAGGGCAGGGGGGTGGGGGTGGGGGTGGGCGGGGAGTGGAAGGGGTGAGAATTGAGATCGTAATCCCCACTGACTGGAAAACATTACTTTACATGGAATAAGGGGAACAAACGAATGGCAGTGCATCATTGTAAAAGTTTGGGTTTTTTGCTTTTGATCTGATGCCATAAAAGACAGCACTCATCATGTCAGTAGTGAATATCAAGGTGTGTTTCATACTGACAGAAGCTCGATTCCAAACCAAGTTTTTCAAACACTGTCTTTTTCATCTATATTTGATTTGTTACCTCCTTCAAAGGAGTGCTGTTTTCAACCATGGCTGTTGGTTTGTCTGTCTCTATAAGCGAAAATACTCAAAAATTGAAATTACCAAAGCAATTTTGGATAGAACACTTTCCCGAGTGGACTTTCGCCAAAATAGGGAGGGGGGATAGTTTTTAACGCAGTGGGAAGTTGAGATATCACCAAAGTTCTCTCTCTCTCTCTCTCTCTCTCTCTCTCTCTCTCTCTCTCTCTCTCTCTCTCTCTCTCTTTTCCCCCCCGCACAACAGACGCCTGCAGCACCGACGCTGACCCGCTGCTGGAAGCGAGCTCTGCGCGTCCCGTGGAATCCGAACCCGTGTACAGTAACGTGGGCGTCGGGGCCACCGTGCCCCCCATCAAGGTGGAGGACCTGTGGGACTACATCCGCAACAACAAGAGCAACGACATGGAGGGCCTCAAGAGAGAGTACAAGGTGAGCATGACGTGAGAGGTTGTGGAAGGGTGAAGACGGTGGGGCTGGTGAGGCGAGGGGAGGGAGGGGTGGTTGAGAGGGATTCATGCACAGAGCGCGAATTCCTGTGACTTTTTGCATTTTAGTGCACGTGGAATAGCGCGAGTGTTAAGTGGTCTAAAGAAATCGCTAATTTTTGTATGGAAAAGAGCGAATTTTGCAGGGGTCCCGCATTTCGTTTCTCACCAAAACCTTGCTTGTGAGTATGTATTTCAAAGTGTGATGCATGTAGGGGTCAGTGTGTTGGGTATGTTGTTGACAGCGTCCAATGACAGGTCTGTGTTTTCGGACCGGAACCACGTCCGGTACAAACACTTCTTTCCGTGAGATATCGCGGACAGTCTGGCCATGGAAAATTCTGAGAACACCTAAGGCGACGAGGGAACATACAATGCCCTTACTTAAGTTTCCTCCAGTTAGCATCACTATGGTGACGGAAAGAAGCCCTCGCATTGAAAGGGGGTTACGAAAGGAAATCCATCGGCATGGGAGTTTGTTTTTTTTTAACCAGACACACAGCAAGGTAAAACTTTACTTAAACTGAAAAACCACGCCTTTTTCTTTTTATCATCGCGCTATTCAACATTTTAACTCGTGCTGTGTGGCCTTGCGTGTTTGAGCTAATGGTGCATTTTGTGCTGTCCGCGGTCGGTGGGCCTTGCCTCACCATTACTGGGTCTGCCCCCAGAGTTTGCGCGCCTTTTGGTCATGTAAGTTCGCGCTTTTTTTTTTTGTTGTTTAATCATGTCGCTTTTCTGCATTTTAACTCAAGCTTGGGGGACTTTTACTTTTTTTTTTAGCTAATCGCGCACTTTGCCCTGTCCGCCGGAGAGGTATGGTTGGTAGCCGCCGAGGGAAGAGAGTGGTGGAGGGTGGATACAACACCAAGTTCTCAGTCCGATGTTTGGTAGTTTTGAATCCTTTCGACGCCCAGCATAAGATTTTGTTTCTTCTTACTGAAGATTTGAGCGTGTTCTCGTTCTGGTGGTGCGGTGGTCGCGTAGTGGTGTCCACATTTAAACCACGTCACAAAAGATACTTTATCGACGGAAAGAAACTGAACGGATAATCCAGAAAGCTGTTTTTTTATAAGTTTTTTTTATTTTGTTTTGTTTTTCCGTGAGTAGAGTATCTTATCTTGCAAGGGGGTGGGGTGGGAGGATGTGGATATAGCCGTGTTAGATATTCCCACCCTCCCCCTCTCCCTGTTCCCTCACTCTCCCGTCTCCCCCGACTGCCACATCGCACGTTGTGGGTGGATATGGTTGTTGACTGTCAGACTGACGAAGAATCGGTGGAGGATGGTGGAAGAAGGATTTCGGAGGAGGGGGTGGGGAGAGGGGGCTCTGTTGTCTTTCTCTCTGTCATTGTATCTCATTGGTAACAACGTGAGAAAACACATGGACGGGGGCGATGGGGGGATGGGGGGGGGGGGCGGCTGAAGAGACAGTACGAGGTGTTTGTGGAGGTCTAGGGAGATTGGGAGGGTTCAGGTTGGGTTGGGTCGAAGGGGGAGGGAAACTGAGGAAGGGGGTAAGAGGGTGTCTTCTTGTTCTTCTTCTTCTTCTGTTTGCGTGTGTGTGTGTGTGTGTGTGTGTGTGTGTGTGTGTGTGTGTGTTTGTTTGTGTGTGTGTGTGTGTTTGATTGGTTGTGTTTTGTGTGTGTTGTGTGTGTGTGTTGTGTGTGCGTGTGCGTGTGCGTGTGCGTGTGTGTGTGTGTGTGTGTCTTTTTCGGTCTGCCTGTGGCACTACATCTGTATCAGCAATGGGAACAACACAGTGAGCTCTATTTGTAACATAATGTAGGTCAGCGGAACAGCATGGTGGGGATGAAGAGAGAGTAGAAGGTCACGGGAAGGAAGTGTTGGGGAGGGGGGGGGGGGAGGAGAGTTAGTGGCTGTAGGATGTGTAGTTAGTAGTGAATGTTGTGGAGAGGCGTGGGGAGGGCATCTCTGTGTATCTATTTCCGTCTTTTGGACTGCACCCGTAACAAAAAGAGCAACAAAAATGCCATTATTCCCAACTGCCCCCACCCTCCCTTAACCACATCTCCTCTCTCTCTCTCTCTCTCTCTCTCTCTCTCTCTCTCTCTCTCTCTCTCTTTTCACAAATTGCTTGGCATTCCTGTCAAAATTGATCGCCATTGCAAGGTAGGAACCCACATACACACACAGCGAGAGAGAGAGAGAGAGAGACAGACAGACAGACAGACAGAGAGAGAGAGAGAGAGAGAGAGAGAGAGAGAGATTTCGTTCAAGTTCATTGGGTTGCCACTAAGGGAAGAAGGAAGACCTGTTTCCATTCCTCTTGCAATGGATTTATCAATACAAAGCTAGCTGAACAGGACAAGAGTGAGAGCGGAGGAGGTGGTCGGTGGGCGGGCGGGCGGGCGGGTGGGCGGGGCGGGGGGGGGTGGGCGGGCGGGCGGGCGGGGTGGGGGAACGAACGAGAGAGGTGGGCGGGCGGGCGGGCGGGCGGGGGAACGAACGAGAGAGGTTGGCGGGGTGGGGCGGGGGGCGGGGGGCGGGCGGGGTGGGGGAACGAACGAGAGAGGTCGGGCGGGGGGGCGGGCGGGGTGGGGGAACGAACGAGAGAGGTTGGCGGGGTGGGCGGGCGGGCGGGGCGGGCGGGGTGGGGGAACGAACGAGAGAGGTTGGCGGGTGGGCGGGCGGGCGGGGTGGGCGGGGTGGGGAACGAACGAGAGAGGTTGGCGGGGTGGGCGGGCGGGCGGGGGCGGGCGGGGTGGGGGAACGAACGAGAGAGGTTGGCGGGGGGGCGGGCGGGCGGGGTGGGGGAACGAACGAGAGAGGTGGGCGGGGGTGGCGGGCGGGCGGGGTGGGGGAACGAACGAGAGAGGTGGGCGGGGTGGGCGGGCGGGGGGGGGAACAAAAATGGCGGGGGTGGGGGAAACGAACGAGAGAGGTGGGTGGGGTGGGCGGGGTGGTGATAACTGGGGAGAAAAAAAATTCCAGAGGCACGGATAAAAAAAATAAAAAAAACAGACACTGGAAATTCAACGACTTTCCAGGACACGGGCATAATTGTGACCTGGGGGGGGGGGGGGGGGGCAGAACTGGGATGGGGAGGCATGGCTGGCAATACAGCCCCGATTGTGGAGTGGAGGAGTATTAAGGTGGATAAGTTTGGGCTTGGAACTTTGTTTCAGGGTGGATGGATGGTGGTGATTGGGGGGGGATGGAGGGCGGGGGGTGGGGGGGGTAGGTTCCTGACTTTCCCCGCTCTCTCTTCTCTGCCGTCCCTTTTGGGTCCCCTTGTCCCTGTCACCTTTCCCTCCCCCCCCCCCTCCCCCTCCACTTCCGCCCTCCTCCCTTTCTCACGATAGCAAACTGTGGCGTTCGATGCATCTGAAATGATGAAATCATCGCGTGACTGGTTCAGTTGTACAGATCTCTTCAACCCCCTTCTTTTCTCTCTCTCTCCCCCCCCCCCCCTCCTCCTCTCTCCTCCGCAATGTCCCATCTTTCCTAGCATTTTTTTCTCTCTTGTATGTGTGCTTGTGTGTCTGTCTGTCTGTCTGTGTGTATGTGTGTGGGTGTGGGTGTGGTGTGGTGTGGTGAGTTGTGTAGTGTTGCGTTGTGTGGTGTGGTGTGGTGTGTAGTGCAGTGGGTGTTTCTGTGTTTTGTGTTTTGTTGGGTAGTGGTGTGGTGTGGTGCGATAGACCAACAGACAGTGACGCCGTTGGAGATGCCGGTTTTTCGTGTTGTTTCAGATGCTCCCCGCCGGGCTGACGGCGACCTGCGAGGTGGCCCGGAGAGAGGAGAACAAGACCAAGAACCGATACGGCAACATCATAGCATGTACGTGTGTGTGTCCCTCGCCCCTGCCTCGCCGCACCTCCACTTCAAATCTCCTTTTCTTTTTCTTTTTTTTATTTTTTCTTTTTCTTTTTTTCCGCCATTTCGTCTTCCTTGGCCCCCTTCCTGTCCTCCCTCTCTCCCCTTTCCCCACACGCACACCCAACTTCCCCCCCCCCCCCACCCCCACCCACCCTCCTTCCACTCCCGCATTCTTTACCTTCTTGTTCTCTTTTGTGTGGCATTATTCCCACACCACTAACTCTGCCCCTCCCCTCTCCTCCCCTCCCCTCCCCCGGACACAGCCACACTAAGTAAGGTTCTGTCGCGGCCCTAGAACCGGCAGCCCGCAGGGAGCCGTCCGATTGTGATTGGGTGGATGACAGAAGGATGGATTTACTAACTGATGAGCTGGTCGACTGATTCGTGGATCGATTGATTTTTTTGTTAGTCCAAGGATCGGCCTAGTGAGTGAGCGAGTGAACGAGTAAGTGAGCGAGTCTTCTTAACGTAGCGTGTACATGATCGCGTGCTCTGTCAACAGTTGGAAGCCATTTGTAGCCCTGGGCGATGGGTTTCATTTCCACACAGAACAGATGATAGATAACAAAGGAGCAAACTTACCAGAGAAGACCCAGCACTGCTGCCGAGTCTCATCGCTGATGTGTCGGTCCATGATTCGACGTCACCGGACACCACCCACCAAGCCCCCCCAACTGACGACAACAGTGGCTTAGTCACGGAGCCGTATGCGTGTGAGCGTCCACATCCTGAGGGCGGCGTCACGGCGTCCATCCAGCGGCAGTCGCCATGAACTTGCCGACTCCATGGACTTCGACACGAACTCCACCAAAGTCACTGACGTGCAGGGAAAACTGAATAGATCACCAGGAGAGCAGGGCGTGAAGGCCAAAAGGGATACGGTTTTTTTTTTGTTGTTGTTTTTTTTTGTTGCACGCTGATTCGTGAGAACGATGGAGATGATCAATTAGAATGAAGAAGAAGGTCAACGAGGATAATGAAGATGAGGAATGAGAATGATGGAGATGGTCTATGAGGATGATGATCACAATGAGAATGATGAAGATGATGAATAAGAATGAGGAAGGTGAGGAATGAGAGTGAGGAAGATGATGAATGAGGGTGAATGAGAATGAGGAAGATCAATGAGGATGACGAAGATGATCAGTGAGAATGAGGAAGATGATCAATGAGAATGAGAAAGATGATCAATGAGAATGAGGAAGATGATCAATGAGAATGAGGAAGATGATCAATGAGAATGACGAAGATGATCAATGAGAATGAGAAAGATGATCAGTGAGGGTGATGGAAGATGATCATTGAGGATGAGGAAGATGATCAATGAGAATGAGGAAGATGATCAGTGAGGGTGATGGAAGATGATCAATGAGGATGAGGAAGATGGTGGATGAGAATGAGAAAGATGATCAGTGAGAATAAGGAAGATGATCAGTGAGGGTGATGGAAGATGATCAATGAGGATGAGGAAGATGATCAATGAGAATGACGAAGATGATCAGTGAGAATGAGGAAGATGATCAATGAGGATGAGGAAGATGGTGGATGAGAATGAGAAAGATTATCAGTGAGAATGAGGAAGATGATCAATGAGAATGAGGAAGATGATCAATGAGGATGAGGAAGATGATCAATGAGAATAAGGAAGATGATCAATGAGAATGAGGAAGATGATCAATGAGAAAGATGGTCAATTACGATGATGGAAGATGATCAATGAGAATAAGGAAGATGATCAATGAGAATAAGGAAGATGATCAATGAGAATGAGGAAGATGATCAATGAGAATAAGGAAGATGATCAATGATAATAAGGAAGATGATCAATGAGAATAAGGAAGATGAGAATGAGGAAGATGATCAATGAGAAAGATGGTCAATTACGATGATGGAAGATGATCAATGAGAATAAGGAAGATGATCAATGAGAAAGATGGTCAATTACGATGATGGAAGATGATCAATGAGAATAAGGAAGATGATCAATGAGAATGAGGAAGATGATCAATGAGAAAGATGGTCAATTACGATGATGGAAGATGATCAATGAGAATAAGGAAGATGATGAATGAGAAAGATGATCAATGAAAATGAGGAAGATGATCAATGAGGATTTGGAAGGTGATGAATGAGAATGAGGAAGAAGATGGATAAGAATCAGGAAGATTATGAGGAAGAATCGGGAAGATGACGAATGAGAATGAGGAAGATGGTCACTCCTCCAATCTCCGACATAGGTGCCTATCACAGCCTGTCTCACCACTGCTTTTCAGACGACAATCAAATTGACACATCCAGCGACATCTCTCAGCTGCCTTCTGCAATCCAACGCGCACAGTCGTGTATCATGGACATATAATCTTGGATGACAGTTAACAAACTTCAGGTCAACAATGAAAAAAACTGAAATGATCTTCTTTGCATCCAAAAGACCTTTCACCTGACCGTATCCCAAACTCTGTCAAACTGGAAAATTGCCTTTTTCAGACATCTTCATCTGCACGGAATTTAGGTGTTACCCTTGACTCGGCACTTTCCTTCCAGCAACATGTTTCCACAGTCTGCCTTGTCTGTTACTTTGAGCTTCGCCGCATTGGTTCTGTGCGACGTCTTCTCTCTGGTGATGCCACAAAACCCCTTGTTTCTGCCTTCATTCTATCAAGACTTGATTACTGTAATTCTCTTCTAGCTGGCTGCCCTCAGAATCTTCTCAGTCGTTTTCAGAAAGTACAAAACAATGCGGCTCGTATGATTCTAGACAACGCAGATCTTCTCATGTCACTCCCTTACTTCTTTCTCTTCACTGGCTGCCGGTCGAAAAAGGAATAGACTACAAACTGTCCTTACTCTGCTTTAAATCTTTGAATGGCTTAGCTCCTTCCTACCTTTCTGATCTCCTTCATCTCTGTGTTCCTTCTAGGCAATTGCGTTCTTTTACGGACAACACTCTGTTCAGAATCCCTCCATTTCGAACTAAAACCTATGGCGATCGTTCGTTTTCTTTTCAGGGTCCGGTTTCTTTGGAACAAACTCCCAATATCTCTGCGTAGGTCAAACTCTCTGTCTTCCTTCAAGGCATCTCTTAAAACACCCCTCTTCACCTGTCAATAGCAGTTCTTTCTTCCCCTTCCCTTGCTCATCAAATTGATTCTGCGACTATGTGTGTGTGTGTGTGTGTGTGGTTTTGGTGTGGTCTGTGTGTGTGTGCGCGCGCGTGCGTGTGCACGCGTGCTGTTGTGTCCGTTGTTGTGAGACAGTGTGTGTGGGATCGCGTGTTGAGTGTTTGTGTGTGTGTGTGTGTGCGTGGGTGGATGTCAGTATATATGCACCCTTGTTTGTAGGTGTATGGTACTTATTGCAATTTCATCTTATTGGTTTCATTTATGTTTTCTTTAACTTTTTCTGTGTTTGTAAGCGCTTAGGGCTTATGGTGTGAGATTAAGCGCCATAACCAATCATTATTATTATAAATGAGAATGAGGAAAATGATCAAGAACGACGATGATGATGATCAATGATAATGATGAAGATGATTCTATGGGGTTGCATTCTGGTCCGAGACGAACATGTCGGAGCCTACACCGCACAGGGGATTAATGTCATGACCTTTCAGTGACCGGCGAAGTGGACTGCGAGGAAGAGAGAATTGGAAAAGTGTCATCCACATGTGTCGTTTGAAGTGATTCTTATTGTGTGTTGTTTGAAGTGATTCTGATTGTGTATTGTTTAAAGTGATTCTGATTGTGTGTTGTTTAAAGTGATTCTGATTGTGTGTTGTTTAAAGTGATTCTGATTGTGTGTTGTTTATAGTCATTCTGATTGTGTGTTGTTTATAGTGATTCTGATTGTGTTGTTTATAGTGATTCTGATTGTGTTGTTTATAGTGATTCTGATTGTGTTGTTTATAGTTATTCTGATTGTGTGTTGTTTATAGTGATTCTGATTGTGTGTTGTTTATAGTCATTCTGATTGTGTGTTGTTTATAGTGATTCTGATTGTGTGTTGTTTAAAGTGATTCTGATTGTGTTGTTTATAGTGATTCTGATTGTGTTGTTTATAGTTATTCTGATTGTGTGTTGTTTATAGTGATTCTGTTAGGGGTCTTTATGTTGTTGTGTGATTAAGCGCCATTCCAGATCTTTTGTTATATAGATTGATGGTGTTGTCTAAACGACGATTGATGTTGATCATAGTGATTACTGATTGTGATGATTCTATTGGGTTGTTTTGGTGATTCGATTGTGGTAGTTTATACCGGATAGAGGGTATTATAGGTCTGACTTGTAGTTTTACCGTCAGTGGACTGCGAGGAAGTAGAGAATTGGGTAAAAGTGTCATCCAATGTGTCTGTTTATAGTGATTCTGATTGTGTTTGTTTATAGTGATTCTGATTGTGTGTTGTTTATAGTTATTCTGATTGTGTGTTGTTTCATAGTGATTCTGATTGTGTGTTGTTTATAGTCATTCTGATTGTGTGTTGTTTATAGTGATTCTGATTGTGTGTTGTTTAAGTGATTCTGATTGTGTTGTTTATAGTGATTCTGATTGTGTGTTGTTTATAGTTATTCTGATTGTGTGTTGTTTAAAGTGATTCTGATTGTGTGTTGTTTATAGTGATTCTGATGTGTGTTGTTTATAGTATTCTGATTGTGTTGTTTATAGTGATTCTGATTGTGTTGTTTATAGTGATTCTGATTGTGTGTTGTTTATAGTTATTCTGATTGTGTGTTGTTTATAGTTATTCTGATTGTGTGTTGTTTATAGTGATTCTGATTGTGTGTTGTTTATAGTATTCTGATTGTGTGTTGTTTAAAGTGATTCTGATTGTGTGTTGTTTGAAAGTCATTCTGATTTTTTTCATTTCTTGCAGACGATCACACGCGGGTTGTGCTGGATCCTGTTGATGACGATCCCACGGATGACTACATCAATGCCAATTACATTGACGTGAGTAGCAGTGTCTGGTGTAATGTCTGCCCGTCTGTCGGTCTGTAAGTCTGTCTGTCTGCTGTCTGTCTGTGTGCCTGTGTCATCTCCTGCATGCCAGCCTAGCCACTTCCATCCTACGGATGATTGAACCCATGGTAATTACATTGACCTGAGTTTGTCTTGTGTCTGTCTGTCTGTCTGTCTGTCTGACAGTTCAGTGGACTCCGTCAATGCCTATCACGTTGACGTTCGTTCATTTCTTGATGTCTGTCTGTCTACCTGTCTGGCCTTCGGTCTGCCAGTTGATTTATCTGTCCTATAGGTGTGGGGGATAATTGGGTGAGGGGATGAGAAGGATAGAGATGCAAATTAGTGGATAGCTAGATAGGTAGATAGATCGATAGATACACAGACAGACAGATAGATGTGTGTATAATATGTAGGTGGGGGAGAGAGAGAGAGAGAGAGAGAGAGAGAGAGAGAATATGAAAGTTGCAGGGACTCTATCGGTTTCATAGGTCTTGTTTGTCGATCCGTCTACCCCCTCTATCTGTCGTTCTCTCTGTCTTTCTCTCTCTCTCTCTCTCTCTCTCATCTCTCTGTCTCTGTCTCTCTGTCTCTCTCTCTCTCTCTCTCTTTCTCTCTCTTCTCTCTCTCTCTCTGTCCGTATGTATGTCTGTCTGTCTGTCTCCCTCTCTCTGTCTCTATATCTCTCTCTGTCTATCTCTCTCTTTGTCTCTGTGTGTGTGTGTGTCTCTCTCTCTGTCTGTGTCTCTCTCTCTCCCCTTCCTGCCTTCCCCCCCCTCTCTCTCTCTCTCTCTCTCCCCTCTCTATCTCTCTGTCTCTCCCCCCCTCTCCTCTATCTCTCTCTCTCTGGCAGGCTGGCTGGCTCTCTCTCTCTCTCTCTCTCTCTCTCTCTCTCTCTCTCTCTCTCTCTCTCACTGTCCCTCCCTGCCTCCCTCCCTCCCTCTCGCACCAACCCGCCCTTCCGACACCTCTCTCTTACTTTATACCCCTCTCTCCCCACTCCCTTGCGTCCAAGTGTCACGGAATGTAAGAATATTATGCTCAGGGTCACCAGAGTTGCAGCCCCTGACTCTCTGACGTCTGGTCGTCCAGGTCTATAGCTGGTTTGCTGGGTCTCGTTAAACGGGTTCCCCGACGGTTCGGCTGGGTGGGTGGGTCCGTGGGTGGGTGGGTGGGCACAGGCGCGGTCTTCCCGGATGTTGAACCTCGTGACCGGCCACCGGTCTGTCTGACTGACCGATGGTGTGCAAGATCATGGTTGTCTCCCCTGTCTCTTTCTCTGTGTCTGTCTTATCTGTCTGTCGCTTGTCTCCTTTGTGTGTGTGTGTGTGTGTGTGTGTGTGTGTGTGTGTGTGTGTGTGTCCGGCGTCTCTGTCTCTGTCTTCGGCCTCTCTCTTTCTCTGTCTGTGTCTATCTGTCTCCATCTCTCTGTTGTCTGTCTGTCTGTCTGTCTGTTCTCTCTGTCTCTCTCTCTCTCCTTCTCTCTCTCTCTCTCTCTGCTAATAAACCCGTCGCCTGTGTCCCACACCCTTCCTTAAGAATAAAATAAATCATACACGCGCGCGCGCACAGAGAGGAGAGAGAGAGAGAGAGAGAGAGAGAGAGAGAGAGAGAGAGAGAAAATATAACTAATAGACCTCACTTGCTCCTCTACCCCCCCCCCCCCTTTCTTTTCTCCTTTCTACCCTCTTCCCCTCACCCCCCCCTCCCGCTCACCCCCTCCCTCCCCCCCCCCCCCCCCCCCCCCCCCCCCCCCCCCCCCCCCCCCCCCCCCCCCCCCCCCGCTGACCTCACTGACATCGGTGTGCATCCCACGTCTGATCCGCTGTCATCCCCGTCATTTCACCCCATATATCAACGGCTCCCGTTATATCTCGCGGTCCTGCCTGCCTGCTGTCTGTCTGTCTGTCTGTCTGTCTGTCCCTGTCTGGTCCTAAGATGGTTCGGATGGAAGGGAGAAGCAGAGACGAGAGGGGGATCTGGCGGGGGAAGGGGGAGGGGGGGAGCGAGTTTAACAGGGAGAGAGTTTTTCTTTCTCTCTCTCAGTATCAAGGCATGATTCCATTACGAGGTCTCCAGAGGTTACTAAGCTGACCACAGGCTCAGGGGAAACCCACTGATGGTCTGACATGAAACACACACACCAGCACGCACGCACGCACGCACGCACGCACATACACACGCTCGCACACACGTACGCACACATGCACCACACACACACATACACACGTACTCACGCACGCACGCACGGCGCGCGCACACATGCATATACACACGCGCGCACACACACACACATACACACATGCGCATGCACACATGCGCACGCACGCACGCGCGCGCACACACAGGCACGCGCACGCGCCCGCACACACGCACACATGCACGCACGCCCGTGCGCACGCACGCACCACGCGCTCACCCTCACACACACACACACACACACACACACACAACACACACACACACACACGCACGCACGCGACGCGCACGCGCGCGCGCGCGCACTGTTCAAACTGACCAGCGTTGAATAAACTTTTAATTTAAAGCATGGATTATGTAAGTTAATTATGGATTATTTATATTTCCTTTAATTACGTTTGCATGTGTAAGTCGTACTCTTTATAGATGATAACACCGGATGTGTGTGAATAATAAAGAGACGTTGCGCATTGTTTTGTTTTGTTTTTTAAGTGACCTGTCTTTAATTCTGAATCATCATGAGATGAAATAAATAATGAGGTTGCAATGAATCTGGAAGAACCGACACTCCATTACTCTCTACACCTACACCCATCCTTATACCCCGACCCCCACCCCCCTCTCCAATCTCCTACCACCCGCCGCACCCCTCTTTACAGGTTTTGCTAGGTTATGGAGCGATTTACTTGATGTCAAATGGGGATTTTTTTTTTTTTTTTTTGCTTGCTTTTATTAGAGGGGTGGGGGGGGGGCTGGAGGAAGGGGTGGGGGGGAGATGGGGGCGGAAGAAAGGAGGGGGGGGGGGGGGACTAAGAAAAGGTCAGATCGGCTAGCTGACAGAAAATAAGTTCGTTTCAACAACAAAAAAAAATTGAAACCTCTTCGGGAGATGTCGCCTTAACAGGTTGCTTAGGCCCAGTACCTTTCTTAGCCAGGTGGTGTGTGTTAGTGGTGGTGTGTGTGTGCGTGTGCGTGTTGTGTGTGTGTGTGTGTGTGTGTGTGTGTGTGTGTGCGTGTGTGTGTGTGCGTGTGTGTGTGTGTGTGTGTGTGTGTGTGTGTGTGTGTGTTATGGCCTGTGTTGTCTTGGCTTGTAAGATAAATAATGTTTGTTCAGAGGATTTTTTTTTTAATGTCGTTGTTGTTGTTTGCATTCATAATGTTGTTGTTGTTGTTGTGCATGTTTGTGGTGTGGTAGTGACGGCGTTGTTGTTGTTGTTGTCGGGGGAGTGTTGTCTGATACAGTGTCTATTCTCCATGGTTGGTGCCCACGCTGACGCTTGTGTCTCTTTCTTTGTCTCTGCTTTTGGTCAGTTATAACAGTGATTTTGTTTTTCTTCAATTTTTGCCTTTGTTTGTTTCTTTGTATACTTTTCAGCGATAGAGAGAATGTCTGTCTGTGTGCGTACGAAAGAGAGAGAGAGAGAGAGAGAGGGGGGGGGGGTAAAACTGCTAATAGAAACGACTCCACGAGCGCCGGAATATGTCAGACAATCACAAGTTATATCCAAGCTTATGAGATACTGATTTTTTTTTAAATTCCATTTCACTTACAACTTCATGACGCTCGGGTTTCAGTCAAGACATGAACTTCAGTTCCCCAGGTACTAAAGAGCGCAGAGAAATGGTATCTCTTGGTATACACTGTCTGTAAAAGTGCAGGACCAACACACTTTTTTTTATAAAAGGGGGAAAGAAGAGAAGAGGAAAGGAACGAAGAAAGAAAAGGAAGTGAAGAAAAGGAGAAAAGAAGGTAAACAACAAATGAAATGAAGGAAGGAAGAATCAGAGAAAGAAAGGAAGGAAGAGAAGAAAGAAAAAGAGAAGAAAGGAAGGGAAAAAAGAGAAGGAAGGAAAGAAAGAAAGGCAAAGGAAGGAAGGAAAGAAAGAAGGAAGGAAGGAAAGAAAGAAAGAGCAAAGGAAGGAAGGAAAGAAAGAAGGAAGGAAGGAAAAAGAGATGGAAAGAAGGAAATGGACGGAGGGGGAAAAAGAAAGAAAGGGAAGGAAGGAAAGAAAGGAAGAAAGAAGGAATAAGAGAAAGAAAGAATGGAAGGAAGAACGAGCGAATGAAAGAAGGAAAAAGGAGGAATGAAAGAAAGAAAAGAACACGAGATTTTGAGGGGACAGCACAAGATACCAACATCGTCCTTAACAGCGGATTTTTGTTTTCAGTCAGTGCCACTGGTAGGGGTGGGGGCGGTAGGGAAGGCAGCTGGTATGAAGGGTAGTGGGGGGGGGGGAACTGGGACCGGAAGGGGCGGGTGAAGTTGGAACGGAGGGATGGGGGGGGTGGGGGTTGGGGGGGGGTGGCAATTATATAGCAATTTATCAGTATCCAATGAACACTCGTAAGGGGAAAGGGAGAAAGAAAAAAGAAAAAAACGCACTATGTGTTTTTGAGCTTCTTGTTCCAGTCTCAGCCCCTTCTTCCCTGAGGTCTGATTTCTGATGAGAAGAAGCGAGGAGAAGGTGGTGAGGAGGGGCCATGATGGGGGACAGGGACAGAGGTTGTCTTCCCGGCCTACGGGCCAGTCTGTGGATTTTCCTTTTCTATCGGAGAGACGGACGCCTTTCAATGATCAGCTCGTCTGGAAAACCTTGGGGGTGCTGGGTTCAAAAGGAATGAAGGGAACGGCTGTGTTTGGGGGGGGGGGGGGGGAGATGGCTGCTGAGTGGCCAGACTGAAACGGACACCACCACCACCAAGCCTGTCTTTGGTTTATCTGGTCAAGTCGTGTACTTTTATCAGGCGAAGCCCAGTCACCACTGGCAACGGCATATTAAAAGGAACTGACGGTCACAGTGTTGACATGTTGGGCTCTTTTTTTCTCATACACTCCTTTATGAAATATTTGTATGCACTCTTTTCAACGCTGCAGATTCCTCAGAGATCAGACAGACGGTGCCAGAGCTTGCAGTTGTAGTTCCAATATCATCAAAGAGGCATCATTGTAACACAGAGTACAGGAGTCACTGATAAACGAATACATAAGTGCGTAAATAGGTAGGGAAAGAGACTAATTGCTAAATAAATACTGTGGTGAATATAGAGGGAAAGAGTTTGCAAAGGGGCTTATTGACAGGTTAACTTATGAATAAATACCCAAGTGAATGTATAGGGAAAGTGTTGGAAAAGGGGTCTCATTGGTGAGTTAATTTTTGCTAAGTAAATAGCTTAATGAGTAAATAGGAAAAGAGCTCCAAAAAGGGGCTCATGAAGTAGACGTATTGTTAAAAAAAGATATTTAAATGAGTAAACAGGGGAAAAGCTGGAAAAAGGGGGTCACAGACAGAAGCAAGCAGATGCTTGATCTGTACCTTTCAGCCCCCAAATATCTTGGTAACATAGTGTGCGACATGCAGGGGGAGGGAGGGGGAATGTAAACGAGGGAGTTGTGCGGAGGGGAGGACAATGGGAAGGGTGGACGGGGACATACGTGCGCGCGTGTGTGTGTGTGTGTGCGTGTGTGTGCGCGCGCGCGCGCGCGCGCGCGCGCGTGTGCATGTGCTCTTTAAGTTTTATAGAATTCCATTTCACTTGCAAATACATAACACTCAGGGTTCTGTCAAGACATGAATTTCAGTTCCCCGGGTACTAAAGTGCGCAGACGAAATGAGATCTCTTTGTACACACTGTCTGTAAAAGTGCAGGACCAACACTCTTTTTTTAAATTGGGAAAGAAGAGAAGAGTGAAGGAACGAAGAAAGAAAAAGAGAGAAAGAAAGAAAGGGAAGGAAAGAAAGAAAGACAGAGAGAATGAAGAAAAAAAAGAAATAAGGAAGGAAGACAGAAAGAGGGAAAGAAGCAAAGAAAAGAAGGGAAGACAGAGGGAAGAAAGGACGGAAAGAAAGAGAGAAGAAAGGAAGGAAAGAAAGAAAGAAAGAGAGAGAGAAAGAAAGAAAAAGGAGGGAAGAAAGAGGGAAGAAAGGAAAGAAATGACGGAAGGCAGGAAGAACGAACGAATGAAAGAAAGAAAGAACGAAAGAAAGGATGGAAGAAGTAAATAAAAGAACAGCAGATTTTGAGGCGACAGGACAAGATATCAACATCGTCCTTTACATTGGATTTTGATTTTCAGTCAGTGCTGCTGGTATGGTGAGAGGGGGTGGGCAGAGGATGGGGAATAGAACGGGTATGAAGGAGGGGAGGAGGGTGGGAGACTGGGACCGGAAGAAGGATGAACTTGGAAGGGACCAGTTGGGGAGGGGGGGGGGGGCAATCAGATAGCTATTTATCTGTATCCAGTGAAATCTCGGAGAGGAAAGGGGGATTAAAAAAAAATTAAAAAAAAAAAAAAGAACCGCACGATGATGTGTTTTTGAGCTTCTTGTTCCAGTCTCGGCCCCTTCTTCCCTGAGGTCTGATTTCCGTGGAGAAGAAGCGAAGAGAAGGTGGTGAGGAGGGGGCCATGATGGGGGACAGGGACAGAGCTGGTCTTCCCGGCCTACGGGCCAGTCTGTGGGTTTTTCTTTTCTGTCGAAAGACGGACGCCTTTCGATGATCAAGCTTGTCTGGAAAACCTTGGGGGTGCTGGGTTCAAAAGGAATGAAGTGAACGGCTGTGTCGGAGGGGGTGGGGGGTGAGGGGAGATGGCTGCTGAGTGGCCAGACTGAAACGGAGACCACCACCACCCAGCCTGTCTTTGGTTTGCCTGGTCAAGGTCGTGTACTTTTATCGGGCGAAGCCCAGTTGGCACTTGCAACGCTACTGGTCTGCAACAGAAATGAGTTGACGGTCACAGTGTTGACATTTTTGGCTCTTTTTTGTTGTTACGCTTCTTTAAGGTATATTCTTCTTCAACAATGCACATCTCTTCCAGAGCAGACAAACGGTGCCAGAGCTTACAGGTTTGTTTTTTATTTAGTTTCAAAGTGAGTTAAGTGCTGGCAGAAATGGAAACAAACTTAAAAGAAATGTTACTATGCCGCCAAAACGAAACAAACGACCAAAGTTGCAAGACACTCGCGACTCGTTTCGACAACGACCCTGAAGAAGACCAAAGAGGTCGAGCCGTGTCATGTGTGTGTGTCTTGCAGTTTGTTTTGTTTTCATTCGTTTGGCGGCATAGTCATTTTTCTTTTTAAGTTTCTTTACAGTTTTAGTTCCAATGTCATCAAGGAGGCGTCACTGCGTCAGGGCTAATCCATACGCGCTCCACCACCTCTGCCCACGCTAAGAGGACACAGTACATAGGAGTCACTGCTAAGTGATTACGTAAGTAAGTGAATGGACAGGGACAGAGTTAGTGAACTAGACTAATTGCTAGATATCCAGTTAGTGAACTAGACTAACTGCTAGATATCCAGTTAGTGAACTAGACTAATTGCTAGATATCCAGTTAGTGAACTAGACTAATTGCTAGATATCAAGTTAGTGAACTAGACTAACTGCTAGATATCAAGTTAGTGAACTAGACTAACTGCTAGATATCCAGTTAGTGAACTAGACTAACTGCTAGATATCCAGTTAGTGAACTAGACTAATTGCTAGATATCCAGTTAGTGAACTAGACTAATTGCTAGATATCCAGTTAGTGAACTAGACTAACTGCTAGATATCCAGTTAGTGAACTAGACTAATTGCTAGATATCCAGTTAGTGAACTAGACTAACTGCTAGATATCCAGTTAGTGAACTAGACTAACTGCTAGATATCCAGGTGAATATATAGGGAAAGTGCTTGAAAAGGGGCTTATTGACGGGGTAGCTGCTAAACAAATTCCACAGAGAATGTATAGAGGAGGAGTTAGAAAAGGGGTCTGGTCGGTGCGTTAATTTTGCTGAGTCAATAGCTTAATGAGTAAATAGGAAAAGAGCTGGAGAGAAGGGGGATGATGAACCAGACGAACTGATAGATGAATACTTTAAAGGACTAAACAGGGGAAAAGCTGAAAACAAAACGGGGGTCATGGACAGAACTAAGCAGATGTCTGACTGGTGCTTGTCAGGCCCCCAATATCTTAGCAACCTAGTCTGCGGCATAGAGGGGCGGGGGTGGTAAAGGAAAGGTAGTGCGGGAAGGGGGCGGAGAGGGATGATGAGAAGGGAGAATGGGGACGTGTGAGTGTGTGTGTGTGCGCGCGCGCGCGCGCACGCACACACACACACACACACACACACACACACAACACACACACACACACACACACACACACACACACTCACTCACTCTCTCTCTCTCTCTCTCTCTCTCTCTCTCTCTCTCTCTCTCTCGCACATGCATGTGCATTTGCGACTGCGTTTGCTTGCGCATGCGTACGTATTCGTGTGCCTGTCCACGCTTGAACAAAGGGCAGTATTTGTACAGATATACCTGCGTGGAATGGCAGTTCAGAACGTTTTTTTTTTTTAGGGAAGAGATCCTCTCTTCGCCGTATTTATTGAGAAAGCTACGTGTCTGGTTTTCAGATTTTCTCAACAACAAAAAAAGAAAGAAAGGAAGGAACAGAGAAAGAAAGAAAGAAAAAGAAACAAAGGAAGAAAAATGAGTGTACGTATAGATGGCTTTAAAAGGCTTTTCCAGAACCATCTTGTTCGATCCGAATCATCTTCTACTACGCCGTAAAGCTGGATGGTTTGGGGAATCAAGAGTCTGCCCAAGAGAATGCTCGAATGTAATCATTAATGTCCCCCCTAGCTGTATTGATTCGCTTATGTGGCTTTTCTTTTTCACCACCATAAGATGAACGGAATTTCTAACGTAATCCGTGATGGGTGGTCACATACCAGGACAAGCAGCCAAACTGGCACATATCCCCCATAATGACAGACAAGAATCGTCCTCAAAGTCAGCCATCGCCTTCCTGATTGTTCGTCATTAGGTAAAAATGGCCGCTGGCTAACCCATATCGCCTGCGTAGTAACACCATTTCTACAGGCTCTCCCGCAAATTGTCTTCGTTCGTTATCGGGCGATTTTCAAGTTCACGATCCAAGATGGCCGAGTTTGGCACGTAAACTGACGATAAGGATTAAAAAAAAAAAAAAAAAGAAAAAAAAAAAAGAAAAAAACGATTGCTGAGCGTGCGGTAGGAAATGTTCAGGCTGGCGCACAGCGAGTAACCCTATAAAAGCTCTCCTGTCGTTGAAACCAGTTTGCGGGTCGTCGGTCTGATTGTATTGAGCAGCCGCAAAACGAAACAAAAGAAAAAAGTTACTTAGACTCCACACGCTCGATAAGACTTTTCGCCGGCAATGTCCTAGTTTAGAGGCCCCTCTCCCGTTCTCTTTTCCTCTCGATCTCCTTGATTCACGCTGTCACGAAGGGAAGCTATCATTCTGTCTGTGGGAGCGACAGTCTATGACGTCGGCACGAAGGGCAGCCTCTGAACTAGGAAAAAAAAGGGGGTTTCTCTATACTAGCCGACATTTCATTCGGTACCCCAGAATATCCACTTTTCCTTTGAAAAGAAATAGGCGAAGTGAAAGAGAAGGCTAAGAGATTACTAAAAAAAAAAAATTG
>CM065719.1:59202731-59207731 GCA_033310375.1 Conus canariensis | reverse complement strand
TAAGCTCATTGGAAGTAGACTATACACTAGTGTAGCAGATGAAGGAGAAAGAATACTGAACATATGGTGAAAAAGTCACATCATTAATAAGATGAAGGAAATTTATTAGCGGATAAATCTGTTAGACATGCGAATAAAATCACCAATTGTAATTAATATTGCACAGTTTTCAGTGCAGGTTTTGTCTTGGTCACCACATAACAAAATTTTAGCATCTACTTTTATGTCATTGGCAGTAACGCTGTTGTCTGAGTTCGAGCTAACTGGAAGAGTGGGCAGTGCAACAAAAAGTGATTGGCGTCTTCAACAGGATAACCACAGTTACAAGCTGCACTGTTTGACAGGTGTGTTTAAATAAGTCACTGTTCAAGTCACTCATTTCCAGTCTCAGTTTGCAAATTATTATTTCAGATTGTCTGTCTTGCAAATAATAATAAGGAACAACTGTATCTGTATTACTAAGGTAACGCTTAACAAAACTAAGAGAATCAGACTGCTTAATGTTATCAGGAAGACTGTTCCAAAGAATAGTAGTGGAAGGAAAGAATGATAATTTATACAGTTCCAGTCTGCACCTTGGTACTTGTCTTTCCTGGGGATTTTGTCTGTGATAAGGGTTGATTGAAACAACTAGAGGAGGAAGACGTTCAACTAAATACAATGGCACAGTGCCATTAACAATTTTGAAATACAATATGAGTTTATGACGACGACGTCTTTCTTTAAGGGACGTTAGTCCTGATTCATTGTATAGTTTTTGATGATTAGTACCACGAACTGATCCAGTGATTGTCCTAATAGCATCCAAATTGAGGTTTTCAAGATCTTGGCTTTGTTTATTCGTACAGTTGTCCCAAATAACATCTGAGAAGTCAAAATGAGGTAGAATAAATGATTTATACAAAGTAAGAAGAGATTTACGACTCAATCTGTACTTGTATGTCCGAAGACATGCAATAAGGACACGGCACTTGGATAAAATAGATTTAATATGGAGGTCCCATTTACAGCTGCTTTGTATCATTACACCTAGATGCTTATGGGAGTCTGATTCCTGTAATATCACATCACTAAATTTCAAGGGCTGTGTTTGGGGTACTGTGTGACTGGAAATGGTTAATAATTTAGTTTTGGATTGGTTGAATTCTACTTTCCAAGCAGAAGCCCACTTTCTTATCTTGTCAAGATCTGAGTATAAAATTTCTGTCCTGAGTTGGGTGTTATCTAACGCCAGATATATGCTAGTATCATCTGCAAATAATTTGATAATCGATTCAATATCATGTGCAATATCATTTATGTAGACAAGGAATAGAAGTGGTCCAAGAACAGAACCTTGCGGAACACCTGCTGATATTGGGAGGTAGGACGATTTACTCCCTTTTAGAACAACAGCCTGGGACCGATCTCTTAGATAGTCAGTAAACCATTCGAGAAGTTGTCCACGGATACCCAAAGCAGACAGTTTATGTAATAATGCTTGGTGCCACACTTTATCGAAGGCTTTAGATATGTAAAAAAAAATTGCTTGTGCAGTTGTTTTAGCTTCTAAAAATTTGCAAAAGTCATCGTATATACTCAAAAGTTGAAAGACAGTCGAGTCATGTGGAATAAACCCAGACTGAGCGGTTGCTAAAAGATTGTTATCTGTGAGGTATTTGAAAACATGTTTTTGAACACATTTCTCCAGCACTTTGCCTACAAGCTCAAGAGCGAAATGGGGCGGTAATTTCTACACTTGTTTCTGTCTCCTTTTTTGAATATTAGAGTTACATGGGCTAGTTTCCATATGGATGGAAACCTACATTCTGTTAATGAACGGTTAAACAAAAAAGTCAATGGTTCACAGATAACATCTGCAGCAGCTACTAACACTTTGTTATGGACTAAATCAGGCCCTACTGCTTTTTTGCAGTCAAGACTTTTCAATATTTCCAATACTATATTTGTAGAAAGAGTCAGTTGATCTATGGACCCGTTGAATTCATTTAATCCAGGAATCTCAGCTCCACCATCCACCGAACACTGCGCAGCAAAGTATGTATTGAATACAGTTGCTTTATCTTTCATGGAGTAGTAAACTACACCATTTTCTTCTATTGGGGAATATTGTCTTGAGGCATACCTTTGGCTGAAATGAATGTTTTTACTAGTTTCCACCAGTCCTTTGATCCAAAACCGCAAGGAGAAGAAATACGACTATCAAGTTCAAGTGCGTACTCAGCCTTTCTTAATCTGATTTTTTCTGTAAGGTCGTTACGGATTCGACGAAATAATGCCCATGTCCAACCGAAATTTAAGGATTTGGCTAATCTGTGAATGGCATTTTTCTTTTTTATAGTCTTTTTTATTTCAATAGTTATCCATGGAGCATCACGTTCATTGACTGTAATTTCTTTAACTGGCATACAAAGTTTTGCCGTGTTCATGAGTACTTCTGACATTTTTTCAGCAGCATCATCAATTGATTCTAAAGACAGAATTGCATTCCAATTAGTATTTGATAATTCGGTAATCAATTTTGCAACATCTAACTTCGAGTAATTACAAATTGTGCGTCTGTAGCATGTGTTGGGCCTATGATGATTTTTCAAGACAGCATATGGTGATGAATGTTGTTGTCGTTGCTGTTGTTGTTGTTGTTGTTGTTGTTGTTCTTCTTCTTCTTCTTCTTCTTCTTCTTCTTCTTCTTCTTCTTCTTCTTCTTCTTCTCCTCCTCCTCCTCCTCCTCCTCCTCCTCCTCTCTCTCTGTCTCCTCTCTGTCTCTCTCTCTCTCTCTCTCTCTCTCTCTCTCTCTCTCTCTCTCTCCTTCCATCCCTCTCTCTGTATCTCTCTCTCTCCCCCTCCTTCCCTCTCTCATTAATTAAGAAAGCAACCATCCATGGAAAGCATCATCATATAGTCACTGTGTATCTAACCAACAGAGAAGAGTGCTTGTGTGCGGGGGGAGGGGGGAGGGGTACCGTTTCATGTGATGTCGGCAGTAAACGTCGTCGAGTTACGTTACAGAAAAAGTCGTCTGCGGGAGTGGGTGGAAGAGAATGATATGATCACAGGGCTGCGTTGACCTGTGTGGGTCTGAGAATAACTGTTGATCGTAATGTTTTATATTCCTTGTTTGTAATTGATTGCTTGAGTCCACTCATTGTTTTCTCTTTTTTTTTTTATGTCATTGGAAATTGTACGTGCGATTCAAACATCTTCAAAACAAACCCCCCCAAAAAAAAAAAGCAAAAACGTGGATGTTTTACGTCCAAAGATTGTTTAGATTCGGTTTTTTTATTATTAAAAAAAAAATTGTGACAATGTATGAAAAGCATGTTCAACAGTGTTCGAATAAGAGTACATCTTTAAAAAAAAGAACAAAAAAACCAGTTTATCAGATGCACATTTGATGTAAAACAGGGCGATAGATTTAGCCCGGACTCTGTGTGTGTGTGTGTGTGTGTGTGTGTGTGTGTGTGTGTGTGTGTGTGTGTGTGTGTGTGTGTGTGCACGAACGCACTTCATTCATAAACGTGAATTTCTGTTTACATTCGATTACTTTTAGCATTTAATTTTTGTTTTCGTTCTTTCATTAACAAATGTAGTTCTATTATTTCACGCTATTATTGGACAACAAACAGAATTAAATTGTTTACAGTCAGTTTCATTAATTTTTTCTCTTAATTCTGGAAGTGAATTGTAGTGAAAAGAAGAAAATTGTGTTTAGAAACGGTGGTAATTTTGCAGAAGAAAATAATGAATATGCAACAGTTTGGAACTGTAAGTTGTAAATGCACCTGGATATCTTGATGTACTGTGTCTTGTTGTTTGTTTTTCTATGAAAAGAAAACTCTTATCTCAGAATCCTAGATGTTTTCAGATTAAACTTGCATTGTACTGACGTACTCAATCACACAAGTGCGCGCGCGCACACATAGGCCTACAGAGAGAGAGTGAGAGAGAGAAGCTGATCACTACATGAACACGCGTATGATTATACACACACACACACACACACACACCACACACACACACACACACACACACACACACACACATGCGCGCGCGCGCACGCACGCACGCACGCACCCTCCCACACATACACACACTCGGGCGCGCACACGCACGCACGCACCACACACACACACACACACCAAAACACACACACACACACACACACACACACACAACATATACATGGACGCGCGCGCGCGCGCGCTCCTGCATCCTTTGTGATCTGCTCTCAGCAAGCAGTCAATATTCGGATGACTCACTTCGGAAATTCCCTTTACAAGAAAATAGACCCTAAAAGACGGCCATTTCAAGAAACGAACACATGAACTGCCGCCATGGCTAATACAAGACTGCAATTAACCGTGAAAGCATAAACAATGCACGTTTTTCTAGTGTATGGAGAATGTGAAGCGTAAACGATCGCGCACATTAAAGAAGAGAAAAGTGTTAAGTAGCGTACCGAAATGTAAACTCGGGCTGGTTTTATCGTATGTATTTTTTTCAAAACCTCGTTTGAGCACGAATGGACTTTTGTCAGTTACGTGTATCTATGACTTGCTCGCAGTTGTGAGTGGTCCGGACTGGACTGTGGATTACCGTTGTATAGACGCACAGACAGAGAAAAAGACACACACTTCATTCCACGACCTAAATCCTTGACCGCCTATTTTTTGTTGTTGCTAACCTCTAGCCTACCTTTGTCAAATCTGATCTGGTAATGTTACGCTGTCTGTCAGTCTTCTTATATTTTTTTTTCTGTCTCTCTTCTTTGTTGTTGTTGTTGTAATGTTCGTATGGGCCTTTGATCCATTCGAAGACGTACGAGCGTTTACTTAGATACTCAAACTTTCATTGGTTTAACATTGAATTCTACTGTTAAGGAATGGTGTGTGTGGTGGTGGGTGGGTGGGTGGTGTGTGGTGGTGTTCTGAAAGTCCCAGTGTCAGAATTTTTGAAGAACCGTTCATTTTCTGTGTGCATGTGCCATTCAACATGTTCGC
>CM065719.1:59182731-59192731 GCA_033310375.1 Conus canariensis | reverse complement strand
TTTTTTTACTTATTGAGATTTTCGAAAGAGACTAAAAAAGCTTTCCACTCTTGCTTGCGTGTGAGTGTCTAGAAAATATGTATGTGTGTCTGTGTGCTTGAGTGTATGTGTCTGTGTGTGTGTTGCTGTCTGTCTGTATGTCTGTCAGTGTGCATGCCTTCGTGCGTGTGTGTGTGTGTGTGTCGGCGCGCGCGCGCGCGTATGATTGTGTGTGCACGTGCTCTTAGATTTCATCCGATTCTTCCGTTATCTCGTTTTACTGATTTTTGTTCTTCTTAATATGATTACTTTCCACACAACTGGCTTAGCCATTTTGTTTTTCTTTCATTCTTTCCCGTTCCTGCCTTCTCTCTCTCTCTCTCTCTCTCTCTCTCTTCTCTCTCTCTCTCTCTCTCTCTCTCTCTCTCTCACACACACACACACACACACACACACACACACACACACACACACACACACACACACACACACAAACACTCTCTCTTCACTCCTTGTCTTTCTGTCTGTCTGTCTGTCTGTCTGTCTCTCTCTCTCTCTCTCTCTCTCTCTCTCTCTCTCTCTCTCTCTCTGACACACGCATAAACGCTCCTCTCTCTCTCTCTCTCTCTCTCTCTCTCTTCTCTCTCTCTCTCTCTCTCTCTCTCTCTCTGACACATGCATAAACGTTCCCTCTCTGAACTGAAGAATCGAAAAGTGTTATTTGTTCTTCCGAAATATAAATTTGGTGTGTTTTATTATGTGCAGTTTTTCTAAAGCTGGCTTCAGTGTATGCGAAGCTTTGTCAGTTGTATATATCTATTCCTCTCTTGTGATGTTGGCTGGTCCGAACTGGACTGTGGGTTACCGTATCTGTCATAGCTGATTCATACACTCACACCCCCCACGGACCTACTCCTTGACCACCTTTTTGTTTTTCTTTTTTGTTTCTTTAAATCTTTGGGAAAAAAAAAAACTGACCGTATAGTATTCCTTCTTTGCCTCCTGGCCAATTTTTTTATTTCTTTTTTTATAATACGATGGCGTGGAACCACTCTCAAAATGGTAAAGAAGTTACTGGTTTGCCGAAAAGACAGTCAAAGACAAGCAATAGGATTTGTGTGGGCTTTTGGCCTAATCGAATACTGAGCTTTTTGCTTGGATACTCACATTTTTGAGTAGTTTCACATTGGATGTACCTGTAAAGATACAGTGTGGCTCTAAATAGTACTTCATGTTTCACTCTTTGGCGACAGAAGCTCTGTGATTTTGTTCGAGATGGCCTGCTTTTTTTTTTTTAACTTACTGAGATTTGAGAGAGAGACTTAAAAAGCTTTCCACTCTTGCTTGTGTGTGTGTGTGTGTGTGTGTGTGTGTGTGTGTGTGTGTGTGTGTGTGTGTGCGCGCGCGCGCGCGCGTGTGTGTGTGTGCGCGCGCGCGCGTGTGAGTGCGTGTATATCTCTGTGTGTGTGTCTGTGTCTTTGAGTGTATGTGTCTGTGTGTGTGTGGCTGTCTGTCTCTATGTATGTCTGTCAGTGTGCTTGCGTTCGTGCGTGCGCACGTGTGTGTGTGTGTGTGTGTGTGTGTGTGTGTGTGTGTGTGTGTGTGTGTGTGTGCACGCGTATGTTTGTGTGTGCACATGCTCTTAGATTTCATCCGATTCTTCCATTATCTCGTTAAACTGATTTTTCTTGTTCTTAATATGATTACTTTCCACACAACTGGCTCAGCCACTTTGTTTTTCTTTCATTCTCTCCCGTTCCTGCTTCTCTCTGTCTGTCTGTGTCTGTGTCTGTCTGTCTGTCTGTCTCTCTCTCTCTCTCTCTCTCTCTCTCTCACACACACACACACACACACACACACACACACACACACACACACGTGCGCGCGCGCGCGCGCGCACGCACACACACACACATAAACTCTCTCTCTCTCTTCTCTCTCTCTCTCTCTCTCTCTCTCTCTCCCATTTCTCTCTCTATATATATATATCTTTCTCTTACACACACACACACACACACACACACACACACACACACACACACACACACACATGGACTTTCGCTTCTGCTCTGCTGGCGATAAGACGTGTTTGCACGAGCTGTGAGGAAACCTGTAGTTTCTTTTTCAAGCTGAACTGATTTAGCAAATGTCTTGTTCAGTGGAGTGCTACCGCGCATCTGTGGGATCGTTTGCTTTTGTGTTGGCAAAGATTCTGTATCTGAAAGCAAAGAAAGCAAGAGAAAGACCTAGAAAACTTCGCAGCACAACAGCAGCCATGAAGTTCACCTTGCTGTGTATTACCACGGCTCTGCTTCTCCGTTCAGGCATCGAACCGAATCCTGGGCCCCCCAAACAAGACAAAACGAAACAGGCCAGACTGAACAGCAGCAACCTCAGCATCACCGAAGAACCCGCAAGCAGCAAACAAGAGTCTATTGCTGAGGTTATGAACGTGTTAAAAGACATGTCATCCCAAATGAACAAATTGGACAGCAAGATTGACTTACTGAATGACAAAATGCAAAGACAGCTGGACTCTGTGATGGAAGAGAACAAGCAACTTAAAGACAAAGTTCAACGGCTGGAAGACAAACTGGACGATTCAGAGGGCAGGAGTAGGCGTAGCAACCTGTTTTTTCATGGAATTCCGTCTCCAGAAGATCACACTGAAACTTGGGCTGACTGTGAGGAGGCTGTGAAGAAAGTCATCAAAGACAAGATGGGGATCGAAGAAGATGTCGAAATCGACCGTGCACACCGTCTCCGAGGTGGCACGACACCGCAACCCATCATTGCCTCCTTCAGCCGCTTTAAGCATAAGGACAAAGTTCTGTCAGAACGCCGCAAACTGAAAGGTACTGATGTGTTTGTATCTGAAGACTTCACTCCCCGTGTTCGTGAGAAACGCCGCCAGCTGCTCCCCTTTCTGAAGGACGCAAAAAACGCAAACAAAAAGGCCTTCCTCCGATTTGACTCGCTCGTCATTGAAGGTAAGAGCTGCTGGTACAACGAAGGCACCAAGCACCTTGAGGAGCGCCGCAGTGCAAGATGAGAGGCAGGCCGGCATCGCGAACATGGAGCAAGAAAGAGGATTTCCGTCCCCCCCCCCCCCTCCCCCGCCTATCAAGCTACGACACAACAGGACTTTAGACCTAGGATTCCCATACCTCACCCCCAGACTACACCCAGCAACGATCAGAGAAGTAACACAAGAAACAAACGGTATGATGATGTATGTAATGGAAACATTTCTCAGAATGAAAAGAATGAAGATAATGTTTTTGATTCTATGCCTCAATCAAGCCATTGTATGAGTAAAAATAGCTGTTTGTTCAATGTGATGGTTTGGAATATTCAAGGGTTAAAGAACAAGCTTACGAACTTTTCCTTTCAAAGATATTGTGAACAGTTTCAAATTTTTGCTTTTTCCGAATGCTGGTCTTGTAAACAAGAGGATATTGAAAAAGCTTTTCCCAACTTCACAGTTTTCTTCTCACCCCGCTCTCAGCGCATAAAAGGAGGTGTAGCTGTCTGTGTGAGAAAGACGATTTCTGGATATGTCGAACAGTTAATGACATCAGCGGAAGAATGCATTTTTCTAAGATTGTGTAAACAAGTTCTGAATTATTCTTTTGACGTGATTTTTGGCTTTGTGTATGTAGCCCCTGAGAACTCGGTCATTTATGGTGAAGACAACCCCAGTGGTATTGATATATTAGCTAACAACATAACCGATGTCGTGCGTGAATATCCTGATTTGCCCTTTGTATTATGTGGAGATTTCAACGCCCGTACTGGTGAGTTACAAGACATTGATTTTGTCCATGAAAATAGACACGGACGCCCGTTAAATGAAACTGATGAATTATGAAATGATATGCCTCAAATTGAACGCAAATCAAAGGACCATGCTGTAAATAACTTTGGCCGAAAGCACATTGACCTTTTAAAAGAAAACAACATGTTTATTGTAAATGGGAGAACAGAGCAAGACAAACAGGGCGAGATTACTTGTACAGCTAACAGAGGGATGAGTGTGGTTGATTATTTCATTTGTTCCCAAGCAATGTATGACTTTATTTCTGACATGTTTGTCGCAGACAGATCTGAATCTGACCATTTTCCTATTGTTTTGCTTCTCAATGATAATACGCGTGAAAGCTACAAAGAAACTGAAGATGAGAGTAGTGTTAGTATGGAATACAAGTTACATTTTAAAGTAAGAAGTCAAAGTTTAGAAGCCTTTACTGATTATCTTCAAACCAACGTAATCCATGAGCTAGCAAACTTCTTTGAAGCATTAACTCAAAATGTTGATGAAGGCACAGAATATGTTGTCAGTCTAATGCAAAAAGCAGCTGAACAAATGCAATCAAGACCAAAAATGCAATGTTCGTACAATCAATCACCTTGGTGGGACAAGGATTGTGAGAAAGTTAAACAAGAGCAATACATGTATCTACGTATATTCAGACAAACGGATGACAGGAAGGACTTAGAAAGCTATCTTGACCACAAAAAAGCATTCAAGTTGCTTTGCAAATCGAAAAAAGATGAAAGAGACAAACGTATCATAGATGAATTAAACGAAGCATGCGCAGACCCAAACTCTAAATCATTTTGGCAAAAAATAGTCTCTTACAGCCAGCAATTCAAAAAGTTCAAATACGATTACACCAAACAAATGGTATGAATATTTAAAAAACTTACTGTCACCTGAACAAAATGTACATGATGAAGATTTTGAACAAGAACTTTCTGGTACATTACAGGATCACTGTTCTGAAACTTGTGAAGAGTGTCATAACTTTGATCATGATAATGAAATATCAGAAACTGAGATATTCAAAGCAATTAATGCAATGAAGAAGGGTAAAGCTGCCGGGCCAGATGGTTTGCCCACTGACCTGTTCCATGCAGGAGCAAACGTACTCATTAAGTTTCTACACCCCTTGTTCAATAAAGTGTTTGGTAGCGGAACTTACCCAAAAAGCTGGACAAAAGCAGTAATCTTTCCCTTACATAAAAAGGGTGATCGAGGTTGTGTTGATAACTACAGAAGTATTTCTTTGCTGAATGTGCTTAGTAAAATATATAATACAGTGATTAATAACAGATTGACTCAATATTGTAATGAATATGAAACTATCCCTGAAGCCCAAGCAGGCTTCGGAAAGGCTATAGTACAATCGACAACATATTTTCTCTCCAATCTCTCGTGCAGAAATGCTTAAGCAAACAAGGCGGACGATTTTATTCACTATTTGTAGACTTTTCAAAAGCGTTCGACTGTGTAAATAGAAGTAAACTTCTTTACATTCTGCTGTCCAGAGGGATCCATAGTAAACTGTTTGGCACAATTCAAGGTATGTATAAGAGTGTGATGGCAGCTGTGTGTGTTGGAGATAAGATTACAGAATATTTTGAGTGCTTATCTGGTGTTAGGCAAGGCTGTGTTTTGAGTCCCCTTTTGTTTTCTATATTTCTATCTGAACTTCAGACAGAGTTAATTGGTTGTGGTGCACGAGGTATTGATATACTGGGAGATCCGTTGGGTATTCTCCTCCTTATGTACGCTGATGACATTGCAATTGTTGCTGACACTGTTCTAGACCTACAGAAGAAGATCGACTGTCTAGAAAAATATTGTAAAAAATGGGGTCTGAAGGTAAACATGGATAAGACTAAAGTAGTTGTATTCAAAAATGGAGGATTTAACACAAAAAAGTGAAACTGGAGTCTAAACGATGCAGAGATAAAGGTTGAATCTTGCTATAATTATCTGGGGGTCATTTTTTCATCTACCTTGAAATGGACTAAGAATGTAGAAGCTCTTTCTGGTGAAGCCCTTAGAGCTTTAGCAGGCATAAAAAGGTTATATTTCAGATTTAAAGCACTCCCAGTGTACATGGTTTTCAAAATATTTGATACAAAAATTAAGCCCATTCTATTATATGGATCGGAAATTTGGGGATTTCAAAAATATGATGCTATAGAAAAAGTGCAAGTTAAGATATGTAAAATGATACTCGGTGTAGGTAGGGGTGTGAAAAATGATGTAGCTTTAGGTGAATGTGGAAGATTTCCAATCTTGATTGATACTCAAACTCGTCTCATCAAATACTGGTGCAGACTCATTAACATGCCAAACAACAGATACCCTAAACAGTGTTATGATATGCTGCATGCACATAACTCAGCTGGCAGAAAGAATTGGGCATCAGAAATCAGACTTCTGCTATGCAAGTGTGGATTTGGTCAGGTCTGGGCTCTGCAAAACCCTGGAAGTAGTAAATTCTTTCTAGAAGAGTTTAGGAATAGGCTGAAAGATATGTCACAACAAATTTGGCATGATTCCATATCTCATGAAGAGGATTACAGTCTATATCAACCAGAAATCATTAGAGCTAACAATATTACAAGTTTAGATTTAGTAGCTCATAGAAGAGCCATTTGCTTGCTAAGAAGTAACAGATTACATCTAAATGGTGTTCCACGTTTTGGTTGTTTAAGAAACGACCCTGAATGCAAACAGTGCGGTGGAAATCACATTGAAGACATTGTACATTTTCTTTTTATTTGCCCAAAGTACTTTCATCTAAGAAATAAATACCTCCCTGTGTATTATTGTTGCTTTCCTAACACACTAAAAATTCAGTTGCTATGTAGAAACCTTAAAGGAAATCTTGCATTCAAAATTGCTATGTATATTGTAGAAAGTTTGAAAATATGATGCTGAAAATACAGGATATTGTATATTATGCGCTGTTTAACACGGAATGTTGTCCAAAATTATGCTATGATTGAATGTAAACCTCCTTGTCAATATGGGCCAAATGGCCTGCAAAGACTGAATAAATTTATTGTTATTGTTATTACACACAACACACACACACACACACACACACACACACACACACACACACACACACACACACACACCGCACGCGCACCCACACTCACACTGACGAAAATAATTATGATTATCTAAATGCTGATATTACTTCTCAGGAATTACACTCTATTTCTTCATTGTCTAATAAGAAAACGTCTGTTGGTTTAGATGCCATTTCTAATGAAATGTTAAAACATGTACCACAAAATTTTATTTTACTTCTACATGAAATTATTAATAAATGTTGGATTGAAGGGAACATACCTTCCATATGGAGAGACTCAATTATTGTTCCCGTTTTAAAGAATGGAAAATCAATGACAAACACAGATAGCTATCGACCAATAGCTCTTACATCTCATGTCTGTAAACTAATGGAGATAATTGTTCTAAACAGATTGACATACTATTGTGAAAAAACTGGCATTATCCCCGCAAACCAGGCCGGTTTTAGAAAGGGCAGGTCTACTATTGATCATCTTGTAAAGCTCACTAACCTACGCTAAGTACATTCTTCGCTGCTCAACTATTCAGAGTGCTAACCAAACGGAACTGGATATGAGGTCTGATGTAGACTTTCCTAAACGTGGTAGAAACATTCGAGCCACTAAAACGATACTCACATATTCTTCTCACTTGTTGACAAATTCAGGTATCAATCATAAAAAGCTTGCTGTGCGTTTTCCCATAAGTCCCGTACCAAACTGGGAGCTCTTCAAACCAAAATTTGATTATAACTATACTACTATATCTAAAACTGATAACATTAATATTCTAGCTTGCGAAGCAAAATCACATATCAATGATTGTTATCGTCACTTCGTAAAAGTATATACTGATGGGTCTCTATTAAACAATAATGCTGGTTGTGGCTTTGTCATTCCATTTTTAAAAATTGAGAAGTCCTTTCATCTTGGGTCAAATCTGTCTATTTTTACAGCCGAACTAATAGCAATATTAATGGCCGTACAGTACATAAATGATTTATCATTTGACTTTTATGGTATTCTCTTCTGTGTAGATTCTAAGTCAGTCCTTCAAGCTTTAGAATCTACAAATTCAAAAAATCGTGCTGAAATCATATCAGAAATTAAAATACTTATTCACAACCTTATGTCAAGAGGTATAACAGTTAATTTTTGTTGGGTTCCTTCCCATTGCTTCATATCCGGAAATGAATGGGCTGACAGGATTGCTCGAGCAGGTGCAAACAATTCTGACAATACGGCTACTATTCATATTCCCTTGAGCTTACATGAAGGATATTCTCTCTTACAAAGAGCCTCTTTTGAAAAATTTGAGGAATACTACAAAGAAAGTGTTCTCCCCCGAATACACAAGCCTGACTCTTCTATACTTTGTTGTACGAACTCTCGAGCAAGTAATCTTTTAAAAAGAGCTTCCTCAGTAAATCCAGTAAACCGTAATACAAACATAGGATTATATCCAAGACACAGTAAACAACTTCTCTCCTTATTATTTCGGTTAAAAATAAATGCATTCAGAACAAAATATGTCAAGAATAGTCGATGTGCTTGCGGCGCCCTTGATAATTGTACAACAACACACGTTCTATACTTGTGCCCCTACTTTGATTCCGATTTGTCAGAATTTAGAAATGATGCTTCAAAGTGCATATTCCAGGATACCATGTCTCTCTTAAATTTTACTTTTGATTTTTTTTTCTTTTAACAGTTTAATTCTTACTTAGAGTTTCTCCTCATCACACACACACACACACACACACACACACACACACACACACACACACACACACACACACACGCACGCATGCGGGCGCGCACTCACGCACGCACGCAGCACGCACACATTCAAACACACACACACACACACACACACACACACACACACACACACACACACACACACCCCTTGTCTAATATCACATTTAGTGAAAAGACGTTAAATTAAAGAACAACAACAACCCACACTCACGCTCACTCAGTCAATTGCTCACATGTACGCTTTAAGAAATAGGAAATTCCCGTTACAAGAAAATAGACCGTTAAAGACGGCCATAGCAAGACACAAAAGCATGATCTGCCGACTCCACTCATTAAATACAGCTTTAACATGCAAACTAAAGGGCAGCACGCGCTTGTATTAATGAAAAATGTAAAGCACACACAATCACAATGGTGTGTTTTATTATGTGCAGTTTTTCTAAAGCTGGCTTCATTATATGTGAAGCTTTGTCAGTTATATGTATCTATTCCTCGCTTATGATGTTGGGTGGTCCGAACTGGACTGTGGGTTACCGTATTTGTCAGAGATGATTGTTATACACCCAACCCCCCACGGACCTACTCCTTGACCACCTTTTGTTTTCCTTTTTTGTTTCTTTAAATCTTTCCAAAAAGAAATGATTGTATGGTATTCCTTCTTTGCCTCCTGGCCTATTTGATTTTTTTTTTTAAATACGATGACATGGAACCACTCTCAAAATGGTAAAGAAGTTACTGGTTTGCTGAAAAGACAGTCAAAGACAAGCAATAGGATTTGTGTGGGCTTTCGGCCTATTCGAATACCGAGCTTTTTACTCGGATACTCACATTTTCAGTAGTTTCACATTGGATGTACCTGTAATGATACAGTGTGGCTCTAAATAGTACTTCATGTTTCACTCTTTAGCGACAGAAGCTCAGTGATTTTGTTCGAGATGGCCTGCTTTTTTACTTATTGAGATTTGAGAGAGAGACTTAAAAAGCTTTCCACTCTTGCTTGTGTGTGTGTGTGTGCGCGCGCGCGCGTGTGTGAGTGCGTGTATATCTGTGTGTGTGTGTCTTTGAGTGTATATGTCTGTGTGTGTGTGGCTGTCTGTCTGTCTCTATGTCTGTCAGTGTGCATGCGTTCGTGTGTGCGCACGTGTGTGTGTGTGTGTGTGTGTGTGTGTGTGTGGTGTGCGCGCGCGCGCGCGCGCGTATGTTTGTGTGTGCACGTGCTCTTAGATTTCATCCGATTCTTCCATTATCTCGTTTTACTTCTCTCTCTCTCTCTCTCTCTCTCTCTCTCTCTCTCTCTCTCTCTCTCTCTGAGCTATTGTCTTTTCGTTTCTTTCAGAATTTAGGAAACAGACATTGCCTCTGGGAAACAGGCCAAAGTGCC
>CM065719.1:59175231-59177731 GCA_033310375.1 Conus canariensis | reverse complement strand
ACACACCATCTCCCATGGTTTCTAGGTGAGGATGGCCTTAACGGACCGTCGTTAGCTCGCCCAGTTATTGCCGGTGACGCGACGTGTTATGGTTCCGTCCGGTGATTACACCACTCCTTGAATACGTCCTAATCCTTCGTAGAATGTGCTGCCGTCATCAAAGCTTGCATCCTCCCTCCCCTCTCCCTCCCCCCCCCCCCCCCCCCCCCCCCCCCCCCCCCCCCCCCCCCCCCCCGCTTCTTCTACTCGTGCCCTCTCATCACTTTTCCAGAAGTCGGATGATTTTTTCCCCTTTTTGTTTTTGTTGTGCTTTAAGATCTTGTCTTTTTTCTTAATGAAGCGACTTAGAGATTAAACTCACAACGTGCGTTGGGGACTCTGCGCCCCACTAGCTCGTCATATGTCTGAGAACATGCCCGGTATAGTTGGTACATCGTTATTGATGCCAACGTTTTTTAATTGTTGTATATGTGTGTGTGTGTGTATATACACTACTCAAAACAATTGAAGTACCACTTAGGAAAACTGCTGTCATTCGAAAGAAAACAAAGCTGAACATAATTTAATGATTGAATATTTTATTTTTATTATTCCTCAATCCATTCAAATTTATTCAAACACCGTGACAAAAAATTATCTTTGTTTTACACTTGATTAAAGAGGCATACCCCCAAAATGAAAAGTAACAAGAGTCTATGGTAGATGTCATGATGTTAATAAGGGGTATGACCACCGTTCGCGTTCAAACAAGCGTCACATCGACGTCTCATGGAGTGCACCAGGCGGCGGAGAGTGTCCTGGGGGATCGCCTGCCACTCCTGCTCCAGCAACTGAAACAGCTGGTCCACGGTGTCTGCTGGAGGGTTGTGGGCCCGCACTCGCCTCCCCAGCACGTCCCACAGATGCTCTATGGGGTTCAAATCTGGTGACCCTGGCAGGCCAGTCCATTCTTGTCACCTGCTGCCCTTGTAGGAACTGATTCATGATGGCGGCGCGGTGGCACGGCGCGTTGTCGTCCTGGAACTGGGCGCCCTGGCCAACTGCCCTCAGGGCGGGCATCACAAGGGGGCGGATGATGGTGTCGCGGTAGGTGGCACCGGTCAGGCGGCCTTCAACACGGTGTAGGGGGGTCTTGTGACGTAGGCTGAACCCACCCCACACCATCACGGACCCACCTCCATAGCGGTCATGCTCCCTGACGGCAGCGTCAACGTAGCGTTCTCCAGGACGTCGCCAGACGCGAACCCGCCCGTCGTTGAACCTGAGGGTGAACCTTGACTCGTCTGTGAAGAGTACTGTTGCCCATTCAGCTCTTGTCCACCTTCTATGACATGCTGCCCAGGCCCGACGATGAGCTCGATGCGCTGGGGTCAGTATTGATCTCACTGCTGTGGACCTTGACCTCAAGTTGGCGTCGTGGAGCCGGTTCCGAACTGTCTGGGTACTGACGTTGACGTTGCTGGCTTGTCGTAGCTGGTCTCGGAGTACTGTGGCACTGGCTGAACGGTCTCTCAGACAAGCGATAACAATGAACCGATCCTGCTGTCTGGAGGTGCTTCTCGTCCGTCCACGTCCCTGCTGTTCTTCAACACTTCCAGTGTTAAGCCAACGGTCTCTGAGCCTCAGAATGACTGGGTGACTCACTCCAAGCCGTCGACCAATCTCCCTCAACCCAATACCTTCTTGGTACCATGCTATCGCTCTTCCTCTGTCGGTGTTGCTTAGTCGTTGTCTCGCAGGCATGGTTAAATCTTCCTAAATTTCGCGACTTTTTATACCCGTCAAATGTGCTAACTGATTGCAATTCTGCTCAGAAAAGACCTTGCTTTCACGTGCATCACATTTTTTTTTCTTGCTGTGTCTGTGTCAAAATCTGGGAGCGACACAAGTTCGATAATTTCTCGGGATTTTTTTGCCTCAGATGCGACGCGGTAGATAACTGCTGACCGACTTTAACATAACAAAAATGCACGAGGAGTAGTATTTGAGAACCGGGTAAGCTTATCCAGCAGAGTTTATTCAATTATCAATATTAATTGGTTTATCAGAGCTTTTTAAAAATTGCATACAAAAATTAGGGGTGGTACTTCAATTGTTTTTAGTAGTATATATATATATATATATATATGTGTGTGTGTGTGTGTGTGTGTATGTGTGTATGTGTGTATGTGTGTGTGTGTGTGTGTGTGTGTGTAATGCCGAACAATTAAGTAGTGGGGGAAAACAAACAAGTGCAGGTTAACAGTTCTTCAGTCATTATAGTAATGACTTGGCAAAGATTTAAGATTAAAAAAATAAAATGGGAAGGGGGGGGGGGTGAAGATAAAGAAAATGGGAAAATATGTTATGAATATGAAAACCCTTCACTAGCTGCATGAGGGAACCATCGTAATCCATCTCGAAGGCAGATCTATATGTATTGCCTGCTCCTAGGCCTTTCGTCCGCTGGATCGGACTCATCAGGGAGACACGGCTGATTGTGTCTGCGCTCTTGGTGTCA
>CM065719.1:59155231-59170231 GCA_033310375.1 Conus canariensis | reverse complement strand
TTTTTTTTTTTTTTTTAATTTTTTTTTTTTTTTTTTAATTTTTTTTTTTTTTTTTTTTTTGCTGTCCCAACCTCTGCGCCACCTCAGAGGCAGTGCACCCACGCTGCTCATTCCGACACCCCGTCCACAGCCACAGCCCGGTCGGCCCCGCCGCAGCCCCAGCACCGGCAATCCACAAGGAGCAGTCAATGTCAAGCCGTCAAGAGGCAACCCACCGGAGGAGACACTGCACTGCTGCCGAGTCACTTCGGTGGTGTTCAGTGGCGCCTGTTCTGATCTAACATACGCAGGACACCACCTACTAAGCCCCCTACTGACGACAATAATTGCTTAGTCGCGGAGCCGGCGTGAGTGAGCTCTCCCTCCGGAGGGCGCCACCACGTCCGTCCAACGACAGCTCCCATGGACTCGCCGATACCGGTGACCCCGACGGAACCAAACCAAGGCCACAGACGTGGAGAGGATATCGAAATTGAGGTCACCATGAGAGCAGCGCATGAAGGGCCACAGAATTTGAGACTTTTTTTTTTTATGCTGATCGATGAGAATGAGGATGATTAAGATGATGCTACGGATTTCCATTTCGGTCTGAGACTACATGACAGGGCTGTACTCTACGCTTCCTTTCATAATATATCCCGGCGTCAACCAGGCCCGAGAGATACAGGCACCTGCAGTGTTGGTCAGGAAATTTGAGCAACACTCTCAGAAACGCATCCATTAAGTGGATGAAACTCGACTGTGTGGTCCCAGTCTTCCCAACTGAGTCCGCAGCAACTCAACTCTGGGTAGGAGCCGGTCGGGGCAGAAAAACCCACATGACTTCTGATGGGATTCGAACCCACGACTTCCCAGCCGGGAGTCCGCGACGCTGACCACTTCGCCACGGCGGCTGGTAACAAAACACAAATTTGCAAACAGAAAGAAGAAGATGAAAACAAGAAGTAAACAACATTGGTGTAATTGAATCTTTGACTTAATTGTATTCAACCGTCACAGTTTAAGTCTCTGGTGCAGACACTAATTCGTTTTAAACTCAACGAAATCTCATGTCTGAACGTGGACTTTATTATAAGTGTTATTCATGATAGTGTACATCAGTTGTGCTTCGTTGGCAGCTTGAAATAAGTATTGGTCAGTAACCAGCGCGTTTCCATGAAAATGCAGACAAAATCGATTCAAGACTTACCTTGGCGGTGACGGATCAGTCTGTGACTCTTCATTACCGACAGTGACGGATCAGTCTGTGACTCTTCATTACCGACAGTGACGGATCAGTCTGTGACTCTTCATTACCGACAGTGACGGATCAGTCTGTGACTCCTCATTACCAACAGTGACGGATCAGTCAGTGACTCTTCATTACCGACAGTGACGGATCAGTCTGTGAGTCTTCATTACCGATCCAGACGAGGCACGGCAATATAACGAACTGGTTTTCCCGTCTAAAGAGGGGAGACAATTCTGATTAACCTCCAGACAAACTGAAGCCGGCTATCGGAAACCCTTTTGACGTCAGCGAGTCCATTCACTAGTGTCCAGAGTTTGGGTGAAAGCGAGCGCTGTAGGGACGGTGTTTCGGCCAAACTGCGTATGGTTTCGGGCCAAGGAAGAAAATCTCATGGACAACCACTAACCAACACGTCAAAGTATTGCACGACAGATTTGCTACCTGTATGTTAAAGCGTACATTAGTCTACTGGCACATGTGTCTTCCAGTACATCTGTAAGCTGAAATGGAGGTCATGGTTGGAAGTCTCCAGGAGCTATCAGAGCACTATACTGAAAATGATCAGCCGAAATGTTTACGTCCTTCTGTCCTGAACTTTGGACATGTTGTTCATTTTGAAGACTTTGAGGATATGTCAAGTCATCGGTTATGGGTCTCTCACATGATCCAACGTAAAGAGGTGTAGTTGGGTGAAAACTGATTAAGATGTGTCCACAACCAAAGTTTGGACGCTGTGAGCATGAAGTGAAGGAAAACTTGGATGAAATTCCACGTGGAGTGAAGGAAAACTTGGATGAAATTCCACATGGAGTGAAGGAAAACTTCATTGAATGAAATTTCGACAAACCAGTCAGAAAGAGTCATATCATATCATGCACATTTCCCTGTCAAAATCGGTTCATCTCCGGGGTGAAAGTTCGAGGCATGTAGCCAGTGAAAGGTGTCGTCCTGGTAGCCAGAAGGACATATGATGGCGCGACATTCGTTCCTTGATGTGAGATTAGTCGAGCTGAGCCGGGACGAGGTCAGTTGGTGGGATACCACTAATTCTATTTGTAGTTTGGCTAGCAAGGGTGATGGTATGCAGCATAGCGCCTGGTGCTCAGGCTCATGTGATGAGTATATTGGCATGTCGCTTTTTGCTCGCTGTCGATGTCCATTTCAGGAAGCGTCCCAGTCGCAGTGTTTTCTGTTTCTACGGTGAATCGTTCTCAGATGCTTTTGCGAAATCTGGAAGTAGTCAAATATGTACCCCATAATTTGTTAATTTCGCATCATGGTCTGACTTTCCACCACAACTACGGTACGTCAGCTGGAAGTAAAGATAAACTCTTGTTAAATACAGAATACTTTAGGAATAGCTGAAGTTCCTCTTAAAAAAAGTGAAATGTAAGGGTCTTTTTCTTAATACCTGTAGATATAGAATAGCTGTCTGTACATATGAATGATTTCTTACTCACGCAAGCAACAAAATGATGGCCAAAAATAACAAGCGAAGGAATTGCCATCATAGTCTTTGGAGAAGGATTGCTGTCATTATCAAGGTCTGTCTGCATAATGGTAAATGTACATAAATAGCAAACAGCTCGTTAAATGACAAACAGTTACATAAGCTCTCTGTCTGTCTGTCTGTCTGTCTGTCTGTCTGTCTCTCTCTCTCTCTCTCTCTCTGTCAGTCTCTCTCTCTCTCTCTCTTCTCTCTCTCTCCTCTCTCTCTCTCTCTCTCTCTCTCTCTCTCTCTCTTGTAAATCCACAGAGACAGAGGGAGAGGGATCAAATAGCAAACGGATGTGCGGTAACGCTGGGTAGTCTTTGTATGTTATACACAAGGAAGTGACGGGGATATAGAGGGGAGGGAGAGAGAGTGAGAGGGACAAGGTGAGAATGTGGTGATCGGGCGGGTGGGTAAGGTGGGATGGTAACATTAGAATGCATGTCTTTTTCTTGTCAAATTATACATATATAACTGATATAATAGTATGGATGAGTCAGCGCACCACACACCAGAATATGAATGAAACCCCAGACGCCATGTATCGAACGACAAAACACTAACTTCAGCAAGCGAATGTCCATCCGTTGGAAAACATACAGACATTGCATGGTGAGTGTGAGTCAGGGTGGGAGGGAAAGTGAGATCAAACGGGAGGATGGAGGACCCGCTTAAAAGAAAAAAAAGAAAAAGAAATGGAGGTTGGATGACAACAACAAAAAAAGAAAAAAAATAGCAAACGGTTTTCCACACAACAAAAATGGGGCAAACAGAATCGATACCAGAGTTTAGCTATTCATTATCGTAATTATTCATCAATAACTCATCACCACTGGTCCAACAATGGAGCGTCAATGACGAACAAGTTTCCTGTCCCAAATCGATAGACGAAGCTGGTTAACCTGCAGACAAATCAAAGCCGGGTGTCGCAGACCAGACTCTACCCGTCCAGACTAGGTGTAAAGTGACTATCGGAAAACCTTTCGTCGGCGCTAAGTCGATTTGCCAGTGTGATGATTTTCACAAAAACCACTACTGCCAAAGGAATCGTGTTTCTCTATCACGTCCCGCAAGATCTTGGTCCACGATGATTGTTTTCTATGGAGAAAATCTCCAGGACACCCACGGTATCGTCCAGTTACTGCACGTGACAGGTTACATGACAAGTTCACTACCTTTCCACGTAAACGGTGCAGCAATCCACCGACGCTATTTTTTTTCCTTTTTAACAGAGGCTATGAGAGAAACTCTCCATGTGCTTTTCCCCGAGGACATCGGGTTGCAAAGTCATTAATGAAATGGGAATTAAATGAAACGGGGTTGGATTTCTTTTACTTTAAATTTTGAGGAAAAAAAAAGTTTTGAGGTTTGTGATCCCGTTTGTGGTTTGAGTTTTTGCTTAGGTCCATGATATCTAGTGTCCGATTTCGAAACGTGATTTCAATGGCGGTTTTATGTTCTCGAGAATTGCGTATGGGATTATCTAGACATATGGCCAAAGTTATCTGTCGAAAGACAGAACGTCCTCGGTCTCATCCCGGTGTGCGTTGAATACCTATACTTATAGAACAATGGTCCTTGCACCTGGCTGATTGCTTGCAAACGCTTCTCCACAATGCCAAATAATGGTCACAGTGGAAAGAGAGGCATGCATTTTTCTATCGTATCCTGTGGAGCAGTGGTGGTGTCATACTGCGGGTGGGAGGAGGGAGCGGGGGGGGGGGGTGTACTGCATTATGATAGATGAACAAACGAATAACAACACTGGATAGGTTGTATGACAAAAATAAGACACACACACACACACACACACACACACACACACACACACACACACACACACACAACACACGCACGCACACACTCTCTCTCTCCCACTCTCACATCCACACACCACACACACACACACACACACACACACACACACACACACACACACACACACCTCTCTCTCTCCTCTCCCACTCTCACATACACACACGCGCGCGCGCGCGCGGCGCACACACACACTCTCTCTCTCTCTCTCTCTCTCTCTCTCTCCCCCCCCCCCCACTCTCACACACACACACACACACACACACCACCGCGCGCGCGCGTGCCCGTTATATGTGTGAGGCAATAACAGGCAAGACCGCTGTAACAGTTCGATAATGAAGTGAGTGGCCTTAATCATCGCATTAACTGTTTCTCATTTGAAACTCCATTTAAACATTGGGAAATAACGAACGGATTTCCACCAAAATGCACGGAGAAATAAATATCAGTACATGGCTTAACCATCCGTTTCTATACGCATCAATCAGCGACACTTCATTATCGGTCCAGACGGCAAATAACAAACAGGCTTCCTGCCTGAAATGGACAGACACAACTGATAAACTTCAACAAAAATCGAATGTGGCTTTCGCAAAGCCTTTCAGAGTCGGCCAGTCCATTTACCAGTGTCAGACTTATGGTAAAAGCCAATTCCAGCGGGACAGTGTGTCTGTCAAGGCTTGGAGCCATCTTTTTAGCGGAGATCTCATGGACAGTCCACTAACTACTCCGCTGTGAAAACGTGACAGACACGCTAGGCACGTGAAGATGCTCTATCCTTCTATCGTAACGTCGATCAGTGTACAGACACATTTGCTTGAAGAGGGGTCAGGAGTAAATGTCCCTAAGCGCTTTTCCCCACGGGTAGCAGAAAGTTGTAAAACTGGTGATTGAAGTGCAAACGATCAACTAAAATGAGTAAAATTTCACTTTTCATTTTTGTCTTGGTCATGCGTCGTCTGATTTTGACTCTTAGTTGTACCTCAGCTATGAGGTAAGGTGATTGCTAATGTAATACAGGGTGATTGAGACTGATGACTCTAGTTTTTTCTTTTCTTTCAAACAATAACATGTCCTCAGTATTTTTCCTGATACATGTAGAGTTGGTGTACTATGGAGCAACCATCAAAGCACATGTGTGCTTGGTTTCGGGTGCTTCTTTGTTGGGAACGAAGAGGTCAGAACTCAAAACAGTGCAGAGAAACTGACTTGCAGATAACAGATGGGTTTTCCACAAAAATGCACTGACAGAATCAATACAAGACCTAACCAGACATGAACAGTACTATTAATCAGTAACTCCTAACAGCGGTCTAGACAAAGAGGCGGCAAATTAGTGAACAAGCTTCCTGTCCACACTGATTAACCCCCTGACAAATCAAAGCTGACTTTCGGCAACCTCTACGACGTCTGCGAGCCCATTCATTTGTGTCAAGCTTCTCGTAAAAGCCAGCGCGAGACGGACAGTATTTCGATCAAGTCCCCGAGCTCTTGGCCCATCTTGTTCGTTTTCCGTGGAGAGATTCTCTTGGACAGGCGCTAACTCGACCAGTTATCACACATGACAGGCCTGCTAAGCTGTGACTGAACACGCCCTTCCCTCCAGGCATACATACCACAATGCGCCAGCTCATTTGCCAACTCAACGTGCGTCATGGTCAGTATTCCCACAAGGACATCAGAAGGTTATAAACATAATGCCTTAACTTGGAAATATAAGCTCAAGTTTGGATGTCATGTTTTGAGATTGAGAAAAAAAAAAGTTGTAGAACTTTTGATTCAAGTTGAAGCAAATTTGAGGGTTTTGGTTAGTTTCTACATACATCGTTTGATTTCTAACCACGATCGTATATAAACTGTGAGTTAAGATTAAGCGCTCGTTCAATATGGGTAATCTTGGCTTGTGGTCGAAGATTCTGTCAAGTGACAAGCAAATCCTGGTGTCGTTTTATTTTTAGTATGTGTGCAATACCCACAGGTATGGAATAACCATCCATGCACGTGAATGATCATTTACACACTCTTAGCCTTCAGAATCAACAACTGTGAAAATCAAAGGCACTGCTGTCATGTTATTTGGATCAGTGTAGTAGTCATTCTCAAAGGTATGTCCATTTAACGATAGACAAATAAACGAATAATGACAGCAGTCTGTAGGCTGTATGCCAAACTGTTATATACATATGAACACACACATGCAGGCATGCACGCATGTATGCAAACACACACACACACACACAACACGCACACACACACACGCATGCATGCACGCAAGCACTCGCACACACACACGCACACGCACACACACACACACACACACACACACACATCTGCATCTGCTCATTATGTGTGAAGCGATAACAGAAATGAGGGATGTAACAATTTCGTGATTGAATTCATTTATTAATCGTCATTGTCATCACGTTAAATGTTTCTCGTTTAAACTCCATTTAAACCAAAATGCGTGGAAAAACATCAACACCTGGCTTAACCATCCCTTACCAAACGTATCAATCAATGGCTCTTCATTATGGGTCCAGACGGCAAATAACAAAGAGGCTTCCTGCCTGAAATAGACAGGACACAACTGATAAATTTCAACAAAAATCGACTGATAAATTTCAACAAAAATCGAATGTTGCTTTCGCAAAGCCTTCCAGAGTCGGCGAGTCCATTTGCCAGTGTCAAACTTGTGGTAAAAACCAATTTCAGAGGGACAGTGTTTCTGTCAAGGCTTGGAGCCATCTTTTTAGCGGAGATCTCTTGGACAGTCCACTAACTACTCCGTTGTGAATACGAGACAGACACGCTAGGCTGATGGAGATACGATATCCTTCTGTAGAAAACGTAGAAACAGCGTTCAGATACATTTGCTTGCACGGGGATCACGAGTAAATGTCCCCAAGTGCTTTTCCCAAAGAATAACAGGAAGTTGTGAAAGTGGCGATTGAATTGCAAACGATCAGCCAAAATGAGCGGAATTTCACTTTTTGTTTTTGTCTTGGTCATGCATCGTCCGATTTGGAACCGTGGTTGTACCTCAGTTGTTAGATTAGATGATTCCTTACATAATACAGGATGATTGAGGCCGATGACTGCTTTTTCCTTGAACGATAACAATGGCCTCAGTATTTTTTTTTTCTGAGATATGGAATTGGTGTAGTACGGAGCAACCACCAAAGCACGTTTGTGATTGATTTCAGGTGCTTCTTTATAGGGACCAGAAAGGTCAGAAATCAAAACAGTGCATTGCCACTGCATGCCGAAGAGTAGTAAAGTAGACATTCTCAGTGATGTTTTCCCATCAGAAATACTGACTTTTAGTTGTGAGATGGGTTTCCACAAAAATGCATAAACAGGATCATTTCAAGACCTAAGCAGACATGAACAGTACTATTAATCAGTAACTCCTAACAGTGGTCTAGACAAAGAGGCGGCAAATTAGTGAACAAGCTTCCTGTCCACACTGATTAACCCCCTGACAAATCAAAGCTGACTTTCGGCAACCTCTACGACGTCTGCGAGCCCATTCATTTGTGTCAAGCTTCTCGTAAAAGCCAGCGCGAGACGGACAGTATTTCGATCAAGTCCCACGAGCTCTTGGCCCATCTTGTTCGTTTTCCGTGGAGAGATTCTCTTGGACAGGCGCTAACTCGACCAGTTATCACACATGACAGGCCCGCTAAGCTGTGACTGATACACCGCCCTTCCCTCCAAGCATACAGATGTGTGCCAACACATGTGTCTGTTTAAAGGTGCGTCATGAGTCAGTATTGCCCCGAGGATATCAGGAGGCAACAAACTTAATGCCTGAAGTGGGAATTCTCAGCTGGAGGTTGGATGTCCTCTTTTGTTTAAGTTTTAGGAGAAGGGGACAGGATGGGGGGTGTTGTGAAACTTGTGATTAAATTGTATGCGAATTTGAGGTCTTGGTTGGTCATTTGTTTATTCTTTTCTTTCGCGTTCCCAGGGTTGGTTAATCAATATGCAAAATTGGACTTCTAACCACGATTGTATATCAGCTGCGAGTTAAGATTATCACTGGTTCAATATTGAATAATTCTGATGGTTCATAGGTATGGAATAACCATTCATGCACGTGAATTATTATTTACACACACTTTCCATAAGTACCAAGAAATGGCCGAATTAAAAAGGCACTGCGGTCATACTTTTTACATTAAAGTGTAGCAGTCGTTTTCAAGGGTCTTTAATCATAAATGAATAGATGAGTAATGACAGCAGATAGACTGTATGACAAACTTTTATATACAAACGAACGCTCTCTCTCTCTCTCTCTCCTCCTCTCTCTCTCTCTCTCCTCTCTCTCTCTCTCACTCTCTCTCTCTCTCTCTCTCTCTCTCTGCTTATACGTAAGAAGAGAAAGAAGGTAAACAGGGGATGCAGCTCTTCAAAAATCGAACACAATTTATATGCGTGGCCACGGTAAATCATATCACTTGTTTCTATTCTCTCCAAACAACTTGTACATAAAGAAACGGGTTTCCACGAAAATACTCAGACAGAATCAATACACGGCTTAACCATGCGTGACTATAATTATCAATCAATGACTCTTCATTAGCGGTCCAGACAAGAGACGGCAACTAACGAACTGGCTTCCTGTCCCGAACGGACAGCCCCAAACTGATTAACCCCCCCAGACAAATCGAAGCCAGCTTTCGGAAACCCTTTCGAAGCTGGCGAGTCCATTTACCAGGGCCAAGCTTTTTTTTTTTTTTTTTTTTTTTTCGGGAAAGCTCGCGTCAGACGGACCGTGTTTCGACCGAGTCCCGCAAATTTCAGGGACCATCTTGTTCGTTTTCAGGAGAGAAAAGCCTCTCAGACGGCCGTCCGGGCTAACTTGTAGGGAGATGGAACATGACAGACACGCTATGTTCGTGACAGATACGGTACCTTTCATTCAAAGGGTACACGGGGCCTACCGACGTATCTGACCATTTAAATGAAGGTCGTGAGTCAAAGTCTCCAAATGGTTTTCCGCAAAGATATCAAGGGGGTGGTAAAATGGAAGGATTATCTGTCCTTTACTCTCAAAACTTCGGGGCGAAGCTTGAGGTGAAGTTGGAGTGTGTGTGTGTGTGTGTGTGTGTGTGTGTGTGTGTGTGTGTGTGTGTGTGTGTGTGTGCGTGCACGCGCGCGCGTGCGCGCGTGTGTATGTGTGTTTAATTTTTCTAATTTTGGTCTGGCCGAAGCAGTCCGATTTCAAAACTACCATCTTCGACTTGGAGTCAAAATTATACGTTGGGAGTTACAGAGAAATATGATCGACCTTTATGTGGGGGGAATATAAAACCACCAGCATTATAAATGGTCTTTCCCTATGACGTATAGAAGACCCGTCGATTCACGTCACTGATTCCGCACATATGCGGCGTTAGGTAAGTGAGTGGCGTCGGACTGATCACAGCATCCAACCTTCACATTGAGGGTCGTGGGTTCGAGCACCGGCGGCGCCCATTAGGTGAAGCATCAGGTGGGATGTGACCTATCTCCCAGACCTGCGTGTTTGCAGACCTGTCGGTGCCAGAACCCTCTCCATGTGCTATAGGCCTAACACAATCATACACGCTCATTGCAAATGTCAGCGTTCGGTGGGTGTGTTAATGCAGAAAATGACCCACAGAGTACCAGGGTACCTGGAGAGGAGGTGACAGCACTAAGTATTCCCCACTCCCTGTTGAAATGCCTGAAAAGTTCTGGGGAAAAAAATTGGCAGCATCGTTGTTCATGTACCCGTTGCTGCTTTCTTTCGGCCTATCTTTGTCATTTCATTGTTTGGTATTCTATGTTATATCTAAAAAAAAATGAGAGTCGGAAGGAAAACGAAGACTTCTGCAGTACACATGCTGTATCTTACCATGGAAGCAAAAAATCATATTCTCCTACTAACACACAGACACAAACAATGCACATATAAACACACACGCTTACACACACACACGAACACACGCACGCGTGCGTGCATGCGTGCATGCTCCGTGCGTGCATGTGTATGTGTGTGTGTGTGTATGTGTGTGTGTGTATGTGTGTGTGTGTGTGTACAATGCACATATAAACACACGCTTACACGCACACACACACACTCTCTCTCTCTCTCTCTCTCTCTCTCTCTCTCTCTCTCTCTCTCTCTCTCTGTCTCTCTGACATCACTGAACAGGATTTGTTTTCAACAAGTCCAAGACTGTAACTGCAACATGTGCCTGACAAGATAAAACAAGACGTAAGTAAGGAGTAGGGCCATTTTCCCCTGAAAGGGCCGACACAAATCGATGAACAATCCAGACCGGCTTCGGCCAGTCCGCGTGGCACCACCAGCACGTCCATTGCTCAGTGGCCCTATGTCTTGCAGCCAGATTTCCGTCGGTCGCCCAGTTGTCTCTCTGGCTGTTTCCTGTGGTTTCAAAAGGAGAAAGCCATACGGACAGTCGTTAACTCGTCCAGTTATTGCAAGTGGCGGACGTCTTACAGTTCCTTCCAGTAAAGACAAGAGTCTGCGAATGCATCCGTCCTTTGAAACGGAGGCCATGGGTAGGTAATAAAAGTCTCCATGTTTCCCTCGCCCCCCTGCCCCCTCTCCATCCATTTGTACATAAGTTGGGGAAGTTGTAAAGCTGGTGATCGAACTGGAGGGGGGGGGGGGGGGAGGGGGGGTTCTCGAGTTCAAGACTCCATTTACTTTACAGTTCTGTCGGGAGTCTGTCATAGTATCTATCGTTTAAAAAGGAGGTCGCGCTAGTAACCATCTCGATGCCCTTCCCCTAACAGTATGGCAACCTGGTAAATCTGATAAATGAATCGATTGTCATGGACAGTATCTTTCCAGAAGTTTTGTAATGCGGTAAAACTATTTATAAGGCTCGGAAATCAAAGCGTCTGTTTTGCCGTCCCTTTTCGAGGTATTTGATAGCATGGTGAAAACTACTTATTAGGCTGGGCATCACAGCCTTGTGTGTTACAGTGTCCTATTTCCAGTATTCTAATAACGTGGTAAAACTCCTTATTGGAGTTGAAGTCTTGTTGTTGCGATGTTTCTTTCCCGAGCATTTCGTAACGTGGCAAAACAGCTTATTGGGTTCAAACGACGAGCGTCTGTTTTCTTTCCCTTTCCAAAAAAATTATAGCATAATAAAACTACGATTTTTAGTCTCGATGTCCCGTCTCCAAGAATTTGGGCAAATTATTTAACTATTCCTTAATCTTATGAAAGAGGGATTTCAAAGTCAAAAGTTCCAAATGATATTTTCGCTTTGATTCTAATTAATACGTTGGGATGTTGAACTTTATTATCAGAATATCTGAAAAAATAATGATAGATTTTTTAAAGTGTTTTCAAGGGTCTCTTACAGTGATTTTTTTTTAATTGCGTGGTCATTCTGTTTAGAATATTGAAAAGTTTCATGTCTTCTATATGTATATCTATGCTGTAGATTGAATGCCATGTTATGTGTTTCCCAACAAAATCACACCTCAGTCATGCTCGCGCTTTCGTGAGCTTTCGCGCGCGCGCGCGCGCACACACACACACACACACACACACACACACACACACACACACACACACACACACACACACACACTTTTGACGCCTTTAAAAGACAATTGTTTCTAGACACAGAATTCATGGCATGAGAACAGACGGTGTTCAGGAATCTGCTAGGAAGCTAATCTGTGTTAAAGCTTGTGTTCAGCGAGAGTGATCTGCCGCTGGTGGGTACACCCAAAACAACTTTGCCCCCATTAGTCACCTTCACAGTTCAGTTAAAGAAAAAAATATTCCAAAATGTGGGCGTGAAACGGTGCGCCTGTAAGGCAGAGTGTCAACATTCCGATCGTTATTATCCTGATGTGCGCTTCAAATCAAATGTTTGATTATCTAGATCTATCTGTTCAACCTGTAAACTGAAAAAAAAAAGTAACTCCCTTTGCAGTGGAAAAACAGGCTTTCCTTTCCACGATTTCTTTTTTTCGAAACAGGTTTATTTCATTTTCCATTTCTCAATAAACACTCTGACGTATGGACGCGTACGGAAATAGCTTGCACGAAAATAGACAAAGATTACTAAAAAAAAAAAATAAAAAAAAAATAAAAAAAAAAAAAAAAAACTTAATTACGCGTGACTAGTATCCCCACGTCAGCAGCTTCTCATTGAGATACACGACAAGCGACTGTCAATAACGAAGCGAGTTCCTCCAAACTGGACAGACAAACTCCATCGATAATATCAACAGCAAGAAGGGAAAGAAATGGACGGTCGGGTCCTGGAAATCCTTGCAGCTTCGCCGAGTCCATTGACGGCTGACAGTCTGTCACCAAAGCCTGACCCTGGCGGACCGGACGGCCATCAAGATCCCCAACAACCCGATTACTGTCTACAGTTGGGAGCTTCGTTGGTGATATCCTGCATATGTTGAATCAGAGCAGACACCACTGAACACTGCCGATGTGTCTTCTCCGACGGGTTGCCTCGGGGCAACCTGAGATGGATTGCTCCCTGTGGTCTGCGGTGCTGGGGCTGATTATGGGGGAACCAGAATGCGCGGTGCGGGAGCACTGCCATTGAGGGGAAGGGAGGGAAGGGCATGGAAAATAAGGCAGCTAAGAAAGAAAGAAAGAAAGAAAGATGCACAATAACCGCGGTGAAGCCGTCTATTTTTCTTTGTCAGTGAACAGGGTATTAAAACATTTTACGGATGGTTAATATCCCCCCACCCCCAGCTTTTTGTCATGTATATGTTGACAATCAAGTTTTGAGTTTCGAGTTTTAAATCTGTAGAATAAAAGGGGTAATATCCCTAGGACGATAATGTTACTTTGCATGTTCATGTTCTTGCCTTTCTCCAAAAGTTTATGACCAACTTTCTACAGACCATGTTTCCATTTCCACAGCCATTAACATTCCTACAGGAGCATTTTGTGGATTCGGTGTCAAACAGTGGCTGTGCCGAACATGATTTCAAAATTTAATAATCAATTGATCTCTTTCTTCTTTTCACTGTGGTGATTTATTTACAATCGTTTTTTTTGTTTTCTTTTGTTTTCTTTTGTTTTTTTCATTTTTGTTAGCAAGAATAAATTATCCACACGTCGTGTATTTTTCAATTTCATTGTGTTGTGTCGTTTTGGACTCACGTATGTAATAAGAAAAAATCAAAAGTAGCGGTCTCAGAATGTATCTCCCTATCTCCACATCCCTTTTCCCCCAAAACTAACCCAACCCCACCCCAGCCCCAATCCTTACGACGAAAATATGATCGTTCACCTGTATGAATTAGTTCGTTTCTTCTCCATATACATCGCCAGGAAGATCCTGCTATTCCGCCTGTTTGGTAATGGTTGACTTTTTGTACTCCCAGTTCTTACAGGGAGTACTTTACAAGGGGAACGAAGAAATGCTGTCTGTGTGTCTGTCCGTGGTCAAAATATGTTCCACTCGCTCCAGACAAAACTACTGGGCCGATCTTTCTGAAAATGTGTAGATATGTTCATTATGGGTCACGGATGATGTCCGATGTGTTATTTTACCGTTATAGCCGTTACTAACGGCTATAACGGCCCATAACGGTTTTTCTTCTTTATATTTCATCTCAGAAAGTACTTGGCCGATCTTCCTGAAAATTTGTAGGCATGTTCATTATGGGTCACGGATAATGCCCGATGTGTTATTATAACCGTTATAGCCGTTACTAACGGCTATAACGGCCCATAACGGGTTTTCTTCCTGTAGAATATCTCAGAAAGTACTTGGCCGATCTTTCTGAAAATTTCTAGGTATGTTGATTATGGGTCACGGATGATGCCCAATGTTTTCTTTTACCGTTATATCTGTTACTAACTGTTATAACGGCCCGTATCGGTTTTTCTTTTTTATGGAATATCTCAGAAAGTACTTGGCCGATCTTTCTGAAATTGGTCACGGATGATGCCCGATGTTTACCAGAATAGCCGTTACTAGCGGCTATAACGGCCCCAAACGGTTTTTCCTCTATATGGAATATCTCACTGGTATTCACGATAAACTGGGAGTACGTTTATATGCTTTGCATCTTTTTTTTTTCTTTTTTTTTACTTCATACTCATGTTCTGTGCCACTTTTGGTTTCATTCAAACAACTAGACTTTGAAGAACCTCTTTTTAAAGAAAAATAGTAATAATGATGATGAGAAGAAGAAGAAGAGGAGGAGGAGGAGGAAGAAGAAGAAGAAGAGGAAGAGGAAGAAGAAGAATTATGGCACTTGAGAAAGTACATACTTCCACTAAGGGCGAACGGATCTTGGATTCGCCCTTTGACTCGGATCCGCTTCACAGATCCATTACCAGAATTCGTTGGGATTGTCCCTGGGTCACCGTCTGCCTTCTCACAAAGTATTCTCATAATCAGTTTCGTAGTTTCTGTTGCTAACGGGTCCCGGATCCGCCTTTTGATTTGGATCTGAACCA
>CM065719.1:59132731-59147731 GCA_033310375.1 Conus canariensis | reverse complement strand
GTTGTGTGTGTACGCGCGCGCGCGTGCACGCGTGGTTTCCTTTCTTTCCTGAATGTGTATTACTCTTAATTGTGACCTACTCTTGTTTGCTTACTTTGTTTTATTCCCCTGTTCGTCGTTATAGTTTGCTTTCTGCTTCCTTCATTGTATCATTAATTTATATTTTTTTATATTTTTTATTCCATTTTCATTTGTTTGTTGCTGTTGTTGCTCATGAGGCATGGTGTAAAAAAGCTATTAGCTTATCCATTTTACCCGCAATGAAAATATTCGTGCTCTCTCTCTCTCTCTCTCTCTCTCTCTCTCTCTCTCTCTCTCTCTCTCTCTCTCTTTTTCCCGTACTTGCTATGTAGCTAAGTACGCTCTTGACCGCAGCCTGCACGTGTCATGACAGGAAGCTATGAGTAACAAACGAACTTCAACACCGAAAATGGCCAGAAATGAATATCTGAACAAAGATCAAAGTCGGCTTACGTATCTCCATTACGCGTCGGCGTGTGTATTGGGGAAAGCGACACGCTTCTTATCAAAGCTAGCTTCGCGTGCACCAAAGGTCAGTCAATCCGCACAAGAGATGCAGACCATCGGAGAACAAATCGTTGGGACAGCCAGTGGCTTTGTGCACGTCTCCCACGAAGTGTATAGAGTGAATCAGCTACACGTGGTTGTATTGTGTCCACAGACAAAGAAGAGTAAAGTGATCGAACATCTTTACGTGTTTCATGAAACTGCATGCAAAGATTCTTTGGGGTTCGTATGCTAAAGAAAGTGTTAATGCATGCTTGCTTTCAATATTTGCGACTTTACGTCTCGTTATCAAATCAGTTATTGAGGATTCAGATCATCAGGAACATTGCTGTGTTTTCTCGTCCATGTGTTTCATGGACAAGCTTATCACAGAGGCCATATCAAGGCTGACCGAAGCTTGAAACCAACACTTTCAGACAGAGGCAAGACATGTGAAGAAAACCCATACAGCTCTTTACATGTTTCATAACAGATTTATCTACTCAATGTTTCTGGCTGAAATACAAAGCAGTGCTTCAGAAGCCAAAAATAGCCTTAATTTCTGTGATATCAAGTTGAAAAATAAGAAGAACAGTCAGCGAAAGACATTTAGTCTATAACAGAATACCTGAAGGGCTATATTTGCAAAAGATAACATTGGTATTTAACAGGTTTTTCAAAACAAGAGTTCTCAGCTGTGTACGATTATTAACAACATTATTGCTTCCGTTTTACAATGTCCAAGAATTATTAGAGACATATATTTGTGACAGATAAACGGTATACACGTATCCAGTCTTTTTTTTTTAAAGTTATTTGTTTATGACACAGAATGCACTGATGAGAGAGAAAGAGGCAGAAGGTTGGAGGTAAGGACAAAGAGGGGAGGGGAGGATCGCAGGGAAAATGGAGTGAAGGAAGAATGAAAAAACAAAATAGAAAGAACAGGAGAAAAGACAACAGAGTCATCAATAATCATGTGGGCAATCAGGACCTCAACAACAGTAATTAAAAAGTTAAGCAGAATCCCGATCATGTAATACATTAGCAGGGCATGGCCCAAGAAATATTTAACAAAACACTGGACATCACACATTGCAACAGTGCAGCGATAAACTTGATCACAGGCGTGCACTTACTGAGCACACTCAGAAACATTGTATTCACGTTGGACGTCCGCTTTTGGGTGGAAGATGGACATGAAGGGCTACGATGGAAAGACTGAAAAGGAAAAGAAACAAGAAAATGCAAAAACCAGCGACGTGATAATCTTTTTTGTCTACAAATATGATTATGCATTTCTGCATTTGTACGAGTGTTTGAACATGTGGGTGTAGATGAGACAAAAGACTCTCTCTCTCTCTCTCTCTCTCTCTCTCTCTCTCTCTCTCTCTCTCTCTCTCTCTCTCTCTCTCTCTGTCCACCCCCTCCCCTTGTGAGGTTTCGTTTTCAAGCCTGGGCAGTTGTAACCGAGATCTGATGTTTGTTTTACAATTGCTGAACAAACCAGCTGCTAAGGATGGGGGAAGAGAAAACAGAAAACGGAGGAGAATCCACTTGTCCCCCTTTTCTTTTCCAATGGTGGCCTCGTCCTACAACCTGAGGCCAAACGGTTTGACTTTTCCCACCCGTCGTCGTCTAGTTTGCCTGGCAGCAGATCTCATTAGCGAAGACGGATGGTCGTGCTCGAGTTTCGCGTGCTATTCATTACTTCTGTTCTCCCGCATCGCTAACAAGGTCGTGGCGCGAAAGTTGGGAGAGAACAGAGAGAAAACCATTGTGATCAGAATTGTGTCCTTTTTTCTTGTGGCTGGAGGGAAAGTGGAGGAAGAGAACGAGACATCGTGACGATGTGAAGCAGACAGAAAGTGATCGAGTGGAGGGGAGGGGGGGGGGTGTTACTGAAGAATGTGGTGTGGGAGAGGAAGAGGGAGCGAAGAGGAGGGGGTGGGGCTGGGGGAGATGGAAAGAAAGGGATAGAGAGAGAGAGACAGAGACATGAGAGATTCAAGTGGAGGAAAGCGGAAACAGGGGAGTGACTGACTGACTCTGAGAGACATGGGGTGAGGAGGAAAGGGAGAGGGTGGTGAGTCACCATTGTGCTGTGCTAACATTCTCTTTTGTGTCCGCTGAACGAAGCGAGTGAGTGTGTAACTTTTGCTTTAACAGCAAAAATGCTGCTGGTTCAGTCGTCAATGTGGACAGGAGCCGTTCATGGCCGGTTCATGCCTCAATACAAACACATTCACAAAACAGAGTGCAGAGTAACGTTTATTGAACTGACGACATAAAACAGTCATGTGAAATTTCGCTCAATATGTGCTTTTCAGTCATCGCAAATTGCAGATATAAACTAGTGGATAACAATTTTCCGCAAACGGGTACAATATTCTTCAGATGGCACAAGCCTTCCAAGATGGACACAATACTCCCCAGATGCGTACAATACTCCCCTGATGGGTATGATACACCCCAGATGGGTACAGTACTGTCCAGTTGTGTACAATACTCCCCTGATGGGTATGATACACCCCACATGGGTACAGTACTGTCCAGTTGTGTACAATACTCACCTGATGGGTATGATACACCCCAGGTGGGTACAGTACTGTCCAGTTGTGTGCAATACTCGCCAGATGGGTATGATACTCCCCACATGAGTACAGTACTCCCCAGATATGTATAATACTCCCAGATGGGTGCTGCGCCATTTGGGAAGTATTGTTTTCTCCGTTATATATAAATCTAGAAAGGGAGTATTGTTCTGTGCTTTTTGTGTGAATATTTGTTATTCATTATATCTGAGAAAGACATCATTCTGGAAAATTCACTTGCCTGTTATATGTTGTTCATGAAATAAGAGTCGCATTCCACTTTTGGTGTGTGCGTGTGTGTGTGTGTGTGTGTGTGTGTGTGTGTGTGTGTGCGTGTGCACACGCGCATGTGTGTGTATGCATGTGTGTGCGTGTGCGCTCGCACATGCACGTGCATGTGTGTGTGTGTGTGCATGTGTGTGTGTATGCATACATGTGTGTGCGCTCGCACATGCGCGCACACACACACACACACACACACACACACACACACACACACACACACACACACACACACGTGTGTGTGTGTGTGTGTGTGTGTGTGTGTATGTGTGTGTGTGTGTGTGTAAATTCCTGTTCTAGTTTGTTTTCTGTCAGGCTTCAGTCTGTTTCAGCCTTCTTGCAAATCCATGAGCGATTTTGTTAACACTTTTGTGAATTGGTTTCGTAATCTCTCCTTTCTCTTCCTTAGATTAAATGAACAGTATCTGTGAGGAAGAGAGAGAGAGAGAGATTGAGAGAGAGAGAGAGAGAGAGGAGAGAGAGAGAGAGAGAGCGAGAGGCGCACGGACAGACAGAGATATATGGGCAATGAGATGATGGTTAACTGATTTAGTTAGTGTCTACATAGCGTTATCAATGTCCTGACAAATTAATACCCTTTTATCATTAAAGAATATTTTGTTCGTGTCTAATGATTGTTATCACTGTCCTGACAAAATTCGTATTTCTTTTTTCATTGAAGTGTTAGCTTTGCCAACAAACCTTGCGTATTTACTTTTAGGTCTCAGCATTGCTTCCTGTGTACCTTATTGTCCTGACAGACCTCTTATTTCTTTGTTCATTACAATGTTAGTTGTTTTTTTTTCCAGCAAACCTTGGGTATTTACTTTTAAGTCTCGGTATTCCTTCCTGTGTACGTTAAGGCAAACCCAAGATTCCAATTAGTGAGAAACAAGTGCATTAGAATATCACTAGTTGATAGAAAGGAAGATGATGAAATGATAGTGTCTGATTACATCTCACACTGATGAAGTACAATTAAAAGCTGAAAACAAAGCTAGTGCAAATCATTTTAAAGAGAAGTGTATAAATGTACCCAAAGAAGTACAGGGGACAGGAACAGAATCTGCCTCGTTGTTCCACAACGTGCCCCTGTCAAGAGTCCTGTTCGCTTGCACAGGTAACCAACCTCTGAGAACATTGTTCAAACGGCTGAACTGCCGTCTCAGGTAACCACATAGACTAACTTTTTCCGGTCTTCGGTTCAGCGAGGTCGGCCTACTGGCCCGCACTTAGGCTTTGTATGCAAGTGAACCACCTTGTGTGTGCTTCACAACTGATGATTGGACACTATCAGCAATGAGGCGTGGGAACAGGCAGGGAACCCATGAGCAAGAGGCGAACACTGAGCCAGTCAGAGCAACTGGAAAAGGTGAAAGTCTTCAATATGCGCAGGGGAAGTATAAACAGCGAAAGACACAGAAACAGTGCTCTTGTTCCCCCACCCCCCACCTAACCCCTGAACATCTTTGGCGTACCTGTGGGATTGTTATTTATATGACAGTGTCGTATGTTGCAGTGCCTCACGTAACAAGATGTGTTAACATGATCTGTGGATACTAGTACTCTCTCTCTTTTCTCTCTCTCTCTCTCTCTCTCTCCTCTCTCTCTCTCTCTCTCTGCCTTACTGGCATACACACGAACAAACACACATGCGCGCGCACTTCAACCTGAACTTGAATTTATACCTTTCATCCCTTTAGGGGTATTGAGAACAACAAATAAGCAAATCGGGATAGCAACAACATAAACGTTTCTTTGGGTGTGCGTATATACATACTCAAAGGATCACACCGTTAGAATGCAGACAGATGGGTGGAGAGATAGAGATAGATAGATAGATAAATATCACTTTCCCACTTTTGTTTTTAGACATTTCACAAGGTTCAAGAGTACTTTTTCCCTCCAGACACCCTTTACTGTCGTTCGCTGTGTCCTCTCTCTCTCTCTCTCTCTCTCTCTCTCTCTCTCTCTCTCTCTCTCAGAGGGAGAGAGACAGAGACTGATACATAAACTCGTGATGAAACAAGAATGTAGCCAACTCCCGAAACTCCTGGCGGCATCCTGAACGCCCATTGGAAGGTGGCAAGCTTCTCATCAACGCCAGAACCAAGGGGACCCAGTTTCAATCAGGCTTTACAAAGGGCACACGCCGCAGTGGTGATTTTCTGTCGATAACAAGACTTTGGGGCAGCCACTGACTCGTCTAGTTATTCCACTTGGCAGCCACGCTATGTTCTCGTCAGGTCACGCGAGGAAACGGGCCATTTGAAGTGTGGAAGCTTCTTTCACTTTCAGTCTTCTGCCGTGAAAGAACCTTTCCACTGACATGGACGTCATCTGTCAAAGTCAGCGGGTTTGGCCTTCAGGGTGCAGAGACAGTTTTGAAATAGTCAGCTTTTTTTCCCAGGGGATTGTTTCACGTTATTAGTGGTTTAGACGGACGTTTTTACTTGGTTGTATCGTCCACATAACTTGACTTGATTTCCTCAAGAACGTATCGATGCATGTAAACTTTTCAACATGGGGAATGCCTCACCTCGTTGTTGTGTTATTGGGAAATCAGATCATCGGGAATACTCCTGTGTTCTTCTCATGTGATGACAGGCAAGCTGACATCAGGGGCCATGTCAAGGCTGAAAGAATCTTTTAAAGCCGAACCATATTCAAATCAACAAGAGACAAAAATAAAATCAGTAAATAAACTTCAGGATACTTGCTTTCAAATGCAATAAGTTTTAGCATTACTCGGTTCCTGTGATTGAAACTCTAAGCGGTGCTGGAAACGTCAGTCATAAGGCCAAATTCACCATCAGAGTAAGAAACATGATCAATAGGAAAAGACTTGCAATTGCAGCAGCTTATCATACTGATTAAATTCTGATAAATTAAAATTTATATATGATCAACGCATCACACGTCGCAGATAAGGTTTGATTGAATACGTACTTATATGTAAATCATTGTCTAAAATACCTTTTTCTTTTTACTTTGACCAGTTACACTTTGGCTGCAGCTGGATATGAACCACAAGGGCAGATACGGTATAATAAGGAAGGAAAACTAAATGTAACCTACTGCAGAAGTACTCTCTCTCTCTCTCATTCTGTGTGTGTTGTGTGCGCGCGCGCGCGTGTGCGTATGTGCATGCGCTTTTGTGTGCATGTTTGTGTGTGTGCATGTGTGTGTGCATGTGTGTGTGTGTGTGTGTGTGTGTGTGTGTGTTAGCGTTTCGTCATTTAAGCATGGAGAGTTGTAGTTACGATCTCGTATTTGTCTTAGAAACACAGGACAAGACAAAGCAGTGACAAAATGAAAGAGAAGGGAGAGGGGACAGAAGAAACCCGTTGTTGTTTTGTTTTACCGTGGCCACGTCCTGTACAAGTCAAACGGTTTGACTGTTCCCATTCGTCGCCATCCAGTTTGGTTTGGCTTTGCGCGGATCTCATCAGCCGATACCGATGGCCGTGCTCCGGTTCCCCGTGTTATTCATTACTTCTGTCCGCACGCATCGCTAACAAGGTCGTGGCGTGAAAGTGAAGAGCTGACAAACCCATTGTGCCGGGAGCTGGTCTGTCCTTTCTCCTGGATGGAGGAGAAATAGTGGAGGAAGAGAACGAGACTTGAGAGGCGAGCAGAAAGCGATAGGGAAGTGGCGTGTGTGTGTGTGTGTGGGTGTGTGGTGTGTGGTGGTGGTGCGTGCGTGCGTGCGTGCGTGCGGGTGTGTGTGTGTGTGTGTGTGTGTGTGTGTGTGTGTTGTGTGTGTGTCAGTCAGTACAACCATGAGTTAATCTGACAATAAATTGGTTTCAGTCAGTCAGTGTGTGTGTGTGTGTGTGTGTGTGTGTGTGTGTGAGGTGAGAGAGAGAGAGAGAGAGAGAGAGTGTGTTAGTCTTCAGTTTGATTTCTGTTCATGCTAGTGTTATATTTACTGAATGAGTTTGCAAAACAGTTATGCCATGAAAAAAATAGCATTCACATTTGCACAAAACTAATGTGAAAGTGGTGGTTATTTTAAGCGCGCGCATGTGTGTGTGTGTGTGTGTGTGTGTGTGTGTGTGTGTGTGTGTGTGTGTGTCGTGTGTGTGTCGTGTGGTGTGTGTGTGCGTGTGTGTGTGTGTGCGCGCGCGCGCACACACATGCTGTGTGTGTGTTGTCTGTCTGTCTGTCTGTCTGTGTCAGTGTGTGTGTGTGCATGCATGAAAGAAGAAAAAAGAGAATAATTTGAAGAATTGCCATAAGACATACTGTTTTTTCACTATGGTTGCAGGTAGACAGCACAGTAACAGAATACTGGAATCAAAAGGAAACAAATGTAGATGAGACCCGGGGGGCAAAATGTAACGAGTTCAGCACATACATCCGTTTAAAAGCCTGCCAACCTTTTTTTGGAGGAAAGGGGGAGATGGTGCCAGACAACACTTCCTTTTAGCTGTGTTTGCTAAGGGTGCATCTCTGGAAGTCTTAGTTTCTTTCGTTTTTGTTTTGTTTCGGGTTCTTTTTTTTTTTGTCTGCGCCCATATCATCTCCCCTTTCTTCTTTTTTCTTTCCTTTTTTATTCTTTGTTGTTGTTTTTTTTTTTTCGTCGTATCTTTACTGACCTTTTCTCATATTTTTTCTTCTTCTTTTTCTTCTTTCTCCTCCTCCTCCTCTTCTCTCTCTTCTCTCTTCCTCTTCTTCTTCTTCTTCTTCTTTACGTGTACCTATCTAAAATCTCACCTTTGAAGTATAAATGCAGAACAAAGCAGAAACGAACCAGTTGTGAGAATGCAGAGTGTGTGCGACGGGAAAGGGGGTGGGGAATGGACGAGAAGAGAGAGAGAGAGAGAGAGAGAGAGAGAGAGAGAGAGAGAGAGAGACGGAGGGGGGGAGGGGGGGGTTGTTACGTGGCATCGCCCTACATCCGAATGCCTTTGACTTTTCCTATTCGTTGTGGTCGGGTTCGTTTGCCTTGCGGTGAATCTTATCAGCAGATGTGTCTATGCTCGTTCTCAAGTTTCACGTGCTGTTCAGTTACTTCAGTCCGCAACGCTAACAAGTTCCTGGCGCTAAAACTGGTAGGAAGAGAAACTGGGTTGTACTCGGAATGACGTTGTTCTTTGCTGTACTGGGAGGGCGGGAGGTGAGAAGTGGAAGAAGAAACAGAGACGGAAGTTGTGTGACAGGCAAGGGTAAAAGAGGCACAGAGAGAGAGAGAGAGAGAGAGAGGATGAAGAAGAACAAGAACAAAGAGACAACAGTGTGTGTGTGTGTGTGTGTGTGTGTGTGTGTGTGTGTGTGTGTGTGTGTGTGTGTGTGTGACAACCAAAGGGAAGAGGGGAGGCAGAGAGACAGACAGAGACAGACAGACAGAGCGAGAGAAAGAAAGAAACAGAGAGAGAGAGAGAGAGAGAGAGCAGGGAAAAACGATATGGCTGACATGGAGACAAGCCAAACACTATTAAACACTCAAAAATCAAGGTGCAGAGTAACGTTTACAAAATACACAGTTTAAATTAAACTAGTACATTTTCAACATATAGGGTCCTTAGACGTCACAAACAACAGACACCAAAAATGCACACACAAAAAAGGATTCTCCCCTAATCGCAGTCAGTATGGAAAGTGTGAAAAGCTTTTCTTTGTTCTGGGAAGTACTGTTATGCGCATTTTTTTTATGTCTGTTGTTTAAAGGGTCTGAAGAAAACATCATGCATTTGCGGAAAATGTCTACGTCTGTTTTTGGTTGGTTGTTTGGTTGGTTGTTTTGTTGTTGTTGTTTTGTTTTTGTTATTCTGTGTTAAAAGAACGTGTTGCTCTGCACCTTGTTGTTTCAGTGCTGATTTGTATTAAGGTGAATTTTGAATGAGACTGAAGTCTGTTTCCTTTTCCGGGTCGGAGACAGGCGGAGGAGGATTGGGGCGGCGTGGAAAATCCAGTTGTCTGCATCTGTTCCTGTTGAAGTGTTCATTAAATAGTAGGTCTACCTACAACAGAATGACGATCGTCTTGTTCAAACACGTTTACCAGTTACTCTGTTCTGTAGACCCGGCTTGAACTTGAGGTTGAGTTAACCAAGTGTTGGGAGACAAACAGGGCGAATGCTGGCTACATGCCAATGGATCCTTCACTGATTAGTCTGTAGGCAGATTCAAATTCACTGACTGGATCCAGAGATTGTGAGGCGAGTCAGTTGTCTGGGTGCGTAAATTGCAAACAGCTTCCAGATCATTTTGTCGCTCTGTTGAAGAAAGGCAAATTCAAATTAATTGTTTGTCTCTGGAAATCGTGGCCAGATTGTCATTAACTTTGACTAGTTCCAAATTGATTCCGTGGCTCCGTACAGATTGTAACTAATACCACTATTCCACACAAACTACGAGTCCAACGAATCGCCACGAATTGATAAATTTTAGAAATCGTAAGGAATCGTGGATTTTTGCAAATTTCTGTACAAAATCTTGACGCTGTACGAATCGGTTACGAATTTGTAAGATAGACTTAGGAATATTCGTGGGTTTCTGCTCAAATCGGCGGGAACCATATGAAGATTGCCCAGAAATAACTACGATTTGCAAGAATCGCTTAGGAATACTTAAGGAATGTTAAGATTCAGTCAGGAATAAGCTACGAATCTTCCGAAGGCATCACGAATCTGGTACGGTTATAATTTAGATCGTGACTGTTCTTGAAAATTCGTGGAAGTTTCCCTCAATACAGTATAAAAAGCCCTCATCCCTGCTGGGGCATCAGTTCCAAAATGGATTGCCAACGTAGAGCAGCTATTGCTCTGGCCCTGGAACTGTGGTATGAACAGCAGCTGGTGATGAATAGAAGAAGACTGGTTCGAAGAAGGAGAAGGACCCCCAGGTGGTGGGTCAGACCATGGCTGACACCAGCGAGAAGACTAGAGTATGGACACTATAGCAGACTGATGCAGGAGCTGAGGGCGGAAGATGAGAATGCCTTTGCCAACTATGTGAGAATGCCACCCCACCTGTTTGATGAGTTACTCAACAGGATCGGCCCATTCATCCAGAGGAAAGATACCCACATGAGACCAGCCCTTGATGCCGGAATGAAGCTGGCCATGACCCTGAGGCATCTGGCTACAGGAGACCGGTACCATACCCTTCAGTATGACTTCAGATGTGGCTACAGCACTGTGGTATGCAGTGTGCAGGAAGTCTGTCAGGCCATCATACAGGAACTGAAGGATGAAGTCATGCCACTGCCACGGACCCAGGAGGACTGGAAGGCCATTGCCCAGCAGTTCCAAGACCGGTGGAATGTTCCTCATGCCCTGGGGGCCTTGGATGGCAAGCATATTGCTTTCAGGAAGCCACATAACTCGGCAGTGTCTTCTACAAGTACAAAGGCTTCTTCTCTGTGGTCCTTCTTGCCTTAGTGGATGCAGACTACAAGTTCATCTGGATAGACACTGGTGGAGAAGGTCATCAATCCGACGGACAACTGTTTGGTGCTTCAGAACTGATCGAGTGCATCGACGACAACACCATAAACTTTCCTGACAGTGATCCTATGCCCTACGATGAGAGACACACCCTACTTCATTCTGGGAGATGATGCTTTCCCCCTCGGAACTTTTCTCATGAAACCCTATGGCAGGAGGGGTCTGGACATGAGATGATGCTGGCCAACTACAGAATTTCCAGGGGCAGACGTGTGGTGGAGAATACTTTCGGAATATTGGCCAACAGATTCAGATGCTTCCTGGGCACTCTGGAACAACGACCTGAAATAGTGCGGTTACATGGTTCATGGACATTGCTGCAAATTCGTACCTGATTCTTACCCTATCGTAAATTCGTAGACAGTTCTTAATTGTTCCTTTGATGCTTCGGCGTGCATTCGTGGCATTCCTGACAGATTCGTAGTCGATTCGTTGTCAAGACTCCGCTTCACGATTCCCAGAATGAGTTAAGAATACATAGGAATGCCTACGAATCGATTAGGACTCAGTTACGATACATAAGAAATCACTACGATTTTGTTGAGAATTGACTAAGATTTGTTTTAGTCGGGAGTTCGTGGCCAAAATTTTGAACAGCACAAAATTTTTGCCCCGAATTCCAGAATGCTCAAGAATTGCAAGAACTGCCTAAGAACAAATGTGAATCAGTTACGAACTTCAGGAACTTATTACGATTTAACTAAGAATCCCGGGGTTTATCAATTCCTGGCCATTCGTAGGATTCATAGCCTCTGTGGAATAGTGGCATAACTATCAGGCTCCGAAAATGCGTAAAATCTTCTTCTTATTCTTCTTTTTCTTCTTCTTCTTCTTCTTCTTCTTCTTCTTCTTCTTCTTCTTCTTCTTCTTCTCCCTTTCTTTCTTTCTTTCTTTCTTTCTTCTTGGATCCCAGTTATGCTAATTAGTTGTCTGGTGTTGTGGACGAAGTTCTCATCTTCCCTCAGCAACGTGGCCGGTCCCCACAGCTTCCCCCTCAGGTCAGCTGCACTGCGCCACGTCTCTTGTCTCAGGGTGTCAAAGGAGGGAAAGGACTGGGGAATGTGAGCAGGCATCTGTGGACCAGTGCCACATGGACATTCATCTGTGTGAGAGATCTTCAGCCTGTAGAGATCCGAGGAGAGCTGGCAGTGCCCTGTTCTCAGTCTGAAGATGATGGTGACCTGCTGCGTTCTTTCCACTTGGTAGATGCCCCATCCTTCTCGCATCTCATCTGCAGATGCTGTCTCCATGTCCTTTTGAAGTAACTTTTTAGGATGGTCATGACATCTTCATGTGATATTTTGTGTTCTGTAGTTTATTCCAGTTTGCCGCTGAGCTTGGAGAGTTGCCTTCCTCGTTCCCCATAACACCAGAGTGGGAACGGATCCACTGCATCACCAAGTTTGTTTTTGAGCCCAGTGTTTGAAGCTCCCTTCTGGTGTCCTGGAGGATATGATGTGTCTGGCTGGACTGAAGACTCCGGAGAAGGGCTTGACAGTCAGTGAGGAAGACCTTGTGGGACGACAGACTGTTTCTTTGCATGTAGGGTCTGAGCAGCGTGACGCAGTGCACAGGTTCCAGTTCTGAGGTTGGTGGAGAACTGACCAGTGGCGACAGGTGCCAGCTGTGAGGTTGGTGGAGAACCGACCAGTGGCGACAGGTTCCAGCTGTGAGGTTGGTGGAGAACCGACCAGTGGCGACAGGTTCCAGCTGTGAGGTTGGTGGAGAACCGACCAGTGGCGACAGGTGCCAGCTGTGAGGTTGGTGGAGAACCGACCAGTGGTGACAGGTTCCAGCTGTGAGGTTGGTGGAGAACCCACCAGTGGCGACAGGTGCCAGCTGTGAGGTTGGTGGAGAACCGACCAGTGGCGACAGGTTCCAGCTGTGAGGTTGGTGGAGAACCGACCAGTGGCGACAGGTTCCAGCTGTGAGGTTGGTGGAGAACCCACCAGTGGCGACAGGTTCCAGCTGTGAGGTTGGTGGAGAACCCACCAGTGGCGACAGGTTCCAGCTGTGAAGTTGGCGGAGAACCGACCAGTGGTGACAGGTTCCAGCTGTGAGGTTGGTGGAAAACCGACCAGTGGCGACTGGTGCCAGCTGTGAGGTTGGTGGAGAACCGACCAGTGGCGACAGGTTCCAGCTGTGAGGTTGGTGGAGAACCGACCAGTGGCGACAGGTTCCAGCTGTGAGGTTGGTGGAGAACCGACCAGTGGCGACAGGTGCCAGCTGTGAGGTTGGTGGAGAACCGACCAGTGGCGACAGGTTCCAGCTGTGAGGTTGATGGAGAACCGACCAGTGGCGACAGACTTGACACCAGAGCTGTTGTCAGGAAACCGTAAGGAGACACCACCCACCCCCACTTCACCACCACCCCACCCCCGTTTCGAACAGCATTTTGTGCAGAGCCATCTGTGAAAGACTCGAGTCTAGGGGGTGAGCGGGCTTTCCCTGTTCAGCATTTCAAGTGTCAGAGTGTTCAGTTCTAACAGCATGTGGTCTCCTTTTACTCCAACTCCAGGAATGTGGAAGATAACAGATGGATTATCCGCTGTCCATTCCTCGTGGTCTTGGAGCGCCTTTCGTGATTCGGACTTTGCTGTTTGATCCGGTTCTTGGTCAGAGCCTGGAGCGTGGAGCGCAGCGGGGGAGATGGAAGCCTCTTCATTTTCTCGGTTTACCTCAGAGTTCCTCGTTTTGTCTGTCCTTGAATGAGAGAGAGCAGGAGCACGTTCAAATTGATTCTATGGCTTCGTGAATTGTGAGCAGTTTCAGAGTAAGTGTCTGGTTCCGTAAATTGCGTGAAAACTCGGTTTGTTTGTCTGGCTCCGAGGAACTGTGATCAAATTCAGATTAATTGTCTTGTTCTGTAATTTGTTTGCAGATACTAGTGATTAATCACCTGGCCCCATAAGTTATAAGTGAACTCAGGTAGACCGTCTGGCCCCAGAAGTTGTATCCAATGCAAATTGTCTGACTTGGTAAATCATTAGCCGATTTAATTTCATTGTCTGGCTCTGTAACTTTCGAGCAGATTCAAATTACTGTCGGGCTCTTGAAATTGTTAGATTCGGATAGATTGTCTGGCCTCATAAGTTGTTGGCATATTCAAACTGATTTCCCTCGCTTCGTAAACTGTGCGCGGATTCAAATCGTCTGGCTTGGTAGATAATGAGCAGATTCAAATCAAATGTCTGGCTCCAAATTGTATCATATTTCCTTGATCATAGATGTGGGAGGGGGGGGGGAGTCAGTTTGCAGCCACACATTTTCCACAGATTTGTTGAGTTTTTGAATGAATGTGGATGTACATTATGTTCGACATAAACACTTACAGCAAACTTCATGACAACGCTGTTCAGGGAAGTCCTTCCGGATATGTTTTTTTTTTAAGTTTCTGAAAAAGATATCTCTTTTTTCATTTGTTTTGAAATGTTGTGGCGAAATAGGTTATGTTTGAAGGCGTTTTGAACATGTTTAAAATAAAATGGTTAATGGTCAGGTTTATTTTGTTTCTTAGTTTGTTTTAATCCATATAAAATCGATTTTCACGATGTTATAGCTCCAGGATGGCCCCTTGTGATCTGGCGCGGCTGGAGAGAGAGAGAGAGAGAGGGGGGGGGGGAAGAGAGACAGAGACAGAGACACAGAGAGGGGAGATGTATATGTTTGTATAATAAAGAGCATTGATTGAATTGAATTGGACTGTGTGTTTTATTGGTATCAGACAGGTACCCTGGCCCTCTGCGGAGTGAAACAAATACTTCTGAAGCGCGCAGGATCCTATACGTCCCCCCCCCCCCCCCCCCCTTTTTTTTTTTTTTTTTTTTTTTAACTCTCTTCTTCCATCGCTTGCCCTACATCTGTTGTTCCCTTGGGTTGCAGCGCCGGGGTGGGCCGAACGGGCACGTACGTCTCCATCGACACCCAGCTGGAGCGGGCACGGGCAGAGGGCATCATCGACGTGCACAACTTCGTGCAGCTTATGAGGACACAGAGGGTCAACATGGTGCAGAGTTTTGTGAGTACACAGACGAGAGAGACAGACAGACAGACAGGCAGGCAGGCAGGCAGGCAGGCAGACAGTTGACGTCTTGGCACTTTGGCATGTTACTGTCATTAGCTTGAAAGCTCTGGTGACAGAGCGTTACACAAATTACATGAATT
>CM065719.1:59122731-59130231 GCA_033310375.1 Conus canariensis | reverse complement strand
AGGGGACCGATAGAGGGAGAGGAATGGGTTTTGCCTTACAATCGATATGTTTGCTTCACCTTTACGCCGTACGTGACGTTGACTAGTTTTTGAGTGTAGCACTTAGTTATTTTCGGAAACACACGTGATGAAAGAAAACAAAACAAAACACTGACAAGAAAGGCGATGCTTGGCTGACTCTCACGCACGCAGGCTCACACATACACTCGCACGCAGGCACGCATACACACACGCACGCACGCACACACACTTGCACACAAACACACTTGCACACACACACACACACACACACCACACACATCAACACACACATGAACACACTACACATGCACACACACACACACACACACACACACACACACACACACACACACACACCACACACACACACGAGGATGAAAGGCAAGCAAACTCCTGCCACCCTTCAGTCCTGCTCTCTCCTTACCTGACGAGGAAAGTTCAAGCCAGTCAGCGTTTATTTCAGTTTGCCCTTTTATTTTCGGGGGGGAGGGGGGGGGCTTAAAAGACGAGTTACTAGTGTATGAAGAAAATGTGCATCATCAACATTTTCGACATCATTTATTAATTATACTAATGTACTAGAATCTTTGTCGTACTTTTCACATTTCTTCCTAATCAACATTTATGAATAATACTAATGTACAAGAAGCTTTGTCGTACTTTTGAGATTTCTTCCTGACTATTCCATGTCATTTTGCAACACTATGAAATGCATGATACATCCATGTAGTTTTAGCTTCTCTTCTTCTGCGTACGCAGGCTGATACTCCGCGGACACTCCCTATATGGACAAGCAAGTATTAATCCCATCTACCCAACAAAGGGAGTGGAGTTTTGTGTGTATGACCGTATTTTATCCCGCCATTAAGGCAGCCATACTCCATCTTCGGGGAAGGTGCATGCTATGTGTAACGTGTCATCCATACCAACGGCCAAACTAGCCTTCTCTTCCGAAAGTTGGTGATGGGATTTTACGTGTGTGCAAGATGTTTGTGCGTGCGTTCACACACGGAACCTCGGTTTATAGTCTCATTCGAAGGACTGTATGGGAAATGGAGTCAGAACCAGTGTTAACTCCGAGGGAAAATCCCCCTGTAGTTTTAGCAAAATTCTGTTATTGTTATAAACAGGAAAGATTTTTGTATCTGCGGCTTTACAGCAGCTATACTTTTCTGATTCATTGTAAACGATAAAGTCTTATGGTCTGACTTAGCCACATTCGGCAAGATGCAACAGTTTGTGGTCCATCGTAATTCTCTAGACCGGGGTGTATCCGTATCTAAATATGTACATCTGTTTGGTAGAAAAGGTCCAAGTCTCGACAGGATGTAGCTTGATGTTTGTTACACAATTTGCGTAGTGATAGAGATGATGATAGATGCCTTTCAGTGTATACAACAGTGATTGAGAGCGTTCACAATTTTACAGAAAATATCGTTTTGTTATATTGTAAAATGTTGCTGAAAATATTTATGGTCGATTTACAGCCATTTGCGACACCTTTATACAGGGGTGGCTGGAAAGGTCTTATTAATAGCTGATCATTCTGCCACGTTTGTGTCATGCTAGCCATGAACAACTGCTGAGAAAATGCCAGTGATTAAATGTATCATGAACATAAACACACACACACACACACACACACACACACACACACACACACACACACACCACACACACACACACACATATTTAAGTCTGATTGCTGCGTAACTGAGAGTTACTAGAGAATGGGTGGTATCAAATAGTAAAGGGAAAAAAACACACCGGATGGGTCAAATCGGGGACGGGAACGGGAACATTTCTGCACTATGACCGCGAAGCGTCACATCGAAGGAGAACACGTGTGTGTGTGTGTGTGTGTGTGTGTGTGTGTGTGTGTGTGTGTGTGTGTGTGTGTGTGTGTGTGTGCGTGCGTGCGTGCGTGCGTGCGTGTGAGTGAGTCACAAAGAAACAGCAAGCGGGACGCCGACGCGGACCGTAACGACAAGATGGCCGCGACTTCAAAGAGTAGAGAGAGTTACGGTGGGGGATATGGATGGCATTCGCTCCCTCACCCGAACCACCATCCAAAGACTTAAGGGACCTGACGGACCCCCAGAGTCCTCACTGACTCATTGGTTTCGACCTCTAGCGGTGTCTGGCGTTTTCATTGGCTACAAAATGGAGCTCAAGGCCACGTCACGCTCTCTGCTAGGCCATGCCAGTGTGTGTGTGTGGACCTTCTTCCCTTCAGTCATGATCAAACAGTGGCCGTTCTCCTGAAATGGGCGTTGTTAAGGTCTGTGAAAACGGCTTTTGCCTGGCCTACCTTGCATGACGGGGGGTAATTCCAACGGTTTGATTGCTGAGCCTGATCGACAGGGTGCAGACTGGAAGGAAGGTATAGGTGGTTACTTCGGAGATGGCATGGCTTCGTGTTGCGTCAGACTTTCGTCATTCAGCCAACGATAGATTGATTGTTTAACAGAACCAGTACATGTCACCGACTTTCATAAAGTTGTGATTAGGTGACGGAATGAATGCGATATAGCTATGATATGTTGTTGTTTTTCAAATATGTCTTGGTGTGTGTGTGTGTGTGTGTGTGTGTGTGTGTGTGTGTGCGTGCGTGTGTGTGTGCGAGCGTGCATGCGCGCATGTGTGTGTGTGAGAGAGAGAGAGAGATTTGTTGTTGCTTTTTTTGTTTGTTTGTTTGTTTTGTTTTTTTCTTGTTAAAAACACATTTTGCAGTGTGTTCGATTTGTGTAATGTTTACGTGGCGTCGCCAGTATGTATCCGTAAGAATTTATTTTGTCTTTGAAGCCCCCAAGGCAGGAATTCATTTATAACCTTAGAGTCTGTGTATCCTGTCCCATAGGAAGCACAACAACATAGGTGATGTACCATACACTATACAACATGTTCCTATACAGTGTTGGACTTACGTGGTATGAGACAAACATTTTACAACACAACAGACTCCGCGAAAATCTTTTTCAAGGATGTCATACTAGACGTGTGTGTGTGTGTGTGTGGTGTGGTGTGTGCGTGCGTGCGTGCGTGCGTGCGTGTGCGTGTGCGTGTGTGTGTGTGTGTGTGTTCCTGAAAGAGATAAACTTTTTTTATCTGATCTGAGGTTCAACAGGAGAAAGATTTGACACAGTTTTGCGTGTTTCAAAAACTTATTTTGTTTTTCGTTCTTGTTGTTCCTGCTATTGTTGTTGTTGTTGTTTTAACAACCTTGAAAGGAATTGACTGACGGGTTTGTAGCCCAGATATGGCCTCTCGTCGTCGGCTGGACTACAAACAACATGATGGGATCTAGTCAAGCTGACCTCAGTAACAGAATGCCGCTGTCTCTGACGATCCTATTGGCTAGGAGCAGTCAAAGGGAGTTAACCGGCCCCCACCTTGCAGTCCTCGCACCTCTGTGTGGAAAAATACTGGAGGGGTAGGGGGTGGGGTCTTTTTTTCTGGCGTTTGCTTGTCGGTGTAGCGTGTATTGTATATACCTGTTGAAACTTCTCCCATCCTCACATCCCCAGGTAAACACTCGGCTAAGGAAATGCCAACAGACAAACGACAGACAGGCAAAATATAACATCGCTGATTCAATTCGGACGTTTTTCTTTTTAGGACTGTTGGAGGAGAGGGATTGTGTGTGAGTATGGATGGGGAGGGGAGAAGGGGAGGGGGCGGGGAGGAAAGTGGTTGAGGATGAGGAGAGGAGGGGGGGAGGATCCAGAACGGAAGGCTAGAAAGGAACCGCGCACTCCACCCTCCTCCCCCCCATGACACCCCCCACCCTCTCCCTTTCCATTCCATTCCACCCTCACTTCACGTACCCCTTCTGCCCCTTCGAGGGTTTGGGGAGAGTTGAGGGTGTCGGTCAAAGTATCATTGAATCCCCCAGCCGGATCATGTTGTGTTTGCGTCTCTTGAGATCCGCATTGTCTCTCCAACCCCTTCATCCCCTCACCCAGCCCCCCCCCCCCCCCCCCGCCCCCTTTCTCTTTCTCTCTGTCTGTCCCTCTCTCTTTCTTTCTCTCTCTGTCTGTCTGTATCTGTCTGTCTCACTCTTTCTCTCTCTCCTTCTCTGTCTCTCTGTCTCTCTCTCTGTCTCTCCTTCTGTCTCTGTGTGTCTGTGTGTGTGTCTCCCTCTGTCTCTCTCTCTCTTTCTTTCTTTCTCTCTCTGTCTATGTCTCTCTTCTTCTCTCTCTCCTCTGTCTGTCTGTCTCTCTTTCTGTCTCTCTCTCTGTCTCTCTCTGTCTCTTTGTCTGTCTGTCTGTCTGTCTCTCTCTCTCTCTCTCTCTCTCTCTCTCTCTCTCTCTCTCTGTGCGCGTGCGCGCGCACGCGCGCGCGCGTGCCTTTCAATGACTCTTTTCCTTTCATCTTTTGCCAGTCTTTGACTGTATAAAGATGTCACTTCGTGTTTTTGGTGCCGCCGGGGTGTTGGATGTTGTCGCGCGTCCGATGTGTGCTGAATTGGGAGGCAGATGAGTTCTGTAAGCCATGAGGACGCGCTGCCTTAGACATGCGTGCTATGGTTGTAGAAGATGACTTGAAAGAAAGAAGGGAAGGAAGTGCAGTGGGGAGAGAGAGAGAGAGAGAGAGAGAAGAGAGAGAGAGAGAGAGAGAAAGAGAGGAAGGGGCAGACAGAAATAGACAGGAAGAAAGAGAGGGAGGAAGAAAGAGGAAACTATTAGGACACCAAAGAACGAGGAAGAAACTTGAAGGACACTTGGGACACCAAAGAACGAGGAAGAAACTTGAAGGACACTTGGGACACCAAAGAACGAGGAAGAAACTTGAAGGACACTTGGGACACCAAAGAACGAGGAAGAAACTTGAAGGACACTTGGGACACCAAAGAACGAGGAAGAAAGTTGAAGGACACTTGGGACACCAAAGAACGAGGAAGAAAGTTGAAGGACACTTGGGACACCAAAGAACGAGGAACAAACTTGAAGGACACTTGGGACACCAAAGAACGAGGAAGAAACTTGAAGGACACTTGGCACTTGGGACACCAAAGAACGAGGAAGAAACTTGAAGGACACTTGGGACACCAAAGAACGAGGAAGAAAGTTGAAGGACACTTGGGACACCAAAGAACGAGGAAGAAACTTGAAGGACACTTGGGACACCAAAGAACGAGGAAGAAACTTGAAGGACACTTGGCACTTGGGACACCAAAGAACGAGGAAGAAACTTGAAGGACACTTGGGACACCAAAGAACGAGGAAGAAACTTGAAGGACACTTGGGACACCAAAGAACGAGGAAGAAACTTGAAGGACACTTGGGACACCAAAGAACGAGGAAGAAAGTTGAAGGACACTTGGGACACCAAAGAACGAGGAAGAAACTTGAAGGACACTTGGGACACCAAAGAACGAGGAAGAAACTTGAAGGACACTTGGCACTTGGGACACCAAAGAACGAGGAAGAAACTTGAAGGACACTTGGGACACCAAAGAACGAGGAACAAACTTGGACACTTGGGACACCAGAGAACGAGGAAGAAACTTGAAGGACACTTGGGACACCAGAGAACGAGGTACAAACTTGAAGGACACTTGGCACTTGGGACACCAAAGATCGAGGAACAAACTTGAAGGACACTTGGCACTTGGGACACCAAAGAACGAGAAAGAAACTTGAAGGACACTTAGCACACCAAAGAACGAGGAAGAAACTTGAAGGACACTTGCACTTGGGACACCAAAGAACGAGGAAGAAACTTGAAGGACACTTGGCACTTGGGACACCAAAGAACGAGGAAGAAACTTGAAGGACACTTAGGACACCAAAGAACGAGGAAGAAACTTGAAGGGCACTTGGCACTTGGGACACCAAAGAACGAGGAAGAAACTTGAAGGACACTTGGCACTTGGGAAACCAAAGAACGAGGAAGAAACTTGAAGGACACTTAGGACACCAAAGAACGAGGAAGAAACTTGAAGGACACTTAGGACACCAAAGAACGAGGAAGAAACTTGAAGGACACTTGGCACTTGGGACACCAAAGAACGAGGAAGAAACGTGAAGGACACTTGGCACTTGGGACACCAAAGAACGAGGAACAAACTTGAAGGACACTTAGGACACCAAAGAACGAGGAAGAAACTTGAAGGACACTTAGGACACCAAAGAACGAGGAAGAAACTTGAAGGACATCTGGCACTTGGGACACCAAAGAACGAGGAAGAAACGTGAAGGACACTTGGCACTTGGGACACCAAAGAACGAGGAAGAAACTCGAAGGACACTTGGCACTTGGGACACCAAAGAACGAGGAAGAAACTTGAAGGACACTTAGGACACCAAAGAACGAGGAAGAAACTTGAAGGACACTTAGGACACCAAAGAACGAGGAAGAAACTTGAAGGACACTTGGCACTTGGGACACCAAAGAACTAGGAAGAAACGTGAAGGACACTTGGCACTTGGGACACCAAAGAACGAGGAAGAAACTTGGGACACTTAGGACACCAAAAACGAGGAAGAAACTTGAAGGACACTTAGGACACCAAAGAACGAGGAAGAAACTTGAAGGACACTTGGCACTTGGGACACCAAAGAACGAGGAAGAAACGTGAAGGACACTTGGCACTTGGGACACCAAAGAACGAGGAAGGAACTTGAAGGACACTTGGCACTTGGGACACCAAAGAACGAGGAAGAAACTTGAAGGACACTTAGGACACCAAAGAACGAGGAAGAAACTTGAAGGACACTTAGGACACCAAAGAACGAGGAAGAAACTTGAAGGACACTTGGCACTTGGGACACCAAAGAACGAGGAAGAAACGTGAAGGACACTTGCGGAGAGCGCAAACATCCGTCACAAACAAACAAAAAAAAAAACCCGTTCGCAAAGGGAAATAATCGTTTGCAAATTGTACGCACTGAAACAGCTGCTACGCTTGTACAAATAAGTCTTGCTTAACGATGCAGGATCCGCCGTTTGATCCAGATCCGCTTTCGGATCCTCCCCGCAATTTAACGGGATCCGCCCTGCGCGATATTCTGTCTCTACACCTATCTATCTTTGAAATCTGTTCTGTAGTGTTTGCGTCATCTCGTAGAGACAGATACACAAGCAAACGAACAGACGCAAGTGAAAAAAATGACATCGCTGGCGAAGGCAAGAAGACACTTAAAAAAAAAAAAAAATGAAACAACAAATGACAAAAAGGCATCCCGAAGCAGTGAGGGGTTTCTTTGTCAAGTGCACGTAGCAGAGTGTTAAAACTCATTTAAACATTGACCACGGAGCTGACTCCATGTATACTGAATCGTTGCTGATGTCATTTGTCCAGTTTTCCTTGTGTGTGTGTGTGGGGGGGGGGGGGGGGGGGGGGGGGGGGAGAAGAAGAGGGGGAAGAGGAAGCGAGATAAAGTCAGAAAACTCTTGCATCACAATCCAGGCTGCACAAGGGACAGCCCAGATCTGAGAAACCAACAAACAGGAACTTTCCTTCCTGTCAATTAT
>CM065719.1:59115231-59117731 GCA_033310375.1 Conus canariensis | reverse complement strand
TCAGCAGCAGAAAAAAAAACATTGCTTGAATACCAACGGTAGAGGCTATCCAATGCTCATCGTCTTCAGACTTGACAACTAAGTAAGCCAGCCAACCCCATGCTAGTCCAGCAAACTCCAGAACACTTTGAGCTATGTGCCTCTGTTACGTGTCCGCCCAAAGAGAAGATGAGTCCGAGCAAGACCCGAGGCACTCGGAATCAGCCAAGGGAGAAAACTAAAAAAAAAATAATAATAAAAGTCAACCTGCATCGTCTCCCTTGGATTTTTTTTCCCCCTCCCCTGCCGTGCTTTGTGTTGGAGCCAGTTTCCGGCAAACACCCCCCCCATGCTGGCGATGCTCGTGCTAACATGTTGACATACGACAACAAGTCTTCTCCCTTCGCTGCATGCTCTCCCCTGTCGTCATGTGTCACGCGGCGTGACAGTCAGCAAATGTGTATGACACCAGAGGGGGATCAGTTTACATGACAGAAGAGAGGGGGGGGGGGGGGGCGGGTTGCAAAGAGTGGTGGTGGTGGTGGTCTTATTTTCCAATGTTTTGTAAAAGCAGGGTTGGGGGTATGGGGGTGAGGGTGAGTGGGTGGAACACAGATGCATTCTCCTTTTAAATAAAATAAAGAAGAAGAAAACAGTTTAAGAAGAAAGAATAAAAAGGAGGGGGGGGAGGGGGGGGGGGGGGGGCTCTTTCCTTTCTGAAAATATTGTTCAAAAAAAAAAAAAGGGGGGGGGAGAAAATGAAGGAAAGAAAAGGGGGAGGGAGGCACGGTTGTACTTTTCCGGCCATATTTCTGTTTTGGGCCGATATCATGCAAACAGCTCAGCTGATGGCATTTTACACAACCAGGGGGGAGAAGGGGGGATGTCCAGAAATTCCAGAAGGAGATGGAGGAGGGGGAACCGGGGGAAGGGAGGCCAAACACCCTCTGCGGATCTTTCGTACGGCGAAAATGCAAGTTTTGGCAGGCATGGGGAGGAAGAGAGGGGTGAGCTCCCTTCCCCCCCCCCCCCCCCCCCCCCCCCCCCCCCCCCCCCCCCCCCCCCACCCCCCCCCCCCCCCCCCCGTGTCCCGGTCCTGGATACAGTTTGGTGTGCGCACGCACACACTCACACTCACACACACACACACTCTCTCTCTCTCTCTCTCTCTCTCTCTCTCTCTCTGTCTTCTCTCTCTCTCTCTGTCTCTCTCTCACGCACACACAACACAACACAACACGACACGGCACGACACGACACGGCACGGCACGGCACGGCACGGCACGGCAGGCAGGCAGGCAGTTCTCTGTAACGAAGAAGGGAATTCGGACACACGCTATGAAACGGCAACCTGCGCTCTGGCGATGGGCGAAAAGGAAAACCTGAACAAGACGGCTTCAGAGTGCGCGGAGACTCCTACATGTGTTGGTGAATCTGACCAAATCCTATCAGGCAGCTGGGCAGTCGAGACACATCAGGTCTGGACATGCTGACCTGTCTGGTGGAGAGAGAGAGAGGGGGGGGGGGGACAGGGAGCCTGGACAGCTGCACCACGTGGTCAGGCAGATGCGGCCGGTCAATTCGGTCAAGCTGGATGATGTAGAGAAAGGGAATCTTTAACAGGATATTTCGTGATAGTGGATTGTTGCGCTCGACGACTGATAAGAAGCAAAGCAAACAAAGAGAGAGCCTTGTGTTCTCACAGGTGTTGACTGTCATCTATGTGCTGTGGTGTTTGCCTCGTGCCTTCGTTTAGCTTCTGTGTCATGATTGTCATCGTGATGTCTGGCCTACGTACTCTTTGTGTTGTGTGTGTGTGTGTGCGCGCGCGCGCGCGCGGCGTGCGTGCGTGCGTGTGTGTGTGGTTCGTTTGACCAAGGTTTGTTCACGTACAATCCCTTTCTATCCCACCAACGTCTTCTGTATAGATTAAACAAACAATTCTCTCCCTCCCCCCCCCTCTCTCTCTCTCTCTCTCTCTCTCTCTCTCTCAACACAAAAAAACTCTATGGCTTTAAAAATGAACACATGAATCTCTCTCTCTCTCTCTCTCTCTCTCTCTCTCTCTCTTTCCGTATCTCCCTTCCACATGAATCTCTCTCTCTCTCTCTCTCTCTCTCCTCTCTCTCTCTCTCTCTCTCTCTCTCTCTGCGTGGATTTCGGATTGTGTGGATGTGCCCCAGGGAGTTTGATGTGAGGACGGTTTTATTCTTGAGTTTCTTGCAGAGGCGTTGAACGCTCCAGCGAAGAAAAGAACTCAAAGCTGCTGTGATTATTTAGAGACACAACGAATTTTACTGAAGAGGCGGTAAGACATTTCGGTTTTTGTTGTCAGTGCATTTGCGTCTTCTTCGAAAATGCATTACACTGGGTGCTCGGAATTCAGGCTTTTGTTCTAATTCATGATTGCTTTGGCTCTTTTTTGTTGGCGTTCTCTTTTTGCTTTGCAACCCCACACTCTCATCTCATCAAGACTGTATAACTAATGGCATTAAAGCTGCTCAGTGTTCTCTCTGTCTTT
>CM065719.1:59077731-59105231 GCA_033310375.1 Conus canariensis | reverse complement strand
CAGCGTGGTGACACGTGCTCACCATCGCCTTGTATATGTCTCCTTCTCTCGTTGAAGTTCCCGTGCTCTGTAATACAGGCGTCTTGTATCTGCGAATAAAGAGGCTCGATGCTGCGAATATGCTACACTATGGCTCCATACCGTAAAGAGACAGACAGACAGACAGGCTTGCAGACAGACAGGCAGACAAACAGGCAGACTGGTGGCAGGCAGACATGAGAGAAAATAGATTATTGTTGACAAGGAGTTGGTTCCTCACGATCGCGAGTTGGTAAGTAAATGGGATTTGATGTTGCAGTTCTGTTTGTTTCTTGAGTGCGCATGCGTGCGCTCGCGCGCGCGGTTTTTTTTAATATGTATTGCTGTTGTTCGTGTGACAAGGGTAGTATCGCCTTTCTTCCGCGCGCATGTGGAATATCCCTAGTCCTGCCCACTTCTGTGGGTCCGGAAACTGATTTGTGTTACATGGATGTCGGTGTCTCTTTCCGAACATTAGCATTTGACCGTCACGAGTAGATGATAGGTTAAGGCCAACTACAGTCACTGTCGGACCAGCTTAAAACAACAGAGGCCAGCATTTTTCCCCGGGAGTTGTGTGAGTGGGAGGGAGGGAGGGGGTGTGCAGGGAAACTGGTAAAAAAAAAAAAAAAAAAAAAAAAAGGACGAACACCAAGCATTGGCGTGCAGAATCAGCTTTATTTGGCGCCGAAATGTCTCCCGCAATTGTCGTCTGCAGTTCCCCACCAAAAAAAAAAAACGACAAAAAACATGGTGAGACTCCTCCCGTTCGGAGGTATCGGGCTTCCGCCATCTTGGTAGGCGCATAGCGTGCCGTGCGCATGCTCCGGTGCATGCGTGGGGTGATGTAATGTCGCCTGGCACGCGCCAACTGCCCAGCCAATGATCATTGCCGGTGTTGAAGACGGGGTGAAGCCGTGATGAATGTTTTGATTTTCGGCCCACCATCCCTCAACCCCCCTCCCACCCCTCCACAACCCCCCCCCCCTCTCTCTCTCTCTCCCCGCCTCCTTTTACAAATGAGACGAGAATCTGGCGATTATTCGGAAATGGAAAACAGCGGACAGGAAATATATTAAAGAAAAAAAAGAAAGAAAGAAAGAATGGGGTCGACAGATAAAAACGGTGGTTAGGCGGAAGAAGACAGAAGAGAAGAGAGCGAGAGCGGCAAGAAGTAGGGAGAGGGCATGGATGGGAGTGGGGTGGTGGGAGTGAGGAGGGGGGGGGGCGGGAGGGGGGTTGGGGGCGGGGGGGGGGGGGGGGGCTTGAGCCATCTTGAGAGTTTAGAGGCCCCCTTATTGCAAACCCCGCTGGATAACTTTCCTTTGAAAGGCGGCTTCTTTTCTGTCAACCGTCCAGCCCGCATTAGTTGAAATACGCCAGTTTATGTGTTCATGGAGAATTAATGGGCCATTTAGGGTCTTTTTTTCCCCTAATTAAATTCACTTTGATCTTTGACGGGAAGAAAATACGACAGGGGGAGAGAAATCGTTTGAAGGCGAATGTGAGAGTGCGAAACTAGGCAGGGCACTAAACCCCAGATCTGGCTAAAAATGTAGAGAAGGTTACAGGAGTGTGTGTGTGTGGGGGGGGGGGGGGGGGAGGGGAAGGGGTGTTAGGGAGAAAGGAGCTATCCGGTAAAGTCGTCCTGCCGCTCTGTCTGTCCGTCTCTCTCTCTCTCTCTCTCTCTCTCTCTCTGGGTCACGTGGTTTGACACGAAGCGACAGGGTGCCATTTATTTACGCTGCGTGAATATTTTCGATAATTGTTTGAAAATGCCAGTTACTGGACTTCCGGCGACTGCGGAGACAGCCCTGAACGCCCTGCTGAATATCAACACCGTGTCAAGCTGGAACATTACAGGTGAAGGCAGCACAACACGGTCGTCGTTCTACGACTGAAGCCAGCCGTCCCTGTCACAACAATGGCGGATCCTGTCTTGAACCATGGAACGCGAGTTCGTTACAGAAAGAAACCGCCCAGCCAGTTGCGACGTGACCAAGAAAGGGTCAAGCAGCAGAACAGACGACAGGAACAGGTTGGTGCGGATAACGCTTGTGAAGTGAACGAACTGGCCTCGTCCGACACGAAAGAGGAAGACCACGGAACACACTGCTGTACACTGGATCTTGGTGAACAACACGCCATGTCTACACACATCGACAGCGAGTCTGACACTTCGCATGTTCAAGACGGTCTCGGACTGTTGCATTCGGATCAGTCTGACTGTGGCAACATACATCAGGAATTCCAGCACTCCGTCAGCAACACAGGCCTTGAAGACATTATAGAAAGAACAGCTGCAGGTTTTGACACGGGAACTGTGAAGGACTATGTTGCCACTTTGACAGATCGGCAGGTACAGAGACGTCTGCGAGATCAGCACAGGAACATAGCGTTTAGAAAGGTTGTGCTTCATAAGTCATATGGCGTCGATGTGTTGTTGTGCGAGTCGGATAACATTGTTTTAGACTATTCCTGCGCTCGCCAAAAACGGAAGACGAATGTGTGCAAGAAGACGGGAACATGTCATCTGAGGCACGTGTCAAACTAGCGCACCTGCGGAAAGGAAGACGTGTGCCACCAGCAACATACAACACCCTGAGATTCAAGCACGTGCTCTACAGCGGTACGCGCTCTCCTCGGCCTGGTCCAATTCTACCTGGGGTGACGGTCCCTTCGTTGAACTGATTGTGCACACTTTGTCAGGGACACTTTGGCATTCACAACTCTGCCATGTGATATGAAACGCGTTTGGTCAATCGCGCCGATTTCCTAAATGAGCTGTACAGCTTAATAGCAATAAGCTTCGTTCGTTCGTTCGTTCTCTCTCTCTCTCTCTCTCTCTCTCTCTCTCTCTCTCTCTCTCTCTCATAAATTCATGATTCCTGTCATCAGAAAATATTTTCGTCATTTCCATTACGGGAGAGAGTGAGAGAGCATGTAGGCGTGTGTGTGTGTGTGTGTGTGTGTGTGTGTGTGTGTGTGTGTGTGTGTGTGTGTGTGGCACGCGCGGTATGTATATTGTGTGCGCGCGCGTGCGCACGTGTGTTGCGGGTTAAATTTTGTTGATTTCTGTGGACACTTGCGCGCGCACACGCGTGTTTTAAACGCTTCCGTGTGTCAAGACCGTTATTTAAAGGAGGGAATGGATTCTTTGTGGGATGCACACGTCAACCCCCTTCCCTCCCTGACACACACACACACACACACCACTCTCACTCGCTCACACACACACACACACACGCGCGCGCGCGCGCGCGCACACCCCCCACCAAACCACCCCTCATCCATACCATCTCTTACCCTTCTTTTCAGCAACCCCCCCCGCCCTCATTACCCATCTCTACATTCTCCCTCTTCCCCATCATCTTTATTCCACATTCTCCCAACAACTCGCCTCTTCTTCAATATTCATATCTTGGTAGTTTTTTTTGCAACTGCTGCTCAACACACAAATGTGCGCGTGCGCGCACACACACATGCACGCACGCACATACACGCACGCACATGCCCGCGCGCGCGCGCACACACACACGCACGCACACACACAGACGTAGGCACACACTCTCTCTCACATATTCTCTCTCTCTCTCTCTCTCTCTCTCTCTCTCTCTCTCTCTCTCTCTCCACACACACACACACGCTCTCTCTCTCTCTCTCTCTCTCTCTCTCTCTCTCCCCTCCCCTCCCCTCCCCCCAGCGCGCCAGTCTCTCGCACCTCTTCTCCGTGAGTGTGATGGAGGTCGTAAGACATAATAAAAGAAGGTTCCTGGTGTTAGTAGCCGATGGATAGTCGGGACCGTTACTGCGAGATGTTTGTTAGCAGTCACTTCGTCTTCGACGAAGCAAAGACGTAATATAACTACCGACACTTTCTTCGTCCCATTCTCTCTCTCTCTCTCGCCGTTTTAGGTTCCAGTCACTAGTAAGAACAGTAAAGAATGTTTTATTTACTTGTTTTTTGGAACTGCGTTTTCTCTCTCTCTCTCTCTCTCTCTCTCTCTCTCTATGTGTAGACATTGTGTGTGTGTGTGTGTGTGTGTGTGTGTGTGTGTGTGTGTGTGTGTGTGTACTCTCTCTCTATCTCTCTCTCTCTCCCTCTCTCTCTCTCCCTCTCTCTCTCTCTCTCTCTCTCTCTCTCTCTCTGATGCTCCGTGTGTCTGCGTACGCGTGTCAGCGTGGCGGGGGGGGGGGGGGGGGGGGAACCTACGCTGTGTATGTATGTATCTGCATGTGTGTGTGTGCGTGTGCCCGCGCGCGCCAGTCTCTGTAGCTAAATGCGTTAACAAATCCTCTATGTGTATGTCTGTCTACACATGTGTGCGTTGTTTGTGTGAGTATGGGCATGTATGTACGGGCGTAAGAGAGTGTGCGAGAGAGAGAGAGAGAGAGAGAGAGAGAGAGAGAGATGGCTTTGTGTGTATGTGTGAGATGAAGTCGGATGGCATTGTGTGTGTAAGTGCGTGCGTGTGTATACGCGCGCGCGTGCGTATCTACGCACATGTAGGTCAGTGCAATATTGCTTTCTGCATCTATCGTTCCTACTGGTGTCACCTTCATTTTACGAGTGTTGCTGGGCAGGAAGGGAGGGGTGGAACTTCGCAGCAGAGGCGTAAAGACCACTTGCGAGTCACAGCAGAGTGTCGGTTTATGAGCATGTGCCAGAGGTGTGTGATGATATGTTTCAGCCAACCGATGTCGCCCCTACCTGATGACGCCCATAGATGGCAGCAACGACTACATCAACGCCGTCTTTCTGAACGTGAGTCCGTTCTCCGCCTGTGTGTGTATGCCTAACGGGTTTGGGTCTCGGTGACTCTCTCTCTCTCCACGTCAAACAAACATAATTGCATTCCTTCTTAGAGTTGTGTATGCATGTGCTTGCTTGTTTGTTTTCCTCTAATAGTTTATACAGCTGCTGATGTATTAGTGTCTGAAATAGGCAGTGTCTCGGACAACAAGAGAGTGAGAGAGAGAGAGAGAGAGAGAGAGAGAGCAATGAGAGGGACGTCATATTTGCAAGAAATCTTGATGCCATAAGATTACTTCCCTTTAAAACAAGAAAAGGCTTTTCCAGCAAGTCGGGATGGAAAATAAGAGGAAGAGGGACGGGAGGGAGGTGCAAGGGGGGGGGGGGAGGGGCACTCAGGAGCTTATAAGTCATACCATTTAAGAAGCTATTATTATTATGGTTTGTCAGAATTCAAATAGTCACGCAACGTTTCTGCATTCTTTCAGTTATTGCCATGTACTGAACAAGGGGGATGGGGAAGAGCAAAAACCAAAAGAGAAATACAGCCAACGTTCTCAAAATCCCATGGAGTGTGTAGAAATCTTCTAGGAAGGAACTGTAGATTTTGACTTCAAAGTGTGGGTTAAAATTAAGCGTTAAAAGTGTTGTTTTCCATAATGACATAATTGTAATGTGTTGTTTTGATTGTATATGTGTCGTTTCATTTCCGCAGTTATATTGTCAATATTGCTATAATGATTTTGAATCTTCGACAAAATAACAATCTGAATGTGATTAGCTGCCATTGATTCTTGCTCGTTTAGGAGGGAGGGAGCATAACATTAGATTTGTACCGAGTGTGTCTTGCTCTTCAAATGAAAGATTTTACACCTTCCGCCTTCCTTTCCTATCTCCATCCTACCCCCCCCCCCCTCTCCCTCTCTCTCTCTCTCTGCTGAGTGTAGATTTCACATAAGAAAAAAGAACTAATGCTGTTGCTGTTCTCATTCGTTTGCTTCATACCCAAAACTTGAAGAAAGGATGACAGTCAAGTTCCAGAAAGTTTCCGTTCATCGCCTGACAGTGACCTGTTAATTAACTCTTTCAGACGTACCGGCGCAGGGACGGACTGCTGGTGACACAGATGCCGCTGCCCAACACAGTGACCGATTTCTGGCGCCTGGTCTACGACCACAAGTGTCACACCATTGTCATGCTTAACGACGTGGACGAAAAAGACGAGGTGCGTTGAGGGGGTCAAAAAGTGTTAAGCGCTTAAAACGAATTTGGAACGAAAGACTGTTAGTCGTTATTCTGCGCCCGTGTCGTGTGCTTTGGAATATGGTGGTGTGTGTGTGTGTGTGTGCTGGATCTCAAGTGTGAGGTCTGTATTTTCACACACAAGGAAAGCGAGTGAAGTTAACATATTAAAAAGCATATTTAATGTACAATTGAAGGAAAGACTGGAGAATGCAACTGTCTGTCTGTGTTCAGCATTATCATTGGTATTGTTATTATCGCCATTAGTTGTCTTATAATTTGTTGTTGATGTAATGATGCACGTGCAGTCTCTCCTGCTCTGTCCTGCAGACGTGTCAGCAGTACTGGACGGAGGAGACGTGTGGCGGCAGTTACGGCCCTTTCATCGTGGAGACCACGGCCCAGATCCGTTCAGACCCCAGTGTGACGCTGAGAGACTTCACCCTGACCAACATCAATAAGGTCCCTCAGGTTTCCTCTGTCCGTCTGGGAATCCCAGTGTGACCCCGGAAGATTTCACCCTGACCAATATCAGTAAGGTCCCTTAGGTTTCCTCTGTCTGGGGAGCCCAGTGTGACGCTGAGATGCCCTGACCAATATCAGTAAGGTCCCTTTGTTTTCTTCTCACCCCCCCTCTCTCTCTCTCTCTCTCTAGCTTAGAAATTCTTTTTGACCAAGATCAGCAAGTTTATTTTGCATTCTCTCTCTCTGAGAGAATTCGCCTTGCCCGAGATCAACAGCCTTAGAGTGAGATCAGTACAAACAGTATCAGCGATTATCACCATCACGATAACATCATCTTATTATTGTTCTTATTGTTGCAGTTGTTCCCGCTGTTACTAATATTACTATTGTTGAAGTTGGTACTGTCACGGTTCTTGCTGTTATCATTGTTGAAGTTATTACTTATTATTTTAATTTATTTCAGGCCCAGGCATCGCCCAGGATGATCCGGCAGTTCCACTTTCACCGGTGGGCCGAGGGGTCGGCGGTTCCAGCCTCCAGCCGGGCCTTCCTGGACCTGATCGGCAACGTGGAGAACTGGCATGAACAGACTGGCTACATGCCCATTGCTATCCACTGCATGTCAGTCCCCCCTCCCCCTCCCTCTCTCTCTCTCTCTCTCTCTCTCTCTCCCTCTCTCTCTCTCTCTCTCCATTAGTTCCTCTGTACAGGAGAAATACGCTACTTTAAATCAATATTCTCTATTCCTATGATGGTCATATTCGACTATTTTCATCATGACTGATGCCAGCTCCGGTATGGCAATAAGCAATGACTTGATACTAGCACTGCTACCACTGTTGCTACATCTACTACTGCTGCTGCTGCTACCACTACCCTACCACTCCTCCTCCTACCCCCACTACTACTGCTGCTGCTACCCCACCACTACTACTACCACCACTAGTTCTACTGCTGCCACTACTCTCTTCCACCTACTACAACCCTACTACTACCTTAACGATCCCTGTAGCACTATACTACAACCTCTACTTCCCTCCATCACTAAACCCCTACTACTACCTTAACGATCCCTAGTAGCACTATACTACAACCTCTACTTCCCTCCATCACTAATCCCCTACTACCCCCTTACTACTACCACCACCACTACTATTACTACCCCTACGAGTACTACGACTACCACTACTGCCTACCCCACCACTATTACTACCGCTACTACAACCCCTACGACTATCCCTACTACTATTACTGCTACTACCACTCTTACCCCTACTACTATCACCACCACCATTTACTACTACTACTGTGACTGCATTTTCTGCGACTACTACTTGCACTATACCTACTACTACTTATTACTACTAGCCGCCGCTGCTGCTACAGAAATGAGTTCCTCATTCGCACCATGATATGCCAAAGGAGAAAAGATTGAAGAGCTCACATAAAGTCTTTGGACAACGGCTTATCTTGGTTTTACCACGTTGCTGATCGTGGAAAACGATTTCCAAAAGAATATATCAACTTGCAGGTACACTAATTTAATTCCTTTGAAATCTAGTACATTGACAAGAGTGATTACAAAACTTTGAATACACTTCCATTTAAAAATAGACTGAACGTCAACAAATGCTTATGCATGTACAATGTAATGAATGGATCGGCTCCGAAAAAAAATTAACCGTAAGCGTTGTCATCAATAGAGAAAAACATGCACGTAAACTTCTTTTCCCAGAACCCTGAAGTGATTCTTTATAAATCAAATTTTGTATACTCAGAAGGGATCGCATGGAATAATTCGTCTTCCTCTTTAAAATCAAAACGGGCATTTAAAAAATGCCCTGAAAGAGCATCTGATGGAATTCATGGAACAAGTTAAAGCTCTCTCTCACACTGCATTTGAAATTGTTAACAAATATTTTATTTCATATGTTGTAACATGAGTAATGTATATATTTGTATGGTTGAAGTTGTATGCTTTTGAAAATGTTTCTAATTTTTCACATTTTATGCTATATTTGTTCTTCTTTTTATGAGGGCAGGATGTAAAAAAAAAAAAAAAAGCTTGAAAGATTACTCTTCAACCCTCAATAAAGATCAATTTGACTTGAATTTACTAATACTGCTACCCCTAACTACTACTACTACCCTTACTATACCCCATGCTGCTACTACTGCCACCGCCATCCTCACCCTTACCACCACCACCACCTCCCTACTACTACCACTCCTACTACGACCCCTACGAGTACTAGTACTATGACTACCACTATTACTACTACTAGCTACCGCTACTGCTACTTTTACTACTCATCCTCCTACCATAGTGGTAGGCAGAGGTTAGTAACAGGGTTAGTGTTAGTACTAACCACCTACTACTACTATGACCACCCGTACTACCACCCCTATTACGTCTACCACCGTACTAATACCTTTACTTCTACACCTTACTACTACTGTCACTCCTTACTACTACCACCACCCTACAACTATCACCACTACCACCCCTACTATACAATTACCTCTAACCCTACTACCATCCCACCCCTACTAGTACAACTTTCCACTAGTATTACTATTGATACTACTACTACCCCTGTTACTACTACTAATTTCACTACTACTACTTCCACCACTATTACTATTCCTCCTACTACCACCACCACCACCACCACTCCCACCCCCACCCCTAGTACTGTTAATACTGCTGCTGCTGCCACCCCTTCCTCTACTACTACCACTCCTTACCACGACCCCTTACTACTACCCCCTACTACATCACTATTTCTACCACAACTACTATTAATACCATAACTGCTACTACCCCTTACTACTACTACCCCTACCCCTTGTACCACTATTACAACCCCAATTACACCTACTCCCATCACTGCTGCAGCTACTAATACTACCGTTACCACCACCACCACCACCACCACCACTACTATCCCTACTGCTGCTACCTCTACTACTACCCCTTCTTCAACCACTACCACCCTTTGCTACAACTGCAACTACTACCCCTTACTACTATTCCTACCCCTGATTATTTCTGCCCTGTACTACTACTATTACTTCAACCACCACCACTACAACTGCCCACACTACCAAGTTGGCGACTCCTCGTCAGAAAGGGGTCCGCTTTGCCCACTGACCCGTGTGATATCTGTCATGCTGAGGAACCCCCCTCCCCATAGTTGGATTTAAGAGAGAGAGGAGGGGGGCAGTTTATTTGGGTTTCAAAGCCTTCCACACACACACGCACACACACACACGTTCTCGCTCTCGCTCTTTCTCTTTCTCTCTCGCTGGCTCGTTGCCTTTTCTTCTGTTTGTCCTTTTCTGCTCCATTTGGAAAAGGTGAAACAAATATGTGCTGTACAAGACAGACCTTTTCAGTCACAAAATGTTATAGTGTTGGCGGTTGGTAGCCCATTTCCTATGCGAGATCGATTGTAAAATGTTCCTTTCTCCCACCTACCCCTATCCCTGCTCCTCCTATTTTCTTCCCGTTTTTATATGGTGGAAATACCCCACCCACCCACCCACCCCACTTCCGCCCATCCCTCTCCTCCACTCGTCATAAGTTTTTTTTTGTTTTGTTTTTTCCCGAAGTACTGTCGCCATCACGATCACTCAGTCTCTTCACATCTTGCCCCCATTCCTTCTCCCTTCTTACTGGACTCCCTCCCATAGTCATGAAACCCTCTGGCAATGCTTTTCCACGTCGCAGCTGTTTCGACATCTGAAAATCAATTTGGGAATCCATCCCCTCGACCAAAGAGACCAACTAAGACAGAACAAGAGCTGCAGCAGACGACTCCAACGGGCAAAATGAGGCAGTACGACGACTCATTCGGAGCTTGAGAGGGGAGGCGAAGGGGCGGTGTCGTACTTCCTGTTCTCAACGATGTCCATGGCTGTGTTTATGTCTTTCCTCATCAATGTATATGACTGTCCTCAGGAAAGGCACGCAACTGTCCTCACGGATGTATGCGACTGTCCTCACGAATGTGCGTAACTGTCCTTACGAGTGTATGACTGTCCTCGCGGATGTGCGCGACTGTCCTCGCGGATGTGCGCGACTGTCCTCGCGGATGTATGCGCGACTGTCCTCGCGGATGTATGCATGACTGTCCTCGCGGATGTATGCATGACTGTCCTCGCGGATGTATGCGACTGTCCTCACGGATGTATGCGACTCACGGATGTATGCATGACTGTCCTCGCGGATGTATGCATGACTGTCCTCGCGGATGTATGCGACTGTCCTCACGGATGTATGCGACTGTCCTCACGGATGTATGCGACTGTCCTCACGGATGTATGCGACTGTCCTAACGGATGTCTATAACTGCTCTCACCGAATGTATACGACTGTCCTCACGGATGTGCATGACTGTCCTCACGGATGTATGTGACTGTCCTCACGGATTCATATAACTGTCCTCACGGACGTCTATGACTGCTCTCACGGATTCATATAACTGTCCTCACGGAATGTAGACGACGGTCCTGTATGCGACTGTCTTCACGAATGAATGCGACTGTCCTCACGGAATGTCTATGGCTGTCCTCACGGAATCTCTATGACGGTCCTCACGGAATGTCTATGACGGTCCTCACGGAATGTCTATGACGGTCCTCACGGAATGTCTATGGCTGTCCTCAGGAACGGCGCCAGCCGCAGCGGCCTGCTGTGTGCCGTGATGCACATCCTGGAGAGGCTGCACAAGGACAAGGAGGTGGACGTCTTCCAGGCCGTCAAACAGATGAGGCTCAACCGCACCCAGTTCATCGACAACATGGTGCGTGCGTGTGTGTGTGTGGTGCCCCCTTCTTTTTTGTCCTGATAGGACTGTTAGCTTTTTACTCGCTTTCTGTTCCTTTCCACCTACTGTCATTGTTACAAATATTACTGTTATCAGTATTACTATCATTACTATCATCATCATCATCATCGTCGTTGTTATTATCACTATTACTGTTTTCATTATCATTAATAATCTTATCGTTATCAGTTGTAGCAGTGCTATTAAAGAAAAATTCATTACATTCTTATTGGCAGTCTTATTATATATCATTATCATCAACATTGTTGTTGTTACCATTACCATTATTATCTAGATTTTCATTGTCATCGTTATCCTATCATTATCAGTTGGAAGTAGTGCTATTAAAGACAAATTCATTATCCTTAATGGCATTATTATATTATTATTATTATCACCATTATTATCATTACTTCTACTATTTTTACTATTATCGTTATCACTGGTGTTAATATCATCATAACTATTACAGTTAGTATTACCATTATTGATATTATCTTTATGCATTAGTATGTTTCTGTAATTTCAGCCTACTACCTTTCCCATTTCCTGTATCATCACTATCATTTTGTGATGATTATGACCATTAAAACGATAGCCATTAGAACATTTCCTAGGCTCTGCCTTTCCGTCCTTCCTATGATCTATATCCTCCTCCCCGTTGTTCTTCCTCTCCCCCCCCCCCTCCTGTTCCCTCTTATCATTGTCAGTGTTGCTGTTGCTGCTATAACCATATCTGATTAATCCTCTAACTCCTCTCCTTTCTCCCCGTCTGTCAGTATAGTTATTGTTACTACCGTAACTGCTAGAATCGTCTTTTGTGATTATTACAACACAATTATTCCACCATCATTCTTGATATTAAAAAAAGTAGCGGTGGTAATATTCTCTTCATTCCATTATCGAGGAGGTAAGTGGCAGTCGGTTCGTTCTTCGTTGTCGTCATATTTGCGTGACGTGACCATTGGGGGGGACCCCCTGTCTGTTTCCAGGAGCAATACAAGTTCTGCCATGACATCCTGCTGGAGTTTCTGTCCAATCCAGACAGTTCTTCCATACACACGTGACCTTCCCGTCGTGCCTCAGTCTTTCTCGCTCACTTCCTCCTTTGACACCTTCTGACTTGCCAGCGCGCTGCCACAGAATCCGTGAACCTGCGTGAGCCGCAGAAATGACGTCCAAGCTCTGGTGATGACGTTGACTGACGTTATGACGCTCTTGGTGATGATGATGATGATGATGATGATGTCGTCTTTTCAACTGTGAAACTCAACATCCGGATGAGATTTTTCTTGGGAAGTGCTACTTGAAAGAGTTCCGATTTGTGGCTGCTCGCATCTCTTTACTGATTTTTTTTCTCCAAAGATGTTCCTAATTGCAAAATGATTTGGAAATTACAACTTCATGGTCAAACTGCCATGCACCCCTTGATGACAAACTAATTATACATGATTGTGCAAGTAAAAGGCCGGATTTTGTTTCTGTTACATAGTTACATCATAGCATGCCACATAATGAATTTCATTACACCACCAGTATTCCTGGTGTAGCTTGCCTGAATGTGTGTGTGTGTGTGTGTGTGTGTGTGTGTGTGTGTGTGTGTGTGGCCTTCGTTATGTAGATCATGTCTCGACGCTCTGCTGTACAAAAAGGACAACAACAAACAAAAAAAAATTCACAACGTGAAATCTGTGTTGCCTTTCTGTGAAACATGCTATGAATCCTACCAAACTTACTTTGTCTTTTGTAACCGTAGGTTTGGCCGTAGATCATTTTAAACAAACCTTTACAGTATTATCTTTTTTAGCATGTATTCATTTCAGCCGGAATCATCGTGTTTTGTTTTTTTAAAGGTACTTTCTTGCATGTTCTGTTCTAGTGTAAGTATGACCAAGCTACATCGCACCAGTGGTTCATAGAGCAGCCATCGATTTTCAGGGGTTCTCATGGAAAAAAAAAGTACAGGTACAAGTCGACACTTTGTGCTGATCAGGAGCGCCAACATCACTGCATTTAGGTTTGCGTGTCTTTCGGCTTGTCTGATGTACAGTTTCTGCACTTGTTTACGATTGAACATGTCATGCACCTCAGTTGTTTTGTTGTTTTTTCTCTCTCCTAGATGCAATGTGATTGCGTTCAGTCATTACGCATGAAGTCGAACTGTGCCCGTATTGTTATTCTGAAAATGACGGAATGAATTGTAGAACATTTTTATCGCCTGAGTTTTTTTTTAAGGTATACTAGGGTAAGTGTTGAGATGTCAAGATTAGGAAAACTGATGTGAATTTATGACGTAGTTTCTCAGTTGGGATGATGTTTTCACGATAGACGCAAACATCGATAGACACATATATGTGAAGAAAAAGTTCTGTTCCGTTCAGTTCCGAAGGAATGCGTGGTTCCATTATAATGTCCTCTCCACAATTCATTCCTCGTCCTCAGCATGAGCAGATGCCATTTTCTTCCTCCCGACTCATCTTCAACGCGAGAGTTCAACATGGATATTGTCAATATTCACTCAGAAATTTGACTGGGTCGCAATTTCCTTGCCTTTTCTCATACGTCTCTGTCTAGGAAGGTCAGGTAAGCGTGCGATAACTCTTCCAACTCCTTGCCAAAGGCGTGAAAAATGAGACGGTGGTTATTTCCCTGTCACTTCTAAAAGCCTTGCCTTTGCCTTCTCATGGTGCCACGTATGGGTCATGGCACCGCTGCACTGGTGACTTCCTGGCAACTGTCTTTCCGCCTGCTGCAGTTCCATACAGCTCCGTTGGAGCTGGCGAAGGAAGTTCTGTTGTCCTCTTCCTGATGATGTCCTTTCATCTCTTCTGTCTGCCTCTTCGTGGTCCCCATGTCCCCGAGTTCCAGCAGCTTGGGGGGGGGGGGGGGGGGATCCCATGCCAGCTCACCTTGAAACAGATGCATTATCAAGATTGAAACAGATGCATTATCAAAGTTGAAACAGATGCATTGTCAAGATCAAAACAGGTCCTTTATCAAAATTGAAACAGATGCATTATCAAGTTTGAGACTATGGTAGATTTTCGCGGTAGAGTTATTGTTCTTTTTATTGTTCCTATGTGGGGAAAACTGCTAGCGGTACAGGTTGTTCTGGATGGGGTCGAAAAATGTCCTATAAAGCATTGTCCAACTTGGATCTTAGCATTCTCTAAGCTGAAAATTTGCAGCCGTTTTCAAGACCGAGTACGCCATTCATCCCCGTATATTTGTCCGTGTGAACCGCTTATCTTATACACAATCAAACCCATTGTCAGATTTACGATTTTGTATGTGATTAATCCTGTGCGAGGAATAATTCCTTTCTTGTTCTAATCGTGTTTTTTATGCAGTTGCGAAAAATATTTCACCGATTTTCCAGATAGTAAATCACACCAAAACCTTATTTATTAAATGAACAAAAACTCAATGTAGATTGACCGCGGTTTCACCATAAATCATGAGTCATCGAACTTCTATTTCACACACGAACATGCATGCATGCATGCACGCGCGCACACACACACACACACACACACACACGCACACGCACACGCACACACAGCGGCAGCAGAAGTACAAATGGTATACATTGTGTCAGTGAAACTAAGAAAAAACGCATTTTTTGGATATAAACGAGCTGTTAGGTTAGATTTGTAAGTAGCAACAGACGGAGCACGGTGGACAGGAACGTGGTGAAAAGGAAAAAAAGAGGGAGAGGGAAAGCTAGAAAATAAGAAAATGGTGATATCGTACACTATCATGATGGAGGGTTGTGTATTCAGAAACTATGGGTATTCAGAAAACTGTTGACTGCGTTGTTCGTTACTCTACAGACGACAAACAGGATACAGGCACATGATAGAAATACGCGAAAACGCAGAAGACCACGCATTAAGATGAACAAAGACAAGTCTTTCGCATCTAGCACTGCTGCTTTTTAGTACATTAATTTATGTAGGATTGTCTGACCATGCATGATAATGCAAAAAAAAAAAATGCCCGACGCTTACGTCGTCCACTGACATATGTGTGTTCATGAACGCAGAAGCATTGCGGGGTGTGTGCAGCAATGTGCTATATGTATTGATTGCTCGCGTTTACTTTTTCTAGGTATCTGGACATCGTTACTGAGGCCCGACAGTGCGAAAGCAGTTTTTCTTTTACCTCTCTCTCTCTCTCTCTCTCTCTCTCTCTCTCTCTCTCTCTCTCTCTCCTGTGCGTGTGTGTGTGCGCGCGCGCTCGAGCACGCATGTGTTTGAATAAGCACACATATTTACTTCTTCATGCTGATATTTTTTAGATTTCCATATCTAAAGTGGCTTTACTGCCCATTGTCTCCAAACTGAACCTTCATGATACTGGTAACAAGTCTAATGTCGTTTAGTATTGTTCAAAAGTGATCAATACACAATCTGAACATAAGACTGTTGAAAATGCGTTCTTAGCTTTGGTTTTAGTTTTTGTTTCTTTGTTGATTTGGTTGTGTGTGTGTTTTTTTTCATGGATTTTACGTTTATTGGTTTCATTTTCTCTTTTTTTCTTTTTTTTTTTAACCGAATTTTCATCTAATCCCAGTCTGATTAAGTCCACCTTCTCAGTACAAACCATGACAGGCAAGTTCATGTTCAACTCCCACACAGGCCAGTGTTATAGCACAGTGGATTCATAGCGTTGATGTGTTGAGGTCTCTGTCTCGTTTGATGTGTTGAGGTCTCTGTCCGTCTGTTTGACATTGAAAAGAAACTGTATGTGTACCATGACTAAAATTTTCACAGCTACGGCGCTAAAAATAAATGTACATATTTATTTTTTTGGAAAGAGGCAAAATAGTAGACTGAGTTTAGACTGCTCGCAAATTTTGTAAGCATTTTAAGTGTACGCGAATGAAATTTGAAGATGTTATTTGGTGAAATTTGAAGATGTTATTTGGTGAAATTTGAAGATGTTATTTGGTGTAAGCTAATATGTCTTGCTGGAAATCTTGTATACACACACATACATATATTGTGCATGGCTCCAGATACAGTATGTAGATGTATTACTAATACAGTATAGAACAAAATTCGTCCTGATTTACAGTAGTTTTTGTTTCATAAAAATAAAATGGCTTTTTTTTTTTTAATTATTGCTGTGTGTACACCTAGAGCTCGACAATATTCTTACAAACGGGAGTGTAACATGACGCTGAGTATATCTAGACAACTAGCTTCAATATAATGCGTATTTTTGACCGACTTTACATTCAAACGAGATCTAGTCTGCTTTTTACACATGCTGCCCTGAATAGTTAGGTGAATTGTTGATAAAAAAAAAATGTGAAGACTGAAAAAGGTTTGTTTTTTTTTTTATTATGATGATAGCATAGTTTTTTTTTTTATAATTGAAATGACTGAAGTCGATCTTTAGTAACACTGCGGGCTCGCTTGTGCTTCCTTGAAGGTATCGAAAAAGGCTGGATGCTGTTTACTCGTTAGGTTGTTGCTGTTAGTTGCATGGTGAATCGAGTTCTTTGGATATGCTTCTCGCAGGCCTCCTCTTCATTTTTTTTCCCCTCTATTTTGGTGGTTGGCCAGGTCAGTGACCAAATCAATGAGAGTGTGGAGGTGGTTGTGAGGCACGGGTGGAGGGTTGGAAAGGGGGGGGGGGGGGGTTAGAATGAAATGTTATGTATTGCCGATACTATTTTCATTGCGATGTTGGTTGACGCTCGATATCGATACTGGAAAGAGGCCCACATTCTACGTGATCACTTGGCCACAAAAAGCGAAAAAAAAAAAACTAAGTGGGTGCGTGTTTATATACTTAACATACATGTCTGTCTGTCTGTCTGTGAAAAAAGATTGTGTGTGTGTGTGAGGTCATATTTTACGTGTATGATACATTGTCTGGGCTTGCTCTCTTGTTACATGTGCTTGGTCCCGAGTGTGTGTGTGTGTGTGTGCGCGCGTGCGCGCATGTGTGTGCGTAGACGCGTGCGTGCGTGCATGCGAGTGTGTGTGTGTGTGTTCGGTTGTTTGTTTATCCGTGAGTTTAGCGACAGCCTGTGCGGATGTCCATCGTTTGTTTTCTTTCGTTTTGTTTCGTGTTTTGTTTTTCATCCTATCCAGGTACGTCTTTTGTTTACTGGACAGGAGGGTGAAACATGCTGCTGATCCGTCTGGGCGTTCTGTTGCTCTCTGGCGTGTCTCTGTACAAAGGATAGTACACATCGTAGACACCAGCAGGACATCAAACGTACCACTTGTTGCTTTGCGAGTGGCATGTTCAAATACTGCTTTTTTTTTCTTTTTCTTGTAAACTGACCGTAGTTAATTCTGTTTGTCAATGAATTCTTCTCTCTCTCTCTCTCTCTCTCTCTCTCTCCCCCTCCCTCCCCCCCCCCCCCCCCCCCCCCCCTCCTCGCTTCTCTGTTCCCCTGGTCTATCGTTTTGTTGTTTCCCTCCCAACCTTTCCCATCTGTCTCCCTACCACCACCATCCCCCATTATCCTCCCTTCCCCCCCCCCCCCCCCCCCCCCCCCCCTTCTGTCTTTGAGATTCCCCCTCTCTCTCTCAATCTGTCTGTCTTCTACCTTACCACCCCTCTCTCCTCTCTCTCTCTCCTCCCCCCCTCTCCCCCCCCTACTCCCCCCCACTCCCCGAATCCCCCTCCGAGTCTCCCTCTCTCTGTCTTCCTATCTGTACCACACAGACAAAGAATGGCGATGTCTGTTAGTCTTCCTACCTAGTATCCAATGCGCAGCGTCCTAGGCCCGTACATCAAGTCCTCCTGCACCACTCCACAGATTCCCCATAGCTGTTGCCCCATGGGTTTGCTGCCATTTTCTGTATAGCTTGATGCTGCATGTCATGTACAAGTCGATCTACATTTGAAAAAAAAAATGCTTGCCTGCCATGACGCTAGTTTTTCGTCGGCTTTAGACCATGATGTACTGAAGGGTAGTTGGGGGGGGGGGGGGGGGGGGGTAGTAGGTTCTTTTCTTTGTTTTTTTGAATGTTGTGGCGTTTTCTTGTCATGATTGAACCATGTAGACCAAACGTGTGACTGACAGGGTAAAAAAAATAAAACCAATTTGTAGTTATCTGTCTGATATATTATATCATCTCTTTCATAATTGACTTTTTTGTTACATCAAGAGGCTACCCCATTGTCTCATCTCATCTTGATAGAATGAGTTTCTCGGCTGGGTTTTTTTTCTCTTATCGTTTTGTTTTTCAAACATGACTTTTGCATAACAGGAAGGAAATGTTTTGCGTTGTTGTTGTTGTTGCCGTTTTATTTTACTCGGTCCCCCGTTTGACTGTTCGAACAGTTCTCATTCCTCCCCTCTACCCCTCAACCACTAAGAAACGGAGAAAAGAAACAACTGCGGCGATTCCCAAACCACCTGCCTGTCATGCTCTACGGCCATCATTTAACAGGAAGAAACACAAAGAGTTTCTCTACTAATGTGCTCTCTCTCTCTCTCTCTCTCTCTCTCTCTCTCTCTCTCTCCTCTCTCTCTCATATCCAATTCCACGTTTGTAATTTTTTTTCTAAAAGGCTCACTTTCTATCCTGTTACGCACCTGTCCGCGTTGTTCTGTCCCTGTTTAATCACGAGGAAAAAACTAACGTGTCTTTCTGCCGTTAGTGATTCGACTTTCCCACAAATAGTTAAAGCATGTCAACGATGAAAAAAAAAGTCTTCACCCCCCCCCCCCCCCCCCACTGCCCCCCCATCACCCCTCCTCATCTGCGCCTCATGTGACGTTGTTGTACAATCGTTGGTGAGGGTCAGCCTCGTCCTTGTGACGAGATGAGGCAGAGAGGTCAGTTGGCCATTTGGTACCACTGTCCTGTCTGGAACTGTGTCATGTGGGAAAAGGCTGAAAGCTGATACAGCTGGAACAATGATGATGATGATACCTGCAAAGCAGCGTCGGTCACATCCTCATCTGGCCCCACTGCCTAAACGGATAGAACATGTTTTGATTGATTGGTTGATTGAGAGAGAGAGAGAGAGAGAGAGAGAGAGAGAGAGAGATCACCGAGCCGAAGAACAGCGCCGCTGTGACCTACGTTCTTCAACACTCTCGCTCGCGTTTAGGACTGACAAAACCCCGTAAGACTTTCCACAACCTTCTCTCACTCTTCTTTCAACACATACACACTGGTCCGCTTTCTGTAAAGTACAAAAAGTCAAGGGGTTGAACTCTTGGCTCTGGAAAGAGAACTTGACCGCGGTACCACCCTCTTCCCGACCAAAGACGATGCCGGGTGAATATGAACGGTTTTATGGAGAGGGGGGGGGGGGGGGGGGGGTAAAGGTCATGTTGCTAATAGTCCAGCCGACCGCAAAGATCATAGGGAGGTGACCTTACAAACAAGAAGCTTGCTGGAAGGAAAAGCCTATTCGCTGTCTCCGAGTGACATGTTTATCATCCTGTGACGGACCATTTCACACCATGTAAACACCACCACACACTGCGTGTGGAAGGGTGAAAATGTTTGCAATCATGGGTTATCGCGGTGAGAATAGTTTAAGGTAAAAATTATTACAGCTACTTACAAAACTGAATTTCTATCTTCCTATCTTCCTTTCTTTCTTTCTGTCTTTCTTTCTTTCTTTTTAAACGTTTCTTGAGAATAGCTTGCCAGATAAACGCGTTTCGGAATCAGAGGACAATATTCTCAGACCGACGTTTGTGTTCTGTGGAAATTTCGGTTTCATTCGAACGATTAGACTTTGAAGAATCTTTTTCTAGCAGGGAAAATAGAGAGTAGCCCTTGCATTTCTTTTTTAGCAGTACTTATTAGCGCCGACATTCTCCCCTAAGTCATGAGAGTATTGGTTTTGTTTGGGTTTGTTTTGCTTTTTGTTTTGTTTTTCCATTCTTCATTCATGAATACATCATTGTTAGCGTTGATCGATTGCCTCTGTTTTTTGTGTTAAACTGAAGTGTGAAATAAACAAACACTCTGGAACTGTTTTGAATCGGGCACTGTGTGTGTGTGTGTGTGGCGTGCGCGCGCGCGCGCGCGCGCGCGCGTGCTTGTGTGTGTGTTGTGTGTCTGTCTGTGTCTGTGATTGGTGTGTGTGCTGTGATGTTGGTGGTGGTGGTAGTGGTGGTGGTGGTGGTGTGTGTGTGTCTGTGTGTGTGTGTGTGTGTGTGTGTGTGTGTGTGTGTGTGTGTGTGTGTGATGTGATGTTGGTGGTAGTGGTGTGGTGGGTGGTGGTGTGTGTGTGTGTGTGTGTGTGTGTGGTGGTGGTGGGTGGTGTGGTGTGTGTGTGTGTGTGTGTGTGTGTGTGTGTGTTCTACATCTTTGTTCTGTGACCTTTTGACGTGCATGTCTCCGGCCATGCACACACGCACAGTAACGCACATGCACAACAGATAATGAGCACACTCATAACTCGCACAGAAATGGAAGATATGTTGCAGTTAACGTTTCAGGGCTGTCAGGATTACTACCGTCTGCATGAACACGGCACGAATAATGCGGAATGATGCAACGCAACAACACCAGAACTGTCCCACAAAACTTGTGAACAGTGCGTACTAATGGGTTGCTAGAATCAAGATGGTTTAGTCGTTAACATATGGCGGGAAATGGTATCACATGAGTTACGCAATAGGTCTAACGCACAGCTCCACACAAGATGACTCGACTGGCCCTCCAGATGTATCATGTTTCAAAGAACGTCGGAGAAATGCTGAGGAATAACTTCCATGGCTTCTTAATGAGGTTCTCCATAAAAGAATACACAATAGACTGAGTCAGTCTGGAAACTGGCACAGCAATGGGGCATGCGATTTCTCCAATGCTGCCATGAGCCGTAAAAGTTCGGCAGGCCTCGGGAAGGCAGACTAAATGTCCCCTCTATAGGCCTCTTACGGATGACGCAACAGTCCTTTTCACGACGGAAAATAAAACGCACAAAATACTGAAGCAGTTAGACAAGTGAGTTGCCTCATCCAGGAAGAATTTCAAGCCAAAGAAATCACAAAGCCTCTCCCTGCAGAAAGGAAAAGCAGCCATAGCAGTCACGTTCACTGTAACCTACCAAGCCATTCCAGCTGTAACACAAGAACCAGTCAACAGCCGTGGGAGGTGGTATGGCGACTCTTTAAAAGACACAAAGAAGAAAAAAGAAACCCAGCAAACGGCAGAAGAAAACCTGCAGATAACAGACCGGTGAAGGCTCACTGACAAACACAAGGTCTGGTGTCTGCAATCCATACTGATCGCAAAGCTGCCCTGGCTTCTGCTGATACACCATATCACCACTATCACAGTGTTAGGCAACGTCAACAAATATACAACGGAGATCAAAGTCAACAAACACAACAGGAAATGGCTTGGTGTCCCACCAGGTCTCACTGACGCTGCACTCTTCTGCCGCCAAGCGAAGCTGAAGCTTCCTCTAAAAATCCCTCCTCGAGGAATTCAAAGTGGATAAAGCAAGGTTACTAACTATGCTTGAGGAGTCCAAAGACAAGGTTGTGAGATCAGTCCATCCCAAGCTAAATACCGAGGAACATGGAGAGTTCGGGAGACCGTGGACGCGGAAAAGGAACGCCTCTAGATGAGGAAAATAAGGTCACACACAGACCAAGACAGGCGCTAGGATCAACGGAAATGAACGGGTGTTCAAAGGCAAAAGGGAGAGCAAAGAGAGACTTGGCAATACAGGAGCTCTAGAAAGAGGACGCCAAGAGAATCCAGAAAGCAGTCCAGCAAGATCAACAAGGACAGTGAGCTATGTGGGGGAAACACTATCCAAAGAAGTCACCTGGAATGACATGTGGCACATGGCCCCTCTCAGAGTCGGCTTCATCTCTGAATCTGTGTGTGACCTCCTACCCTCGAATTCAAACCTGGTCAAATGGGGGAAATCAGATGATCCTACGTGTCCATTCGGTCACGGCAAACAAAAAGTAGAACACGCCCTATGTTCATGCAAAGCAGCGCTAACCCAGGGAAAGTGCACATGGAGGCACAACCAAATGCTACATGTGATCGCACATGCGGTTAGCACAGCCAGAGGTGGCGCCACGCCACCAGAAGCTCCAACAGCGTAGAAAGTTCTACACGGCAGGAGTCACAAAGCATGGTCTGGAACAGCTATGATATTAAGAGTATGGAAGCAGTACCATAAGAAAAATGATTTTTGACTCCTGATTTTTTCAACAAACAAAATAAACTTTGAGGATGATCTGAAGATACTACAGTGGGGGAAAAAAACAGAACAGAAATCGACAACGTTTCGGTCGTCTTCAAGACTGGTGACACCAAATGGAAGATAAAGAATACGGTACAGATAACGTATAAATGCATATACGGGAACGGACGAATACGTGTTTAAAGGTGGGTGGGAGGATGGATGAGTGCGTGTGTGTGTGTGTGGGGGGGGGGGGGGGTATATGTGTGCGGCGCGCGGGTGTGTGTGTGTGTGTGTGTGCGCGCCGCGTAAGGTAAGGCAATGTTGCTTCTATACGTGAACGGACGAATACGTGTTTAAAGGTGCGTGCGTGGGAGGATGGGTAAGTGCGTGTTTGGGTGTGGGTGGTGTGTGTGTGTGGGGGGGGGGGGGGGTGCGTGTGCGTATGTGTGTGTGATGAGTAGAAGGAAAAAGGCAGGCAGAAGAGGAAAAGGCAAACAGAAATACAAAGAAAAAAAGTAAGGGAGTGAATGATAGATGAGGAGTCTTATGCTTGGAAGGGGGCGCTTGCGGGTGTGTATGGCGGAAAAAAACGCGGAGGGGGGGGGGAGAGAATGGGGTGGAAACTCCCAGTAAAATAGGTCGTTATGGATCGTCCACATGTGCATGTGTCTGTGTGTATGCATACCTGAATGGTGGAGATTGTGTTTGGGGTGTATATGTTATACTCTTTATATTGTGTTATAAATATGCGTAAGACTCCTCTACTACTACAACTACTACTTCACCACACACGCACACTCCATTGCCAGTGATCCAGGGGAAGTAATGAGAAAAAACTGTCATCGTCTTGACTACGTATTGCTTCCCTTAGATCGCACCTGCCGTCGATTCAAAACCATAGATTTGCAACTCGAGCGATGTTCACCCTTGCTTCTCGGCCACCAGCAAGGGATAACTAAATGAAACACACACGGACTTTCATACTTCTGTGTGCCATACATACTCAGCTGCTCAGCGTCTTGGACAATCACGTTACACAGAATTACAAAGAATCATGTCATAAAGAGAGACAGAGAGAGAGAGAGAGAGAGAGAGAGAGAGAGAGAGAGAGAGAGAGAGAGAGAGAGAGAGAAACAGACAGGCAGACAGACAAATCATGTCATAAGAATGAGAGAGAGAGAGAGAACGAGAGAGAGAGAGAGAGACAGGCAGACAGACAAAGAATCATGTCATAAGAATGAGAGAGAGAGAGAGAGAGAGAGAGAGGAGAGAGAGGACGAGAGAAGATGAGAGAGAGAGAGAGAGAGAGGCAGACAAAGAATCAGTCATAAGAATGAGAGAGAGAGAGAAGAGAGAGAGAGAGAGAAGAGAGAGACGAGAGAGAGAGAGAGAGAGAGAGAACAGGCAGACAGACAAAGAATCATGTCTTAAGAATGAGAGAGAGAGAGAGAGAAGAGGCAGACAAAGAATCATGTCAACAAAGAATGAGAGAGAGAGAGGAGAGAGAGAGAGAGAGAGAGAGAGAGAGAACAGACAGGCAGACAAAGAATCATGTTATAAGAATGAGACACACACACACACACACACACACACACACACACACACACACAGCAGAAATAAGGAAGTCAGATGGTGCAACGCATGATTCGTACACAAAATACACGTACATAAGCGCGGCGGCGTGAAATGCGCTGTATGTGACACTCTCTCTCTCTCTCTCTCTCTCTCTCTCTCTCTCTCTCTCTCTCTCTGGTACACCTTTTGATGCTTTTACCCAACCCTCCGGACCACTCGAATACTTCACAGGAAAAGTTCTTTAGATGTGTGTGGCACAAACCAACCGACCAAAATCAGCTGAAACTCCTCGATAAAGACCGCGGGCTGGATATTCCCGACATCCGAAGCTTTGTAAATCCGCTCACGTTCACTTGGTTCTCAAAGACCTTCGATTCGGACTCTCAATGGAAACCAGTTCTGCTCTTCAACTATCTAAACATGAGTTACACCAAATTTTACGGTCCAAACGTATCTGCCAAACAGTGAAACACACAGTATTGCTTTTTGGAAAGACAGATTAAACATATACGAAGGTGTTGTTTGAAAGCGGCATAAAAGCAGAGACAGCTTCTGAATTTTTACAAGCACCGCCTTTCTTTTTCACTAAACACATACAAACAGGGAACTGCCTCAAACAAAATCTACAGAGGACCAAAAAAAAAAATTTCCTTTTTTTTTTTTTGTCAGTTGATGTAGGCTAAAACGAGGCAAGGAACCGTTTTCACATGCAATGAATTCGTTAACAAATAACAACGTCAAGACAGACTACCTTTCATATCTTGGATTACTCAAGGCATATGCTGGAAGACAGGTATCCACGTCATTGAAGGTGCACACCGCAAGCTCATGGTTCCTTCCTCTCTTGTCAGTGACTGTTAAAGGAACAAGAACATTCCGACTGGAGACGGGAAAGAGACCAAACAATCATACCAACTGAGAACTGAGCTCTGATGATACTGACTGGGATTGAAAACGCGTGAAATCTATTAAACGAAAATGTAATGGCTTCAAATTCGCGCGACCTGTAGTGAAACCCTCGCCACAAACACTGTTCTGAAAGAAATGGGAGTGGTAAACAGCCATGTGTGTAGTTTACGTCTCGCTGAAAAGGATGGTCTGGGAACTATGAGCACAGCCGGTCGATCGGTCCAATACGAGTTTGCGTGCGCGCGTGCACGGGAGAGAGAGGGAGAGGGAGGGAGGGAAAGAGAGAGTAATGGTATATTAGTAAAAGACAGACAGGCAAACAGAGACAGGCAGACAGACAGACAGCAGACAGAGGGGGCAGGCAGACAGAGACGGACAGACAGAAACAGACACACGGAGACAGAGAGAGAGAGAGAGAGAGAGACAGAGAGAAAAGGCGGAGCGAGAGGCAGAGAGAGACACAGAGAAAGTGGGCGGGGGCTACGGGAGGGAGGGGCGCAGGCATGTACCCGCGGAGACGGAGAGGGGAGGGGGAGAGAATACACACACAGAAAGTTCCATTTAAGCCCTTGAAATCTTGCTGGAGTGTTGACATTATCCAAGTCTATATTCAAACAATGCAGCCGACAGATGTGATGTACCACGATCGGAAAGAAGAAAAAAAAATAAATTAAAAAAATAAACGGGACATTGGGAGGGGGGGGGGTATAATATACGAAGAGAGAGACGAGAGAGAGGGAGAGACAGACAGAGACAGACAGACAGACAGATGACGAAACAGCAGTTTAATAATAAAATATAATCACAATTAGGATCAGATAAATCAACACCGAGATAAATCAATATCATCTTCATTTTTCAAAACAAAGCCCTTTTTCTTCATGACAGAATCTTATCCGGGTAAGTTCAACATCGGCTGTGTCAATGTTCATGACAGTCGTCACTCCAGTACCGACATCCAGATAAGCCGACATCCATATTGACCCAACATACATTATTAGCACACTCCTGTTCACAGACCAACAAGTTAGTGAGGTGGCAAATAGCACTTTTGGACACCAACATTTTGGACACCACAGTTGCGATTGGATAAATCGACGCTAGGACAAGTCGACATTCGTTTAAGCCGACGTCGTATATCCAGGGCGAAAAGTCTTTGTTCGTATGATAAAATTTCATCCGGATATGTCAACTTTGGATATGTCGTCATTCGTCATAAGTCGACGTTATCTCCCCAAATTCACATCAGACTTGACATCTTATAGAGACCCCCGCTATATAATATTAGTACAGTAATGTTCATAACTTGGCAAGCTGTGAAGATCTGGGTTAGATTATTACCATGAGAGGGGAGGGGTGGCAAAACAGCGGCCCTGATAACAAAATGCAAATACCGTTGGGCTTGGGTAAGTCGACACTGGGATAGTCAAAATTCGGTTAAGTCGACGTTTTCTTCGTTTCCAGAACAAAGTCTTTTTAAGGTCACAGTTCAGCAAGACAAGAAGAGATAGGATAAGTCGACATTCGTGTAAAGCGACGCCATTTTCACGAATTCATATCAGGCTCAACATCCACATGGACCCAACGTGCATTACAAGAACATTCATGTTCACCAACTAGAAGGTTGTGTCCGTAAACTACAATAGTACTGAATATGTTGAACACTTTTTTTTTTTTTTAATTCAAATCTAGTCATTTTGTTTGTTGCATTGCTTGTTTGTCCTCTTGTTTAATCTCTGGTTTCATTCGTTCTTTCGTTTTTTACGTTCTGTCTTTGATTCCTTCGCTCCTTCTTTCTTTCTTTTTCTTTTTTATGGAGTCGGGAAGATGCGGACTGACTCAAAACAAAACTGTGAACCACAGGGGAAGAAGACGTTCTTTTATTTGTGCCCCACGGTGTTCCCAACACGACGAAAACTGTTCCAATGTGTTCAGTTCCTCCTCTTGCACACACCTGGATGTCGACATGCATGTAAGTCGACGCTATTTCCCTCTCTTCAGATTCGGAAAAATTAACAATTATGTGTATACACTCTGAACGAAACAACAATGAAAACGTTCTCGGCTTTGGCCTTCGCAAGGGGAATTGTCCCCCTTTACAGATCCGCCTATTTAACATCATGTGTAGATCTGGATCACTGCATAATGAAATGGAGATTGAAGTCCGCTCAGCATGAAAAAGTAAATTGTCTCCCTTTTTTCTTTTCTTTTTTTTTTTTTTTTTTTTTTTTTTGCGCTTACCTTCCTTTTATCTCTTGCCTTTTTTCTCGTGCTTTTCTTTCTTATTTTTCTGCATCCTTCCTTTTCTTTCTTTCTTCTGTCCATCTCATTTCCATTCTTCACGCCATCCTTGCTTATGACCTTTTTCATATCCTTCTCGAGTTATTACCCCTGTTGTAAGAGAGGCGTAGATAATTCTACACCAATGAGAGCAACAATATATAAAAAAAAAAATAATAAAAAATTTAAAAAAAAGGAAAAAAAATGGTAATAGTACGAGATTCATCCAAGCAGGACGACTTCAGTATTCCGTGAAGAAGTCGTCGCTGCAGTGAACT
>CM065719.1:59067731-59070231 GCA_033310375.1 Conus canariensis | reverse complement strand
TCTTTCACTGTCTCTCGTCTCTGTCTCTGTCTCTCTCTCTCTCTCTCTCTCTCTCTCTCTCTCACTCTCCCTCGATTTGTAAACGATCCAAATTTGGACACAAGTTGTTCGCTCTGTCAAGGAGGGCGGGGAGGGGGTGGGTGGGTGGGGGGTGGGGGGTGTGCTTTCGTCTGCGTCTGTTTGTATGTATGTTTGTCAGTCGGCCTGTCGTCCAAATTACGCCCCCAAAACCCAAGGAATCGGTTTTAAACGCCATTGGTAGAAAGGAAAGAAAGGAAAGGTGTGGACATGTGTGGCCCACGGGCGAACTCATCCAGGATTTTCCTTTTCACTTTGACAAAAAAAAAGTTTTCGCCTTTCTCATGAAATAATGCATGGATCTTGAAAGAAAATGAAGCAGATTCTAATACGTATAAACGTCTGTCGCCTTGAAAACTTTGGTGGGTTTCGGACTACACAACCTGGATACAGTGAACAAAAGACGGTCCGACTTTTGCGGCGGTCTGCGTTCTGTGTGTGTGTGTGTGTGTGTGTGTGTGTGTGTGTGTGTGTGTGTGCGCGCGCATGTGTACGTGTGTGTGTGTGTGTGTGTGTGTGTGTGTGTGTGTGTGTGTGTGTGTGTGCTCGCGCGCGCGCGCGTGTGTTTGTGTGTGTGTGTGTGTGTGTGTGTGTGTGTGTGCGTGCGGGGGGGAGGGGGGTGTGCGTGGGTGAGTGCGTATGTGCGTGCGTGCGTGTGTGTGTGTGTGCGCGCGCGCGCAAGCGCAAGCGTGTGCGCGTGCGTGCGTGCGTGAGTGAGTGTGTATGTGTGTGTGTGTGTGTGTGTGTGTGTGTGTGTGTGTGTGTGTGTGGCTACCGACGAGATACCGGTGCGATAAAAAATCTCCACGGGGTAAATGGCAATTTGCGATATACACCGGGGTAAACGAGAGCTGGTTACTGCGCCGGTGCTATTTCAAATTGCGCCGAAACCAATGCCAACTGTGATTCGCACAAGCACGATTGCCAGTCGCACTAAAAACCTTCAAGCGAAACCAGTCCAAATCAAAACCTTTTTAACTCTGGGCTTTTTATCGTCATTATTTGAAAAATCTTTTTCTTATTATACGGACATAGTTAAAATCTTATATCACATGAAAAAAAATGTAATATAGGAGTAAACGGTGATAAAGTACAAATCAGCCTAGTAAATCAACACATACATACACAGACATACACACACACGCGCGCGCGCGCGCTCAATGTGTCTTCATTGATAACAAACAACAACAACAAAAAATATATATATATATATATATCAGACCGACATAGGGAAGAGTTTTATATCAGATGAAAATCAACGGAATAAACTGGTAAAAGATAACATTGAAACCAGCGATAAAGTAAATCACAATCACACACACAAACACGCGCGGGTGGGGGAGCGGGGGGGGGGGGGGGGATCGATTTAAAGTAAACGTAGTGCAAATATCATGAATTAATTCATCATGAAAATGTGATAAGATTAAATGCGCGCGCGCGCACGCACACGCACACGCACACACACACACACACGCACGCACGCACGCACGCACGCACATAAAGGAGGGGGGGGGGGTATTAGAAGAAATTCAAAAGAAGCAAAATATGTAAAATCCACTAAAAAAAAAAATGAAACCCAGAAATAAAGTAAAATCACACAAACACATACACGCACACGCGCGCGCACATATACATACGCAAACGCATGCGCGCGCGCACGCACGCACGCACGCACACTCGCGCGCGCACACGCACACACACACACACACACTAGCGCGCGCGCGTGCGTCATTCAACCACAAAAGCCAATTTCTGTCTGTTCAGGAAGAAAGATAGTTCAGAACCTGTGTGTACAGAATGCTTGAGAACTGGTTAAAAACATGTTCCCACTTCTTAACAAGTGAACTGTAGAGACCGAGGGGATATGGGGGACAGAAAAAAAATCTTACCTGAATCAACTGCTGCGTCATTCATGCTGACGTCGGCTGCTCCAGTTCAAACACATCAAGCACAGTCCTCGGATGAAGAAGGCTGCTGGTCACGAACCGACACAGGTATATTGCATCGCTGCCGTGACGCGGACAGGTCCAGTACCGACGGACATCAATCTTGCGTGGCGTTTTGTTGGCCCTATACCAATGAAGGACTGACTTACGGCAATACAAGAGAATTGTGCCGATACTGTCCGGCGCTTGTGGTATGGTATTGTGTTGGCTCGGGGTGGTCCAGTAACCACGTAGTCCGGTCCTGCATTATTATAACTTGAGGTCGCAGCAACGGGTGGTTGTTCATGCACCAGCGGAGGTTAGTCTTGTTCTGAACGAAGCTGTTCACCTACATCATCTACCACAGCTTCGTTGACCATTCCTTAATCTGCATGCATTTCCAGGGCAGCACCGGGCGCCTAGTGTATGTGTCCAAACACGAGCTCGTATGGTTTTCCTGTAGTGTCTGATATTGAAGTATCCACATCGTAAACCTG
>CM065719.1:59057731-59060231 GCA_033310375.1 Conus canariensis | reverse complement strand
ACAGCGGGAGGGGGAGAGAGATAGAGACAGTGAGAGCGGGAGGGGGAGAAGTAGAGACAGTGACAGCGGGAGGGGGAGAGAGATAGAGACAGTGAGAGCGGGAGGGGGAGAGAAGACAGTGAGAGCGGGGGGGGAGAGTAGGACAGTGAAGCGGGAGGGAGAGAGATAGAGACAGTGAGAGCGGGAGGGGGAGAGAGATAGAGACAGTGACGAGCGGGAGGGAGAGAGAGAGACAGTGAGGACAGTGAGAGCGGGAGGAGGATAGAGACAGTGAGAGCGGGAGGGGAGAGAGAGACAGTGACAGCGGAGGGGGAGAGAGATAGAGACAGTGAGAGCGGGAGGGGGAGAGAGAGACAGTGAGAGCGGGAGGGGGAGAGAGATAGAGACAGTGAGAGCGGGAGGGGGAGAGAGTAGACAGTGAGAGCGGAGGGGGGAGAGATAGAGACAGTGAGAGCGGGAGGGGGAGAGAGATAGAGACAGTGAGAGCGGGAGGGGGAGGAGATAGAGACAGTGAGAGCGGGAGGGGGAGAGAGATAGAGACAGTGAGAGCGGGAGGGGAGGAGAGACAGTGAGAGCGGGAGGGGGAGAGAGATAGAGACAGTGAGAGCGGGAGGGGGAGAGATAGAGACAGTGAGAGCGGGAGGGAGAAGTAGAGACAGTGAGGCGGGAGGGGAGGAGATAGAGACGTGAGAGCGGGAGGGGAGAGAGAGACAGTGAGAGCGGGAGGGGGAGAGAGATAGAGACAGTGAGAGCGGGAGGGGGAGAGAGATAGGGACAACGGTGAGAGCGGGAGGGGGAGAGAGAAGAGACAGTGAGAGCGGGAGGGGGAGAGAGATAGAGACAGTGAGAGCGGGAGGGGGAGAGAAGAGACAGTGAGAGCGGGAGGGGGAGGAGAGATAGAGACAGTGAGAGCGGGAGGGGAGAGAGGCAGGGAGAGGATAGAGACGTGAGAGCGGGAGGGGGAGAGAGATAGAGGCAGTGAGAGCGGGAGGGGGAGAGAACTGGAGCGGCTCAGTTGGCAGAGCGCCGGACTCGTGATCCTGGTGATCACGGGGTTGTGGGTTCGAATCTCCCCCAGGCCGTTTCAGTTCCCAGGAATTTCTCCCTCGGCGTTAACATTGGTTCCGACCACACTTCCCGAAAAGCCTTTCGAATGAGGCTATGAACCGAGGGTCCGTGTGAACACACGCATGAAATCCTGCACACGCGTAAAATTCCATCCCTAACTCTTGGAAGAGAAGGCTGGTGTGGCCGTTGGTATGGGTGAATGTATACACGCAGTATACATTCTCTGCGAAAAATCGAAAGAATGAATGAAACCCCGAGCGAAGGATATTCGACTGAATGACAAGGGGAAGCAACTGAATGGAGCACGAGCAGGCTGCTCTTCAGCTCTTTGTTTTCTTACCTGCACAACGTCGGTTGAATCTGTTAATATTTTTTTTACATAAAGCAACACGAGAACGACGTGTGTATATATATGTGTGTGTGTGTGAGTGAGTGTGTGTGTGTGTGTGTGTGTGTGTGTGTGTGTGTGTGTGTGTGTGTGTGTGTGTGTTGCTGCCATGCAATCATCATTAACTGAGTTCGAGCGCTCTTTTAACAGAACGTTTGTGGTTGGTTTTGGAATGTGTGTTACGTTGCATCAACGGTAATGCCGATTTGCCGGCGGAGTACGCAGGAGCTTTTAGTACCATATCACTGACATCTCCCACGCAGTGCTGAAAAGAGGACGCCTGGCTTTAAGTGCACTGTGACCTATCACGAGAGACTTTTATCTCTTTTTAACTCTTACCATTCGCCCTCAGTCTTTTGACTACGAACAGTAGTCGTTCTCCATGCGGGGAGTCTCTCTCTCTCTCTTCTCTCTCTCTCTCTCTCTCTCACACACACACACACACACACACACACACACACACACACACACACACACACACACACAGGGTCTCTTACATTCCGTCCTCGGTTCGGGATAACGGTTAAATACGACAGCAGTGTGCCTGTTGTGTTGTTATTTGTCACCTCTCCCACCGCACACGACATGGCCGACAGCCCGTGCTCTCATCTGATGGATGACAGAGGTTTAACGTGTAAGCCAAAACATGTTTTATGCAAGCCTTCACGCTCGGGTCTCCTCCGAAACCTGGGACTGGAGGAGATGGGAGCTTTCCAAGATCATATAAACCGCTCTAAGAATATAACCGTCTTGAGTGGGATTCGAACCACAGACCTTTGAAGAAGGGTCTGACGCTTTACACCATGCACCAAGCGAACCAGGCCCTTAAGGAGTTAGTATTTCGATATGCTGACTTGAACATGACATCATGAGAGATGGCCTCTCTCTCTCTCTCTCTCTCTCTCTCTCTCTCTCTCTCTCTCTGAACATTTTCAGAAGTTTCGTGTAATTATTTTGACTGCTTCACCTGATAACGGCTATATTATCCTTTCAGCCATTGGAGTTCAGTTCTAAGTTTCAGATTCAGTGTCATCAAGGAGATGT
>CM065719.1:59020231-59047731 GCA_033310375.1 Conus canariensis | reverse complement strand
AAATGCAAAACGATGAAAAAAAAACAAAAAAAAACCCCTCCGATCGTGAACTGAGCTGAACCGACTGTCATTAGCAACTTCGCGACTGAGGATCGGCCGACTCCGTTAAGATCTGCACAGTGACAGCTGACAGCCGATGCGGGGATGTGTGTGTCACAGCGTCTTTACGATGAATCTGTTGTCGAGGCGATGACGAGGGAGCTCTGCATACTTAGAAGTATTAATCATGCGTTATCGCGCGTTCCACAAAGCGATCCGAGCTCTTGAAAAGGTGCATTGACATGTCTTGTCCTTGTACGGGAATGATTGAGTGCGGCTACGTCAGTCGTAGTTTCACACGTAAGAATGGGCAGAAACCTTTATCTCAGTGTGTCAGTAGGCAAGTGGGTGGTGTCACGGATTATTATTGTTATTAGGGTCTGTTTCTTTTACTCCGGCCTGTTTGCCAGAAAAGAGCGTAGGCCTTACGGTTTTGTTGGCAGTGCGTATATATATATATATATATATATATATATTGTGTGTGTGTGTGTGTGTGCGATAGCGCGCGCGCGCGCGCGCGCGTGTGTGTGTGACTGCGTGCGAGTGCATGCGTGTGTGTGTGCGCGTATGAGTGTGCGCCTGCGAGCATGCGCGCGTGCGTGTGTGTATGTGTGTGTGTGATATTTATCATGGTGTGTTCAATCCCAACTGGTTCAAAAGCGGAATAGATAATTTCTGAAAACTGTGTGTGTGTGCGCGCGCGCGCGCGCACGTGTATCGGTGCGCACGCGCTTGAGTGTACGTGTCTGTTTGTGGTGTGTGTGCGTGCGTTCGTGTGTGTGTCACAGTCAGCTTCTTAATGTTTTTTTCTTTCTTTCATTCTGTCTCTTTGTATTTGAGAAACTCGAAACGAAGAACTGAAGTGAGCCTAAAATCAGTCAAGTCAAGGTCTTGTTCACATAGAGCTCTTATTCTTCAGTTCTGTATCTTCGAATTCCAGGTTTGGGACAAACACGACAGTTTCGGTCAAAACATGTATCCGCGCACTGGGTTACTGACAGAGACCACAAAGGTAACGGGTGTGCCGTTCACTAAAGCGGCCGACACACGAGCCTCCCCGCCCGTACGCTTCGGAAGTACCGGTCGAACCCGATCCCAAACGTGGCGTCTGTCATAGTAAACGTACATCTCAAACGGACTTCGGCATCCAGTTAAACCCGACCGTTCGAGATACACCGTGATCTATTCGAAACGGACAGTTAGTATCCTCCAACCAATCAACGCTCAGCACTGAGCCAACACCCATGACACGAGGAAAAATGGCGTCGGCCAGCAAGGCGGTCAGACTGTCCGATTCGGAGACCAAACATTTGATTGAATCGCACCAAGGCCATGATGTGCTTTGGAATGTCAACTCAACAAATTATAAGAATCTAAATATTCGAGAAAAAACTTCGTATTCAATTGCACAGTCCTTTGAGCGACATGTGGGATCAAACTCGAAGGTTTTAAAACTATCGTGAAGCACTCCGTCCGTTCGACACTGACTGGTCGGACCGCACAGGTTCAAACGGTTCGTCTCAGCTGTACGGACGAAAAGGCTCGTGTGTCAGCAGCTTAACACCCAGCCGGAGGCATTCATGCCGAGTCAAGCTCGCACTTGCAATCATTCGAGTCAGGCTGTGACTGATACCATCCATACAGCATTCACCTTGCACTCGTCCACATACCAGATACACATAAACGCAAGCGCGCTCATACACGCACTTGCCGCCCCTGCGTATGCACGCACGCACTCACGCACGCACGCGCTCACACACACCACACACACACATACACGCACACACGCGCGCGCGCGCGCGCGCACACACACACACACACACACACCACACACACAGACTGACATTCTCTACAGATTTCATCATTCGCAATGTTTGTCGTTGGCCCAGATTCTCTTTCCCACTATGTCACCGACATTTCGCATTGTGCAGTAGCTGGTGTCTGTACCAGACAATGAAAGAGGAAGAAGAAGATATTGTCTGCCTGTCTGTTGTACGGGTTTCTCTCGCGAGCTTACACACACACACACACACACACACAAACAAACTCGCACGCACGCACGCACGCACGCACACACGCACACACACACACACACGCATGCACGCACGCACACATGCGTGTACGCGCACTCACACATTGATAGATCAACACAAGCGGTCGTTTTGCATGTTTGTATGTGTGCGTGCGTGCGTAGGTGCGTGTTCGTGCGTGCATGCGTGTGTGAGTGTGTGTGTGAGCGTGTGTGTGTGTGAGAAAGATAAGTCAGCTGCTGCCGGTCTAGTCACTTCAGACAGGAAAATGGGTTCGTCTCCACGTGATCCAGCCATAGATCGCACCCCATCTCTCTAGCCCCTTACCCCCCCCCCCCCTCCCCCCTCCCAGGCCTCAGCCTTTCACTCCCAGTCGTTTATGGTCCTAGTACGTACGCCTGTCATGTGACTCTTCATCTTCGTCTCCTCTCACACACACACACACGCCAGACTTTCTTCACTGAAGTTTTTAATTCTTCTTCATGTTCACAAGTGTGTGTGTGTGTGTGTGTGTGTGTGTGTGTGTGTGTGTTGATGTGGGTGTGCGCACGCGCGGGCACTATTTTTTTCAGCCATCTGAAAATGTTGGTGACACGAGGCATACACACATCATACAATCAAGTATTATGCCTGTCAAGTGTGGGATGGACATGCAAACGAATAGTTTCATCGGCTCGATCGCCTTTGTGCATGCATATAATTCGATACATGTCGAATACTGTCCGGGCCACACCCACAGCGAAAAAAACAAATCTCCACCCTTAGAAACATTGACTTTACACACACACACACACACACACACACACACACACACACACTGACTGAAACCATTTACTGTCAGATTAACACACACACACACACACACACACACACACACACACACACACACACACACACGGAAATGTACTACAAGGGAAGAGGGGTGGGGGGGGGGGGAGGCAAAACTGGGTCGATCGATCAAACAAACTAAAAAAAAAAAAAAAAAAAACCTGTGAATAAACGCCACCAACAGCGGCCTTTGCACCCACTAAATAACGTCTTTATCCACCTGATCCGTCCACATACAGTGTCATTTGGCACCTGTTCAAATGAGGCCGACCCTGAAGTCCCAGCCACGGAACGGTAGCAGCTTGCCACAGCTGTATTTTTAACTCGCTCTGTTCACACCGCCCCGCTCAAGCAAGAGGCTTCACTGGAGTACGCAACCAGGTTGTAGGCCTTTCGGCTGAGCTGTTGGTTAGGTCCTCGCTTTTCAAAGTTTCCTTTAACAGCCTTGACTGCATAGCATCTTTCATTGCATAGGTATTCTGCTATGTCAGTGACAATGGGCATTTGCATTGTGCAGACGGTTAATTTATGCACGAGTATGAAAGCTTTAACTTTGAAAAACGAATTCGGTCTGGCTGGCTATCACGGTTCCTGGTGCAAACCAGTCGCTTGCCACGTGCTGGCGTCGTGAATAAGGTCGTGAATATTCATGAGGGCAAAGGGGGGTCGAATTCGGTCGCCGTGTAAACAGTGCCACGTGTTTATGTTGTCAGCGTCGGTTCGGAATGGTTGAGGTGTTGCAGGGTAGGGAGAGAGGGATGGGGTGGGGGAGGGGTTGTTGGTGGAAATCGGTCGATGACATAAAATTGCGAGCGGTCACTTTTGGAAACTCGTACGATAATTGACGTAGACTGCAGGTTGGAAGAAGTCGACTCGATAATTATCACTTTTCTACACCACGTGAAAATGTGTCAGCATGTTTTTCAGTTTGACCACTTTCTATTGCATTCTCTTTTTTATCTCCAAACAACCGTTTTCATTCGCGAGATCAAGCATTCAATCATGTTTGTGCGTTTGCGCTGCATTCTGAAGACATGCCCACATCTATACATACACTCTCTTCCATCATCTCTCCCCACCCCCTTTTTTTTAACGCATGCTGTGCACGCGCTTACACCCATGCACATGTCCATGCACGCTCGCACAGATGCACACGCCCTCATCATTAAGCACGTGTACACACGCACGTGCAGACCTAGAGACGCAAAACGTGGACGAGGCTCTCAAGGCCAGCATGAACAGCAAGTTGTTTTCGTTGGTCAGGTATCTGCAAGGCTCGGCCTTGAGACCGCCATCCCAGCTCTGTTTAGACTCTGTGGCCTCGTGCCTAGTTGGGATGCAGCGTACAACCTATGGCCCAGTCTGCACGCGGTGACTCTCTACCGGATGAAACTGAAACACTGCGTTTGTACCAAATCACCCACGGCAGCGTGGTCATGCGTTAGATAAGAGAGAACCGGTAGAAAGAACCTCCACTTCTGGAATGCAGTGACCGTGAGCCAACCCTGACCATAACCCTCGTCCAACCTATATTCCTCGCTGTACAAAATCTGGAGGAAATCTGCAGTACGAGGTGGGTGAAATCAGCGATCCTGAGGACCACTACATTTTACCAATTGTCGTTGTTTTCCTGAATGTAGTAGCTATATTCCCCGCGAAGAATGGGGGAAAAAAACGGTGTGACCTTTGGAGATAACGCCGATGATACCGGATTTCCTCGGCAGAACGGGCAAAACGCTCATGATCCTCAGGGAAATATACTACGCACAAAAAGTTAAGGATCGGTATGTGAAAACAGGTGCGTAATAAACTCAGTTCGCTACTGTTATTTATTTCTTAGTCCAGCCAAATTGTCATGAATTCTTGTTCAGCTGTAAGTGGGCGATGTTGTGTTAGTGCGAAAATTGCACGGGATTCTCTACTACTGAGCTGGGCCGCAAACGGAAAAGCGGAAACTTGCGAAAAATGACCTTGTTTTGGACCGTTCTGCCTGAACACATTGCACTTGCCAGATGGAAAAACCATTATGCACGTGCAAGCACTGCTGTTTATGTGTGAGATGCTGTCGCTCGCTTGGCTATATAAGAAGACATTCCACCAGTAGTAGGCCTGATCTGACAATGCCTCCACGACGAAAATTAAGCGAGTTGGATAGGGGACGAGCTGTTGCATGGTTCCAAGATGGTGTTCCCAAGCGAGAAGTGGCCAGGCGACTTCATGTGTCCATCTCGGTCATTGTCCGACTGATTCAACGCTTCACAGCCACTGGGATTGTCCATGAAAGACGCAGATCTGGTCGACCGAAGAAGACAACCCCACGTGACGATCGTCTCATTGAACGACAAGCCCTGCAGACAAGAACAGCCTCTTCCAGCATAATTCAAAGGCAGTTCAGGGTGGCTACTAACATCAACATCAGCAGCAGACCATACGGAACCGCCTACATGGGTTTAATCTCCGTTCTCGTCGCCCAGCAGTACGACCACGCTTAACTCCAGCCCATAGGGCAGCACGCCGCGCCTTCTGCGCACGTCACGTGAGGTGGACACGTCAGCAATGGTCCCAGGTCCTGTTCAGTGATGAATCACGCTTCACCCTTCACCACAACGACGGCCGACTGAGGGTCTGGAGGCACCCAGGGCAACGCTTTACTGACGCCACTGTCCAAGAAAAGGTGGCCTTTGGTGGAGGTTCTGTAATGGTCTGGGGGGCCTTCAGCCTTCACCACAGAACACCCTTGTATCATGTACAGGGTAACCTGACTGGCATCCGATACTGGGATGAGATCCTTCGACCGCTGGCTGTGCCTACACTGCAGCAGATGGGACCGAGGGCTGTCTACCAGGATGACAATGCTCGCCCCCACAGGGCAAGGGTGGTCAATGACTTCCTGCAGCAGTCTGGAGTCAACAGAATGGAGTGGCCAGCATGCAGTCCCGATCTCAACCCGATCTCAACCCGACCTCTGGGATGAGCTGGATCGCAAAGTGAGGAGCCACCCCCCTCCCAGGGATGCCCAACACCTCTACCAGATGCTGCAGGCTGAGTGGCAGGCGCTTCCACAGAGGATCTTCACCAACCTGGTCAACTCGATGAGGACTCGCTGCGTCGAGTGCCAGAACAGCCATGGTGGTTACACGCATTACTGAGCTTTTGGGAGCATCAGTATGCCCTGTCTTGTGATTTCAATGACTTTGGGAAATCAAATTTGGATACGTACCCACTTTAATCAAATGTACACACCAAACGATTGCTCGAGATTGAAGGCAATTGTGTATCGTTATCACTAAAGAATGGAATTAAATGTTGGCCAAACTTCAACGCATTGACTTTCTTATTTTGACAGTTATGAATGTTTGTGAAAGTGATCCTTAACTTTTTGTGTGTAGCTTAGTTAACATCCTGAGGAAAACGATTATAATCCTTAGAGAAAAGCATAACCCTGTTTTGGGGGTTTTTTTCCTTGAAGGATATAATACATGTTTTCCTGGCAAAACAGAGACTATTGGGTTTATGAAGCGATGCTCCTATAGTTGTCTTCTCTTGTTCTGCAAAGATAGCAAAGAACGTCCTGCCCCTTCTCAGGACCGCGCACGAGCCATAATTCACGCTCGCAGTCTGCCGCTGATACTCTGAATTGAAGCCTACCCATAGTTTGTTTGCACCTTGTGCAGGCAAGTCATCGTACTGCGTGTTAGTTTACTCGGGCGCCTCTCCCTCTCCCTCTCCCTCTCTTCTCTTTCTCTCTCTCTCTCTCTCTCTCTCTCTCTCTCTCTCTCTCTCTCTCTCTCTCAGCAGTTAAAACTAATGAATGAGTAAAAATCGATGGGTACTGATCAGCGAAGTTTCTGAGACTTAACTCACGTTTTATATTTCAGAGTTTGTATCATTATCTATCTGCAATGTGTCATTGCATTGTGATCTTAAATCGCTGGTGCGGGGTGACATGATTTTCATCACGGAACCGGCTCTTTTCGTTTTATTAGTTATAAAGAGGTTACATCCGGTGTCGTATAATATCTGGGAACCGTGATATCTGGGAACGCGTTCCCAGATTTCCTGAACTTCCAATCGTGAAATCTGGGAACTGGTGTGTAATCTGGGAACGTCTCAGAAGCAAGAATATTGTTGATCTTTGATTTTTCATGCAAATTTCTCTTGCAATCACGCCAAGAAGGCCTCAATAGAAGGCCTCAGAAAAAAAAAAAAAGAAAAGGTTTTCGTTCCTCTATTTTGTGAAAATTTGTTGAAATTACGCAAAGAAGGCCTCAGAAAGTGAGTACTTTGTGAAAATCATGCCAAGAAATTAATGGAAAAAAGTGACAAGAAGGCCAAAGATCTCAATTGCACCTAAATAAATTGTTTCCTACCTTATCTCGAAAATCCATTCTTTTTTCGTCTTCTTTCTGCCCTTCTGAGCTCTGAAAGACCACGTGCCCAGATATCACGGGCCTTCCCAGATATCACAGTACATTTTGGGAACGCGTTCCCAGAAAAATCTGTGATATCTGGGAAGCCTTCCCAGATACCACGTTCCCAGATTTCACGCGACACCGGAATGCTCGTCTACAGGTGCGCTGGTTGCAAACTGGTGCAGCCTGGAGTCTGTTACGAGTTGTTTGGAGGCCAGCCGAGTGCAGGCCGGAAATACTACCGATGTAAGCGGCGCGGTTTCAAGACAACAGTGTTGACTTTGCTCACTTAACCCTCTGTGGTGTACAGGACAATTCTTCGTGCACAGCAGCAGCAGCGATGGGTGAAGGACAAGTGTTCTCCGTGTGTTGGCCTCGCTCAGATTGCGCTGCTTCTTGTCAGCTCCACCCTGCTCTCTCACACGTTTCACATTTTTCTTTATTCATGTCTCAGTTGTGTGCAGTTACTTGGAACATTCCCCATTACCCATCTCACCCCATTACCTGTACTCTCGGTTGTGAAGGGTGGACAGTTTTCGAGCGTCAGTGCACACGGTATGCGACGGTTATATTTAAATACTGTTTTCTACCCCCCCCCCCCCCCCCTTCCCTTCTCTCCTTTCCGCTACCTCCTCCTCCTCTCTCTCTCCCCCCGCCATCCCCTCACCCCAGCCTTACCTCTGCCCTCTCCACCACCTCAATGTTTCGGCTCACATATCTTCTCCTTCTTTGTCCTTGCCCTCCATTGGTCACCAGTTGTGTCCAAAGAACATCACATAACATCGTACCTATGCATCAGTGTTTGAACACTCGTGGGTTCGTTGAGATGGATAGCGAGGGCTTGGGAGTGTGGGGGGGGGGGGTATGGGGTGGCAGAACTGAGACGGTTTAAGCTGCACGACTCCACTTGAGCCTACAGTGCAGCGGCATGTCTGGCGCACGGTCGCTTTGCCAATGATCCGGAACTTTTACGCAGTACATTTGGTTCGTATACACCGCGGTAGCCACAACAATGCAAGTCAGATGAAAAGTCATGGTCGTCAATGTCAAAGGAAGCGAGTTACGCACATGAACCCCCCCCCCCTCCTCTCTCTCTTCTCTCATCTCTCTCTCTCTCTCTCTCTCTCTCTCTCTCTCTCTCTCTCTCTCTCACACACACACACACACACACACACAAGAGCCGCAGCTGTTTTGACCGTGGTGCAGAATTTGATCAAGAGAGAACTTCTCTGTGCATCAGACCAGATGTCGGTCGTGATTATGAAGTCGTAAGTCGTCTGCCAGATTAGTTCGTTAGCTGGAGTCCCTGATCAGGTCGTTCACATGCTTTTACTGGTACATTATTGCTGTCCTACCCGCGCGTGGACGGACAAACAGTGCCCAAAATCACTCCGGTGTTTACAAGCGAAGTTGCCAAAGAACGAGATAGGAAACAGTATTCTTGTAATGTCGGTGACAAGAGGACTCTTTATTAGTTGCCGAGGAAGAATGATGTTCATGGTGTCATAAAAGCGCGCACACACGCACACGCACACACGCGCACCCCACACACACGCACACATCAGTCACACACACACACACACACACACACACACACACACCTCTCTCTCTCTCTCTCTCTCTCTCTCTCTCTCACACACACACACACACACACACACTCTCTCTCTCTCTCTCTCCACTCTCTCTCCACACACACACACACACACACACTCTCTCTCTCTCTCTCTCTCTCACACACACACACACACACACACACACACACACACACACACACACATTTTAACTGGTCACCACGCCGTGTGTATTGTTTGGTTTTTGTTTTACACGCATAAATGTCATTGTTAAGTACCAGAACTGGGTTTGCCTTCGCTACGAGGTAGTGACCGTCACCGCACGAAGGCCTGGAAGAGTGTTGAACCTAACGTTTAACGCTAACTCTTTCAATGAACGGCCGATGGCTTTCACGAGCTTGAAGCATACGAGTCATGAATCTCTGATTTTACAATGTTAACAACCAGACCCTCCTAACAGGTTGGGGGTGGGTCGGTCATATGGTATATATAAAATACTCATACGCTGAATCGGGGTCACTCCGTGCATATCACAGAGTGAGCAAGTATCGCTTGTTAACGCACTGTGAATTACCAGCTCCATACAGGTAAACACTGTCCGTCTTCGGCGGAAAGAACATCATCTCCCTGCCCGTCCACAGCTGTTGCACGCTTTTTATCTGTGACCGTATGCCGCGGGATAGGATTGCCTGTTATTGAATACTAAGGAGATAACAACGGCAGCACAGGCCGGTCAGATCTTGTTCCCTTGGTGCAACAGATTGAACTTTCTGAGGACACGCCCACCCCCCATCCCCACCCCTATCCCTACCCACCCTCCGGCGACTGAGCAGTGACCTTGTAGCGAACGTGTCCTTGGCCTCGCACTGATGGGACGTAAATCTCACTATTTACACAGTGCCTGGTGAGCTCAGCGGAAGAGCACCAACTTGGGTTGTCAGCCACTGAGGGTTCGAATCCCGTCAGCGCTGACCGACATATATAAATTTGGGCGTTTGAGCAACTCGGGTGGTGGTGGTGTCAGTGCATCGTGTGGCAGATATCTCTTTTACCTCTGATCTTCCGAGCTGGCAGTCCCCGTTCGCTACATATTACATCCCCTTTGATGCGCCGGTGAGGCCTATGGAGTTATTCCATGTTATCTAAACTGACAAGTTGCGCTTTACTGTGAAGCGCGTTTCACTGCGTTGAATTTTGTAGCAGATTGCCTCCCCTTTCCCCTTCAAACAACGTGTGTGTGCAAAAATCGGGCCAAGCGCCCCACAACTTTCTAAACGGTGAGGGGAAAAAAAAACAACTGAGTGCTTTTCCCCCGTCTGCTTCCTCCCATCAGCCCCCCACTGACTTTCCATCCGATCCTCCTCCTCCTAGGCTCCAGCCCCTCCTCTCCCTCTCCTACAACCCGTCACCCGTTTGTTTTGAAGGGAACAAAGTCCAGAGCAAAGCGGAAGGCCTTCAGTCTTCTTCTTCCTCGTTCGCCTCCCGTCAGATGAGCAGCCCGGTGTCCCTCGATGAAGGCTGCCGTCCACCGCAGCTCCTCCTGGGTGCCGTACAACTTCGCTTCCACTGCTGTCGGTGTTGGTCAGTACTTCCTTCTGGATGCTGCATGCGTCATACAGTCTTGAAGGATGTGGTCGGTTGGCATTGGTCCCTCACCACAAGGGCACTCTCCACTCTGTCCAATGCCAAATTTCCGTGTGCATGTGGTGGAGCAGGCGATTGTGTCCATCAGTCATCTTGCAGGGCTTTACTAAAGCGGGGGTAATCAATCCTCAGAGTCGTTATCGCGCACTGGAGATGAAATTGCCCATGCCGCCAGACGCCCCCCCCCCCCCCCACCCCCACCCCGACTCTTGTTAGCATTATATAACTTATACCCTATGTGCTGCTGAAGTGGTTTTTCGCTATGTGATAGATTTATCTGGGCAAATGCAAAACCGGGAGAATTACGCCGATATTCGCGTGGTTCATCCCAGTTTTCACTAGTTCCACATGCGCACGCTCTTACACGCGAGAGCGCGAATATGCGCATTATTTTATATACGCGCGCAAGCACACGCGCACGCACGCATGCACACACACACACACACACACACACACACACACACACACACACACACACACACACACACATTCACACGAGTTTGTGCCGCAGATAGGGAAACCTTTGCACCACCGTTTCATGTCTAGTGGGGGCATAACACACACACACACACACACGCGCGCGCGCGCGCACACACACACACACACACACACACACACACATGCCCGTGCTCACTCTCGGCGCAGCCTTATGTAAATGCACACACAACACCTACATCTTCACACACACAACACACACACACACACACACACACACACACAACACACACACACACAGTGCGCCATAGATCAGGGAAACCTTGCAGACAAGATGAGGGAAACGTTGCAGACAGTTTGATTGGTTGTTGATTAGGCAAAGGAAAGCAGGCAATAAATCAGTAACATGCGCCATTCTTTGATTGACGTCAGCTGGACGTCTCGCGCGCGCACGTCTGACGCAGTTCTTTGGATAATATATTGACACACATTGATAAATGTTTTTATTTTTCGGTTGAAAAGGCTCCTCCCCCCCCCCCTCCCCACCTCACCTCCCGCTCCCCCCCTCCCCCCCCCCCCTCCTTAAACTCCGCACCCATACCCACTGACCCCCACCCTTCCTTCTCTCTCTCCCATTCCCGTACGAGTGCTGAAAAAGAAGAAACGTCATTGCTGATTACGTCATAATTTCTTCGTTTTTTTTTTTTTCTTTCAATTTCATACCGATCCGACCTTCTCTTCCTCCCACTGATAAGCAGCGGTCGCTGACCTATACAACATGAACAGCCTACGGAATTAGACGATAAAAAGGCCGAAGTATTAAAACTGACGCCACAAGTTCTAGCTCTGTCTAGACTTCGCTTGTTAATACCGAATTCGAAAACGAATATTATTCTAATTGCACGAGATAATCATAAACGGACAGACTGCGTATCGTAGAAACGTAGAGCAAGCAAGACAGGTGATGCTAAGTAAACGTATTATACGAAATTCACAACACACGGGATGGGTGGGTGATTGTTAGTGAATGTGTTCACGATGTTTATTACAAACAGGATGGATCTACCAGGCCTATATGTCGTTCCCGTATCGGTTCTCAGCATCAAATCCGCAGCAAAAATTGTGGAGGCAACCACGCAAAACCACACACACGTACGCACACAAACACACACACAGACAACATACACAAACAAACAGAAGGGGGTGGACGGCGAAATTCATAATGGTGGAGGGGCGAGTCTCAGAGTAATTACAGGTTGTTTTAGATGCATTTAATATGTTAAACTCCTCTCTCTCTCTCTCTCTCTCTCTCTCTCTCTCTCTCACACACACACACACACACACACACACACACACACACACCGCGCGCGCGCGCGCGCAAACCTCCATCAAATGCATTGCATTCAAATGAACAATTCATAAAAGACATAAGCACACACGCGAGCATGCACACGAGCAAACCCCCCCCCCCCCCCCCCCCCCCCACACCCAACACACACACACATTAATATTTGAGCACATGGATGCTGTCACTGTTAGATCTTTTGACGATCCGTTTCTACGTCTGTGCATGTTCGGCTGTGCGAAGGGAAGCGGGTGATCAGAGAATGGGGGAAAGGGTAAAGGTGGGGAAGGGGGATGGGTGGGAGGGGGTACGAAGTCGAGACTGACGTCTTTCCAGTGGACTGGCTGGGTGGTTGTGGGGGAGAGGGGATTGGGGGGGGGGGGGTGCGAGAGATGTAGACACACACACGCGCGAGCGCGCGCGCACACACACAGGTATGTGAGTGCGCGTGGAATTGTAAAGTATGATCGACGACGCTTCTTTCTTTGTGAAGAAATGACGTAGTTTTTGCGTTAAGAAACTTCTCTTCTGTTTGGATGTGACGCAAGAGAAATTATTCTTAAGTTATTGTGAACTGTGTTTGAGCAAAATCTTTACGAGCGATGACAAAAATAAAACTACGATTCACGCCAATTAATTGGTTAAGAAGAATCCTAAGACAACGTGTATTACAGAAAGACATCTTCTTAAACAAAAATTACGTCTGAACTGCATCACAGCTGATTTTCACAACAACGCAATAATTCAAGAAGAACGCACATTGCCAAACTCTCGAGGACTGGCGGTCAAGTTCTTGAATGATTGGACATGATCTATGGTCGAGACGCTGCGTTCAGAAATATAGGAATACAAGCCCGGAAACAATGACAACAACAACAACAACAACAACAACAACACACACACACACACACACACACACACACACACACACACACACACACACACATGGTGTGTGTGTGTGGTGTGTGTGTGCCGAAATCATGGGTCCTTTCCAGCATCTGGAAACGCTGTAGCATTAGGAAACTTTTTTTTTTTTCATTCCCGTTCGAACAAAAACATACAGTATCAAAACAACTGAACGCTTATTTGGTCGGTAAGTTGATCGATTTTTTTCCCTTTAAGTTAACGCTTGCAGCCCAGTCGGACGGGCCAGCGTCTCGCACAAACACATCATGTTGGTTGTTTTCGATTGAGACTGATTTTGTTCGTTGCCAGAGAACGTTAGCCTCATAACTCGAAGGTGATTCAAGGCTGTCCTTTTGTGTTAATGCCCAGGTAAAATGGAACGACAGAAAATATGTCACTGTGAAATTAGTATGATAATGAGAATAAAAACAATGATGACGATGACAATGATGATGATGATGATGATGAGACGACGATGATGATGATGTTGATGATGATGATGATGAATGATGATGAGACGACGATGATGATGTTGATGATGATGATGTTGATGATTATTTTAAGATAAACATCATCACCGAAATATAAAACCTTCGCAAAAAAAATAAAAAAATAAAAATTCTAACGAAGATAGACATTATCACCAAAATAACAACACAACAACAATAAAACCCTTCAAAACACTTGTGACGTCAACAGTCATACACGTTACTTGTGTCGACAGGTGGACAGCGTCAACAAGCTGTGCAAAACTCCTGGAAGGGCGCGACGGGACCTCACGAGCCTCTGGCTCCTCCTCCCCTCCTCCTCCTCCCTCCCCTCCTCCTCCGTCCCCGAGCCTCTGGCCACCTCCAACAACCCCGCCCGAGAGGTTGCAGGCTCCAGCAGCCCCACCACCCCCTCTCCGCTGTGGGAGCTGTGCAGCTGCGTGCTGCTGCAGTACCCGGAGAGCGGGGAGACCAGCGAGGAGGAGGAGACGGTGGCGCAGCACTACAAGAAGACCACGACGTTCGTCGGCCACGAGGACGTCAGCGCCGTCGTCGCCCTACCGGACGACTGATCGGGTGAGTGTGAGGCCGGGAGTGAGAGGGTGGGGTGAGATGGGAGTGTCTTTGGGAGGGTATTTTACATAGGAGACGAGGAAAAAGGATGGGGGACGGAGGGGGTGGGGGGGGGGGGAGCGGGGATGGAGGAGAATGACGAGTGTGGTTGGCACGGCAACGCCGGAAAAGGAAGCTTTTCCAGAAACCCCGGACACCACCCTCCCCCCCCCCCCCCCCCCCCCCCCCCCCACAAGCTGGTAAAGATGACGTTTTTTATGGCAGGTTCCCCCTCGTCTCTCACTAGGACAGGACCCCCGCACCACCACCACCCCCCCCCCCCTCACATGACTGTTTCAGCATTGCGGGGCGAGGGCGGACAGGGTGGGGGAGGTGAGGAATACCTCACAGAGGACACGACAGTGTGTGTAAATTTCGGTGCACTTTTCCTAAATTCATACTCCTGACAAATATTTATGTCTTTTTGTTTTGTTTTGTTGGGGTTTTTTTTTTTGTTGTGTTGTTTTTTTTTGGGGGGGGGTGAGGGGGAGCGGGGCTGATGTCGCTAAGAAAAAAAAAAGGAAGGAAGGAGAACCAACGAAGGAAAGAGAAAGGGGGTGGGGGATACTACAGAGGGAACAAGAGAAGAATGTCTAGTTAGGGTTGGTTGTCAGGAACAGGGAGGGAAGGGAAGAGGAAAGAGAGAGAGTGGGGGGGGGGGATATAGGGGAAGCGAGCAAGAAGAGAAAAGTACTCTGAGTGAAAAGAGAAGGACAGCTACCAGGGGAACTGTATTCTTTATCAATGTTCAACTCGCTTATTAATGTAATTTTGCTGTCGTTCATGCCAGAAAAATCGTTTCTTTTTACGTGTTTCATTGTTCAAACTAATTTCAGACAGATGTTAACTTCATTTTGATTTTTGTTTCAAGTTTCATACACGCAAATTATAGTAATCGGTTGCTCTCCTCTCTCTCTCTCTCTCTCTCTCTCTCTCTCTCTCTGTGCTCTGCTCTGCTCTGCGCACGCGCGCTTGTGAGAGTGTGTGTGTGTGTGTGAGAGAGAGAGAGACGAGAGAGAAGAGAGCACTGGAGCGGAACTTGGGGACTGATACCCGAGAACAAAGGTTTCGGACAGTCGTGTAGGACAGCGGTGACGCAGCACCGTTCTTGTTCTCTTGTTCGTGGCAACGATAGCCAATTACAGTGCACGCGGTACAGGGCATTGTTGTCATTCCCGCACGTTTGTTTGCTTGTTTGGCCGTCTGTTGCATGCTTGTTTGTTAGTCTGTGTGCTGGAAAACCAATAAAACATTTCTTCTTTTTTTTCATATTTCACTTAGTTATTTGCAAAGTCAGTAGATTCATCTCTCTCTCTCTCTCTCTCTCTCTCTCTCTCTCTCTCTCTCTCTCTCTCTCTCTCTCTCTCTCTCCGTTTACATCCTACGACTGAGATCTTAGTTTGTGTTTTTGTTTTTTTGCAGAAGGTGGCGCTAGATCGGGCTGTGTTTGTTTCCCTTTCCTCGACTGATGTTTTCATTTAAACACCATTTTTTTTCTTTTTCATCTGTGCAGTATCTTCATTACAAGCTGTTTTCTGAACTGCGCCATCGACTGTTTGGGGAGGTCTGTCTCCGTCATGGGTGTCACCCGTTCCATCGTCACCGCTCCTGCTGTCGTCTTTTGACTTGCGTCACATCCGGACAGGAAGTACCAGCCGGGGATGGTGGCCCTGCCTGTGGGGTTTCCGTTGTCCGTCTCTTCAGTCCTGTCCTGACGCTGGTGATTCTCAACAGCCTGGCTGACGTCCATCGTGCACTTTTATCGTTGGGGATGACTCGGGGAACTGTAGTCTGCACAGACCGGACATGACGAAGTTTTCGGATTGGTGACGTCAGTCAAAGTGTGTTGCTCTAACGTCATTTGATTTCCGACGTCCAGTCACAAACCAGACACTTGCCAAGAGAGGACAAAACATGCTAAAATCGCCCGATTCCATCTCAGCTGTTCAGTTCCAGTTCAAGAATCGATTATTAGAACTTTATGTTCAACTCTTCACAAAACTGAATTTGCACGCACGATGGATCTACTGGAACATGCAATCAGACATAATCATTTACATAAACACGCGCGCACGTACGCATGCACTCACGTACACTTTTCAGAACAGAGTTAACAAGATGCACAGCATATAAACGTACTCCCAGTTTATCTTGAATACAAGTACTTTCTGAGATATCCCATAAAGAAGAAAACCCGTTTTGGGCCGTTATAGCCATTAGTAACGGCTATTCTGGTGAAATAAAACATCGGGCATCTTCCGTGACCCATAATGAACATACGTACTAATTTTCTGAAAGATCGGCCCAGAAGTTATGTCTGGAGGGAGTGGAACACATTTTGACCACGGACAGAAACACAGACAGACACACAGACAGCATTTCTTCGTTCCCATTGTAAAGTACTTCCTGTTCTATAACAACTGGACAGAACAGACACATCACCAGACAGCATTTCTTCGTTCCCATTGTAAAGTACTTCCTGTTCTATAACAACTGGACAGACAGACACACAGACAGCATTTCTTCGTTCCCATTGTAAAGAACTTCCTGTTCTATAACAACTGGGAGTACAACAACTGAAACGACATCGGCAGACAGATTCATGGTTGAGACAGATGTCAGCCAGTACGTCAGACGAAACCAGAACCAAAGCTGGCTACTCCGAGGCACGAGGATGCTGCTTCGAGCGTTACGTTCGGCAGCTGTATGTATGTAGCAAATTGCTGACCAACGTAACGGATGTGATGAATACTGGGTAAAACGAGTGGCTGGAATTTGCAGTCGTGATTTTTGTGTGGTGGTGGCTGTGTGTTCCGTGTCGCCGGGGGGGGGGGGGGGGGGGGGGGGGGGGGGGGGGGGGGGGGGGGGGGGAATGAAATTGGGGTGTGTTCAGCCACTGCTGCTTTTCCCCAAATTACTCTATGGGGTGTGTTCAGCTACTGCTGTTTTTCCTCAACATTACTCTATGGGGTGTGTTCAGCCACTGCTGCTTTTCCCCTACATTACTCTATGGGGTGTGTTCAGCCACTGCTGCTTTTCCCCTACATTACTCTATGGGGTGTGTTCAGCCACTGCTGCTTTTCCCCACATTACTGTATGGGGTGTGTTCAGCCACTGCTGCTTTTCCCCAGCATTACTCTATGGGGTGTGTTCAGCCACTGCTGCTTTTCCCCTACATTACTCTATGGGGTGTGTTCAGCCACTGCTGCTTTCCCCCTAAATTACTCCTTGGGGTGTGTTCAGCCACTGCTGCTTTCCCCTACATTACTCCTATGGGGTGTGTTCAGCCACTGCTGCTTCCCCCTACATTACTCTATGGGGTGTGTTCAGCCACAGCTGCTTTTCCCCTACATTACTCTATGGGGTGTGTTCAGCACACTGCTGCTTTTCCCCTACATTACTCTATGGGGTGTGTTCAGCCACTGCTGCTTTTCCCCTAATTACTCTATGGGGTGTGTTCAGCCACTGCTGCTTTTCCCCTACATTACTCTATGGGGTGTGTTCAGCCACTGCTGCTTTTCCCCACATTACTCTATGGGGTGTGTTCAGCCACTGCTGCTTTTCCCCTACATTACTCTATGGGGTGTGTTCAGCCACTGCTGCTTTTCCCCTACATTACTCTATGGGGTGTGTTCAGCCACTGCTGCTTTTCCCCCTAAATTACTCTATGGGGTGTGTTCAGCCACTGCTGCTTTTCCCCTACATTACTCTATGGGGTGTGTTCAGCCACATGCTGCTTTTCCCCTACATTACTCTATGGGGTGTGTTCAGCCACTGCTGCTTTTCCCCTAAATTACTCTATGGGGTGTGTTCAGCCACTGCTGCTTTCCCCTAAATTACTCTATGGGGTGTGTTCAGCCACTGCTGCTTTTCCCTACATTACCCTATGGGGTGTGTTCAGCCACTGCTGCTTTTCCCCTACATACTCTACTTTCTCATAACGTATCCCTTCTTTTTCCTACGTTTTTCTTGTCGTGTCCAACTTCTTCCTGCTTTTCCCTTCTTCGTTCCTCAACTGCTTCCTACATTGCCATACTTTCTCCAGCCTGTCTTTTTCTCATTATTTATTCTACATGTCCATGCTTTCTCTTGCATTACCGTTCTCCTCCCCGACCCTCCCCCTCCACATTTCTCTACTTCTTTGCATACATTTCATTACTTTCTTGTACATTTTCCTAGGGTTTTTTTTTTTTTGTTTTTTGTTTTTTGTCTACATTTTTCATACGTTATCTCACATTCGCCTAATCCTCCTACATGTCCCTGGTTTCTCCTACCTTTTAAACGATTTCTTAGTTTCCTTACTTTTCGTACATCTCCCTGGTTTTCACCGCATTCTTTTTTCCTACTTTTCGTTACATTACCGTGCCTTTTTTTCCTACACTTCGGTACTTTGTCGTACATCTCCTTACTTTTCACTACGCTTGCGTATTCATGATTACATTTCTCTACTTTTTCCTACTTCAGTGGTTGCTGCGGAAACTGTCCGCCAACGCTCCCCCCTCTTTCCCCCTCCCTCCCCCCCCCCCCCCCCCCCCTCCCCATTCCCCCTTGAACGAGAAAAACACCTATTCCAGTGACGCATATGCACAGTATGTAAGTTGGTGGTTGCAATCCCGGCCGATTAAAATTCTCTCAGCTGCTGTTCAACATCATCACAACATCCGACCAAATACAAAAATGAATAATCTATGTACAAATGGTAGGAGACAAAAATCATCAATTTACTCACAATTTCATGTCAGTATGTTATGCTTTGATAAAGAAAAGAAAAAAAAAGAAGAAAAAAAAAAAGACACGAACCACAGCACGTGATCACTGCTGTTGCAGACTTTGTCCGCCATTTTGGATGATCGTATCCTTCCTTTTACACCCCCCCCCCTCCCCCCACCGCCACCGCAATTAAAGTTTGTGACACTTTCATATTTTTTTTTAGTCAGAAGCTGGCAAGCAGTCAACAGAACGACACCAGTTGTGTAAATAAGGAAGGGAGGGAGCAGTGGGGAGGGGGAGGGAAGGGGGGAGGAGTAGTAAGTATAAGTACAGAGGAACGTACATGTAGGACAAATAATCAAACATGTAGGACATGTAGGACAAACAGTCAAGCATGTAGGACAAATAGTCAAACAAGTAGTGCAAATAGTCAAACATGTAGGACAGATAGTCAAACATGTAGGACAAATAGTCAAACATGTAGGACAAATAGTCAAACATGTAGACAAACAGTCAAACATGTAGACAAATAGTCAAACATGTAGGACAGATAGTCAAAGGTCATGCTGGTGGAATGGGTTTCAGGTTTAACTGAAATGTGAGAAAACTGGCCCCAGTTAAAATCCCTGGTGCTTCATGATAACATCTGAGACTGGTACATGGTGGGTGTGTACATACATGTGCGTATACCTGTTTAGAAGCAAGCAAGCAAGCGCGCACGTGTGTGTGTGTGTGTGTGTGTGTGTGTGTGTGTGTGTGTGTGTGTGTGTGTGTGTTTTACTCTCCTCAGGGAAGTGTGACAATTGGAAATGGCCTTGTTTTTTTGCTACATGTCTGACAGCTATATACTGTATATCTTTTATATTTTCTTAAATGTGTATTGTTTTACTGGTTTTCTTTTGTAATCACTATAACTGCATGGCTACTATGGACGTGTGTGTTTACTTTTGATATTTCATTCATTCAAACAAAATCATCTGGCAGCTGTTCGTCGCTTTAGTTGGGTTTTTTTCCTTTCTCTCTCTCTCTCTCTCTCTCTCTCTCTCTCTCTCTCTCTCTCTCTCTCTCTGTTTCGATTCTCCTTATTAGATATTATCAGACTTTACACCAGGTGAACTTTACACCAGGTGAAGTTAAATAGCCAAACCCTTTACGTATATTACGAGACACTGTAAGATAGATTTTTTTTTTTTTTAAATCCCAGATTGCACGGAAAGGATTGTGAATCCTGGTTGTTTGACATCGTTGCGCAGCCATCCTTTTAACTGTTGAACATTGCCATGATTAGTAAGGTTCACCGTTTACTAGAATTAGCTTTTTGCGTGCGTTGGGGATCGAACAGTCTGAACGTAGAACATTTTCAGATGAAACGTCTGGAACATACTTCGTCGTCTGATGTGTTACCTCCCTTGGTCTAAGTGTAGCGTGTTTGGTCAAACCATTAACTCTGTGTATGTGTGTGTGTGTGTGTGGTGTGCGTGCGTGTGCTGTGCGTGTGTGTGTGTAGTAAATATGTATTACCGGATTAACAATTTTTGGGTTGTGCGTATGTAGGTGTACATATGCGTGTGTATGTGTTTGTGTGTATATATATATATCAATGGTGTGTGTGCGCGCGCGCGCGTGTGCACGTTTGTGTGTGTGTGTCCGTGGATATAATGTTAATGAAGTAGTTGACATTATGTACACGTTCAGATCAGAAGCCACTTTGTTGTTAGATTAGTTGATACTGAATTCATATGAGTGGGGACAAGATACTGTTGAGTACTGATGTACAGTCGGTATGATAAGAGTCGATATTTATAGTCATTATGATCCATTCTTGTATATAATACCACCCTCCGAAGTTTATCAGGTTATATGTACCACTATTGCGGACATGATGAATCACTGTAAACGTTTGATATAGTGTGCATAATTATAGAATATGACCCTTTCGGTGGAGGGTACAAGGTTTTACGTAAACATTGGAAATGTGTGATAGTTTAATATCTTGTGGCCGTTTTATGGATTCTTGTGTTTGTGCAGGTTATGTTTACGTTTGGTTTGTGCAAGGCACAAGCTTTTAATGCGATTATTCAAAATGTTTGGTATTTCTGTGTGGCTGGGGAGAGACTGTGGAAATGGGGGTTGGGGGGGGGGTGGTATTTGGTCTGTGCGAGTCTCAAGGATTTGATGTGAACAATAAAACCGTGCGATAGATCAGTTTGTGTGAATTGCATATCCTCTCCTCCCTCCCTGTCTCTCTCTCTCTCTTGTATATTGGCACCTCTACCTCTCTCTCTCTCTCTCTCTGCGCCTATATGCGTGTGTGTCCGTGTGCATCCCCCCCCCCCTCCCCTAAAAAAATGGGAACAGTAAGGTTCGCACTTTATTTTCTTTTTCTTTTTTTTTTTTTTTTTTTGTCTTTTTCTTTTTTTTCCCTTGTTTGCTTGCTCGCTTCCAAGTGTGTCAAAAAACGAAGGTGCAGGGGACAGCAGCGCCAAGGATGTAGAGCATTTAGGTGGCGCTGATCCAGACAGAAAGCCGGCAGGCGAGGAATTACCGCGTCTGCCACGCGTATCATGACTGATCTTGTCTAGACACCTAGACGATCCCCCCCATTCACCCACCACCACCACCACCACCCCTTTCCCCCCTTACCTTCCTCTTCTCTCTCTCTCTCTCTCTCTCTCTCTCTCTCTCTCTCTCTCTCACGTACACACACACACACACACACGACAGACAGATAGATATAAACGCATGTTCGAACACGCATGTGTGCATGCACACAAACACATACCCGAGGGCTTAATCCTTATCCCTTATGGGGGATAGCAAGTAAACAAGCGAGCCTATCAACAACGTCAACGTTTATAGCAAGTAAACAAGCGAGCCTATCAACAACGTCAACGTTTCTTTGTGTAAGTTAAATCGCAAATACACATACACCTAACAATGACGGTTAGTCCAAAAACAAAATAAAATAAAAAGAAAATAAATAAAAACAAAACTGCTCATGCACACACATACATAATACGTAGGCACGAACTAGCATAGGCACCTGAAAGTATACACACGCACACAAGAACGCATGTATTCTCTCTCTCTCTCTCTCTCTCTCTCTCTCTCTCTCTCTCTCTCTCTCTCTCTCTCTCACACACACACACACACACACACACACACACAATTTACACACACACACACACACACACACACACACACACACACACACACACACTAATATCACTTATGGTGAAAAGACGTAAAAACAAAAACACACACACACACACACACACACTTACACACACAGGCACGAGGGCACGCCTGCACACACGCGCACATTTGCGTGCGCCCCGTACTAAACGACTTGCGACTGCGGCGTTAAAATGTTTATTTGTCAGTACCTATGTCAGTTGGGGGACCATAACAGGTGATGACCTGCGTATACTGGATCAGAACAGGCACCACTGAACACCACTGGAAGTGGCTGGGCAGCAGTGCGGAGACTCCTTTGGTAGGTAACCTCATGACGACCTGACATCGATTGCTCCCTGTGGACTGCCTGTGATGAGACTGCGGTTTATAGGACTAGCCCGTGAATAGCCGTGTAAGTAGTGAGGGGGAAGAGGGGGGGGGGGAGGGTTAGGTGAGGGTGTGTGTGAGGAGGTGGGAGGGGATGGATGGTGCAGTAGAGTGAGTGGCGCAGGATTCATTCCACTGGGCGTGCACACATGATCTGACTGGTCAGGGGAAAACATTGTCAGTAAAGGTAAATACGAACTTGCTAAGTACTGCAATGATAGGTATAGTCGTCTGCCATATTTATGCCTGTGTACACCACTGCGCAAACACAACATGATCCAACCAGCCCAAAATGTCTTCTGCAATCAAGCCCTAAATGCTTTCTGCAATCAAGCCCTAAATGCCCTCTGCAATCAAGCCCTAAATGCCTTCTGTAATCAGAGCTGTAAACAGCAAGTTTATAAAAAAAAAACAAACATAAGAATGCACCGAACAAGTTCGTGAGCGATCAAGGTCACAGCCGGGACAGCAACATACGTCAAATAAAGGCCAGCTGCAGGGCAGGCATCAGTCAAGTGTCACACGGTTGAGCTCGGCTTCAGATGGGCTGACAGCTCTGTATATCCTCTGTTCCGCACGGGGGCTGCATCTCCAAATGTATGAGATGTGTACAATATATATATATATATATATATATATATATATATCTCCACATTTGTAAGGAATCGCTGTGAATTAGACAGGGAAAGCAACACCTCGTAAGCGCAAAGCCATGTAATACAGGAAAGCATGCAATGTTGCTGCAGTTTTGAAACAGGGCTCCCGCTGACGTGCATTTGGCATTTTGACGAGAGAAAAAAAATTGAGAAGCACGCTTCAGGCATCAGCTGACCTTTTAACATTGAAAATAGCAGTCTCTCGGTGAGTCGACCCTTTGAATTTCTGCAGAGCCGACCCTTTAAAATTCTCCAGAGCACGTAAGAGATGTTTATTTCTTGATATGAACAAACACAGAGAAACCCGTTCCCAGTATCATCCCGGACAAGGTCAGCACGAATGCACAAGTGCAAATGGATATGCAACGAATCGTGCATACTAAAAGACTAAGTAGACCATCGCCACCAAGGTGCCCAAAACGTTTAACTGCACAACTCTGACGTCGAATTAATCAGGACGTAGCTTAAAACTGATCCACATGTGTTCCCCTCAGTCTAAACTTTTGTAGGCCTACATGCGACAAAACAGAACGATACCAATAGAAATTCATGACTGAACTTTTATTTCTTGCATTTTGTATTTTCCGTTTTGTCATACTCACGTTGATTTTCATTCAGTAAAAAGGACGTGCCAATCTGTATTCTTAATTGATTCATTATTAATCTGAAGTCAGATTTTTGCAGCGAAACACTTTGAACACCGTTAGTGACGGTGATTCCCGTTAGCGACACCTCGCGCACGAGCCACGATACGTGCCAGACCTTCAAAGACAAAATAAGGGCACTGAGTACATGACTGAATGAATGGCACGATTCAGCTGCTCAGTGATAGATGGGCCCCTATGAGTACTTACTATTCTGGGGTCGGATAACTACTTGAAAGCGATAGCCAGCGAAAGCCACGTTGAATTCCACGAAGTCTATCATTCGTGAACCCCAAACTGATGAAAACATCAGTGTTCGGTGTTATCTGAGGGGGCCGGCATTGCTCAGTTGGTAGAGCGCCGGACTCATAATCTAAGGGTTGCGGGTTCGAATCTCCGCCGGGTCGTTTCGGAACAGGGGGATTTTTCCCTCGGAGTTAACATTGGTTCTGACTCCATTTCCCATGCAGTCCGAATGAGACTATAAACCGAGGTTCCGTGTGTAAACGCACGCACAACATCTTGCACACACGTAAAATCCCATCACCAACTTTCGGAAGAGAAGGCCAGTTTGGCCGTTGGTATGGACGACACGTCACACATAGAATGCACCTTCCCCGAAGATGGAGTATGGCTGCCTTAATGGCGGGATAAAAAAAAACGGTCATACACACAAAACTCCACTCTCCACTCCCTTTGTTGGGCAGATGGGATTAATACTTGTCTCTCTATACAGGGAGTGTCCGCAGGAGTAGCAGCCTGCGTACGCGGAAGAAGAAGAAGAAGAAGAGGTGTTATCTGAAGAAATATATGATAACTGCGTGATGCTTTTTCCGTGTGATGCCCAGCGGCTGTTGCTAAGTATATAAACACGTGCATGAAAGGTCGCCCCCAGTAAGCCGGTAAACGACATCCAGACGTCATTTTATATATATATGTCCCTTCTCCCCACTTTCCCCTCCTTATCCTCCTCCATCCCTTCTCCCGGCATTGCGAAGTTGTATTATTTGTATGTTATGTCTTTCTGTCCTTTTTTTTTTTCTCCTTCATTTCCCCCCTGTCTTCTTTCTTTGTTTATACATCTGCGTATTGTACATCTCTATCTTTGTATCATTCATTGATTAACCTACAATTTATTTTCATTAACTGCTCGTTCCTTTGCTTTTTTTTTTTTTTCTCTCCCTCTTTAGTATCCATATACCCACTGGATATGTTGACTTTGTTTATTCATCGATTCTCCATGTATGTAAACTGTATTTGCTTATTCAGTCCACTGCTTTAATCTTTATTCGTTCACCAAACGTTTCTATTTCCTTATCAGGCTAGATGTCGTTGATGTCCCAACTTATGTGTATTCATAGATTAGCGAGTGAACCACGACTTACTCGGGGATTTTATTTTGTGAGCGGTTAAGCTGATTTTCATGCACCTTTGTTTGAAAATAATTACAAATTTGCAAAAAAAAAATTCAATATTTCAACGAGCTTCAGCTTGTGATGTCTTCAACAGATTTACAATTGACGGATATAAAACAGACAATGACAGGTAATTTGAAAAAAAAATATGCTAACTGAAATTTGGATTTTATAGAAAGGAAAAATCCCGAACATAGTATGAGCAAGTCTGGGTCAGGTCTGGGTCATTGTGATAGAGGAACGGAAGGTCCAGTGTGAGGTCACTGGTCCAGGGTCGAACAGGCCCTGGCGGCGTCTGAGGGCAATGCCACCAAGTGGTCTCGGTATTCACGTGCACGTCGACATACAGGTTACTGTCAAGAGTCCTCGTGCTGAACACACCGTCTAATCCAAATGCAGGGAGGATCTTCCCATGCCCCATCTTAAAAAAAACAAAAACCGGGGGGGGGGGGGGGGGGTGTGTTAGGGAGGGGAAAATAGGTGAGGGTGTCCAAAAGTAAGGACCACACCCCTTCCCCCCAACTCCCTCCGGGTCCGGCCCTCGCGAAATGTCATACACTAGCAAATTCATTTGATGTGTTGAAAGAGAAATTTGCTCCAAGATTTTTTAATTCAGTTCATCTTTGTTCCAGATGCCAAATGTCCGTGAGCTTTCCGATATTGACAAGGCCTACATGCAATTCAAAATAAGCTTGACTGTCTAATAAGATGACGTACAGTTTTAAACATTGTTTCATTTTCAGCGAATAGGTACTTCCGCTTTGTCTTTTCAAGAACAAACTGTGATGACTACGAATTTTTCTGCGCGTGTCGATCTTCACGATCAGAACAAGAGATACGGGGAAAGAAACACAGATATGACGGAAAAGGGCATAAAATAGAGACAGTCGGAAAAAAGAAAGAAAGAAAAAAAAAGGATTAAAAATCCTTTTTCTATGTTTTATTCTTTTCTTTTCTTTTTCTTTTTTTTTTCTTTAGCTCTTTCTTGTTTCTTTATTTTAACCGTTCTGAAGAGGAAGTTTTCACTCCTGTGCCTGATACTCATGTCATGCTGTTTATAGCCTAACCGGTCACAGAATCAGTCTCCGAGTTGATGCCCCCTGAAGATTAAGTATCACGCCGCCTAAAAAGAAAGAAAATAAAAAATGAAATTAAAAAAAAAGAAGAAAGAAATAAAAAGAAGAAATGGACGGAAGAAGGGGGGGGGGGGGAGGGGGGGGGGAGGAAAGACCTTTGAGTTGATGGAAGACCATGGTTGGATCACATTCAGTTTTAACACCCATCCAAAGGACACATGGCAGAGGGGCATGAGCATCCACGGAGACTGGAACTATCTAACATTGCGCTGATTCCATCACAGCCACATTAACCCGTTAATGTCAGCCCACAGAACCTCTTTAAATTTTTAGAGGTTTTTGGTGGTTTTGAGTTTGAAACACATCACCTTTTACAAAAAATAACATGATTTGATGAAAAAAATGATTTTGTAGATTTTACAGATGTGCACTCTCCCAGAGTGCATGGGCACAAGTGACTACGTCAACATTACAGTTAGGTGCACTCTACAGGAGTGCATGGGCACAGAAGAGGTCAGGTTTTTCTTGCTGAAATAATAACAAAAGATGAAGGTGAGCTCAATACTGCCTTTATTTGGCAATATGTAGGCAAACATAAAGACTGACTGACTTAGTATAAATATAGAAAATGCCAGATGGTCTTCAAATCTAGTACTGGTCATGGCATTGCACACATCTTCATTTCAGACATCAGAGCCCCTCTCTCAAAACATGCGGCGCCTTGGCAATGGGTTGTACCCAGAAACAAGGAGGATTGCCAAGAACGTTCTCATGTCCTGCCTGCTTATCTGGAAGACGTGGTCTCCTTTGTCTTGGCTGGCACAGAGTTGTGTTCGATCAGTGAGATAGTCAAGTACATCATCATCAAACAGCTCAAACATGTCTTGTGGGGGTAGGTTTTGTTCAAGGAAGCGTGGAGGAGGAACATTTGGCCATGGTTGCTGGGTAGGCAGTCTGTTCTGAGGTAGATCCTGTCGGCTCCAGCCTCTGTTCACCTGATTCAGTCGAACGCGATTTCTGACAATCTGTGCAGCTGGTAGCTGACGTGGAGCACCAGGTGCTGGTTGTTGCTGAGCTGCAGGAGGTGGTGCCTGGGTGTTGGCTGGTGGATCTTCCTGTTGAACA
>CM065719.1:59007731-59010231 GCA_033310375.1 Conus canariensis | reverse complement strand
ATACATATATATATATATATATATATATATATATATATATATTACATATACATACATACACACACGCACATACACACGCACATACATATACATGCGCACACGTACACATACATATACACACATACACACACATACATACATACATACAAACATACTACATACATACACACACACACATTGGTGATATATATATGTATGTATACATATATACATATATATACATATATATACATACACATACACATACATACACGTATACATATATATATAAATACTTGATACATGATAAAAAGAAGAAAAAAATAGAAAAGACAAATTGGTTAAGTACATGAAAAGGGGATGATTTATGCTTTTGAGATCACTTGTTGGTATTACTTAGGGGTTTGTTTTTTTTTTTGTTTTGTTTGTTTTGTTTTGTTTTGTTTTTGTTTTTACCGCAGAAGATGGGTAAGGTAAGTGTTTTTGAAAGTTGTGGTACAATGGATTTGTTTGATGGATTCTGGAAGGGAATTCCACAAAGAGGTTCCCGAGTACGTTAGACTTGATTTAAATAGGTCAATTCTGGGGATTGGGATATGGAGTTTGTGGGAGTTTCTCGACGAGACTTTTGAGAATCGTCTCATTAAAGTTGTTGGAGCATTCCCGGTCAGAATCTTGTGCATCATTAGCCCTTTGTTGTATTTGAGTCTCTGGCTGAATGGAAGAATGTGAAGATGTTTATAATCAGAGCTTTCGAGGCTAGTTTTCTTCAGAAGGATTAATTTGAGCGCTCGTTTATGTAGGCTGAACAATGGTTTTAGTGTGTTTGCACTTGCAGAATCCCATATAGTCGATGCATAATCAACATAAGACTGAATATGAGCATGGAAAAAAAGTTTTCGTGAATGAAGGTCAAGAAAGTGTTTGATTTTGGTGAGCTGATAGACTTTCTGGGAGAGCTTTTTGCATAGTAACGTTATGTGGGGATTCCAGCTGAGACTATTGTCAATTATTAGTCCTAATACTTTATGATGAGTGACTTGTTCCACAAGTACATTATTGAGGTGTATAGGAGGGAAATCATTGGTGAACTTTTGTCTTTTTTGCCTAGTTGTAATGTACATCAGTTTTGTTTTTTGAGGGTGAAGTGACATGTGATTTAGTTCGGTCCATTTTACAAGGTCATTGGTACTCTCTTGCAAATGTTTTGAAAGACTGGAAGGATCATTATGGCTGGTGTGAATTGTGGTGTCATCTGCAAAGAGGTCGCATGCAGATCTCACATGTAGGGGTAGGTCATTAATGTAGATTGAGAAGAGTAGCGGGCCTAAAATGGAGCCTTGTGGAACGCCATACTTAAGAGTTGTTATAGAAGAGACAGTCGTCCCCGATAAGACGCATTGTTGTCGTTTTGTGATGTATGATTTTAGAGAGAGAGAGAGGAGAGAGAGACAGACAGACAGACAGACAGACAGACAGACAGACAGACAGACCAGAGTTCAACTGACTTCACCTTTTTTCATGCTTATCGTCACTATTTACAACTACAATTACAAAATGCTATGGCTACAAAACATCATGCATGGTTGATATGCAAGCGCGCACGCGGTGCGTGTGTGCATGAACGCGCGCGCACGCGCACGCGCGCGTGTATATCTGCTTCAGTTAGATAGACAGACAGACAGGCAGACAGACAGAGACAGAGAGATACAGGGACAGAGAGACAGACAGACGGACAGACGTCTTAACAGCCAGACGGAGACAGGTCATCTGTTGACCTGCATGCAACACACACACACACACACACACACACACACACACACAACACACACACAACACACACACACACACATGCGCGCGCACGCACGCACGCATACCAGGCACACACATGCACACACACACACACGCTACACTACACTATACTACATACATACACTACACTACAACTACACTACAACACACACACAACACACACACACACACACACACACACACACACACACACAGTGGCGGTCCGGAATTCCCTGCTGGCTGGCCTATCTGTCAGCCGGGGGTCTCAGTGCTGAACAGCCAGGCAACAAACTCAGGCGGCCAGACAGACAGAGCCGAGGGGAAGGAAACCTGACGGCGCTCGCTCGCTCGTTCGCTGGCTGCCGACGCCGTCGGTCTGTCGGTCGGTCTGTCTGGGCCCGGGGCTATATCGGCGTCTGGCTGCTGCCCGAGGCGGCCCGGCCCAGCTCAGCCCCGTGTCGCCCCACTTTATTATTAGTCTGCTGATGCATGGCATCGATTTTTTTTTCTCCCCCCCCCCCCCTCCCCCCGCCCCGCCCACCCCCGGGTCACCTTTACCTTCCCGCTGGCCGTCTTCTCTGTTGCTAACCACACTTCTCTCGCTCTCTTGTCTGTCTGTCTCTGTCTGTCTAGTCTGTGTGTGTGTGTGTGTGTGTGTGTGTGTGTGTGTGTGTGTGTGTGTGTGTGTGTGTTTTCCTCTGTCTCTCTGTATGTCTGTCTGTCTCTCTGT
>CM065719.1:58972731-58997731 GCA_033310375.1 Conus canariensis | reverse complement strand
TGGTTGGCCAGACTGCTGGCAAGGTCCGGCATTTTGTGCTGCTGGTCCACGGTCTTTTGTTTATTTTTTTGATGAACGTTCCCTGATAAAACGTTCCTCCCTGAAATGTTCCTCATCTGTGACTGTGATTGCAGTTTCCTGTTGTAGGACTTTCAGCGACTTGACGTGAAACTTTGTTGGATCTGTTTGTTCTGGGTCAATCGCCCGATGTTGTCCTTTTGGGATCCATAGTGATGAATGGGGAACTAAAGTGGACATTATTATCGAGGTAAATACGTTGCAACTGGCGAGCATTTGCAAACACACTTGCAGCACACTACACCACTGGTCAAATAGCCGTCTTCTCAGTTTTCGACGCGATTCGAATAATCAACTCTTTGCTTTAAAAAAAAGTTTAATCTCCTCAATGTTAAACCGCTGCAATGGATATACTTCACTACGTAGTTGAGCCGTGATGTTTTCTTTTCCCTCTAAGCTGCGTGAAGTCAGGGAAAAACGTGCGCTCAGGCCATTGCGACCTTGACAAAACACGTCTGACTCCGACGGTCAACTGCTACCGGAACACTCCCTACAGTTTAATAAAGAGAACTCGTAGGAAGCAGTAACTTCCATGCAAAAAGCAGATGTGGTAAAGTCTAAAATAACGTAATGTTGAATGACAACATTCTTTGTATCATTCCCAATGGCAATGTATTCTTTCAGGATATAATCCTCCTTCACCTCTAGCAGACCTTTTCCATGCTGTTGTTGCGAGGAGTCTTGTTATTTGCTTTCTCTGACCGACTGGCACCGCCTGTAGATGGTCTGTCAGCCATTCCGTAGCCATTTAGGTCACAGTATGTGTGTGCATGCATGTATGCGCGCGCACGCGCCCATGTGTATGTGTATGTGCGCGCGCGCGCACGTGTGTGTGTGTGTGTGTGTGTGTGTGTGTGTGTTGTGCGAATGTCAGATCAATGTAATGTGTGTGTGTGTGTGTGTGTGTGTGTGTGTGTGTGTGTGTGTGTGCGTGCGTGCGTGCGTGCGTGCGTGCGTGTGCGTGCATGCGTGCGTGCGTGCGTGTGTGTTTGTGCACGCCAGATAACAACATCCATCAGTATATCCTATACCGACTTCCATGCCAACCGGCCAGAACTATCCTTCCATGTGACCGAAACAGGATTCACAGACTGAAATGCAGATTAAAAACTATGTAGTGATAAAGAGGAAAGGAGACAAAAACGTTGACACTGTTCAAAAGTAGCCTATATTGTTCAGCGATTATTTTTATGTGTTTTGAGTCGACTACAGTGTAACTTCATTTTCTTCTTGTTTTTGTTGTTGCTTGTTGTTGTTCGTGCCGAGTGACACTTGTGCGCCTCTCTCTCTCTCTCTCTCTCTCTCTCTGGAGTCGTTTAAGAAGAAAACAAATGACCCATTCATTGTGTCTCAAATTCATCCTCAAAAGATTACACCACGCACACATGCCCCCCCCCCCTCCCCCCCCCCCCCCTTAATATTTCAATCTAATCTAAAATAAAAGCAAACAAACAAACACACAAACAAAAAATGAACCTTTGAATGTTCTGCCGATAGGTTTAAGTACAGTGGATTATGTGACCAAGATGTCGGAACACGCATATCTGACCTCGTTTAAGAATCACAACGCATGTTCTGCCTTCTTGAACCCCATAGGCTGAGAGACGGAAAGAGTGGAGAGGGCGGGGGTTGGTAGAGGGCGTGGATGGGGAGGGTGTGAAGGACACTTTTGACGTCATCAAGCCACGCAGGCAGTCGGGGAAAAAAAAAAAAAAAAAAACGGTGGGAATCGGGCGTACCGCCGGAGAACCTACGCGGCAGGGACTCTAGGCTTGCTTTGTACTGAAAAGCAAGTTAGTTCGGTTCCTTTCATTCTTGCTGTGCGACGGTTTGGGCCCGGAAAAGTAGGCTTACTCCCCTCCCCCTCGTTCTTTTCATCTTGATTACCATGCTCAACCTACCACCGGTTTTCCTATTTGTGTGTATAGTATATTTTTATCTCCCAAATAGCAGAGAGAGAGAGAGAGAGAGAGAGAGAGAGAGCACAAGTGCATGCTTGTGTGATTTCAAGAATGCATCATAACACTGAAAAGTATACTTTTCGATCTGTCGGTTTCTCAGCCTATTGCTCATTCACTGGTATACCCTTGTCACTGACAAATGCACAACCTCAGCCGATCCCACTCTTTCAAGTTCTTTTACTCTCTTGTCTTATTTACTGAACTTCCCGAACGACTGACATAAGTTGATAAAAAAAATGGAAGTAAATCGAGATCAAAGAACTCCTCGTAAAGAATAACGAAGTCCAACAAAATTTTCAACCAGTTCAGATTGCAGAACACCTGGTTACGGTGGGAAACTGGAATTAGGCCTACCCGTCTCATCCGTCGATGCCTGTTCCTTAAGTTTCAAATGAAAAGCAAGAAAATAAAATGATGATAATAAAAACAAAACAAAATTTTGAATAATGCACAACACGTTCCATCGACGCTTGAGATAAAAAAAAAAAAAAATTTTAAAGGTCAGGGCTGCAAACTTAACAGGGTAGTTTAGTATTTTCTTCTCGTTTAGACGTGCGCGCATATGGGTCAGCTGTTTTATTCTGAGCGTGCCGTCTTTTGTCGTCGTTAAATCAGTGACATTCTTCCCTTGCCATTTTTAAGCGCACGGCCTTCGCCCTTTCTCTACACTTTGAAGTTCTTAATCACACGGCTTAGTAGTCCTTGTCGTCTGCTGCGAGCCTCGATTCGGCCTCGCTGTGAAGACGAGGTTATTTCGGGCACGCGCGTGGCCTTTTTTTGTTGTTGTTGTTTGTTTGTTCCTTTTTTTTTTCTTTTTTTTTTTCTTTTTGACCCTCTACAGCTGTTTGGCAGTTGAAAGGACGTGAGTGGACTGCGCCCAAGGGGTCTATTTTGGGGGTTTATGAGTTGCATTGGTGGGAAGAATGCAGCCAATGTTTGTTGAAGGCAGTTCTTCCCCAGCTGTTATGCTTTGTTTCCCTCTCCCCTAATCTTACGTCAGCCTCCAAACCCTCAAGTCAGTCTCCACCACCACCACCACCACCACCACCCTTTATTCACCATCCCACCCCTACCCTTTGAACTGATGCTCTCAAGTCTCGAAGATCACGTTTGGTCTACATTCAGCCTTCATCTTCAATGCAAGTCGACAACTGGCCTTTATGTTCAGTTCTATTTACTCTTTCCCTGTGTGTGTGTGTGTGTGTGTGTGTGTGTGTGTGTGTGTGTGTGTAAGTGTGTGTGTGTGTGTGTGTGTGTGTGTGTGTGTGTGTGTGTGTGTGTGTGACACTGTGTGTGTGTACACTGTGTGTGTGTACACTGTGTGTGTGTGTGGTGTGTGTGTGTGTTGTGTGTAGCTGTGTGTTTGTGTAATTTTCAATGTGTTCATTACATCTTAGAACCAACCGGATAGGGAAAGCGTAATAATTTCTTTGCAAATCTCATTACTCTAGTATTTAAAAAAAACAAAACAAACAACAACAACAACAACAACACCTCATCCCCTCCCAGTCTCAATCCCCGCCCTGCGAATATTTTTTTTTTCCTATCTCGCTTCATTACGTTTTGTTTTGTTAGTTCGTTTGTTTGTTTTGATTCAAAATATTTCAAAATGTGTGTGCAATTTCATTCTGAAGATGTTATTGCTGCAGTAATTTGAGAGAGAGAGAGAGAGAGAGAGAGAGAGAGAGAGAGAGAGAGAGAGACAGACAGACAGACAGACAGACAGACAGACAGACAGACAGACAGAGACGAGACAGAGAGAGTGAGAGAGAGAGAGATCTAAATGCTACATTGTACATTATATCATATCGTATCATACTTTATCATAACTATGGTTCTCAACGTTGTCGTGAATGCCATGATTATGAGGGCATATACGTCCAAAAAGACGGGTTGGGATGGAAAGCGGAACGGGAGCGGGGAGGGGGTGGTGGTGGTGGAGGTGGTTAGAAAAGGACAGGGCATACATTTGCACAGGCAAGGTCTAAGCCCGTAAATAACACTGACGACCAGGGGAGAAGAGGGGGGGGGGGGGGGGGGGAGAGATTCTTAAAACATTTACAAATCTTACTACACTCTGTGTGTGTGTGTGTGTGTGTGTGTGTGTGTGTGTGTGTGTGTGTGTGTGTGTGTGTGTGTGTGTTTTGTGTGTGTGTGTGGTGTGTGTGTGTGTGTGTTGTGTGTGTGTGTGTGTATGTGTGTGTGTGTGTGTGTGTGTGTGTGTGTGTGTGTGTGTGTGTGTGCATATGAGTCATCACCTGCTGTATCCCCTTCCACACTCCTCGATACGTCCTTGGTTTATCTCTCACTTGCCCATATCCGTATTCAGTCAGTTTCCGGTAAACATGCATTCCCCGGCGTGGGCCGAAACCTAACCTGAAGACGGAAACGAAAACTGTGATATGTAACCGTTCCATTTTCGTCCTTCGTCCGGTAAATAGCCAGATTTTGCCCATCGCGTCGCTGCGATCAAGACAGAGTGGACAATCCTAGTATGTACACAGTAGATCGACTCGTAGGAAATCTCTCCACCCACCCACAGCTTACCCCCCCCCCCCCCCCACACACACACACCTTCCCCCCTCCCCCACTCCTTTTTATTAATTTTTTTTTGTTTTTTGCTTTTTCCTTTCTTTTTTTTTTCTTTTTTTGTTGTTTTTTGTTCGCTCTCCTCCCAGTAGGCTACGTGAAGAACGTGGGTGGTAAACTGACCTTTTTCGTAAATGAGACCGTTGAACAAAGAATGGAAATTTATTATTTAAAGACCATGGCACAAAAGAATAACTTTGGAGAAATTCTGCGCAGCTAATTGGATCTTGAAAGATACACCGATCTACAAGAGAAAAAGTTTTAGCCTACTATTTAAAGAAAACTGTGCTGACGTCATCTTTTCCGCAACTGTGCACTTCTAATTTAAAGTTAGGCCAAAATGGGGATTAGGGAAGGGCAAAAAGAGAGTGCAAGGGAAGTGGGGGGATGGGGGGGGGCATGACGTCATGTCTATCGTGTTTTGAACGCAACGAACTGTCAATGAAATCATGTAGACTGTGAGTTTGTGACATGTATCCACAAAATTTCTCTTAGTGTTGTAGTAAACATGGGCTCTACTAACTGAGCATCTTAAGTTTTGGATCCCAGAACATTAACTGCCACATTTATATTTTTCTTTTTTTTTTTTCCTTTTCTTTTTGTCTTTTAAAAACCTGTCTCAACCTTCTGTCAGAGTCATCACTCTTATGCCGCTCATTCAGGCTCCCCTATACATAGCTACATTCAGGACACTCGTTCTGAAGCATCCCCAACGACGGCATACTACAGAGAGCCATCAACATCAGGTTGTCGCAGGGAAACCTACCAGAGCGGGCTCTGTGCTGCTGCTGAATTTTAGGCTTTCGGCTGAGAGAGGAGAAATCGAAGCCTCATGTGTGTAGAAGCATGCGCTCAGCGCATGCAGAGTAAACCGCGACGGCAGAAAAGTTCAAATTCTGGGGACAAACCTATCTTGGTAGGTGAGTAAATCCATTTAACATAGACAAAGCAACAACAAAAACAAAAACAACAAACGCAGATGGCGCCGTTGTACAGCAATAACCTCTAGAGAGCAATACAATAGGTTTCTTTTGTTGATGAATGTATTCTAAACGGTGAGAAATTTGCTGTTATAGTGACAATATGCAGAATGCATTTTGTGTAGGGCTTAGTGGAGGAAGGTAAAGGTGTTTAGGCTGGAAGGGGAATGTGAAGGAGAGGAGTTGGTTGAGAGGGCCCGAGTGGGCGCTTTGGGGGGGGGGGGGTAGGGAGTGGGGAGGGCAACGGTGAAAATGCAGTGGTTGGTATTGACAGTGCTACTTTGTTTGCTCTGTCGACCTGCATCTGAGTGTGTGTGGTGTGTGTGTGTGTGGTGTGTGTGTGTGTGTGTGTGTGTGTGTGTGTGTGTGTGTGTGTGTGTGTGTGTGTGTGGTGTGCACGCGCGCGTGTTGTGTATTGACTTTGTGTGTGTGTGTGTGTGTGTGTGTGTGTGTGTGTGGTGTGGTGTGTGTGTGTGTGTGTGTGTGGTTGTTGTTTATTTGTTGTCTTGTGTGTGCATGTGTTGTTTGTGCGCCATGAGTTCCATGAACGTCGTAAAAAGACAATTGATCTGCCTGGCCTTTCCTCATCCCTCTTCCACCTCTTTCCTTCTCTGTGTGTTATTTCCCATCCCTCTTCCACCTCTTTCCTTCTCTGTGTGTGATTTCACCTTTCCCCTCTTTCCTTTTCACCCTTTCCACCTCTTTCCTTCTCTGTGTGTTATTTCCCCATCCCTCTTCCACCTCTTTCCTTCTCTGTGTTTGACTTCCCATCCCTCTTCCACCTCTTTCCTTCTCTGTGTTTATTTCCCATCCCTCTTCCACCTCTTTCCTTCTCTGTGTTTGATTTCCCCATCCCTCTTCCACCTCTTTCCTTCTCTGTGTTTGACTTCCCCATCCCTCTTCCACCTCTTTCCTTCTCTGTGTTTGACTTCCCCATCCCTCTTCCACCTCTTTCCTTCTCTGTGTTTGATTTCCCCATCCCTCTTCCCTCTTCTCCGTGTTTGACTCCATCCTCTTCACCTTTTCTCTCTGTGTTTGATTTCCCCATCCCTCTTCCACCTCTTTCCTTCTCTGTGTTGATTTCCCCATTCTATGTTTGATCATGCGTGTGCCTAACATTTCACCAGCACAGACACAGACAGAGAGAGAGAGAGAGAGAGAGAGAGAGAGAGAGAGAGAGAGAGAGAGAACGAGAGAGCGAGAGAGAGAGGAGAGAGAGAGAGAGAGAGAGAGAGAGAGAGAGAGAGACAAACAGAGACAGAGAGCGAGACAAAGACAGAGAGACAGAGACAGAGAAACACGACTGAAAACCCGTTCTGTGTAGCCATGGATAATGAGATTAACGTCTTTTTTTAATCAGAGGCTCGAACGCCGGCCCTTACGTGCACACCTGACCTTTAAGTGCACAACATCGGTCTCTCCCTCAGTGTAACCCTCAGCAGGCACAAAACAGAGTCAGTACAGTGATTCAGTTCAATTCCTGTTGCATACAGCCCAGCCGGTGGCAGATGGCCATATCAGGGCTGTCACCTCGTTAAACTGCAAGACTAAACAAAACAAAACAAAAACAAAACAAAACAACGAAACACACACACAAAAAAGAAACAAAATACACAACTCACTAAAAAGTTTTGTTTTTTTTTAAATAAATACGGAAGAATTTCGATTGAAAAAAATTGTCTTCCATAAAATCTTACATGAAAATGTTCGTCTCTTTCAGAAACTAAACAAATGTCATCAGGTGAAACATCTCTCAACAGGTTTTTACATGGAGACTGCTGGAAAGTGTTTATGTAGGACATCACTGTTAAATCCCAACGTTCCATAAGAACCTGTTTTATAATGCGTGTTACATCACATGGAATGCATCACGGAGTGTCTTCACCTTTTTAAAGGATACGGGTGGGAACGAAAGAGGTGGCCTGTGTGCAAACGGTACAAGACCGGTTCTTCTGTACGCTCGCAAAGAAAAAAGGGTCGGCACAGTGAAGGCGGAGACTGTACATAAGCCTACCACAGTGATCACAGTGATTTAGTTCGCGTAGGTAAGGTAATTATACCCCAGACGGCCGCAAAGAGCCATATCAGGGCTGTCATCGCGTTGAAGTCAACTCACAAGTCACTGGGGAAAAAAAAAGAAGCTCATTCACACAGTTCTTTAAAATACATCTTCTAAAAACACACCGGAAAATGTGTTAAAAATCTTTCCTCTGTAAAATCTTAGATGAGATGAAAAATGTTAATCTCTATCAGAAATTACAAATATTACATCAGGTGGGACTTCTCTGAACAAGGTTTTCATGGAGTCTGCTGTAAAGTGTTTATGTCTCACATCATGCAAGTCCCAACACTCTAAAAGAATATGTTTCATTGTGAGTGGTACATGACATGGAGTGCACCACGGAGCTTCTTCACCTTTTCGAAGATAAGAATTGGCATGTATGCAAACGGCACCAGACTGTTTCGTCTTTACGGCCGCCTCGGGAACATGGTTAAAAACTCTTTCAGGTTTGGACGGATTTTAAGAAGTTTGTTATCTGTCTGCAAGTTCCATTCCTCTTGCCAGAGGTTTTTTGACGTAAGCCTGGGCTTTGAGTTTCAGATCAATGTGAGGGACAGACAATCTGCTCAACTCTTTCTTTGTAGCACTCTTGGCAAGTTGATCAACCACCTCGTTGCCTCGAATGCCCACATGGCTGGGAACCCAAACAAAAACTATGTTGTATCTATCTGATTCCAGGGAGTGTACAATTCGAATACTTTCAGCTGCTCGCTGGGCACATTGACTAGCAGGTGCTCGCTTGGCACATTGACTAGCAGGTCATTATGAGCGCGAAGAGTTGGCGACAACTTCCATGCACTGCATGGCTGTCCTGCACAAAGGATTCAATTCAATGACAGAAACTGTCTTGTTCCTTAAACATCCTGTCCTGTGCAATGGATCCAGTTCAATGACAGAAACTGTCTTTTCCTTTAAACATAATTCTTATATTTGTAAGATAATTCATTCTTACAGTATGCGTTTCAACGTTTACTTTGTGATGAATATGAAAACGCAAAAGATGAAACTGTTTTTAGATGCATGATGGACTGCTGTGCATTGAGAGGGGCAGTTTGCCTCTAAGGGACGCCACACATGACGACACTTTCAGCAGAACCATCCCGTCGTCACCACAGGCCTTACAACTGAAAGGCTATTCGTTACGTTTCTCAGACATGAGACAGCACAGTCATGCATTTTTCGGACGAATAATTTGTAACTTTTCCAATACAAAAAAATTACATGGAATAAAATGTACATTTCACTACGATTTTAAACTGACTTGATGACGTCATTTTTTTTTTTTTTTTTGGGGGGGGGGGGGGGGAGTGAGTGAGAAGAGGACGGGGTGGGGTGGGGGTGGGGGGTCTCGATGCCAGAGGCAAAGCGAAAACCTGTCTAGAGTGTTTTTATTCGGTGTCTGGCCATACCACGAAGGGACCAGATATATCTCCTGCAAATGACACTGTAAACAGATTCCGTCATTCTGTCTGTGAACTTAGCATGCAGAGCTTGTACACATGCAAAATCCATTCCCCGGCTTCGGAGATCAGTTGGTGTGGATAACAAGATACATATAGCGTGCACCTTTTGTGAACAATCGAAAGAATGTGTGAGCAACTCAGTGACTAATACTCCAATCAATGACACAGGAAACGAATGAATGAAGCGCCAGCAGGCAGCGCTTCCGTCGGCTCTTACCAAATAAGGCAAGCACATTGTTCTAAAAACGAGTGTAGCTGGTAAAGCGCTCAGAGTTTGGTCTCTAACCAAGGCATATATATATACATACATACACACTATAGAGAGAGAGAGAGAGAGAGAGAGAGAGAGAGAGAGAGAGAGATGTGTGTGTGTGTGTGTGTGTGTGAGTGAGTGTGTGTGTGTGTGTGTGTGTGTGTGTGTGTGTGTGTGTGTGTGTGTGTGTGTGTGTGTGTGAGTGAGTGTGTGTGTGTGTGTGTGTGTGTGTGTGTGTGTGTGTGTGTGTGTGTGTGGTGTGTGTACTCTCAAACACAATCAACATAGAAAGGAATAATAATAGTAGTAGTAATAGTTACGCGCAGGGATCGACCTTGTAAGACCTTTCCATGGCGTGTTTGCGCCGAGCTGGCAAACGCATCATTGCTTACAAAGGGCTTAATATGACACACAACCCAAAATATATTACAGTGATTCCAAAGCGTGAGTCTGGCCACTGTTACCGTCACTCTGTGCATCAAATCAACGTTTCACCACCGCTTCCGTAATACAGAGATCCGTACTTGGTGATAACATGGCGTCTGCTTGCATTAATCCATAAATATCCCCACCCCCTTTCCGTTCAGCTTACGAAACATTGTCAAGTGCGTGAAACCTCTCACAAAAGGCATTAAACGCTTAGAGGCAAAAGGGACGTTGTACGTAGTATACAAATAGGTAATAGAACCATTAACAAGTATGCCTTACCCATCGCACACGGTCGAACCGTGTCAAGGAGGACGAAGCGGTCAGGTGACAGATGGCACCTAAGGTAGTAAGGAGTTCGGACCGGCCCGACAGCGAAAGGGGGGAGGGACGTAACCACTAGGACCTCGGTGCACCAAGTGAGCGCTAAATACTCAGTTAGCTGAGGTTCTTTTGTAAACAGTCAGTGAAGAGCAGGAGTCTTGGACTCGTTCGGATGGTATTGCCGTGGGTCACTGGGTTGGTTCTATTGTCAGGCTGGTTGAACGCGCGTGGATGTTGTTATCGTAGCCCTCTTTAAGATAATTACTGTGTTAAAGTGGCCTCCGAAGTCGGCGGGAATTTTCGATGTCCATCTGGTGCCAAGTGTTTGTTTGCTAATCAATTAGGTAGGGATGTGTGTAAATGCAGATGTGTGGAGAATGTAGCGAATGGAGAATTCAGAGCACTTGTGAACTAGGGGTTTGAGAAGCAGCATGGACAAAGGCATGGCCCGAAGGGGAATCCTTTGTTTCCATTCCTATATAAAGTGAGGGAGAACAACGAGAAAAGAAGAACACCAGGAGAGAGAGAGAGAGAAGGCAGAGGAGAGAGAGAGAGAGGAGAGAAGGTGGGCAGGACAGAGAACGGGTCGAGAGCAACGTGGTCTGGGAGATAGAAGAGACAGCAAAGTCTTAGGGAAAGACAAGCTGGAAGAGAAGAAAACTAAGTTTGAAGCCCAGAGGTGGGTGAAGACAGACAAACTGAAATTTGAACCCAGAGGTGGGTGAAGGAGACGAAGAAGAAGAGTTCTACGTCGAGATCCCAGAGACGACCACGAAGACCCAGTCCTGAAACCTGGAGCCAGTCAACCAAGGGCCTCACCATCAAGCAGTGCTGAAGAAGACGTGAAGAGACTTTTCAAGAACTGTGGTGTGGTGTGAAAGCGTGGTTGTGTGTGTGAAAACCTGGCCAGGTAAGAAGTCATTTTTATTATAACCCGGATTAGGAAGTATTGATCTTTTATGTGTTGATTTGTTCATTTTGTGTAATTGGATTTTTCATGTTTGATTATAAGTAGCATAGAAATTGTATTTCTTGTGCTCAGTCGTGTTAGAAGAGAAACGAATGCGTGACATCCCATTCCCAGAGAGAGGTGAATGTTTGGTGGGCGCATGAGTGTGCATATGCGTGTACGAGTGCAAAAATAACCTTGGTGTGTTAAGCCTGACCAATAATACATCAACTTAGTGCACTTAAGCAATACCATCACGATTTCCCCCGTCCTGGACAAACATGAATCCTTCCTTCAAAAACTGCAGGCGTTCTTTCAACAGGTTAACAAAAGGTGCATTCCCGAGCGCTGCATTCTGTTTTCCTGCAAGGAGGGAGATGAGGGAATCATGGATAATAAGAGATGGCGGGGGTGGGGGTGGGGTGGGAGTGAGTGTGAAGGGAAGCGGCAGAGGGAGTGAGGGGCGGGGGAGGACGAGGAGGGCGGTCACCATGCTGGCCTTCTCATCTGCCTACCTCCACACCCTATCATAGGCACACGCGCGCGCGCGCGCGCACACACACACACACACACACACACACCACACACACGCACGCACGCACGCACGCACGCGCGCGCGCACGCACGCACACACACACACACACACACACACAAGAATGAAGACAAACTTCAACAAGAAAACTCCATATATTTTCGATTGCGAACGATAATGAAAAACAGAACAAACTTTTGCTCTCCGAATCGATGATCATTTGAAACCTTACGGCATGATATTTACACTGTGAACAAGCCGAGAGCTCACTTTGCCTAAAAGAAAACAAAAACAAAAACAAAAACACCTCCTCTACGACAAAGGATATGCTGGATTTGAGTCTTCAATGACATCAATTGATTCACATAATAATTATATCTGACACAGTTCAATCCTCAACATTAAGGAATAAATTAATTTGCATAATATAATATCGAACCACGGTTTCACATGTTTGATGCAGAATATACAAGGCATACATTATTTTGATCATGTTTGCCAATACAAACAACCATGCAAAAAAAAATTCAAAATACATGGGACATTTGACCATCATCTTTTTTTTAAATGAACGAATAAATTAAATCAATCTGCATATGTCCAAATGTGGCATGACAATTCTCAACCCAACACACCGAAGGTGCGAGTTCTTTCCATACCCTTTAGTTGACATATGATATCCGCGCAGTAAGTACCTCACAATGCCCAGGACACATGTATTGGCAGCATGAAGGCACAACAAGACAGGTCACTTTTTATACTCCCCAAGTTGACGTTCGTGAAGGCAAATTCGTTACAGTTTATCAACGTCGTCTTTTTTTTTTTCTTTTTTTTTACCCTGTCCCTGATGTATGACGTCACATCCACACAACACACAATATTGACACTGATGACTCAAGCAGCAATGTATACATTTCACTCAACCCTCAGATTCACTCAACCCTCAGAATGTTGCGCTCTCTCTCTCCACACACACACACACACACACATGCGCGCGCGCGCGCGGAAAGAGAGAGAGAGAGACAAACAGACAGACAGACAAGACAGAGAGAGAGAAACAAACATGTTTGTTTGGCTTTGTTGTTGTTGTTCAGGTTTCAAGGCAAGCAGGTATAACACAACACACCTTAACTCCTACCGTCAAACTACTACTCTCTAACGACGCAAGCGCCGAGCTACAAAGCCAGGTGTACAAAGACCACAAGCAAAAACTGTACATGGTATCTCTACGACCCGGAAAACCATCTGACGCAATTCGACGGAGACTGACGAATACCTAAAAAAAAAACAACAAAAAAAACAAAAATCGAAATGTGACCTTTACCCCCGCCCGGATTTTATGCGTTTGAGAAACCTGTTCATTAACAGAGTGCCGCGGGTCCAGTGGTTCAGAACTCCTGCCTCTCAATCTGAGGGATGCTGGTTCCAGTCCAGACAGTTATTTATTGATAGGTGAAGTGCGAGACAGGATTTTTTAAAAATTTCTTCTCATCTCCCTAGTCACGATTTGTGTGTGAAGAGCCTCAGAAGTGGAGAAAGGTTGGGGGAGTGGGGGTGGGAGGTGGGGTAGGGGTAGGGTGGGGGAGAAGGAGGCTATGCCTCTTCGTGTGTACATATAATACGTATCATGAAGATTACATACACGCACGTCAATGGTCGTGTCTTCGTGTCAGCGTCATTAGGCGAGATATGGAAACGTCCGCGAAGTATTTTCCATGCACCAACCTATAGACGGAGTGTTTATCTTGAGTAGACGGCAGGTACGCTATGTATCTTTTCTTGAGGAGGGGGGGGGGGGGGGGGGAGGGGGTGCAGGTTCATGCGGGTGGAGGGAGGAGGGAAAGGAAGGGGAGTGGGTGGGAGCAAGGGCAGGTACTGAGTGTGGTGTGAAAACTACTGCTATATACGGATGTCGAAGCTCCGTGAAAAAAAAAAAAAAAAAGACGAAAAATCACGTCAGTGACTTGGGTCGGTCGTTGTCTCGCTTAGTAAGAGAAGCAAAGCAAGTTGCGTGTCCTTGACTTTGAAACGGCTCTCACAAACGCGCCTTTCCTCTGGCGTGATCGGGATGGAAGAGAAATTCGTGTAGGCGAGAGAGACAGAGGAGGGAGACGAGTTGGTGCAGGTGGGGGGAAGGGGGAAATGAGGACAGTAATCAAGAAACACACACACCGCGCGCGCACGCACGCACGCACAGACACACACGCACGCATGTACACACACACACACACTCACACACAGAGTAAATCGAAGACAGTGTCTGTGACATTTCTAGTTCGATTCTTTCCCCCCGCGTTCCCCCCCCCCCCTCCACCCCACCCCATCCCATTCCCCGGAAGGCGCTTTTAGATCTCTTGTCAATTCGTTGGGCATGTCGTCTTTATATTAATATCCCCTCCCCTACCGCATTTAGTATTGTTCAAAAATAAACTCCATTCACGAAGTCGTTCCTATTAATATACTAATCAAAATACTCAGACCAGATTTCCTGGGATACGTCATGATAACTTTTCGCGTTCGGGTGGGGTTCCCCCCCCCCCCCCCCCCCCCTTTTTTTTTTTTTTTTTTCGCATGTTTTCATTTTTCTTACTTTTGATTTCTCATGCACAGAAAAAAAAAAGAAAAAAAAAAAGATCGGGGGATTTTCACCAGTCGCAGACGAAGTGCTCTCAGAAACCTTTTCCGCAGATTCTCTGGCATCCGTAGACGTAGACCCATATACTGACTCACAATCCCGATAACAAGGCAAGGCACAGCAGCAATGACATAAGTTACGACACGTCAACATCGTTGCCGAACAAGCAGGCAGGCAGGCAGGCAGGCGTAGTAGCCTACGACAAAGCAAAAGGCGCAGAGCGGATATCAGCTCGCACAACAACACGGCTCTCGGGTTGAAACACGGAAGGACGACAATCCTTGCTTGCATCTGACGCGTCAATGCGCACTTCCGGAAAACGCTGTTTGGAACACAGGAAAAAATAATAATAATAAAACAAATAACACCCATACATCAGAAAGCCCGCTGAAGGCGTGAAAACATTACACACATAAGCCTGGGAAAAAATAAGGCTTACTAACATGAACTCACCACAAAAAAAAAAAAAAAAAAAAAAAAAAAAAACGCGCAGAAATACATATAAATACACTTAACACTAAAACCCGTAAACACGGGAAACAAGAAGAAAAATCTGAAATAAGTAAATCGAGTATCAAAGGCACACACAGATTATTCATATTCATGCAATGAAATAATTTCAAATACCACGACGCGCTACAAACGTGCGAGCGCCCCGCACGCGAGCATCATGCAGTCCGCATGGCAGTTCCCGCCCATCGTTGGCCACAGTCATTGTCCTCGGTGCAAGCAGAAACCAGATCTCCACACATGACTTGTACAGATAAGCATAGAAACATGGCCTGTACAGATAAACATACGTTCCCGACTCTTTAACCATCCCCTCTCTCTCTCTCTTGTTTTTCCCCTCCTCCACATCCAACCATCACTCCATGTGTGTGTGCGTGTGTGTGTGTGTGTGTGTGTGTGTGTGTGTGTGTGTGCCTGTTTGTATCCGTGCATGCGCGCGCGCGCAGGGTGTGTGTGTGTGTGCATGTGTATGCGTACGCGCGCGCGCACGCACAAAACACATCTCTGCTGATAGTTTATGGCAGATGACAAAAAGAACAGCTCTGAGACTCCAGAAAAAAGGGACGGGTCTAACTCATCTGGAACGATGCACGAAACAAACGATCCAATCAGTTTCAAACAGCAGCACGAATGACAAGAATAACCACTCTCATTTCCCTGGCTAGCCAAATCACACAGGTGAAAACAACTGATCCTTTTAAGTGTGTATAAAATCATAAATAAATATCTGCTGTGCACGTCAAAGGATCGATGACTGACTGCTTTCATTAAAGCAAATGCCGCCGAGGAAGACTTTGAATGAAGGATATTTTTTGGCCTCTACTCTTCATCCGTGATTGCCAGTTAAAAAAAAAACATCAGCAAGAAAACACAACACACACACACACACACACACACACACACACACAACACAGAGGAAAAGAAAAACAGATGGAATGCAAGCTCGAAATTAAAAGAGGGTTCATTCTTAAAGCACGATTCAGGAGGTGAAGCCTTAGATTCAGGATGGGCAGACCATTTTTGCTCATGCATTTATCCTGTTCAAGCGATGCCGTGTTCGCTGGTGCCTTTCTCAAAACACATCCAGCTGCATTCACTCCACTCTTCTTCTTTCCTTTCTTTTTGTATCCATCACTTGTTCGCCATCATTTCATGTACCCCTATACACATCCCTCAATTCCCCCCCCCCCAAATATATTGTTAAAAGATCAGAAGCTTTTACTAACATAAGGCAATACCCCAAAGTTCTCTTTCGTCCCCTTGATTTTATTTTGTTTCTTTTATTTTGGATTAAAGTGCTTTTTTTATATAAAAAGTTTGTATATCTGATGCAATAAAGACTGACATTTTATCTGAAATGAACAACAAATGCAAGAGATGGGGGTACAAAGAATAGGTGCTGGGTATTTTTCACATTGGCAAATACGGATTGTAGAACCATCACAGAAAAGAAATCATTTTGGCTCACTGAAGTCAACGTACAATTTCCTGTCGGAAAACAAACGTTAAGACAGGAAATACGTATTGTAAGAGAACCGCATCACACACTTTCAGTCCTAAATTTAATGATATTCGCTAATTCGTCTTTGGGATGAAAAATAAAAAAAATGAACAGGCATAGACATTGATGATCTGTCCTAAACATGACTAAAGACGCACTATAGTTCGCTCAGCCGGGGCTACTTTTCCATCCATTTCCCTTTTGTCTTTTCTTTCCTACTTCTCGCTTCATCCCAACCCCCCCCCCCCCCTCCCCCTCCTTCCTATCTTTTCCCTGCTTTTCCCCAGTATGTTACTCCCACTCATTTTCCATTTCCCCAAGGCACTTAGCCTCTGAATCTTGCAGTCTGAACAGGAAAAAGATAACGGTGACACACGCTGCGTACAAGCTGTTACACCCCAGCAGACTACATTTGTCACGACTGTCGCTCCACATCGTCGCCATTTTGTAGGTGGTAAGTTGTAAAATGTGCTGCTCCAAGTAGTGCCCGTTTAATAACACGCGTGGTCAAAGGTTATAAGTAATGGCTTAATGACAGTTACAGTTAGCAGTCATACCGGCTAAATGACACATGTAGTCAAAAGTTGTACCCGCTGAATGATACATGGGAGTCAAAACTAGTAGTGGGATGAACGAATCATGTAGTCAAAAGTAATGAACAATATCAGCTGTCGGAAGTGGTGCAGGTCTCGAGTAAGTAATATAACGTGGATAAAAGAGAGGTCATACAACGTTGGATGAAACCAGACTTCCAGGTCATGTGAACTGATTTAAAGTAAAACCATGTAAATAACTAAGTAAAGCCATGTAAGTGTGGGCAAATGTGAGGCCATTTCAATGTTATGAATAATGGAAGAGAAGCATACACACAAGACTAATGGTAGTCCATACACTAGACATGGTAGTAATGTATATATATATATATATATATATATATATAAAATGGAGGAAAAGTGTGTGTATTCATGGGCGACACAATATGACTATAACATTAACTTTGGTGAACTTTGCACAAGTCTTCATATATGCATAAAAATAAACAAGGCTATGATTAATTGAAAGAGAGATGCGGTTTTCAGTTTGACTAACGTGTTCAACAACGAAAACTCATGGGATGAATAGATGAATGAAAGTATCATCAAAGCTGTTGGCATAATGAATGCAAATCATTGTGCAACTATGACAGGGGAAAAATCAGGAAGCAGAGGTAACAAATGCAAAAAGTCTGCGCTTTCCACCGCTGTTCATTTAACCCTTTCTATTCTCCAACTGTTTTCAACATCTCCTCCTTCTCCTTCTTTCTTCTTCGATTTTTCCGGCCAAAACGTCAGTCACTGATTATAATCTTATACATATTAATCACTATGTAGCATTTATAACTGATAACATTCCCACACGTTATGGAAATACACAAAAAAATAGTTGAAGTCCATATTTGTGCAGGCTCATAATTACGCTCATAATTTATTCATGGCCAACCATGACCTCGTCGACATTTTGTGTGTGCAGAAAATCTTGAAAATCACGACATAGTTGTAAGCAATACAATAAATACACGATGCAAATGATGACACTTTTCTGTCATTATTCAGACCACGTTTATCTGTCTGAAAGGTACTGAAAGAAATGCCGGAACAGATGATTCAAATATCTGACACATTGTTATAATAACAATAGTTTACTTTTACAGGAATGCCAATACAGATGATTCAAATATTTGACACACTGTTATAATCAACAATTATTTATACTTTTTTTCTTACATGAACAGTTTTTTTATGTTGTACAAAAATCTAGTACATCTTGAAAATTCGATTTCTCATCATGATGATATGACCACTTTTCACAAAAATTGTCATTCAACTTCAGATAAATGAAATGTCAGCGTTCAAAAGCAAGATGGCCTACGAGTCACAACCCTGGCTACATTTAAACCCGTCCTTCCTTCTTCATTCCTCCACGACGACCCGATGGTACATCATCGGGGAGACTCTTACCTTTGCAACCGTTCTCAATCCCACCATTAAGCTAGTCACTCTCCATCGTCAGGGGGACATCCTATTTAATGAATTGAAGACATTCTAAACTGTGATGCAAAACTATTATTACAGGGCGCGCGCGCTCGCGCGTGTGCCTGCAAGCTCACACACACACACACACACACACACACACACACACACACACACACACCACACACACACACCGTTCAACCTTTTCTCTCAGCAAACAGAACTAAAAGAAGACACACAAAGCATTAGTTCACAAACATCATATCTGGGTTAAAGTGGAAGAGAGTGCCAATCCAATCAGCACCGATGAACTCTTCCGAGATGCCAGCCAGCCACACATTCACCAAACCTTCGCCGCTCCCCTCCCCTCCCCCCCCCCCCCCCTTTTGAACCCTAAGGCCTCACTTTGCCAGACCCCACTGGCATCAGCAGATCTTTGGAAGCAAGCCAGGGCAAGGGTCAGCTGAACCGGGCAAACCCATGACATAACGTTTCCACTGGTTCTCCACCCACCAACCACTCCAGCGTCCTCATCTGCAGGCTTTCCCTCTGCACAGACATTCCCCGACCCCCCACACCCCCCAGGTATAGTGTGTGGTGTGTGTGTGTGTGTGTGTGTGTGTGTGTGTTGTGTGCGTGTGGTGTGTGTGTGTGTGTGTGTAAGTGTGTGTGTGTGTGTGTGTGTGGTCTTAAGTCTGCACTAACTTCACCTCTTTAACCTATCCCCCTTCCCTTCAGAGACCCCGTTTTCAAGGCTTTGTTAAGTCGGCACTGAGAGGTTCTCTTCGTGTAAGTTCTCTGTACAAACATTTCTGTCCGGCCGCACAGTTATCCAGTCCACGTCAACATTCTCTTCTACCGACATGCATGCATGCCTGCTTTAGTTCAGAGAACAAGAGAGGCCAGCAGACACACAAGAAAAGCAAAACAAAACAAAACAAAAACACTTCTGTGTGTCTGAGGGAGGAAAGGAATCTTCCATCTGCCGGCCGACACTGTGTTGGTGTCAACTTTTCAACGTGAAAAATTCAAAGGCATAACAAAAATAAATAAACTAAAATACTCTGGATTGTTGACAATATCTGTAGACGTTGTGCCTTCTAATTCTAGATATTGCAACAAAAAGAAAAAAACCCGCTGATTCAAAGAAATCTCTCTCTCTCTCTCTCTCTCTCTCACACACACACACACACACACACACACACACACACACACACACACACACAAACACACACACACACGTTGAACAGATGACATGGAAGAAGTTTCGACTCCCTTCATGTTTGAAATAAGAGATATTCTCTGATTCCAATCGACTGAAGTCAATGTTTGAAATAAGAGATATTCTCCGATTCCAATCGACTGAAGTCAATGTTTGAAATACGAGATATTCTCCGATTCCAATCGACTGAAGTCAATGTTTGAAATACGAGATATTCTCCGATTCCAATCGACTGCAGAGATAACGGCTTTCGTCAGCTGTAAGTCTGCTGATGCACACTTTTTTCCCTCCGTGACTCTGCTATATATGTGTGTGTGTGTGTGTGTGTGTGTGTGTGTGTGTGTGTGTGTGTGTGTGTGTGTGTGCGTGCGCGCGCGCGCGCGCGTGCATGTACGTGTACGTGTGCGTGCGCGAGCGCGCACACATGCGTTAAGGCAACCAACTTCAGTACTTCTAAGAAGTATTACTCTTTTTCCATCTTTCTCTTTTTGTAATACCCACACACAGGCTTCTTTCGCCAAAGTCAAGACGCCAGCAATGTACAGAGTACGATCAATATCTGGTTGCCAACACACACACACACACACACACACACACACACACACACACACACACACACACACTTTCTCTCTCTCTCTCTCTCTCTCACACACACACACACTCACACACTCTCTCTCTCTCACACACACACTCACATTCACACACACACACACACACTCTCTCTCTCTCTCTCTCACACACACACACACCTCTATAACAGTGAACCCCTGCACTTGCTACCTGTCATCTAAACCACGTTCATTCAGCTGTGGCGTTCACACACCAATTCCCTACACCCGGGGCACAGACTGCCCCCCCCCCCCCCCCCCCGACCCTCAACACTGACTTGACAACAATAAATGATCTGTCACGGAGACTGCTACTGTCTGACTGATGGGTGGCCAGCCATCCATTGTGAACCCATGGCTGCCACCGGCAAGGCCAACCTGCCATGGAATCCATTGGCAACAGAGCGGAGAAGAGCAGTGGAGGAGATCCAAGCTGAGATCACCGTAAAGTCCTGTGAAAGCACGGCTACAGAATTTCAAATACTGCTGTTGTTTTGTTTCGTTCAATGCTACAGAATTTCAAACACTGCCGTAGCTTCCCCCCCCCCCCCCCCCCCCCCCCCCCCCCCCCCCCCTTTAATAATCACTATGATGCGGACTTTAGATGTGGATAATAATGATGAAGCACTGTATTGCTGTAGTCTGCGCTTCTTTTCCTAATCACTGCCACTGGAATTACCAACCCCCCCCACCACCACCACCACACCTCCCCTAGCATACTCCACTCTGAACAGAGAAGATGACTGGGGCTGACACATCCGTCAGTGAGATTTACACTCCTAATACGTTTCTGAACACAAGTTTCTAAAACTGGGGTTTGAACACCGACTGTAGACTGCCTCTCCGTGATGCTTACCACCACACCATGGCGACTGCATGTTCTGGAAACCTTGCAGGGAAACAAGCTTTATATTCTAGCTAAAACATGCAACCAGTCACATGTAAATTTATTCGACAGAGAGACACAAGAGCTGATGGCTGCACGTGAATGAATGATGCTATCCTTAAACATGGGTTACCAAATCAGAATCAACCTGTTCAGAACACTGAAACTCGAAAAACGAAAAAAAACATAAAAACAAACAAAAAAAAAAACCGGAAAGAATGTCCAAGCCGCTGACACTGAACTAAAATTGCAATGTCCAAACTTCTTGATCCAGCGCTGAACAACCCCCAAAATCCTGTAAACAAAAAAAAATCCCACACGTACACCCACACAGTCCCAACTATCTACCATTGTTACCCACCCTCAATGTCACCCAGCCAAACACAGGCTTCTATAATACCAAAATATTCTGCAAAGTGAAAATCATGACATGAAAGAAAACAGTCCTCGCACCACTGAAGTAAGTAATCTGACCCCTGTTAACATGAAACAACGTGGCACACACATGCAGAACGATCCGTTCCGATATCACTGGAAACGATAGCATAATCTACATCATTGGACCAATTCATCAACACGCAATAAATAAAACACCACACAGTTATCGTCAACGGACAAAACCAGTTCTTTTGTGCACTGCTGGCGGACTGATGTGATATGACATTTCTTATTTGTCCAGTTCGTGTGTTCTGTCAGACCAAATCATCGCGTTACACACACTGTCTTCGGTCACCAATGTCGTTTCTGGAATTCCCAAATCAAGGCATCTTCCACTCTCAAACATCCACCCAAACCACCTCCTTGCAGTGCCTTCACGTTCACGTTTGAATTCATTCCCAGTCTTCACTTTCAAACGCACCTTGTGTCTCCAATAGGGGGAATCTGTTTTAAAAGGAAAAGAGACGAGAGCAGTTGGAAGCATAGTCACGGCACAAAGCAGTCCACCTTGTATTGCACAGATTATGCCACGACAACTGACGGAGAAGACGGCAATCGTCAACAGCAGCAGCAGCAGCAGTCGTGCCAAATGAGCCAACAGCCCGTGTAACTTTCTCGAACGCGCAGTGTCAAAGGTCATGCTACAGGTCAGCCAGGTATGGACAGTACTGGCTTGGGATAAACGGCGGCGCTCATGACGTCATCGTGGTAGTCCAGAACCACGTCGTCTTCAAAGCTCAGCCCATCCTTTGGACTCTGTGTACAAATGAAATCAATCAATCGTGACTTAATCATAATGAATTAACGAACAGAAGGTCATAAGCCAAAACGGAAAGACTCACTCAAAACAAAAAGCAATATAATGCTTATTCAACGAACAATACGAAACAGAAAAGTACATTTTCGAATTTCACAAACAATACAAACCAGAGAGCTAAATTTTCAATTTTAAACAAACTATATGTACCAGACAAGTAAACCTGCAATTTAAAACAAACAATACGAAATGAACACGTAAATTTTTGCTTTAAAAAACAATACAAAACGCACACGTAAATTTTCGATTTAAACAAACAATACCAGACATGTAAAGTTCCGATGTAACAAACAATAAGAAACAGACAAGTATCATTTCGAACACCATGTTTTCTTCTGACGTCATAAGTAACAGACATAAAACGCTCAAAGCAATAGCTCCCAAGATGGCGTCTCACCCGCAGCTGTAAAGATCGGCCATAATTTATTCAACCGGATGTCGGTCACGAGTAATTAACAAAAAATTAGCTGCGTTTTGATGAATTCAAGATTGGTCATGAATAATTCAGTCAGTAGGGGGTTACGGTGGGATCAAACTCCTGTTCTTTTTTTCTTTCCTTTTTTTCCCCCTTCCTTTTGTTTGTCTTCCGTGCCATTTCAATGGCATTACCCACCCCCCAACCCCCTCCCCCGCTGGCCCATTCCGGCTCCCTGTCCACAGCCACAGCCCTGACTCTTCCGACCAGCACTGGCAACCCCAGGCAGCCGTCAAGTCGCAGTGTGGCAACCCACCGGAGGAGACACCGCAGTGCTGCCGAGCCTCTTCTGTGGTGTTCTGTGTGGTGCCTGTTCTGACTCAACGCACGGGACAACACACTAAGCCCCGTTACCCACGCCAATAATTGCCTAGCCGCGGAGCCAGTGAGAGTGAGTGTCCCTCCCCTTCCACCGCGTCTCTCCAAAGACATCTCCAGGAACTTGTCGATACCAGTGACCTCGATACCAACTCACACGGGCACAGAAGAGGAGAGGATATCGAAACTGAGATCGCCACCGCAGCAGGGCCTGAAGGGACACAAAAATCTGAGACTTCTTTTTTTCATTCTGATCGATGAAGCTGAGGATGATGAAGATGATGCTATTGAGGAGTCTGAGACTGGTCTGAGTCTGTGTATGACAGGGCTATCTATACACCGCGCTTACTTTCATAATACATCCCGGCGTCAGCCAGGCCCGAAGGATACAGACACCTGCAGCGTTGATCAGACAATTCGACCAACACTCTCAGAGACGCCACCATTCACGGGATGAAACTCGACTGTGCGGTTCAATTCTTCCCGACTGAGCCTATCGGGCCCGAGGGATACAGACAGACACCTGCAGTGCTAGTCAGACAATTCAAGCAACCCTCTCAAAGACGCATCAATCAACTAGGTGAAACTCGACTGTGTGGTTCAATTCTTCCCGACTGAACCCAAAGCAAACTCACCTCTGTTCGGGCAGAAAAATTCCTGGAATAAATGTCCCTGATGGGTATCGAACCCACGACCTCCCACCCAGGAATCCACGACACTAACCACCGCGCGCCACGAAGGCTGGTCAACCTACTGTTCTGTGTTAACATGTCAATCCAGATGAAACGCTGACTGGGGTGAACGACAACAACTGGTTCGAATCTCTGATGATCTGTTAAAACAAACTTCCCGTGGAACTGAGCCTTTAACACACGTACCACCCCGCAACATACAGACCGAATTCTCTGAACGCTTTCTAAAGAAACAGCCAATTCTCTGGACAATATCTCACCGCTTGGATGATTACACGCATGCTAAGGCTGAGCAATGAAGGCCGATTCAGATACTCTGTGGGGGATTTACTGGACTCTTTTAAAACAGGACGACAACATTAAAATGGCATTTATCTCCTCGTGCATCTTTACGTAATGGACAAGGACAGAGGAGAGAGAGAGAGAGAGAGAGAGAGAGAGAAGAGGAGAGACAGAGACAGAGACAGACAGAAAGAGTGAGAGAGAGAGAGAGAGCAAGCGAGCGAGAGAGAGAAAGAGAGCGAGTGACGAGAGAGAGAGAGAGAAAGAGAGAGAGAGAGATAGCGAGTGAGCGAGAGAGAGAGCGACACCGAGCGAGACAGAGACACAGAGAGAGTGAGAGACAAAGAGAGAGAGTGAGAGAGACAGGGAGAGAGAGTGAGCGAAAGAGAGATGGGGAAGAAAGGAAGGAGGGGGAGAGAGAGAGAGAGAGGGGGGGAGGAAAGGAAGGAGGGGGGAGAGAGAGATGGGGGAAGAAAGGAAGGAGGAGAGAGAGAGAGAGGGGGGGAGGAAAGGAAGGAGGGGGGAGAGAGAGAGAGGGGGGGAGGAAAGGAAGGAGGGGGGAGAGAGAGAGAGAGGGGGGCGAAAGGAAGAGGGGAGAGAGAGAAGGGGGAGGAGGAGGAGAGAGAGAGAGAGGGGGGGGGGAGGAAAGGAAGGAGGGGGGAGAGAGAGAGGGGGCGACAGAGATGGGGGAAGAAAGGAAGGAGGGGGGGAGAGAGAGACAGAGGACAGAGAGAGAGACAAAGAGAGAGAGAGACAGTCAGAGAGAGACAGAAAAGAACAGAGAGAGAGACAGAGAGAGAGAGAGAGAGAGAGAGAGAGAGAAAAGATAGAGAGAGAGAGAGAGAGAGAGATAAGAGCCAGACAAACTCCAGGAACTGAGCCCTTTGACCAGTCTGTTTGCACAAACCATCGTCGACTCACGCCTCTGCCACTGCTGCACATAAAGGGACCTTTTGACACGAAACGGGGTCGACCCGGTTCAACAGGCAC